>JALJEV010000638.1:0-619285 GCA_026586105.1 Hylodesmum podocarpum
GCATAACTTTCACTGGGACCTGATTGAGCTGAATTTTATGTCAAATTAAGAGGACTCAAAGATCTACAACTTCTATGAGAGACACACAAATTCCCAGTCGGAGTGCATCTAGTGTGAAAGTGTCTTTGAATACGAAAGCACACGAACTGTTACAGAAATTCCAGCATTTAGCGATTTGACATGTCCAGGTAAAATAGGCATAACTCCCTCCACAGATGTCCAATTGATGAGCGATTAAATTCCTCTCAAACAAGAGAGATAGAGCTACAAAAGTCATGAAGACATGAAGATCAATTCGGATTGAATCGGGGGTGAATTTAGCCTTGAAAGTAGACCATGTTCGGTGACAGAATTCTATGCGAGTTGGACCAATTTTTAGTTGCATTTAATTGATCCACTTTGTAATGTTTTGCTTAGGAATTGAGCCCTGGACCTCTTACCCAATTTGACATGTGCAAGGGGACTGTCAAGTGAAGAAAAAAAAATGGATAAAAATGGATTCCCAATCACATGCACATTGGATTTAGTAGGGGACATACCCGATTTGGGTGAAATTTTGAATGAGATTTTTTGATGATTTTCTCCCCCTTTCTTTGACTTTTTCTCCCCACTTCTCTTGATGTATTGGCTATAAATTCAGATGTTGGGGGAAGCTCTCTGAACACACTACATTCTGCCTTCACACATTACACACATTACAGCATTTCCATTTCCTTTTTGGCTCCATTTTCTTTTTAACATACTGCTAGGGTTTCGTTTTGTATTTCATTTCAGTTTTCTTGCTATTGTTGTGTTTGAATTCTTCCGATAATGATTTCATTCTTCTACACTTTCAATTTGAATTTCGTTCTTGATTAAATGTAGTTGGAAATTTGCATTTTCTAAGTTTTTGCTCCATTCATCTCTTCCCTTTTCTATTTAGGGTTTGCCAATATTGTCTCATTTTCTTTTAATTCTTGCAAAATTATGAGGCTAATTATAAAAATTCTAACTTGGGAGGCTACTGCCACCTTCATGAATTTTTGCATAAAGTTTTATAATTAATTTCAGCAATTTAATTGTTCTTCATTAAGTTTATCTTAATTTTGTTTGTTTGTTCTTTTCTGTTTTTTGTTTTGATTTCTATCATGCAATTCCAATTTGTGTTAAGTTTAAATTCAATTATGTATAACTAATTTCATCCAATTCGATCTCAAAAGGATCTAAAATTTCCTTGAGTTCTCACAAGGTTTCTAGTTGAATAAGCATTTGTTTTGGATTCCATAATTTCAATTTCAAAATGTCGATCGATGTTTGTTGGATTGTTGATTTAGCGTTGTTGATCAATAGAAATGCGATGCAACTAATTTTAGGATTGAAACCAAGTTGTGTGCTCTCATGGAATTTGTGAGTTTAAAGGCCACCAGTGTTTGATGTAAATACTAAGATCTTTAGAGTGATAGTTTGGTGTTGAATCGAGAGATTTTGGTTCCTTCTTGCATAAATGTGTGCTTTATTTTGTTGAACCAATGAGGGGAAGTTTGGATCCAACATGAGATCGGATTGGTGTCTTTTATTCATACATTAAACTGCATTTTTTTTAATTCTGTTGTTGCTGTTGTTTCGTCCCTAAGCTCCTTCCCCAACGTTTCATGTCTTTGATAAAAATAAATTGATGGTCCTTGGGGAAGCGACCTAGGAGTCACTTCCTAGTATACTGCATTTGGTGTTTATTAATTTGCCTGCAGTGAAGTGTCATCTAAAGCGGTCGAAGCTACCGTCAGCAGATGCTAAGACCATCGGTTTTTATCAAAGTCTGTGTTGTGTTGTGTTGTATGATGTTGTGTTGTGTTTTTGTGTTGTTAGCATTTTTAGTGTCTTGTGTTGTTTTGTGTATGTTAATTTTTGTGTTTTGAGTTGTGTGAGTACATCAATGTCATCTTTTTTGTGTGTTTTCTTGTGGTATTAGCGTGTGTGTTAATAATGATAGTGTGGTGCGGAGGGTGTGAGATATTTCCTGTTTTCCCTTCAGGTGCGGCTAATGTTGTTTGCATTTTGTTGCACATACTAATTGTTATCCACTGCACTTGCGGTTTTGAAAAAAGGTAGCATTTGCACACTTACGGCATCTAGTTCTTACGGTATTGCGGTACATGTCATTTTGTTGAACATTAGCATCGCATATGTTAGCATATTTGCATACTAGTTGTTAGTTGTTGTTTAGCATCTATTTGCATCATTTTCTGCATCTACATATATTTTCTCTGCTGCAGGTGTTAGTGTGTCGTAATCGATTACCATACTATGTTTGATTTTTAAGCGAGCTGTTTAAGTTTGATGAGGCGGTTGGTGTCGATGCTTGCGCTACAATTTTTTGTTTAGCTACATTTGGTCATCGTAAAACGCCTTTCCCGAAGGTAATTTATCATCTTCGAGCAAACCTTTCAGTTTGAGGGGCATCCCGGAAAAAAAAAAAAAAAAAAATCCAAAAAAAAAAAAACGGGTATCATTTAAAACGAACTCCGTTGGTCTTGAAACTTTCACAACTAATAACCCCGGGCATTCGGGGTAGATACTTTTCAATTTTATTTTAGGGTAGCATCATTTTTGAGGTCAGGATGGTTTTACAATTCGGCGATCCCATAATTCCGCTTGAAATCTTGTTTTACAACCTAATTTGGGTCATTTGTTCGTCGATGACGATTGAGTTTTTGTCGTCTTGGTACATGTTGTGATATTGTCATTTGGTATATCTTTGTTACCTTAGAAGCCCGCTCTTGGTTGATCGAATTAAACCCGTCCAAAGGCGGACTCATTCACAATAGTAGTAATACCCGCATAATAATCATCTTGAGCATTCCCACACGAACTTCCGACGGTGCATTCTCTTTGTGCATCTTGATAGTAATTCGATAGTGATCATGCGAGAAGTACACATTCTAGCATCCTAGTCTTAGTCCTAGTCTAAAGTACATCAACATATTGAGCATATTGAGCATATTGACAATATGGCAAATAGGGACACTAAAATGCTTTATGATTATGCTGCTACATTGTGAATTATCGTTACTTGTGCATTGAATACCCAGCGAACTTGATACTTGATTTTTTGGCGAAATGCGGATTAATACATTTGTTGCCTAAGTTTCATGGCCTTACGGTGAGGATCCCATAAGCATCTTAAGGAGTTCCATGGTATGCGGCACCATGAGGAAACCGCAAGGCATTGATGAAGATCACATCAAATTGAGGCGTTTCCATTCTCCTTAGACGGAAATGCCAAAATTGGTTATATTACTTGCTGACCAACAACAATTAGAAGTTGGAATGACATGAAAGCGGATGTTCTTGGAAAAATATTTTTCAGCCTACAGAGAGCTGCATCTATCGAGAAAAAGAAATTTGCGGCATTAGACAAGCCAATGGAGAGAAACTGCATGAATGCGGGAGAGGTTCAAGAGACTAGTATCCAGTGCCCTCAACATCAAATCTCAGATCAACTTCTCATTGTATATTTCTATGAGAACTCGCTACCCATGGACGTAGTATGGTAAGCTTATTGCGCATGCGGTGGTGCATTAGTTGATAAGACTCCCGGTCGACCAGGAGATCTTATTTCTAATGCATTTGCAAATGCTCAGCATGAGTTTGGCACCGGGACTAATAGTGTGTATCATGTGCAGTCCATCATCATCCGATGGACCTGTTTCCCTGCTTGTTATCGAACTCTCCATTCCCGTTGCTGAGATCGACCAACGGATTGGATGAGCTTACTTCAGCGGGTCGGACAATTGGCGACACGGAGGCAGCCGACCCAATGTAGCGGCGGCCATAACATCTCAACATATAAATTGTGGTATATGTTCTGACCCTTCTCATTCTCTTGATAATTTGTCCCAACCTTGCAGGAGGGAATCAACCGGACCCTGCTTGTAGCTGCTGGTGGTATTCCCTGGAGAAAGACCATGAGAACAACCCATACTCCAATACTCTGACCACTGGGTGGAAGGATCACTGCTAATCTAAGATGGGGAAACCGAGAATCAAAACCAGCAATTCCTTTTAAGCGCTTCACCAACATGACATTGACGGCCTCGGCGGAACGACCGACCTCGAGGCATAATTGGCAACCCCAATAATCCAGTACGGACCTTCCTTTCCAGCGCGGCAAAGGGAGCCACGCAACCTGACTTGTATGGGTGGTTAACTTCTTTGGAGGAATTGATGAAAGCGAGATGACCACTAACCTTGTAGTTTCGGAAGGGTGCCAAGCTACCATTCGAACTGGAACCTGGTCGGCCAACTAGCCTTGCTATTAACACCCGAACCAGCCTCCTTCATCCCTCTGCCTTGCCTTCTCGGGAAGTGTGCCAAATCCGAACTCACAAAGGGAAGAATGTGAGTGCAATCGCATGAGATCGGGAGGAGGAGTTGACCCCACCCCCAAAGACTAGCCATTGAAGCACCACCACTGCAGATGGGAAGTACCTCACCTACAAATGGTCATCTGAACCCATTCCTTCCCTTACAGTTCCTTTCCCTCGAGAGACTTTCTCATTCAAAGAAATTGGCTGAATTAGCTTTGGAGAAGGAGATTCTTGACACCTTCATAGCAAGGTCGAAGTCGACATTCGCTTTTAGACGTCATCCGCCAAATTCCCAAATATGCGAGTTTCTGAAAGAATTGTGCACAATAAGAGGAGACTAGTGGGCCATGAGAGAATTAGTCTCAGCAAAAATGTCTCTGCACTCATTCAACCCGTGCCACAAAGTGCGAGGATCCGGGGGACGTTTCTATTCCTTGTATTATTGGGGGTGTAAATTTGATGATTAAATGTTAGATTTAGAGCTTATCAATGTCATGCCTACATCTGTTTTTAATTCTCTAGGTTTAGGACCCTTGAAAGCTACTGGTGTTGTGATACAGTTAGCTAATAGGAGTAATGCACACCTATTTGGTTTAGTTGAGGATGTTTTAGTTAGGGTTAATGAATTGATTTTTCCTATCTTGAGATTTCTATATTCTTGAAATGGAAAGTGAACTTGGTTTCGAATAGTTCACCTATTATTCTTGGTAGACCTTTCCTGAAAACAGCTAGGACTAAAATTGATGTGCATTAAGTGCACCATGTCCATGGAATTTGGTGATAGCATTGTGAAATTTAATATCTTTGATGCCATGAGACAACCTAGAGAGGGGCATTCTGTTTTGAAGATAGATGTCATTGATGACATGATAGATGAGTTTCTGAATGCATGCATAATACATGTAAGGTTGATGATTCATCTTACGGAATTGATTTCAAATTATACGATGCATACATTTGTGAGTTGTATTTGTGATACTCATTCTTGGTCTTATGTTTATCTTGATTATCACGATGTGCCCATGCATGAAGGTATACCGATGATCTTTGCACATCGCATTGAGTTCTTCTGAGTAAGCGATAACCACAATATCTGAAATCAGTTGATGAAGATGATGAAGTCGATCTTGTTGGTGGTCCCGAAGAACTAGCAGACTTTGTTTTTCTCAATACTAATCAGTTTTGTAGGTACCACGGCCTCACTTGAGTTGCTCAACTCGCCATCGCTAGACCTTCTATTGAGCAACCACCGAGCTAGAGCTCAAAACACTCCCTGAGCATCTCGGATACGCATACTTAGAAGACGATAATAAACTACCGGTAATCATAGCTCAAAACCTCTCATCGATCGGGAAGCCAAGTTGCTCGATGTTACGCGAAATCATAAGAAAGCTATTGGATGGACACTTGCAGACATCCCTGGTATTAGTCCCACCACTTGCATGCATCGGATATTATTAGAAGATGGGGCCAAACCGGTGAGGCAACCTCGGAGGAGACTTAACCCCACTCATTATTCTGGATATTTGAAGAAAGAGGTCACAAAACTTCTTCCAGTGGTATTATATATCCGATCTGCGACGACGGTGGGTAAGTCCGATTGAAGTTGTTCAAAGAAATACGGAGTAACCGTGGTGGAGAAAATGAGAAGAATAATTTGATACCCACCAGAATCCAAAGCAGGTTGGAGAGTCTGCATTGGTCTGAAGACTTCAAACGAATACATAAGGATCACTATCCTTTACCTTTTTATTGATCAAATGCTTGGCGCGGTTAATTTGGTAAATCTCTTCTTGTTTTCTAGATGGTTTTAGGTTATTTCAGTTACATAGCTTTGAGGATCAAGAGAAGACCACCTTCACATGCCCCTTAGGAACATATGCATACGAAGGATGCCATTTGGACTACACCCTTTTGGCACCTTTGAGGTGCATGGTAAGTATCTTCGACTTTTAGAGGAATGCATGGAAGTTTTTATGGATGATTTCTCTGTTTATGGCTCTTGTTTTGATGATTATCGAGTAGTTTAGAAAAGGTCTTAAACAGATGTATTGAAAACAACCTTGTTTTAAATTATAGAAAAATGTCATTTTATGGTTGGTCGGCATTGTATGGGCATGTTATATCTAAGAAAGGAATTGAGGTAGACCTTGCTAGATAGGGGTTATTTGCATTTTTTGCTTACCCGTGCGTGGAGAAGTTAAGCTCTTTTCTTGGTCATGCGGTTTCTATCGGCGATTCATTAAAGATTTCAGTCATTGCCAAACCACTGCACCACCAACCTCACTCCATGACATGATGTGGAGTTTTGATTTGATGACTTCTTTTAAGCTGACTTTTGATCAATTGAAGAAGTGCTTGACCTATTTGCTCCAATCATCCAACCACGAGGATTGGACCCTTCCCTTTGAATTGATGTGTGGCGCGTAATTATGCAGTTGGTGGAGTCCTAAACTCGGTACGAAGGCAGGCGTCCCATGTTATTTCCTTTATGCCTCTAGACCTTGGACTAGGCAAAGATCACCCAACTATACCCTTCTGAAAAGAGCTTTTAGCTATTGTATTTGCATTGGATAAATTCGGTCTTATTTGTTAAATGCAAAGATTGTTATTTTCACATGATCATGCGGCTTTGAAGTTCCTTCGGAAAAAGGCGATGTCTTAAACCCCAGACTCATCGATGGATGCTTTCTCCGCTTCCAAGAGTTTGATATTGAAATCAAGGATAGAAGTGGAGCTCGAACTTGGTGGTGATCACCTCGATCGCATCCATCTACCTGCCACACTCCCCATTTGCGGATGAGCTTTCGGATAGTACGACTTTGTTTGCAAGGTAAATTCTCATCGCTTGGTATCGACATTGTAAATTATCTGGTTCTTGGTTTGCAATTCTTGAAGATTTCACTAGGGCTCATTACATTGAAACCCAAAAGTGATTCAAGCATTATGTATGGGATGACCCCTATAAGTATTCAAAATTTTGTAGTGACTTGATTATTAGGAGATGTGCACGAGCATGAGTTTGCATGTTGTTCTTGCATTTTGTCATGTAGAAGAAGCGCTAAGGAAAGTATTATTCTGATTATTTTAACGCTTCTTTATTTCATGATCTTTATGATTGTACCAAATCTACGATAAGTGTCGAGAAAATAGGAAATATTTCTAGAAGTAGGTATGAGATGCCTCGACAACCCATTTTATTACGTGATGTTTTTGATGTTTGGGGCATTGATTTTATGGGGCCGTTTCTATTTCATTAGGGTTTACTTATATCTGCTTCTTTGGTGACTATGTTTCTAAATGGGTTGGAAAGCCACTAGAATTAGCGATTACAGCGTTGTAGTAGATTTTGTTAGCTCCATATATTTTGCAGGTTTGGTATTCCCAGGGCCGTCATCGGTGACCGAGGGCACACATTTTTGTAACGGAGCATGAACCTTTTATTAAAAATATGGAGTGTATCCATAAAGGAGTTGCCACATTTCTACCATCCACAGGACAACAGACGAGGCGGATTTCTAACGAGGGGAAATCAAAGCTAATTCTCTGGTATCAGTTCCAACAAGAAGGATTAGAGCAAGCGGTTAGATGACGCTTTATGGGAACCTGCAGAATTTGCTTATAAGACTACGATTAAGGATGACCCCGTTTAAAGCTGGTGTATGGTAAAGCATGCCACCTTCTGTGGAACTTGAGCACCGTGCTGCGGGCGGTCAAGCGATGTAACATGGATTTGGACAATCACAGGTAGAGAGAAGAAAGCTTCAACTCAGAAGAAACTAGAGGAGTTGAGATTGGAGGCTTATGAAAATTCACGCATTTATAAAGAGAAAACCAAAGCTTCCCGCGTCAACAAATTTACTACGCGAGAGTTTTCTATTTAGATGAAAAGTTCTTCCTCTTTTAATTCTACGCCCATAAGCTTAGCTAAAGCAAACTTAAATCTAGGTGGGATGGTCCATTTGTGATTGCTAATGTTTTTCCCTATGGTGCGATTGAATTGAAAGATGATCGAACAGGGAATACATTCATGGTGAACGAGCGACGCTTAAAGCACTTATCATGAGAATTCCATGGAACAGCCCGCAGAGCGGGAGATAGTTACTCTTGCGGAGCCTTAGCTACGCTTTAAGCGTCGAGGAAGTTTTCTTTTCTCCCTTCACTCTTTTCCATTTTATTTATCCATTTCTTATCTATCCACCTTACGTAATTAGGAAGAAATAAAAGTAATTAGGATTTCCATGCTTTATTTACTTGGATATTTTGTGATTCTAGTCTAACTATTAGTATATCTGCATTATATGAATGCGAGCTGAAATCGAGTGAGTTAATTTTTAGATTATTTTGTGGTGTTGATATATTCCTCGATAGATTGTGGATTATTACGTATGGATTGGTTTTGTATTATCTCCGATAAGTACTTGGCGATTTGAACTTGTGAGTTATTTGAGCTCTGTTTTGAATGGATTCATCTTTATGCCATTCTCTTTCTTTCGGTGTGATATATGCCATTGGTGAATGTTGTTTTTAGAACTTGCTTTTGTTCTTTTCAAAGCTGCATTTTATCACATAATGCATGATTATGATTGAGGCATTCATTTCTATTTTCCCCACTTGACCGAGATAGCCTACTATTACAAGCACTTAAGAGTAAAACAATGTATCTTTGATTACTACGAGATATTAATTGAATTGTTTATCTTTGGTATAGTAAGCAAATAAGTGTGGGAGTCTGCTCGGGCGTGAAAATTAAGTGTGGGGGGGTAGAATACTTGATTAAATGATCTGATTTGGGTCGAGTTGTGGAGATGATACAATTTGGTGAAATTTTAATCATCACACTTGTATAAATGTATTCCGAAAAAAAAAAAAAAAAAAAAAAAAAAAAAATCTGAATAAGTGAAAATAAGTTGAGATACTTCAGCATTAGTTGAATTGGAGAATTTTAGGTTTATTGTGTAGTTCTTATATCTTTTGTCGATCTGTTGATGCTGTTGATATCTGTGAAATAGTAGTCTTGAACCACTTATCAAACCTCATCCATAGCCCCACTACAACCTTTGCAAGTCCTCTTGAATCATGCATGGTTGTGATTGTTAGTGGTAGAGAATTAGAATAATTGCAAGCCTATGATAAAATAATTTTCATTTTAATGGTCGAGAGTAAACAACTTTTGCCTGATCTGCTTGAGTTTGAGAGATACAACTTACGGTGAGACGATGCTTATGATTGACATGCATGATTAATTCAATATCGATTAATCTATATGAAATAGGAATTGTTCAATCTTGTGACATGTAATCTCAAGATTAATTATGCTCTGATTGTTGTGTTCATACCTGTTTTGAAAAATATGAAATAGCTTAGACCAAGATGATGTTTTATCAGTTCATGTTTCTTAGGACTTAGTTTTGCCCGAGTGCAAAAGGTAGGGTGTGGGGAATTTGATAAATAATATTTTGATTACTTTTTCTCTGCATCATTTGTATCCTAAAATAGCATTATTAGTGGTCAATTAGTATGATTTAATGTATTTATGAGTTTAGACTCATTTTGGCTTTAAATGATAAATTTGGTCTAATTCGTTATTTTTATCAGATTTGACAAGGTTTCAACGACTGAATACTTTCACCAGCAGACCTGCGATTGAGCTGAATTTTATGTCAAATTAAAAGAGGACTCAAAGATCTACAACTTCTATGAAGACATAAAATTCCCAGTCGGAGTGCATCTAGTGTGAAAATGTCTTTGAATGCAGCATGAACTATTACGGATATTCTAGCATTTAGCGATTTGACATGTCTCAGTAAAATAGGCATGTCCCTCCACAGATGTCCAATTGATGAGCGATTAAATTCCTCTTAAACAAGAGATAGAGCTACAAAAGTCATGAAGACATGAAGATCAATTCGGATTGAATCAGGGGTGAATTTAGCCTTGAAAGTAGACCATGTTCCGGTGACAGAATTCTATGCGAGTTGGACCAATTTTTGGTTGCATTTTAATTGATCACTTTGTAATGTTTTGCAGGAATTGAGCCCTGGACCTCTCACCCAATTTGACATGTGCAAGGGGACTGTCAAGTGAAGAAAAATAGGTAAAAATGGATTCCCAATCACATGCACGTTGGATTTAGTAGGGCGTTGCCAGTTTGGGAGAAATTTTTGAATGATTTTGATGATTTTCTCCCCACTTTTCTTTGACTTTTTTATATACACAACCTCTTGATGCTGTTGGCTATAAATTCAGATGTTGAGACTCTCTACCACACTACATTCTGCACTTCACACATTACACACATTACGGCCTTCATTTCCTTTTGGCTCCATTTCTTTTTCTTACTTACCACTTCCTGCCTTTAGGGGTTTAGTTTTAGTCATTTCATTGATTTTCTATTGTGTTGTGTTTGAATTAGTCCATTAATACACTTTCATTCTTCTACTTTCAATTTGAATTTCATTCTTGATTCCTGTAGTAGAAATTTCTACATTTTCTAGTTCTTGCTCCATTCATCTCTTCTTGCTTTCGCTAGGGTTTGCCATTGGCCTTTTTATTTTCTTTCAATTTCTTGCATTATAAAGATCTATGGATGGCTATGCCACCTTCACCTTAATGTTATAAAGATAAATGTGGATGGCTATGCCACCTTCACCTTAATGAAACCTTCAAGTTACATGCCATGTTGTTTTGTACTATAAATGACTTCCCAGCCTATGGAAACTTGTCTGGTTATAGTGTTAAGGGACATAAAGCTTGTCCGATATGTGAAGAAGGGACGTGTTTCCAACAATTGCAGCATGGAAGAAAGACAGTATATCTTGGTCATAGGAGATTTCTCAGACAGTATCACCCATATGTAAATTGAAAAGGGCATTTAATGGTCATCCAGAGAATGAGGCAGCACCTACCCCTTTAACTGGTATGCAAGTTTTTGAGCGGGTGAAAGACATCAACATTGGGTTCGGAAAGTCTTCAAAGAAAGCAACTATTTCAAATCCCTGGAAGAAACGGTCTATATTCTTTGATCTCCCATACTGGTGCAAGCTTGATGTTAGACATTGTATAGATGTTATGCATGTTGAGAAGAATGTTTGTGATAGTTTGATTGGAACTATGTTGAACATTAAAGGTAAGACAAAAGATGGTTTGAATGCTCGATTGGATATGGTTGAGATGAAAATTCGAGATCAATTAAAGCCATGTGCTGTAGGTAACCGGACATACCTCCCCCCGGCAGCATACACATTAAGTAAACAAGAGAGAATCAGTTTTTGTCAATGTTTACACGAAATAAAAGTGCCACACGGATACTCTTCAAATATCAAAAGCCTTGTGTCAATGAAAGAATTGAAATTAATTGGATTAAAATCTCATGATTGTCATGTGTTGATGCAACAATTCCTTCCTGTGGCAATCCGTGGCATCTTACCTAAAAAGGTCAGAAATGTTATTACCCGATTGTGTCGGTTCTTCAAACAAATTTGTTCTAAAGTCCTTGACCCTGACATGCTAGATGATCCGGAGACTCGAAAGTCGCTATTATATTGTGTGAATTGGAAATATTTTTTCCTCCATCCTTTTTTGACATTATGGTACACTTGGTTGTCCATCTTGTCCGGGAGATTAGATTATGTGGGCCGGTATATTTAAGATGGATGTACCCCATCGAACGTTACATGAAGATCTTGAAAGGGTATGTCAAGAATCAGTATCATGCTGAAGGGTTAATTATTGAGAGGTACATTGCTGAAGAAGCGGTTGAGTTTTGTTCAGAATATATGTCTACTACCTTTCCTGTGGGGGTTCCTAGGCCATGTCTTGAGGGTAAACGTTATGGACAATGCATCCGAGGTGGACAATGTGTGGAAAAACCTTGGGATTTAGTGCAGCAGGCTGATTTGTATGTTTTGAACAATACTGAAGAAGTTCAACCATACTTGGCAGCTCACAAGGCCATTGTAAGGAAGCAAAATCCAAGACAATCAGAAAAGTGGTTGTTGAAAGAACATAACAGATCTTTCAGAGAGTGGTTTAAAAACCAAATCCTGAGTGATGAAACAGTTTCAGATACCCTAAAATGGCTTGCATTTGGCCTTAAGAAAGATGTAATTGTATGTAATGGGTACTATATAAATAATTATTCATTCTACACAAAGTCCCTGGATGATAGAAGTATGGTACAAAATAGTGGCGTTATGGTAGAAGCTGAGTCCATGCATTTCTCCACCTCCAAAGACAACAATTCGTTGCTGGGATGTATGCCTTACTATGGTATCATTGAGGAAATTTGGGAGGTTGTGTATTGTAAATTTCATATGCCTCTTTTTAAATGTAAATGGGTTGATAATAGGACAGGGGTGCACTTTGATGATTCAGGTCAAACCCTTGTTAACTTTAGTAGAGTTGGTTATCATGATGAACCTTTCATAATGGCACAACAGGCTAAACAAGTTTTCTTTGTCCAAGATCCTTCAAATGACATGTTATATGTCGTATTGAACGGAAAAAATAGCAAACTTCAACTTGACAATCTTAACATTGATCACATTCATGGAATTTCATCTGATATCCCAGTTAATTCTGAGGAGATTGATGTTGATGATGTACACGCAGTTCGTCATGATCATAATGAAGGAATATATATTTGACCATTTAAGGTGCTAATAAATAAGTAGTGTCATTTTGTTGTATAATTTTACTTTTATTGTTTATGTTTATTTAATGGTCATCCAATAATTGACTAACAATTGATTTTTATACAGGCACATGACTGATCAGTCACCTAACCCTAACAGAGTATATAAAAAAACCACATGGCTGAAGGAATTAACAGTTAGACGTGGCAAAGGTCAACAGACTCACGTTGATATAGATGTTCACACGGGTACTGCTAGTGGTGATAATGAGTCCATTTTCAAGAGTTATTTGGGCTTCCTTGTCCGTACATATCCATCCTGACCCCTACTTGGGATGATGTTCCGATGCCTCAAAGGAACATGCTATGACAGGATCTTCTGGTAAGTGCTATGTGATAATTATTTTGTATTCAGTTAAGTATTGTATTGCTAAATAATAACAACTAATTGTGATAATTATTATTTTTTATAGGTCACTTTTGATATTCCTTATGTGGAGTCCCTGAGGCTGAAGGTCATGTCAGTCATGGCTACCATGTTTAGGCAATGGAAGTCACAACTGACCCGACACATATATAATGCACAGGATAACAACATTCCTATGCCTACTTATAGGGGCATAGATGAAGAAACATGGCAGAAATTTGTTCAGATACGTTTGTCTCCTGAGTGGCAGGTAATTCACAATCCATATTCGGTTTGACAGTTAATTCACCAACAATTAATACATGTTTATTGAATAGATGGATGTTTTATAGCACTGAATAATTAATACATGTGTACTTTATATAACAGGCAAAGAGGAATAAGGAAAAAGAGGTTCAAGCAAAAAATGATTACCCCCATATTTTGTCTCGAGGGGGTTATAAAGTATTGGAGGAAAAGATATTGCATCGAAGCAAAGGATGAGGAAGAAGCAAATGCATCCGATCCTTCTTTATCATTTGAGGGTCCCCCATCCCCACCAAAGAGGCATGAAAAATGGAAGTTAGCTAGGATGAAGAAGTCAGGCGACTTTACATCATCATCTTCCAAGTTAGTTGCTGAAAAAATTGTAAGTTTATTTTTGTTCTTAATTGATTAGATTAATTGGATTAAAATGCTTGTTGTTTTAATTATAATAACAACTCACAACTATTCCTTATTTGCAGGACTCCCTAGTTGAGCAGAGTAGTCAGGGGTCATTCCTTCCACAGGGAAGGGATGACATACTTTCATCTGTCATTGGCAAACCCGAACACCCAGGGCGTGTTCGTGGGGTTGGTCAAGGTATGGGAGTTGTTTCATACTTTGGTAGATCTTCACACCATCGATGCTTTGACTCTGCAATCAGCCAACAAGCAATAGACTCATTGAGGCAAAGTATCACCGAAGAGGTTACCGCCAATTTGAGGGAGCAAATAACAAAAGAGATAGCTGAAAAATTTTCCCAGAACATCATGCAGCAATTAGCCCTAAAAGGTCATTATAATAGTGCAAGTACATAGGAGGTGAGGCAGACTGTTAATGTAAGCACGAAATTAAGTTGCTCACCAGAAGCCAGCTCCCCTGAAGAAGGTTGTCCATGTGGGTTGTATGTTGAAGAAAACCCAATTAGATTGGTGGCCATTGGAAGAGTTGTCGGGGGTGGAGCAACCATACATGGTAAGCCCATGGGAGATGATCAGGTTAGGGTCACCGTTGACGAGGCACATGACCCTGGTGCTCCACTACCCTTGCCTATTGAAGAGGTGCATGTGGTAGGAGAAGTTGTTGGCACTTTCATTGCATGGCCAAGACATCTTGTTAAGAAATTGGGTGAAAAGGTGTGTATTGTTTTTATATTTAGTATTAACTTATAATATATTGATCATGTTTCTAACACCTTATTTTATTAGATCAAATCCCCGAAGAAGAAACTTATACCCAGGAAACCACGACCACTGCAACAGCCTCTACAATCCTTATTAGATTTATCTAATAAGATGAGGAGTAAAAGTTTGGAGTTGTTTTGGGATAAAAAAATATTTGGTAGAGAAAACAACATGCCTCTATACATTCACATGTCAGATTGCATGGAGATGTATTCAGGCGAGGACGAGATGAACCTAACTCACATGCAATTTTGGATCATGTAAGTGTTGTAACTATTAAATTAATTATCAGTCAGTTATTTATTACATTTTCTAACATTAACTTCAATATGATTCAGGTATTTGAATAATATATCAATTGAAATGGGCAACGACAATGTCTATGGATTCATTGAACCACAATCCATACTGGGTTTGACGGATAATTCAGCAGAAGCCAAGCCATACATCATGGACTGGATTGGCCAATCGAGGAAGAGGATCTACCTTGCACCATACCTTCACAAGTAAGTATATTTTATATTGAATTACAATTTAAACAAAAAGTATAAACAATGATTTATCTCCATTGTAGTGGCCATTGGCAACTTATTGTTCTTTGCCCGATGGATCATCTGGCAGTGTTTTTTTGTTCCTTGCACAAACCTCTCCCCCCGAAGCTGAAGAAAGTGATTGAAGGGTACATGTTATTTAATTGTTATCTTTCGTTTGAATTAAATTTGAAACGCCCCGCTATTTTTCATTACCAAAATATTTTCCTTCTCGTCATTTATTATTATTATTTGAAATTGTTTCCCTTACTTTAGATTTGTTTAAATAAAATCTTAATATAATTTTTCTTGCTAACAAAAACGTTACCAAAAATAAAACACATCATAACCATACATCAAAAGTTATTTACAAAATGTCACATAGTACATAATATTGTGATAATTATTATATACACATTATTCACAAAAATCCTCATGTTTGCTTATCCTTCGTTCACATCTCCAATAGATTTATCCTGTTAATCTGCTCCCCCAAATAAAAATTTAGGATCATCACAGGTGTCAAACCACAGACACAAACACGCAAGGGTGAGTTCCAATATCTTAATAAAAATACATATCATATATAATATTCTTCAATTTCTTTAAAAATTAGTAACTTATTGATATAAAACCTAAACCATTCATTCAATTCACAAGGTAAAACCACCAATCAACCATAAAACGAATCAGTAATTCATCATAATAATCATGTATTCAATCAAAACACATAATCACTATTGCATGCTCTTATTCCTATATGATGCATGTATCCTCACGATGTACTTTCCCTATTTACTCAACATGCAATGTGGCGCCATCCACTGAAAATAGCCTGGGGCATCGGGTCCTCACATCCTCGGACCCACGGTGGTAGACACTCCGTAATTGTCGAGTTCCCTCGGTGTCGGCGGGACCTCCCCCCGCATGACATGTGATCATCATGAGCGGGGCAATTTCCCCACCAAGAGAACCCCTCTAGTCCACGGTATTCCACTCACACGGACGGGAATCGTAACTCACGGACTTGGTCTACTACTATCCGGTCATCATGCAACATGTTCTAGGACTTTGAATTGTATAATGACCTTTATCACATTTTAAATCTTGACCTCTTTATTAGGTCATATTCATTTCAAAACCTTCTAAGCATTGCCTATTCACCAAGCAATCTTAGAATATTGCCTCTCCACTAGGCATTTCAAATCGGTCATTAAGCAATTCAAGTCCATCACTAATTTCATGCAACCATGCATGTCACCACTTATTCATATCCAACTCAAAATCAGACATATTTCGATATGAAATCAACACCAAGAAATACCAATAAACATCATGAAACCAGGAAATCAAGGAACACCAAGAAAACACCCATCAAAAGTAACATTATCGTGAACGATACCGATATCGTGAACGGTCGTATATCGTGAACGATCAGATATCGTGAATAGTACCGTATATCGTGAATAGTACCGTATCGTGAATAGTAACGTATAAGTGAGCGTAGTCGTGAATAGTACACCAGGTAAGTTCCCAGGGAAAGAGGTGAAATCACAAATGGATTCCCTTAATAACCAGGTCTTTCCTTAGCCAGAACTTTCCTAGACATGCACTTCCACACTACCACCCTTTTTCCTAACAACAAGAATAGTTCTTTTCTGATGTGGAAGATCGGACAAAACCGCAACCACAGAGCATACTAAGAATACATGAATAGTAAAATATTGTATACATGAATAGTAAAATAACGTATACATGAATAGTAAAATACGGCATACGTGAATAGTAAAATACGGTATACATGAATAGTAAAATACGATATACATGAATAGTAAAGTAAGATAAGGACAACTCCCCTTACCTATTTCTCCTAGCTTCTCTATTCCTTTCCCTACTTACTTCTCTCTTGAAGAGATTTCTTCCTAAGAGATTTTGAGAGAATGAAAGAATGTTCTTGAATTTGTGATTATAATTGAAATTCTAGGCCCTATTTATAGAATTTCAAAAGTTACTATTTGCACAGTAATTTTTACTATTTGCACAGTAATTTGAATATAAAAAAAACTCGTGTAACCCGTTAATTAATATTTTATTTTTTACTATTTGCACAGTAATTTACTATTCGAACAGTATTTTACTATTTGCACAGTATTTTACTATTTACACAGTAAATTACTATTTGCACAATAGTTTACTATTTGCACAGTAAATTACTATTTACACAGTAAATTACTATTTACACAGTAATTTACTATTTACACAGTAATTTACTATTTACACAGTAATTTACTATTTACTACAGTAATTTACTATTTACTATAGTAATTTCAAAAATTCAGAATTTTTAATTATTTTTATATTTCTCTCTGTTATAAAAACCTCTCTTAAACTATATTTAAATTTTTGGGATGTTACAAAATTCATTTATTATAATGTGACATTTAATGTATAATTTAATTTAAATAGTATTCATGTTGGACATCATATGCTAACGAGCAATAGCCGTGCCAGACCAAGACTTGATTTTGTAATACCAAAGGTAAAAATGTTTCTCTTAGGAAAATTAAAAGCTTTATGTATTGTTCTAAAACAAATAAGGTCTTTAAAGATATAAATCATTCAATTCTTTGTAGGCTAATAAACAAACCCTCCGACCGCAATGTGGATTGTATGTGATGCAATGGATGGAAAACATAATTCGGATGGGGATAACAGAACATTGGATAGAGGTACACACTATTTACCAACTGTGTAATGTTAAATTCATTAATGATACGTATAGTTGCTAATAATTATTTACTATTTTTCAGACCTTCAGTAACTCAATGTCATTTGCTGAAGAAGCAATTGACTACACTCGCAAGCAATGGGCGACATTTTTAGTATATTGTTGTAAGAACCAAACTTTGGAAGAGTCTTCTGAAGGTGACAATTAGAAGACCATGTTCATTTATATTACATTCTTGCTTTATATTAGCGTATTTAGGTAACATTTTTAGTATATTAGTTAATTAAGGTTAATTTCTGTTACTAGATACAATTGTGTTACTTACAATTGTTTTTAAGTTAAAGTAAGAGATTAGATTTGTAAACCATGTTATTATTTGTAAATTGTTATCAAATTGAGAAATATATATGAATGGATTGGTTGTATGGATTGTTTAATTAATAAACAGGTACAAAAATTATGGAAAACAGTAGAAATAAACAGAATACTTTAAAAAAAAGTTAGCAGACTACGACGGTTATAACTATAACCGTCGTAGTCTGTTATTTTCACTAGCAGACTACGACGGTTCTATTATAACCGTCATAGTCTGTTAGTGAAAAAAATAAGCAGACTACGACGGTTCTAGTTATAACCGTCGTAGTATGTTAGTGGAAAATAAACAGACTACGACGGTTATTACTTCAACCGTCGTAGTTTGATATATGTAAAAATAGATTTTTAACTAGCAGACTACGACGGTTATAAGGAGAACCGTCGTGGTCTGATAAACACACACTACGACGGTTTTAGTGAACCGTCGTAGTCTGTGAAATCAGACTACGACGCCTTGATCTACTACGGTTCTAGAACCGTCGTAGTCTGTATTTTCTAATCGTCGTAGTCTGTGGTTTATGCACTGGTGACTATTGATAATTGAATAAAATTGGTACATCCTAAATAAAATGGTTTTTGTGAATCACTCTTCAAAGAATCGTATACATATAACCTCTGAGAATCTTCTTGAAAGTGACAAACCATTTCATCTAATCAATTATTAAACTATTTAAATTATTCTTTATCATCAAACTCTAACGATAAATTGTTTAATATTTCTCTGTGCCATATCACTTAGGAGAACTGACACATCACTAAGGATTTTACTTCGTGATATATATATCTTTTTATGTTAATTATTAAAAATAACTGACATAAATATTGATATAACATTTTTTTCTTTAATATGCCGTAACAGAATGCGGAATGCAAAAATATCAAAACTTGCAGAAATATTTGGATATATCGAAAGTTAAATCTTAATTAATGTAATTAATTAATGTAATTATTAATAGTGTAGTTATCAATTAGTCAAGTATAAAATTTGATGAATTATACCTCTACATAGTTTTGTTTATATAAATTAAATTTGATTTCCATTTAATTTAATGATCATGTGTATAAAATTTAATAGATTAGTTCTAATAATTAATATCTATATTTTTTTATATCATATTACACATTAAAATAAATCAATGAATAATCATATAAATTTAAAATTATATGAAATTTATATTTTTAATCTAATTAATAATATGCGCTGACATTGAAAACTTGTAACTTTGTAGTAAGAGTCTTAAGTCATTGACCTTTAAAGCTCAATGAGAATGAATGCCTCATTTTTAATTATTTAAAAATGTTATATTTACATTTTTGTATATATTTTATTAATATTTTCTTAATTTTAAAAAATTATGCAGAGAATTTATGTAAAAGTGACTTACATATGATATGACAAAAAAAGAGACTTCGATTTGACATTTTTATTTTTCTTGAAGTTGAAAGCTATTTATTGAGATTTGAGAAATATTAAACAATTTTGAAAATATTAATACATGAATGTGTACTAATGAGAAACAGTGACAGATTAAAAATAAAATATCAATGCATAATTTTATTAATAAATCATAATAATATACACTTCTAAATATATATATATATATATATATATATATATATATATATATATATATATAATATGGAGACAATATGTTGTATAGAATGAGCTTTTTTTTTAAAAAAAAAAAAAAAAACAATTTCATCACTTTGTATGTTTTAAGAATTAATTTAGTTCTACACATATTTTTATAAAATATTTCATTCATCAGAACGTTATAATATTTTAATTTATTTAAGAAATTAAAACTATTAAATTTATTATTTATAATAATTTTAATCATGTTAAAATACAAATACATAAAAGCAACCGCGCCAATGTTTTTACTAGTTAATAAATAAAAAAGACATAATTTGAATTTTTTTCAAATTAGAAAATAATATATTTAATCGTAACCACCAGTTTTTTTAATCAAAAAATTGTTATTAATAGTTCTTAAATTCTCATATAGAATTTTTTTTATTATAAATTATCTTAAAAAATTATCTTTTCTTTCTAATTTTTTTTTTTTGAAAACTAAAGAAAAAGTTAGTGTATTTTATGGAATTACTAAATAACAAGTAATTTATGCAAAATTATATTTATTTTGGCTTAAATAATTTCTTTTAGTCCATACAATAACATCTATGTTGTTAGATCAAGGATGATTAATGTCTCAAGATTTTGATTAATTACAAGACAGACGAAACCAAGCTATCCAAGACTTGCTAAGACGAAACCAGCACAAACGGAACGAGACCCTTTAAAAAAGAATTTCTGCGTCTGTCCAAAAGCCAAGTCATCAGACGATACATGCACAGACGGAAGAAGACTACTTAAGCTTAAGTCCTTCGTCTGTCCAAAGAGTGAAGTCTAAGACGATAGGATGAGACGAAACAACAACAACTGAAGACTGAAGAATCATATCGTCTATCCAAAAGCTGAAGTCAAGTTGAGTCTTTCGCGCCAAGTTTTGAAATCTAAAGATGTACTCATGAGAAGCATCCAAGATCAGTATAGAGATTCGAGCATACACACCAAAGTCAAAAAGGTCTTCACCTTTTTGTCACATCTCTATACAAGTCAGAAGTAGTACTGCGCACAACCTAGTCCGCTATATCCGCTGCGAGTCTTATCAATCAATCAAGTATAACTGACAACCTTTTTGGAAAGCTCTCTAGAAGATCTCTCAACGACTCTCAACGGCATTCAAATGGGTCTAACGGTCATTTGAAGAAGATGTCTATAAAAGGACTTCACAACTTCAAGAATCAGTTGGTGAATACGCTTATCTCTATCCTTTATCTAAGAATTCGCTCAAGTCTGATATTAGAACTTCATTGTAAAACCCTCTCTACAAAGAGGAAAAATCTTTGTTTTTAAAACATCTTTCAAAGTCCACTTGTGTGGCATTTTAGCCTAAGGAGGCTGAGTTCCAAAGGATACCTCTTGTATTAGCCTGTGGAAGCTGAGTTCAAAGAATACCTTGTTAGTTTAGCCTGAGAAGACTAGGAGCAAAGAATATCTTGTAATAGCCAGAAGTGGCTGGGTTCAAATAATACTTGTAACCTTTTCACGGTTTGTAGTGAAAACTCAGTGGTTGCTGAGTAACTGGACGTAGTCTAAAATAGACGAATCAATATAAAAATATCTGTATTTATTTGTTTCGTCTGCTCAATTAACAGGGGATAATCATAATATAACATTTGTTTATTAAAATCAATATTTCAATACAAACATTGTTTCGTCGAAAAGATTTAAAATTCCACAGACAAAAGGAATAATTTTTTTAATTAACAAAATTTAACCCACCTTCTTGTGTTTATCTTTTACATATGTAATATTATTTTATTTTAGTCACAACTATTATATCTGCCATTAAATCTAACGGAGGGATTAAAACTCACAGACAAAAGGAATAATTTTTTTAATTAACACAATTCAACTCACTTTCTTGTGTTTATCTTTTACATATGTAATATTATTTTATTTTAGTCACAACTATTATATCTGCCATTAAATCTAACGGAGGGAATAAATTCAAAATAAGAATACTACAAGGACTAAAATCTAAAAGGATTAAAACAAAAATAATAGTAATTAAAAGAATAAAAAAATAATTTTATACTATAAGAAATAAATAATTAAATATTTCAAATTTATTAAATCTAAAGATTTGTTTATTATTATTTGTATTTATTTTTACCAAGAAACTATTTTGTTGTACTTTAGTAGATTTCTTTGGTGTATTGTCTAGAAAGAGGAGGACTTAACAATTATTGGTGTTGTTCATTGGAATAAGTGATGTTTAATTTAAGTGTTTTTTTTTTGTTTTCACTAAAAATAAAATATAAAAGATGAAAATGTGTTCAGTTGATTTATTTAAAAATATTTTTATAAAAATATTTTTAAAATTTAATGAAAATTAGTAAATATCATAGTTTTTTTTTCATTGTTTTTAGAGAATTATATTTAGAACATGAAAAAATATAAATGAAAATGGAAAATAATTTTTCAAACCAAACATTATCAAATTTAACAGTGCCCAAGAATGAGTAAAACTATTATTTCTGAAGAACAATAAAGGAAATACACGCTGATGTTTACGGACTGGGAGGAGATTTTTCGAAAAGTTTTTAATGCTTATTTCAGTTAACTCTATTTTTAACTAGTCATAATATTGTCATTTTTTTTTACTTTTTTTTAATAATTATACAAGAAACGGTAAAAAACTGTCAACTTATTTTTTTGTTTTGAAAGATTTATATAAAAGTCATTTACATATACTTTAATTTTTTTATTTTATAATTTTACATTTTAATTATAAAACTATCACCTTTTTTATTTTATTTTCTGTTTTCAAAAATTATACAATAAACGGATAGAAGAACTTTTTCCCTATTTCTTCGTGTATAAATCATTAAAAACGTAAAACAAAATAAAATAAAGTGAGTATTTTTTTCATTAATTTTGTAAAGATATTTAAAATTAAAAACAGATTAAAAATTACTATTTTGTAGATAATTAAAAAAACATATAATAAAAGTAAACAAATCTGTAAGTTAAAATGTCAAGTTCTTTTCTCTTATCTTGCATTTTACCTCATCTGCTTCATGTACTCGTAATAGAACAATGTGAAAAGAAAGAAGAGAACTTCAATATGGAACCATTGTGATTCTCTTCATATGAATTATTCCACAGAAATTCCTGATAATACATAAACAAGACCTCTTCACCATGGCCACAATGCAACCTCCTCTGCTTTCATCCAAAACCATCATCAACAACAATAACAACAACAACAATCAAAGCCAACACTTGAGCCACTCACACCTTATCCATTTGTTGAACCAACCCATGATTCCTATGTCTCAACTCAAGCAAATTCATGCTCAAACACTACGCACCGTTGACACCAACCACCCACAAGCTCTCTTTCTCTACACCAAAATTCTTCACCATTCCTCTCTCACTCATCTCAACTACGCCGCTTGTGTATTTCACCACTTTCCAAACCCCAATTCCTTCATGTGGAACACTCTCATAAGAGCCTACGCAAAATCCACCAACCAGAAACACGAGGCCATGGAGCTTTACCAAGCAATGATGACATTAGAACATAAAACCGCAGTTCCCGATAACCACACTTTCCCGTTTGTTCTTAAAGCTTGTGCTTACACTTTTTCTCTCTGTGAAGGAAAACAAGTACATGCCCACGTTTTGAAACATGGGTTTGAGTCAGATACTCATGTTTGTAACAGTTTGATTCATTTTTATGCGACTTGTGGGTGTTTAGACTTGGCAGAGAAAATATTTCATAAGATGAATGTGAGAAACGAGGTTTCGTGGAATATCATGATTGATTCTTATGCAAGGTGTGGAGAGTTTCACACTGCTTTGAAAATGTTTGGTGAGATGCAGAAGGTGTATGACCCTGATGGGTATACAATGCAGAGTGTTATTAGAGCTTGTGCTGGTTTGGGTGCTTTGTCTTTGGGTTTCTGGGTTCATGCTTATATTTTGAAAAAGTGTGACAAAAATGTGGTTGGTGATGTTTTAGTCAACACTTGTTTGGTGGATATGTATTGCAAATGTGGGGAGTTAGAAATTGCAAAGAGGGTCTTTCAAAGCATGACTTATAAAGATGTGAATTCATGGAATTCAATGATTTTAGGATTTGCAATGCATGGTAAGGCAGAGGATGCATTGGACTATTATGTAAGAATGGTGAAGGTAGAGAAAATTGTGCCTAATTCAATCACTTTTGTTGGTGTTTTGAGTGCATGTAACCATAGGGGCATGGTTAATGAGGGGCTTGTGCATTTTGACATGATGATTAAGGAGTTCAATGTGGAACCAAGATTGGAGCATTATGGTTGTCTTGTTGATCTTTTGGCGCGAACTGGGCGAATCGATGAGGCTCTAAGTTTGGTTTCAGAAATGCCAATGAAACCAGATGGTGTAATCTGGAGGAGTCTTTTGGATGCTTGTTGCAAGCAACATGAAAGTGTTGAGCTAAGTGAAGAAATGGCAAAACAAGTTTTTGATTCAGAGGGGAGTGACAGTGTGTGTAGCGGTGTTTATGTGCTTTTGTCAAAAGTGTATGCTTCTGCTTGTAGGTGGAATGATGTAGGGTTGCTTAGAAAACTAATGAGTGATAAGGGTGTGACTAAAGAGCCTGGTTGCAGTTTAATAGAGATAAGTGGAGTGATTCATGAATTTTTTGCTGGGGACACCACTCATCCACAAAGTGAAAATATATATAAGTTTGTGAATGAAATTGAAGAGAAACTAGAATCAATAGGGTATTTACCTGACTACTCAGGGGCACCTATGGTTGATGAGGTTAATGATGGAAAACAGAATGCTCTGAAGTTGCATAGTGAGAGATTGGCCATAGCCTTTGGGATCTTAAACTCAAGACCTGGCGTGCCAATTAGAGTGTTTAAGAATCTTAGGGTGTGCAGTGATTGTCATAGGGTTACCAAATTAATCTCTAGAATTTACAATGTGGAGATAATTGTTAGAGATCGTGCTAGATTCCATCATTTTAAAGATGGAATTTGTTCTTGTATAGATTATTGGTGATAGGAGTTGGAACTAGTAAGATCCTACTAATTCTTTAAAGAAAGAAAGTTAAATTCCTCATGCTCTTGCCTAGGTTGGTGTGTTTATGACCAGGACATTCCCATTTGTAAGGGTAAGAATATAACTTCCATTATATAAATTAAATATCATACAATTTTGGCAAGGTACATCTTACATAATCATTGAAAAAGAATTTCACGGACACCTAGTTTGCTAATTGACACCCGAAGGAAAGAGAAATAATGTTTAATAGAGAATTCTAATATGCAGAGAATAATTATTTATAAAATGTAAACAAGAAGGAAATATAGAAAAAATTAATAATATATATAGTGTACGTATTAGTAGCGAAAATAAAGTAACATTGGTTTGGTACAAGTAATTAAATATCTCAATTCTGAACTTTACTTTCTATAGATGAATAGCAGATAGCTACGGAATTGAAACGCTAAATGCGTCCCACTTCCATGCCTCACAAATTATCACTTTGAAATGTACATGAATCAATTCATCATGATTTGTGCCAACTACTTTATACTATTGAAACATAGTTCCCTGCCAACCACATGCACCGCAAGACAAAAATTCAATGAATGAACAAACTTGCGTTGATTTTATATTGATTTTAACAGAGTACTGCATTTTAAATTACTTTTGTCAACGTAATGGATCATCAATAATTGTAATTCTCGTGACCCTTTCGCATCCTCTCCATTAATCCTATGAGTTGTATCAGCTTTCCAACTCAGCAAACGATGTTCACGGAGATAAAAGTGGTTCGCCCCTTTCCAAAACTAGCATATCATTTCAATGTAATTTAGAAGTTCTACAGAATAAGAAGTGGCTACATTAACCAAACTGTCAAGCCATATGTACAAAATAATTTAAATAGTCACTCAATTATTTGAATACATGTTCATGTACAATCACTTATAATAGTCTATAATTTTTCCTTTTGGCATTAAAATATTTTTGGTATAATAATTTTTTTTCTTTGTTTCTGGCAGAGCACAATGCAGAAAGTTCCCTGGATCATATTGACAAATATCATGAAGTTTATTGCGTCAGTATGAATTGATTTCACGATATAATGAATCTGAATTTTATTTCAAACAGCAAAAGATACAAACAACTGACCCAAAAAATTATATCCGATTAAAAAATGTTTCTAATTCCTGACATTTATTTATGACTAAAACAAATATACCTCTAATTTTCTGATAAATATACAAGTTATACACTTTAAAAAAACATGAAAAACAGAAAATTACCAAAAAGAGAGAAAAACAACAAAATATCTGAATCCACAAGAATAGGCTAAAGATTAAATCTAGATCTAATGAAAAGGAAACCCAACAAAGACATCTATCTCCATCAGAATCGTCTACAACCCATTGGACACCACATAATAGAGGATATTGCTGATGTGAGTCTGCGACCCTTACCAGCGCAACTTTAGTTTAAGTATACCTAGCTTCTTTGGACCTTGATGAATTCTGCCTTATGAATGCAATGGAATCCCTTGAAATAGGAGTTTTTGCAACATATTCTTAATACTATCACAAAATTTGAAACACGCTTGGATCACGGAGTACATAGGCCTTGCATTTCAATAGAGATTCAAGACTCCAATAATAGTCTAGCTTGTCATAGTAGACCTTGCTCCTCAAAATCTTTTGCCACTGAAACACCAGGACAGATATAAATGTTAATTCAACAAGATTACATACAAGATAAATCTAACCTGAAGAGGTGAGGAAGAAGAAACCAAAGGGAACACAAGTAATTAAAGTCTTAAATGCAATTCAAATAACAGGATCGTGATGATTTCTTCTCAAAGTTTGCTTAAACTTAATCATAAATGCTCAGATCCAACTTCCTTTCTTCTCAGCCATGACCAGATAATCTAACATGGGAATTGCCAATATTTATCGGATAACTTTTATGACATGTGACAAACACTAGCTGAATTTGTCCACCATAATATTATTTTGTAACAGCAATGTTATTTCACCCCCAAAATTCAATGAAACAGTAACAAAGTCCTCCAGACGTAGTTGACTTTTTCTATGAGGTAGAGCAATATATGTAAAGCAGAACAGCCTTAATGCTTGATATATAATATCACTTGGAATTTCCATCTCATGTGAGAGTTATTATGAATGAAATCACCACCAATTCTTCAACACAATACTTTAATTTCGCTCAGTATTAGTTAATCCAGTTTGATTACGGACTCATGTGGTGGAGCTTTTGATGCCTTCTCATTTTAGGATTCAATATATCTAATAGACTTAGCACACAAATTTGGTTGGGGAGAAAAAGGGGGGAGAGAGAATAGCCTAGTTATAATTCTAGTTTAATCAAATTTCAGACCAAATTATCTTTTCTCAACTTCATATAATTAATTAATATGTACTTCAGATTAAAAAGCTATCAAATATACTGGTCTCAAATGATAACATATCTCCAAAGCTGCAACAGTCAAAGGCAAAAGTCTAGGAATATCAATTTGCTATTTTTATATCCTAAATTTTAGCACAAAACGGTTCCATGAATTCCCCATAAAATTCATTCTCTAACCTAAGGGAACAACAATTAGGTTCGTGTGTATTTGAATGAACGTTGAAATTGATTTTAAAGTAATATGATTTATGTTTAGATGTTTTCATCATAAAATGAACTTTGTAGCAAAATTCAGTGCAAAATTTTCATAGAACGTAAAAATTACTCAGTTGCTTCAACTGAAAATCAATTTTGGGGCCAGAATTAATTCTTAACTCTTCTTATAAAACCAATCATGTCAATTTTTCGAAAATCAATTATGGACTCGTAATCAATTTTGCAATGTGAAACCAAATATGCAATTCATTAAATTCTGTACAACAACAAGCACTATGATGCGTGTAAAACAGTAGATTCAGCATTGACGAGAAAAACATTTGACAAAGGGGAGCTTACCTTTAGACGAGGGAAGAACCAAAACAACTTGCATGGTCACATTGTTTGGAGGAAGCTGCAACCGAAGAGGGTAGAGTTTCCCATTCAAAGGACTTCGAGTACACACAATAACTCCCTCAAGTCCAGTCTCTTCCACAAACTTCCGAGTCAAGTCTTCAACTCCATTCCCTTTGAAATTCAAAGAATAACCCTGTACATTCTCATCATCCACCTCGCCATTATCCTCCGCAACATGGTAGTATATAGTCCTTCCCTCCATCTTCGGCGGCGAACTCACATTGGAATCCGTCGACTGCACAAACAATCAAACAAAAGAATAAGAATTCCATTTTAATGCATTGTCCCTCTAATTTAGCTTGTCAACCACTTAAAAATCACTTCATATATGACTAATTATTACTAAAGTCAGTAATTTGCAACTACAAATCAATCCATCCATAATTAGATGGTAACATGAAAACTATTTATAGAATGTCAAGTCACCAATTTTCAATCATATGACAACTTACGATTACCTGACAATGTTTGATAGAGTGTGTTTGAAAACACAAAAAATCACGTTTATGATGTTAAAGGTGCAAAAGCTAGAACTAAAAGTGCTTACTTTGACATGAAAAATCTCATCCACGGTCACTGCGTAGTTAGATTCACGTTAGATTATCTAATAGTCACGTTGAACCGCCAACTAATGTGATTTTTAAGTAAATGCTCACATTTAGTTTCAGACTAAAAAAATCGATTTTGGGTCAAAGATTGCATTTGATTTAAAACATCCTTACCTAATTTTTGCGTGATAAAAAAATATACACTAATTACCATCTTACTTTAGCATAAAAAATTATTCAAACCTAAATCACGTCAAATAAATCACATAACAGTAAAATCAATCTCAATTAAAATCAATCTCATTCAAAATCAAGTGTCTCAGTAAAACACATACTTAAAGTAAAGTCATATGCACAATTTTCATTCATAAGTAAATCCACGACAGTGTATTCGAATTAAGTTGAAACAAAAAATCACATTAATCGATGCCACTAGTCCAATTTTCTAGCAATCAACAAAAACTCATCTTCAATGGCAGAAATCAAAGTCAACTAGACGCTTCTAACTCCACAAGCGTCAAACAAAAAAAAAAAAGGAAAGTTAAAAAGAAAGCGATACCTCTTGTCTAGAGAAAGTGGTAGATTTGATGGAAAGAGCAGAAGGAGTTGAAGAATCAAAGTCAAGAGAATCAGAGTGAGGAATAGGAGGAGGAGCAGGTGACACAACATGAATCTCCAACACATCAACATCCCAAAGGATCCAATCCTGTGTAGCAGTCCTATGAGGAATATCGTGCGTCACAGAGTTTCTCCACGGTGGCAATCCCCCATTCGCCCTCAGAAAATTGCCGTAACGTGTCTTAAGCTTGACCTGCGCCCCGTCACGAACGGGCTCCCACTCGACGGAAGAGTCAAGTCTTCTCGGCACGCTCTGCACCACCTTGCGTCCCGTAACGCCCAACAGTAACGGCTGGTTTGACGCCGTTAAGTATTTCCCGTAACAGCTCTTGAGTCTCATGATGTTGTCGAACTCCGGGATGAGTTCCACCGTCCACTTGACGTTCTTTGAGGATCCGTTACGGTCCTGCGTGACGGACTCTTCGTCTTCGTCTGCGTGGAGGTACTTGTCGTGGTGGCTGCGGAGGCGCACTAACTTTGCCCTGTGGAAGAGCTCCATGCCCGAACGGAACGTTGAACCTGTTGTCTGCATAACGCTTAAGGGAATAAATAATTGATTGTTATTGGGATTTCGGTTTGGAGCGTGTTTTCAGGAGCTCTAAGTGTTTGCTTGTTGAGATGAGATACAACTAATGTTTGTCAGAATCAAGACACAAGACTTTTTTCTCCGATGGTGGGGCTTTATACGGAATTATTCCTCCACCATATTTTTTAAATAATTATTTATTAATTTTAAATTTAAGTTAATATAAAGAGCTACAATTTTTATTTTTTACTTTTTGTGAATAAAATTTAAATATATAATTGCCGCTAATATTATTAAAAATAGGATTTAAAATGTTTGGTAGATAATTAAATATATATATATATATATATATATATATATATATATATTATGAGTTAATTACGGATATGATATATTGACGGTGCAAGGTGTGAAGAGAGAAGATTGAGCCAGAATAAAAGGACGCGGTTGTTGTAAGGATGAAGCTCCGCGTGAACGGTGGTTTGCGGGAACCAGTTGGATGGAGATAAAGGATTCAGAGTTGTCTGAGTATATATTTTTTTTGGCTTAAAATTACTAAATCTCGAATCGAATCATTAGGGTACCTTTGATTATTAGAATACGAAAGCAAGAAATGGTACTTTATGTGGAGACCTCAATCCGGAAAAGGGAATGACAGCTCCTAATGATTAGCAATATTTAGCTTCTTAACACATTAGATTTTGTTTTGAGTTTATTTGTTCTAATAAAATTTAAATTTATTTTATTCATATTTCTTCTTCATATATTTTCTTTTTTATGACATTACTTCTTATACTTTTATTTCTTTTCTTTGCTGTTACCATATGGATTTTAGTACCTAAGACATTATTCCATTGTCGTTAGTGAAAAGATCACTCAGACCAGTCAATCTCATTTTACTCCTTAATACTGATCTGATTAAGAATACAATAAATAATTTATATGTTTCTATGCAAAGACATTTTTAATCGTAACATATTTACACTCCCTGTCTAACTTGGCTTTTTTCTCGTTCTCTTTTTCTTCTAATTTTAATTTGTTATATTTTTATTTTTATTTTTACATGGCTTCTTTGATGAGATAAAACTGTCGTATTTCTCTAATGCGATCCTTCCTGTTTCCCTCTTTATTTTTCTGTGTATACTTTCTTTTTAGTAAATCAAATTAATTATAGATCTGAGTTGATTTCTATCTAGCTCTGCCTTCTTTTTAAGACCACTCTCGTGCTCAGTTTGTCTGTTTTTTGGGTTTTCTATTCTATTTTTAAGTGGTTTTCTATGAGTCTATTTGTGGCTCCTTTTATTTCTACTCGTTACAGGCATAGTGCAACATTCAAATGTACTTTATGAGGGAATAAGACATGATCTTCAAGTTATTATTGGTGTCAGTTTTGTTAGAAATTTTCCATATACATATGTTTGGTCAGCAATAATGTTTAAGTGAGGCATAAGTTTTTGAAATTTTATTAAAAGGTGTATTAGTTTATTTATTTGATCATGTATATGTGTTGTTTAATTTTTATGTATCACGAAAGTTTTACAGTGTCTTCTTTTTTTGAGAGAGAGATTTATTAGTGTTTTCTCTTCATAAAAATGAAGAGTTGAATAATCATGACTTTGAGACGAATGCAAGGATACGACACTGCGACTGTTGAAGAATATTTTGATTTGTATAGATAGGCTAGCTTGATTTTTTTTCCACACTTACATTTTGAAAAATATGAAGTGTCTATTTTCTAGTTTGTTGGATATCTCATCACCTAAGTAAACATGGGAATGGTTTTTTCTAATTTTTTTTTACCTTTGCACTTTCTCTGCTAAAGTGCATCAACTCCTAGATTTAATATCCTTGTCTATTTGTCTAGAAAAAAAATGCTTTACTAGCTATCATATATGGTTATAAACCAAATAGTCTCTTCAGTCATAAAATTAGTCAATTAGATAGCTATAAATACGGGACCTAGAATAATACCACATTTAATTATTCGTGAATGGGTGAACACATAACATTACTTTTAGGTAAATTGATTAAATGGTGTCCTGTTAAAAGAAATTATAAAAGAGGTATGTTTCAATTTTATTTAGGAGGTTTGCTTTTAACTTTTTATAGAGTAGTGGTAATGTAAAGTGTGGGAGTTATCACCCTCTCCTGCGTTATTATTACGTCAATGACTACTTTTGTTATTTGATATTATTGATTTTGTGATTCAACAAATCAATTTCATTTTATTGAAATTCAAACAAACATGTTATGTTTTTAATTATAAAGTCATGGTGATAATAAATTGTCATGATAAATAAATTGATTATTGTTTTTAAAGATTCAGAAACAAGATGTTTACACGAAAACTAGATCTAGTGACATGTGTAAAGCTTGATTGAAGTATGTTGGTTGATGATACAAGAATATGTGAAAGACCTATTTGAAACTATTGGTTAGAGGTGATGATGCGTGGAAGATTAAATTCAAGTTTCATGGCAATGATAGGTGATAAATGGGTGACAAAAAATTGAATTATTGGAGGAGAATTGTTAAGTCGAAGTTGAGGGATGAAATTGAAATTAATGTTTTCAATGGACATAAGTAGATGTCTCTATTAGAGTATTTGTTTCTTCTCTCACATGTCAGCACATCTTTCACCGATTTCAATTTGTTCTTTCACATGTTAGTACATTTTTATTTACCAAATATTTCATATTTTAGTCCAAATTAATGCCTAATCTTTTAAAATAAATTCATTTTCGTCCTTCATCATATATATAATAACATATCACAGGTCCAAGTATATATGTTCTAACGTGTAGTTTTTCATTCATTATTTAGCGACTAAATTCACAAATTAACCAAATATTAAATCAATAAGATAAAGGAGTATTTTATTCAAATATCCTTCAAATAGAGATATTTTCATTTTCATGGCAATACATGCCTATTCTTTAATTTTCTTTTTAGTCAATCACAACCATCTGAGTTCAATCCAAACACGTTGTCACCTAACAAAATTTAATATGAAATATGATCATTTGTCCTAGAGGTTCAACCTACACTACAAGTCAACAAAATCATCAACAGTCCCAAGCTCACCCAATCACAAGTTTCAACTAACAAAACTATGAGGAACATTAACTATATGTTTCATATCACATTTATTAATTGATAAAATTTTATTAAAAATCATAAAATTACGAGTAAATTAAATAAGAAATAAGATGTTTATAATTCTTATAATTTCTAATAAATTCAGTAATTAATAAAAAATTATAGATTTAACAGAATAATATTACACATTAATCAATCACTTAACTCGTACAACTTACGTTTCCATATTTCTTTTATTATTTTTCTTCTATTATTATTTGAGTTGTTTACCGAATATTTATGGATTAATCATGAAATTTTACCCATAGGAGACTAGTAAAAGCAACAATGTAGAAAGAAACGAAGACACGCACCTGCAGCGACGAGTTGCGAGTGGTGAAGGACGAAACGGTCGAAACCGATTGTTCTTCCGAATTGAGAACCTCTTCCTCCGATTCAAGCGACGATATTTCACTCTCAGCAAAAGAAACCATTTTCTCAGGAAACTCCACACTCTCCACATTCCACAAGATCCAATTATGCGTAACAGACGTATGAGGATCATCGTGTGTAACGGAGTTTCGCCACGGTACGGTCCCACCGTTTCCTCTAAGGTACTTGCCGCACCAGCTTCTAAGTTTCACGTGGAATCCGTCGCTAATGGGTTCCCACTCGAATTTCCAATCCAAACCGACGTCGTAATTGCCTTGAACAACTTTGTTTCCCGTTACTCCTAACAGACAGGGCGCGTCCGTCGCCGTTAAGTAACGGCCGTTAGAGTTTCGAAGCCTCACGCGGTGGCTCTTGCCTTTTACTAGTTCTACTTCCCATACGGCTTTCTTTGTTGAGCCGTTTTTGCTCTGACGAAGTTTTTCGGTGTTTTCGTCGGCTATTAGGTACTTTCCAAGGTGGCTCCGTAGCTTCACGCACTTCGCTTTGTTGAAATACTCCATCGCTTTAGATATTCAGATGTTTCATGGATTTTGTTTATGTTTATGTTGTTTGTGCTCTCATAATTTATGATTGTATTTAACGCGACTAGTCAGACAATAATTTATAGAAAAGTATTGTATATAAATTTGTTAATTTTTATAATAATAATTTTGAAACTCGTGTTTATTATTGGTTCATGAAAATTAAATTAGTATTTTATTTGTATTGGTAATATTGATAAAGATTGTATAAAAAATGAGGTAAGATAAGTGGGGGTGGTGAGGGCTTTGAATACAGAGTTGAACATGCAAGGAAAGAAAGAAATAACTAAGGGTAGTTTGTGTTGTTTCTAGATTTTCCGCACAGCGAAGAGATTGTGTTAAATAAAGGAAATAGTTTTGGAATTGAAAAGGTTATAATTGTAATTTGGGGTGATTAATGTAACCGTGTTTGATGGTTATATAGGATATTGTGGTGTGTGTGGTGTGTGTGGTTTAATTGTGTAAGGGGCCAATGCGTACGGATACTACAACGTTGGAGGACGGGTAGAACACGAAGATTGTCAAGGTTGACGGGGTAAGTTGGACTTGTATTATGGTTGAAAAGTGGGAATTTGAAAAGGAAAAAGGAAATGAAATGGAAGTTTGATGGAAGAAAATGAAGAATTTGGGAGGACGAAATTTTGTTGAAGGTGACGAACCGCAGTTGGAAGCCTTCTTGGAAGGGTCCAGAATACAATCGAAAGAAGAAGAAAAAACGATTAGTTTAGAAATTCTTTAAATATTTAACTTTTTATAAATCATTATTTAAAATAATAAATTTTGTAAAAATTATTTACCGGTTTTATACATAACATTAACTTTACGTGTGTAAGGCTTATATAAATAAAAAAAATATAAATAATGAGGTTAAATTATGTTTTAAAAAAAATATTGTAAGCTTTTATAAAATATTTTCTAATATCACCTAATAAATGAAATACAATAGTTAAAAATAAAAAATTTAAAATTTTTTTTATAAAGGATAATATTTTAATTAAGTTTTTCCTAGTAGAAACTAAATAAAGATATAATAAGAGAATTTTTACACTAATTTATCTTAGAATGTTATATTATTTAAGTAATAAGAATTAAAATTTTATTATCTTCAATAAGATATAAGTATTATTTGACTCAAGTTATTTTTATATGTATAAGTATTTTTAAAATTCGACTTCTTCACGTTAAAAGATTTACAGAAAAATTTTTGCCTAATAAAAATTAACATCTACACACAGAGAATTTCAATTAAGGACAATACAAATCTTAAAGAGAATGAGAAATTAAACTTTAAAAGTTTCAACAAGTCCCTATTTTATTTGAATTGACTCTTCGTTTTTAAGCGATAAATAGATATTTGAATTGACTCTTTTTTTTAAGCGATAAATAGATATATTCCTTGTGCTTGAATTGTGCACACAAATCAATCTCAGCAAGAAAAAATGAATCAATAATTACCTCAACATCTAAATTTATCCGTTAAGACTAGAGTATATTTATTAATTTAAAGAGTTTTCGTCTGATAATCATTAATTTGTTTTATTAGATACTTCATTAGTTTGTTCTTTCATATTAAAATGTGAAAAGTCATTATTTGTCTAACCATCAAGCAAAGGTTCCTTAAGTAAACAATTATTTTTTTTTAAAATGAAAGGATTAGTTGTAATTATCAAAATTAAGGAATCATGATTTGTCTTTAATCATTTTATACTTAACAATCTCCCTTTTATTTTGTTGATTACAAACCATACTTTAAAAAATTTCACAAGTCTTAGGCAATTGCCAAATTTAAGACTTCTATAAAGACAATTGATTAGTTAGTTTGAATATATCAAAGTAATTTTTACAGGTTGAGAACTTATCTATATAACAATGGTTAGTTTCAAGCAGAATGAAGAACATATGTTGTTACAGTAATATATCAAATGCATATGAGTAATTATCAATGTGATAAATTTTGAAATTTCATTAAAACTTAATTTACACAAAGTTTATATGTTTACAGAGAATAAGGAAACAAAAAGTACATAAAAAAAATTAAAATCTCTCCCTCAACTTTTGTGTCTCGTTTTTTGTCTTTTTCAAAATATCTTTTTGTTTTCTCCTCTGGCCTTTAATTATTAAAGAAACAAATGCTCTCCCTTAGGATAAATCTTTCTCCTAAAAAGCAACTTCATTAAAGCATCTTCAAGCCTTTGAACTTTGGCCTTGAGCTAGGCATGCTTAGGTTCTAAAGTCTCATACCTCGTCTCTAAAGAAGAATACTTTCGTTTGAGGTTGACATACTCAACTGTAGAGGGTATAAGCATCTCTAGAAGCTGATGGTGATGAATAGGAGTTGAACTTCAAAAGTGTTGTAGAGTCCCATTGATAGTCAAAGTGATGTATTGGTTTCACCAACTTTAGCAACTTCAGTCCTTCAAACTTTGTGTAGGCTAGAGCACATCTTGGATGAATGCGGCCAACAAAGTCTCTAGAGTTCGAAGGAGGCTTTTTAGTAGTCCTTGTAAAAGACAAAACACAAGAAGGGGGGGTTGAATTGTGTTAATTAAATTTTTGCCCTTTTTGCGTCTGTGATTTTCAAAGGTTTCAGACGCAACAACGATGTCTTTAATTGTTGATTTTATATTTGAAACGTCTGAGTATAGTTATCCCCGTTAGTATATAAATCAAAGGTAGATAAAAATAGAAATATTTTTATACTGGTTCGTCTTATATAGACTACGTCCAGTTACTTAACAACTCGCTAAGTTTTCACTACAAACCGTGAAAAATGGTTACAAGTATTTTTTGCACCCAGTCACTTCTGGCTATACAGATATTATTTGATCCCAGCCTTCTCAAACTAAACAACTAGGTATTCTTTGGAACACAGCCTCTTCAGGCTAATACAAAAGTATTCTTTGGAATGTAGCCTCCTCAGGCTAAGACAAATGTATTCTTTGGAATGCAACCTCCTGAGGCCAAGGCCACCACACAAGTGGATTTGAAGTGTTTCAAAGAAATGGAAATCCTCTACGTAGAGAGGTGTTTACAAATGAAGATCAGAGTTCAAGAAATTAAGAGTGAAACTTAGAGAGATAGCTATTTAAGCGTAAGTTCGTCAACTTGAACTAGTGCTGGTGAAGTCATTTATATAGGCAACGTCTTCAAAGATCCGTTAGAGATATCTTGAGACCATTGTCTTTCTTTCTTGAGTTCTTCAAACGTGTGTCAGAGAACAATCATGATTGCACAGTGGAGTTAGCGCACGTACAGAACCTTTTTCTAACTTGATTAAAGAAAGCAACAAAAAGTAGATTTACTTTTCGTGTAGTAGAGGTTTTGCACGGTTCTCGATCTGTATGGCGATAGCTTGGACTTCACTTGAATTTTGATAGATGATGGGTCTCATAATCTTCAGTTTTGAGACTTCGTCTTATCTTTAGACTTGATGCTTCGTCTTGAGCTTCAGTCTTAAGGCATGTTTGGTCTATCAAGGACAAACGATGACTTCATGAGATGCAAACTTTGAGGAGTTACACTTCGTCTGTACTAGCTTCGTCTGACTTTGGTTTGCAATGCTTCAGTCTAATATTGTTCTGTCTGTTCTGTAATTAATTAAAACTTGAGACGTTAATCATCTTGATCTAACAGTCCTTTAACTCATTTATTGCAATTTTATTTTCTGTAATTCTTTTAACGTTTTCTCTCTTGTTTCGTGTGCTTCTCTTCTCTATTTTCCAACAATCATTTCTTTCTTCTTCTCTCATGTTATATACTTTAAATTCAAATTTCATTGTGTAATTATGAGTAGCTAAGTTCCTTTGATTAATTTGGTCTCTTCTAAGTTCTTCTTTGATCCTTAGGTTCATTGTTCATCATGTTTTGGGATTTGCATAATCTAAATTGGGAGTTGGGTTTAATTGATCAATTAGACTTGATTCTTAATTTAGATTGCATTGTTGATTGACGGCGAATGTAGAGAAACAAAAGTTGTTTTAATTGGACCAAGTTGTGTGTCTTGTGTGATTGCATGAAGTGTTGCACACTAAGTATTCAGTGAATTCCTCTACGATGGTAGAGTGATCGGGTACCAATGGGGTGCAAGGATTCTAACTCTAATTGGCATGCATATACATTTCCTTTTATGATTAGGAACTAGCGATGAAGGTTGAGAACGGAAGAGAGACTAAAATAATGCATACGTACTAGTTTTAAAATTTTGCTCTGTTAGTTGTTTAGTATGATTGTTTACTTGCTTTAATTACCTTGTTTGTTTCACTCCAATTTTTTACTTAAATGCCCCTTTCAATTACTCTATAATTTGGCTATTAGAATTGCGAACAATTTACGGGAAATGACCTAGGTTAGTACTATACCACAAAGTTCGTCACCTAGTTTAATTTGATCGCGCTTGACAACGCGCATAATTTACTATAATGGTAATGACGAAAGTGATAGTAATGATGGTGACGACAATAACAATAGTTATAGGTTATTATCAGTGTAACAAAAGTAATAACAAAGGAAATAGTGGCGGGTAATAAAGATGGTGGTGATAGGGACAATGACGATTGTAATAGCGATGATGATGAGATTTGTATTATTAATGGCGACAACATAAATGTGACAATGATAGTGATGGTTTGGTGAGGGGGAAGTACGATCATATTCTGCTACTTATTAACTTAGCATTCTTAAGATAAGAAACACAATATATCAACAAGATAGAATAATAATTTATTGAAGATAAGAAACACAATATATCAACAAGATAGAATAAGAATTTAAATAAATCATATCATGTTAGTGCACTAAATACTGAATTAAAATAGAATATAATTATTATATCCTATTCTTATTATTCTAACTACCAAATAGACTCTATTAAATTTTAATTATCTCATCTTTTATCTCATGTATAATAATGGAATTCTTAATGTATTCCACCCCTTAAAATAAACTTCTTAAATTTCCACCTATGAATATTTAAAAATTTGTATTATTTTCTCAATATTTAAAATGTCTAACTAATATGCTCAATGAGTATGTCACGTCAGGACAAATGACGAGTACACTTTGAAGAGATCTTAAAGCAAACTAAAAAAAATAAATTGAAAAACCAATATTCAATCCATATATTAGAAACCTCCGTCTTCCACCACGTTGTAAAAAATTATTATTCAATGTTTATATGTTTAGTCTCGCGTCATTTGTTTTAGAAAAGAGGTGGAATATTTCAAGAATAGTTCCATACTCGACACCAATCAATGTTTAGAAAATACTAAGAGGTAGTTGAACATTGAATACGAGCTGTTCTGTTAAAACTGCCCGTAATACAGTTCCATTGGACCTAAGACAATTGAGTTCGCTTTGCATTTGGCATCTTGAAAATGATATGAATGTACGGCAAAGAAAACATTTTAAACAATTGAATTCCATTTACATACGACGGAAATTTCTTTTGACGTTTTTCATAGAAAATTCAAAAGGTGGTTCGTGTAATGATTTAATCGTCAGAGGGAAATAATTCAATCGTAGATATGTTCCAGAAACAGAAAAATCTTATCCTGAGACAACTTGTAAAACTGTAATAGTGGAAGAGGTTCTGGAAAAAAAAATAAAAATTAACCAAGGAAAAAAAGTCAATTTAGACCCACTATAATTATTCATCATTTGTAATTATATTATTATTTTATTAATTATTAATATTACTTTTGATAATAACTCAATTATAAAATTTTACTATAATCTCATTAATAGGAATAAAACTCTATGAGACAATTTATTATTAATATAAAATATAAATGATAAATTTAATTTTTTCATCTATTAATATTTAAAAATAAATATCCTTCGTGTTAATAACATTTAGAATTTATTAAATAGAACATTAAAATATTACTTTCCTTCTAAACAAACTCAAATAGAAAAGAGCACAAAGTAACAAAAATTTAATTAAAAGTCTAAAATAGACTATTTAACTAAACTTATTACATGATATCGATTAAAAATTATTTATTAAAATGATGTTATTTGAGTGAAGTTGCAATTCCTTTTACAGGGTGTCAATCAATGATTAACCTTCTACAAACAATGATTAACCCTCTATAAAAGTTACAAATTCGACTGCAACTTTTCACGAGTGTCACGTGTTAAATAATAATTGACCTTAGATTGAAGTCGCAAATTCTTTTACAACTTCAATGGGAAATGTCACGTGTCAAATAGATTCTAATCGATACTATTATGATAATAAATTTAGTTAAATAGTTCATTTTAGACTTTTAACCCAAAAATCTCCTAAACGTCTTCTTTCGTATTAAAAACATGATGTAAAAATGTTAATGGTAAATAGTTCATCACCAATTACTTTTATCTTCTAGAGTAGTTAATGTCCCTGAACGCATCAAAATATGCAAAAGGAGCAAACAAGTCAATATCAAAATCCCATACATAGAAAAATTGAGAATATTACAAGTATTGCTGATATCATATTCCTGATACCACGCTTATTATTCTAAACTCTATCACAGAAAGAATAACTGACAGAACTTACGGCCTCTTTGTTTATTAACAACACAGTACAAAAATACATTTTGATAAATGTATGACCATTCTCGACATGAGTTATGGTTCCCCTCAGGGGGCTACCTTCATCTCCTGTTATTGTCATTGAACTTGTTCAAGATTCTTACTTTATCTAGATATCATTTGTTACAATCAATAACTTCTTTAACATTTTCAAATCATTTTATATTACACAATCATGAGACTCTGTTTAAGTATTTTTCTTACACAAATGTACTTAAATGGGAAATTCGATACTTAGGCCGTATAAAACATTTTAACGACTAGTTTGTAACTAAGAAAATGGCACTATCATAGTTTTTGTATGGAAACTCCTCTGCCGTAAAACCTCATCTTAAAATGCAGTAAAGGGGAGTGACTGAATTCTTTCATTTATCTTCAATTTCTGTTTCTTTGAACAAGAAATTATTAAAAGTGAATTGTCAACCAGGTAAGTAGCCAATTATTTAAAATTGCTGTTATATTATTAAATGAAAGAAACAAAAAAGATAATCAACACTGGAAATTTTCTGCACCATTTGTTTTTCAAAGCTAACGAGTGTATAATACCAATAAAAGACCAAGATGTGAAACATCTACAGCAGATTAGTTGGCAGTGGAGCTAGTAATATCTAAACAGACTTAACACAACAAAAATACGGTAGCCTTCCAATCAGACCTTATACAAAAATTCTAATCAGATTCATCCCTCCATTCCCCAACATAAACTGCTAGTTAATATACAATAGTAGCATTCTACAAAACAAGGCATACCAACATGCTTGATCTACAAGCAAAATCTAGTTTAATGAACTGCACCCAAAAAATGATTAAGGGAAGAGTGGAAATTACAACTGTAGATGAAAACCATACTATTCCTTACCCATTCATCAAAAAACAAATACAAAGAAAGAAGGGGCTATGCTACAGATTAAAAAAGTAATCACAATATAGGTGAAGAATATATGGATATATTTTGAGAAATAATGTGGTTTCATCTTACTTTGGGGGAATTGAAAGATTGTTCTCGAGCATAAAGGAGAGATCATGCATCTGTGACATCAGCATCTCTGCACCATCTATTGACCCAACTGCAGTTAAAACATCTCCAGAGTTTCCTCTCGTGGTATCCACTTCAGCCACCCTGAATATGCAACAGATGGCATAAAATTCTATTTTGAAAATGCAAAATGCAATCATGGATCAATTCAGTGTGCAGTATGTTCAAAACCTTTGTCATTAACCAGAGCATTAATTGTAAAATGTAAAGCCTATGCAGTGGTTTAAAGGATGAAAATCTTCCAAGCTCTCTAGCGCTTGCTTAGCAGGTAGAAGTATAAATAGTAGTAACCAGGGAGGAGAAAGAAGTAGAACATTGGAATTCTAATAAAAGATTAATATAATGAAAATAATGGACTAGTTTGTTCATCCCCACATCCTTCTTTCCATTCACTTGCAAGAGGCATATAAAATACAAGGCTAAGAAGCATTCCATCAATCAAAAAAATGCAACCAACATCATATCAAATCACCTGTTTGAAGAAGTCGCTGGAAGAGACCTTGGTGAACTACCAAACTGTCCTGAAAATAAATCATGTTGAGGAAACCCATAAAATTCTCTATCATGTGAATTGTTTGATGAACTGAGTAGATTCGTTTCAGATGTCTTTTCTTGTTTAGTAGCCAAACTAGTAAAGTCATTCCAAACATCAGATGAATCAATATCATTAGTAGTCAAGGTATCTGCTGCGTTGTTATTGCTAACTTGCCATTGGTCATCTTTCATCCAATCAAAACTTCTACGAGAAGAAGCATTAGTACCCTCTTCTGTTTTCATGAAATTAAGGTCAGTAATTTCAGACTTCCCAGTTTGGGCAGTAATCACAGAGTTGGAAATCCCAGTGGAAGGATTTTGTGAAATGGCTGAGCCAGGAAAATCATTCCATGCATCAAATGAATAAGCTGCTTCATTAGTAGTCATAATTCCAGTTGTCATGCTATTGACCCCCTTCCACTGGTCATCTTGCATCCAGTCAAAATAACTAGAAGACCCAGTAACACTTTCAGCTGCTTTGATATCATTAGGATCCTGCATCAATTCAGCTTTATTGGTCTGACCAGTTATCTCTGAGTTGGATACACCAAAGGATGAATTTTGTGCATTGGCTGAGCCAGTGAAATCATTCCACGAATCAAATGAGTCATCAGCTTCATTAGCACTGATGGTATCAGTTGTCTTGTTATTGTTATCTTGCCACTGATCTTGCATCCAGTCAAAATCCTTGTTAGAAGAGCCATTAGCATCCTCTGCTGTTTTTTTATCATTAAAATCAACTGTAAATCCAAAATTTCCAAACTGGTCAATTGTATTTGAGCCGGAAATAGTACTTGAAGGATCTTGTGTGCTAGCTGAGCCAGCAAAATCATTCCATTCATCAAGTGAATATTTATCTTCAGCAGTAGCCACAGTATCACTTGTCTTGTTATCACTCCCTTGCTGTTGGTCATCTAGCATCCAGTCGAGATTTCTACTAGAAACATTAGCACTTTCTGCTGTTTTTGTACCACCAAGATCCATGGTCAATTCTGATTTCTCAGTCTCGGTATGTACCTCTGAGTTGGAGGTTCTCTGACCATCTCCCTGAAAATAATCATGTTTGGTGGAGGCTGAAGGATTGAAATCATCATTCTTCTTTACACCACCAGAATCTTTCCAGGATCCAGATACCATATCCGGTTCAACTTTAGAAGGATCCAGTGATTTGGCCTCCTCCTCATGGACAAGACCTGAACTAGCAGACATGAAGTTAGCCTCCCAACCAGAAAATGAATCACCACCCTGATTATCTGTAGATCCTGCAGTCACTTCTGAAGCTTGACCCTTTTGAAAGAAACTAAGATTTTCATTAGCTTGGAAAGTATTATCTGAAGCAAGATTCACTTGTCTTCCAGAAGCCAAGTTTGGTTCAAACTCATCAGAATCAGCTTCTCTCCGTTCAAAGAAACTATTAAGATCAACTCCAGCCAAATTCAACAAACTTTTCCCCTGAAATGCTGCTGAATCCGAAGTACTCGACAGAGCTCTATCCGTGTCAGAAGGCCATCTAATTTCCAAATCTAGCAGTTCAGACAAGGGAATCTCATCTTTTGTCTCACTCCTCCCCCTGTTCCATGCATTTTCATCCACCACTTGCTCCACCATCTCCTGCATAGCAGCATACACAGAGTTAACACAACAATACACCAGACCCTAACTATTAAATAAAAATAGCCTAACAAAACAAACTATCAAATTTAGAAAAAAACCAAAATTTTACTTCCACTTTATTTTTCCTGTTTGCATTATGAACAAAGGAAAAATGGATCACAGTACATCAAACTAACACCCATAATTTCCAATTTTGTAGCATCATTCTTTATCAAAAAATAAAAGACAAACTTGGAAGCAAGTACATGAGCACTGTTATCAAATCAGAATTGGAATTTCACCTAGATAACCTTTGACTTACCATTAATACAAACCTTTATTGCGCAGATTACTATAATAAAACACGATTATTGACAGAAGAACAATACCGAAATCACCTAAGTAACTCCATCTAACATTTGTCTACAAAACAAACTGACATTTAAAATAAAAATTACACTTCCACTTTTTTTTTCCTTTATGCACCATCATAAACAAAGGAAAAACGGATAACATTACATCGAAGTAACCTTTAAGTATAGCATTTAAGGGAAACACTCCTCAAACGACTGAATCAGCAGAATTTGATTAATTTTATTTCTGTTATATATAATATATATAAAAAATAATATAATTGTAGAGAAATAATGTGATGGATATTGATATTACCGATCCATCGAGTTGAAGAGATTGAAGCAACCATTGATATCCAATGGTGGTTTTGAAATTGATAGGTTGGGGAGGAAGGTCCTTATGGTGGGGATTGGTGCCGCAGAAGACGCAGACGGAGGATTGCAGGTCACGTATGAGTCTTCCATTGCAATTTTTGCAGCGAAGATACGGCGGCGAGGGATCGAGTTTGGCGATGGTTTCGGCGACGGAAGGGAGCGAGGGGAGCGGAAGAGTTTCCTCCTTCTCGGGTTCGTACCATGAGAGGTTGGCTTGGTTCCGCAGAAGCACTCGGAGATGCTTTATCTGATCCAATGGCATCTCGAACGCCATTGTTAGGGTTGAGGTTTCAAGTGTGTGTGGCTTCGTTCTTCTGTGATTCGATTCTCAGTGGTGAAGAGGAGTGAAAGGAACAACGGTGGTAGATTCGGTTTCGTTGCACGAGAACGGAACTACAGCCTTCGGTAAAACGGTGTCGTTTCGCTAGCGGAGTCAATAGTATATTGTCATCAACTTTTCCGATGCTCTTTACCAAGGTAATTAAATCAATTATTAAATATCGCTTTTTTATTTTATTAAATTTGGGATTTTTATTTTGAATTTTAAGTTGAAAGAATTTTATTTTCTTTTTAATTTTGTTAAAAATATAATATTTTGGTTTTTTCATATTTTATTATTAAAAATGATAATTTTGTCATAGAATTGTTTGTAAAATACTTCACTACTTTTGATAATAAAAGTCACAATTAAATTAATTATTCTAAAATTTCAATTACTATCTTTATTAATATAAAATTTCTAGTGAAAAATACGTAAGAATGAGATATTTTTAAAATATGAAAGATGTACATAAAAGAATTTAAATTTAAAAGGTCTAAATAAAATTAAAATGAAATTTAACCAAAATAAATAAATAAATCATTTCTTTAAAATAAATTTTAGCGCGAAATTTATTATGCTTTTAAAAGTCTAAATTTTTTATATTTTTTTATTGATGAAATTCATAATTGACAAATTTTAGTTAAGGAATTATATTATTAAAGATAATAAATACTTAAAATATCATCCATTTAAATTAAGTGTTACACTCGGATTTTTTGGTGTCTAATATTTGCAGTCATGTTATATCAAGTTTACAAAGTCGTCTTGTCAATCACTGTCTATAATTGTAAAAACAAGAGTCATGACCTGTAAGAAGTAGACTCTCAATCTAAACATGACACTAGTCTTTTTGAATATGGTCTTATAAGCATATCATTAGTACAAAATATATAAATACTTCTGCACATTTCTGGGAAGTATTCTTGGATTCTCAATTATTTCTCTCCACTTCTCTATCTTCATTCCCATGGAAATGATTTTGGAGTCTTTGCAAGTACTCGCCTCCACTCAATCAGATTCAACAACACCTCAAAATCACATTTTAACTCATCTTTAATTATTGAAGTCCACTCCCAGTGTAAATACAATTTATCATCTTGTCTTTTGCTGGAACCTGGTAGAAGCTCAGGCAACCTGATGTTGAAACATTTAAAGAAAATCACTCAAATAGAAGAATTACTAAAAATATGCTTAATAAGATGGAAGAAGAGATTAGAAGGAAGCTCTTCACAATAGAAGCTCAAGTTCAAGACTATTCTTACACTTTTAATTCTGGTCCATCTTCTATTAATTGTAAATGAAGTGTAAATCATAATTGACGACTTTATAAGTTTTGGGTCGGCCAAAATATATTATCTTTTAAGTGTTTGTTTAACATTTTACTTAAAAGGTTAATAATCAAATAGAAAGTGACATGTAACATTGAGAGTGACATGAAACACTTTTGAAAGTGATATGTACTTGAGTCTTTAAACTTGTGACTCTTATTCATTGACTTGTAGAGTGCTCTAATGTAGTTTAGCTTCCTCTTCAAGCTTTCCTAAGTCTATAAAAACCTGTAAAAGATAAACACAAGAAGGGGGGTTGAATTGTGTTAATTAAAAAACTTATCCCTTTCGTCTGTGGGTTTTAAATCTGTTCAGACGAAACAATGTTTGTATTGAAATATTGATTTTAATAAACAATTGTTATATTATGATTATCCCCTGTTAGTTGAGCAGACGAAACAAATAAACACAAATATTTTTATACTGGTTCGTCTATTCTAGACTACGTCCAGTTACTCAGCAACCACTGAGTTTTCATTACAAACCGTGAAAAGGTTACAAGTATTATTTGAACTCAGCCACTTCTGGCTATTACAAGATATTCTTTGCTCCCAGCCTTCTCAGGCTAAACTAACAAGGTATTCTTTGAACCCAGCCTCCACAGGCTAATACAAGAGGTATTCTTTGGAACACAGCCTCCTCAAGGCTAAAATGCCACACAAGTGGACTTTGAAAGATGTTTTTTAAAAAACAAAGTTTTTCTTCTTTGCAGAGAGGGTTTTACAATGAAGTTCTAATATCAGACTTGAGCGAATTCTTAGATGAAGGATAGAGATAAGCGTATTCACCAGCCGATTCTTGGAGCTGTGAAGTCCTTTTATAGGCATCTTCTTCAAATAGCCGTTAGACTCATTTGAATGTCGTTGAGAGTCGTTGAGAAAAACTTCTAGAGAGCTTTCCAAAAAGGTTGTCAGTTGTACTTGATTGATTGATGAGAGTCGCAGCGGATATAACGGACTAGGTTGTGTGCAGTACTATTTCTGACTTGTACAGAGATGTGACAAAAGGTGAAGACCTTTTTAACTTTGGTGTGTAAGCTCGAATCCCTATACTGATCTTGGATGCTTCTCATGAGTACTTCTTTAGATTTCAAATCTTGGCGCGAAAGACTCAACTTGACTTCAGCTTTTGGATAGACGATATGATTCTTCATTCTTCAGTTGTTGTTGTTTCGTCTCATCCTATCGTCTCAGACTTCACTCTTTGGACATACGAAATACTTTAGCTTGAAAAGTCCTCTTTCATCTGTGCATGTATCGTCTGATGACTTGGCTTTTGGACAGACGCAGAATTTCTTCTTTGAAGGTTCATGTTCCGTCTGTGCTGGTTTCGTCTTAGCAAGTCTTGGGTAGCTTGGTTTCGTCTGTCTTGTAATTAATCAAAATCTTGAGACGTTAATCATCATTGATCTAACAATCTCCCCCTTTTTGATGATTATAGACCATATCACGAAAATCTGCACAAGACATGGTTAGACAGAAACAAACAGTCTTAAAAAAAAAACCAGATTGACATCAAGACGATGTTTTCTGAATAATACCTCTTTATAAATGATTGTTACATGATGTAATCTTTGTACATTATTACATTGGTATAGACAGAAAACCAATAAAGAATTACAATTGTAAGTTATACTAAAGAATTACAAGTATAAGCTAAAAAAACATGATACAAATAAAAAAAATACATGACTCCCCCTCAGACGATGCTTGCTCTTTGAATGCTCGCTCCCCCTTAGACGAAGCTTTTTCTTATTCTCTGCTCGCTCCCCTTTAGACGTTGTTTTCCCCTTGTACCTATCTTCTTTCCCTTGGGCTCTTCTATTCTCCCCCTTGGGCTGTAAATCATCAAAAGATGATCAAGAAGAAAGCTTTAGCTTCTTGTTGAGCAGGGACATCACAATGTCTTTTAGCTGCTGCACTTCAGACGAAAGAGAAGCTTGATTTTCTTCAAGTTCTCTGTTCTTTGCTTTCAAGTGCCCGCAATCCTCTTCCAAAGCATCATACTTACGCTTCAGAGTTTTATACTCCTCAGCTTCTTGAATATTAGCCTCAGCATCCTCAACTTTGTTATCAACCTCCACCATATCATCAAAGTGTACCATTGGTGTTTGAGGTTCTTCCACTATAGGAGTAGTGTCATCAATGATGAGCACTGTTAGAGTCTTCTTCAGACGCAGTGTGAAATATGGAAGTGTGAGGTAAGCCGTGAAGTTCTGTTCCCATTGCCATGTGTAATATTTTGTTGGAATAGAGACTTCCAGATCCGGATGCTCCTGGGATGGGTGAGTGTATGCAAAAGCTTCACCAGGAAACACCGCCATTGAGACGGTAGAATCTTCATCAAATGAAGTTCCAGAGCAAAACTGTGAAGTGGCTTCATGATCTTCTATCATCCGTTGTATCTTTGGATTGATAGGGCTTGAGGCTTGAGCTTGGATTGCTTTGAGGTGCGCATAGGCAGCAAACGGAAGAAGTTTGGAGATGTGCCTTGCATATTTGAAGGTCCTGGGTACAGACGGTACTTTCTTCTCTTTGCCCTTAGCCAAAAACTTGACCAAGCATGGTCGTTTTCGGTCTAAGACAATTGTGTACTTTGTTTCGTCTGACACCAGCGAAGAGAACTGTGAACCCACCATGAAGGGGCAATATCTCTTATCCTTCTTTGCTTGACGATCAATATGGAAGAAGGAGGCTTCTCTTCCCTTAACTTCCCTTCTGTAGGTATCAGCTATCAACTTGAAAGTCAAGTTGTAGTCTTCCGGTAGTGAGTGAGCGAACTCCTCAGGGTCTTCATATTCGTTGAGGAGGATGGAGTAGCGGGGGTTGACTCCAGAGCAATGTGGTCTTGTCCAGGGGAGTACAATTCCAAGAGAATGTCCTAGACCGACATACTCTATTTTGTTGAGTGGAATTGTGAATGGCATAGGATCATGGCGATCTATGGCGTCAAGATGCCAATGAGTGCATTCTTTCGGCTCATAGATGGTAGAGTGTGCGTCTCCATATCTACAATGGTGGAAGACAGGCGCATTCACCTCATACCGAACCTTCCATCTTGGATTTTCTCTATGTGGAATATGAGGTTCATAGTCAAGTACTGGTCCTTCAATCACCGACGCAGCAATATGATCCTTGTATGCTTGAATATCTTCTAAGCCTTTGATGTCTAGGTTGGCCAGTGTGTCCCAGGGCAGACGCTTCAGCCAATGGCGTTGCTCTTCTGGGGTGTAGATGGTGTCTTCGTTGAAATCCACCGGCTTCAAGGCTTTATTGTAAAGAATAGGATTTACAGATCTCCCAAGTTGAAAACCCTTCTTCCCTCTGTACTGATAGGGGTTGTTCAACTCTATGTAGGGAGTATCCCTTATGTACATGTCTTCATTGTCTGCCAAGATTATTGCAGACTCAGACGATTCAGCTTCATCGGAGAATTCTTCAGTCTTCTCTCCAATGATCCAGTCAGGTTTGACCGGTCTTTCTGCACAGGTGCTCTCAGCAAATCTTTTCATGACTAATTCGTTCAAAAACGAATAGTCCACCTTGTGCTTTGGGGGTAAATCTTCTGGATTGATCACCTCAGCATGTGATCTCCCCCATGTAGCATCCACCTTTATGAGTTCAAGTTGTTCTTTATCAGACGAAGAATCAACTTCTTCAATTAGCACAAAGTCTTCAGACGGAAACTCCTTCGTCTGTTGGTGGGATGCTTCCTCAGACGTAGCAGATATCGTCTGTGCTAAGGCAACATTCAGAGGAGACGCAACAATAGGCTCAAACGCAGTAGTCCTATGTTGGTCTTGGAGAGTTGATGATGACATCTCCATAGTTGAGACTTCTTCACTTAACATTGTCTCCAACTCCTCTGCAAGCTGGGCATTGTCTTTTTGAATCTGGGCAGTTTCTTCACTGTTCATGCCCTCTGAAGTAGCTTGAACAGATGCTCCTTCAGACGATCCAATGCCCTTTAAGCTTTCAAGAAAGATCCTTTCTCTTTCAGCGTGAAGCAAGATAGAGACCCTCTTAGCCTCTTTCAGCGCTTTCTCTTCGTCTGTCTCACCAATAATCACAGACGCAAGTTTTTGCTTCATCTTCTCTTTGCCTTTAGCAGCCTTTTCAAGAGCAATCTTTCTGGCTCTTGCTTTTTCTTCTGCTTCTTTCTTCTCTTTGTCTTCGTCTGTAAGTATCTTCACAGACGCAGCACCCTTAGACGATACCTTGACCCCTTCATCTTCATTAGGGGATATCGTCTGTCCTTTTGGTTTAGCACCAATGTGCTTGATTCTGATGGTCCTTTTCTTCTTCTTGAGGGGTTCTTCAAGAACATCCTCAAAAGGAACCTCAGAGATGATCACTGGAGGAAGAGGTTGAGCTTGGTTTAGTGTTTGGGCTTGTGTTTGGGGTTCTGTTTGGGATTGTGTTTCGGCTTGTGTTTGAGGTTGTGTTTTGGCTTGTGTTTCGGACGGTGTTTGGGCTTGTGTTTGTGGCTTAGCATGCTTGATGCGAGCTTTGTGTGGAGGGTCTTTGGTGATGGGTGAGAGGGGTACATCCACTTGTTGCGAATGGAGTAAGCTTGTCGTCAGATGCATCTTTGCAAAGGTGCTGGCTTTTACCTCCTTTCCCTCAGGGTGATAGACCACTCCAGTGGTATCAAACCCTTGGTTGATGATGATCTTTGTGAAGAGGGTGGCGTAGGGAATGCTGCTCTTTCTACGTATGTTGCGATTCTTCAATGCACTTATCCAATGGTCAAGAATGATGTGCGGAAGGCTCATCCTTGCTTTCCTCAGACAGTAAAAGATACAGAATCTGTCTCGAGTACTCACATTATCCCTCGAGCCAGTCCTTGGCGTGAAGACGTTGAAGAGGAGATTGTGGATGATTCTGGCGGTTGGACAGAGGTTCCCTGACCTGAAGAACTTGGGGTCTTCAGTGTCATGGATCTTCGCGTACATGAGTTTATTCACATGCTCCTCGGACTCAATCTTCATCCATTCAGGGCTATAGAATCGCTCATCGGCCTTGCAGTTGTCGGCCTCAGCAATAGAGTCCACCGTGATGATGTACTCTTTGTTGTCTATGGTACCAACGATACCATCATCAAACTCTTTGGCATCGCTCCAGAACTCAGCGTATGCCTCCATCAGCCATGGACCTCTCAGTTCAGCGAAACCCATCCATCCAGTGTGAGTTAGCATTTTAGCAGCTCTTTTAGAGACACTCTCGATTGTTTCTCTTGAGATCCACTTGCTCTGCAAGAACAAGTCTTGAGCGAAGAAAGTGGCTTCAACAACTTTGGTAGCTTTGGTGTTCTTGGCGGCCATTGTTGATATTTGAAAATGAGAGAATAAGAACTTAGTGAGTATTTAGGTTTGGAAAGTTCAAAAGATAGCAAATTGCAGTAAAGAATAAAAGAGTGAACTTTCAAGAGTATTTATATGCAAAGATAAAAATGGTTGTGATTCTTCAGACGAAAGAGATTTTGAAAACTGCCCCTGATTTGACGTGTCCACATCATTGTCTTTTCAATAATTGATTTGACCTCTGCAATTCTCAGCGCATGCTCATCAATGTCCTAGATTAGTGCAATAAATGACAGACACATTTATTGCTTCTTTTAATTTGTCTCTGCACACTCAGACGGAACAAAATGCTCAGACGGAACAATTTTCAATCATTTAAAGAAATGATTCCAAGATTTTCCTTAATGAAATTGAAACGTGTTTCGTCTAATGCTTTAGTAAATATATCTGTCCATTGAAAATCTGTTTTCACAAACTGTATATTGAAAATACCTTTTTGGACATAGTCTCTTATAAAATGAAAACGGATTTCAATATGTTTAGCTTTTGGGTGTTGAATAGGATTTTTGCTAAGATTAATTGCACTTGTATTATCACAAAATACTGGTATATGATTTTCAAACCTGGAGTAATCTTCAAGTTGATGTTTTATCCACAGTAATTGTGAGCAACATCCTGCCGCAGCAATATACTCTGTTTCAGTTGTTAAGAGTGCAATGGAGTTTTGTTTCTTGCTTTACCAAGAAATTAGTGATGATCCAAGGAATTGACATCCACCACTTGTGCTTTTTCTCTCCACCTTGTCTCCAGCATAATCCGCATCACAAAAGCCTCTCAAACTAAAATCATTATTTTTCTTATAAAACAAAGAGAGATCAGTTGTTCCAACAAGATATCTAAGAATTCTCTTTACAGCTTGTAAGTGAAATTCTTTAGGGTCAGATTGAAATCTAGCGCATAGACAGACATTAAACATAATTTCAGGTCTGCTTGCAGTTAAATAAAGGAGTGAGTCAATCATACCTCTGTATACCGTCTGATCAACAGACGTACCTGACTCATCTTTGTTGAGATTTGCTCCAGACGAATGCATTGGTGTCTTCATAGGCTTGGCATTCTCCATCTTGAACTTCTTAATAAGTTCCTTTGTGTATTTCTGTTGATGGATGTAGATTCCTTCTTTCGTCTGCTTTATTTGAAGTCCTAGAAAGAACTTCAATTCTCCCATCATACTCATTTCAAACTCATCCTGCATTATCTTTGAAAAATCCTTGCACAGAGAATCATTAGTAGCTCCAAAGACTATATCGTCTACATAAATCTGGACTATAATAAAGTCTTTTGAAACGTTTTTCTTAAAGAGAGTTGTATCAACCTTTCCTCTTGAAAAACTATTTTTAAGAAGAAAAGGAACGAGTCTATCATACCAAGCTCTAGGAGCTTGTTTAAGACCATACAGTGCTTTCTTGAGTTTAAAAACATGGTCTGGTTGAGACAAACTTTCAAAACCAGGAGGTTGTTTCACATACACTTCTTCTTCAATAAAACCATTTAGAAAAGCACTTTTTACATCCATTTGATATAGGACGATATTCTTGTGAGCAGCAAAAGCAAGTAATATTCTAATAGCTTCTAATCTAGCTACAGGAGCAAAGGTTTCTGTAAAATCAATACCTTCTTGTTGATTATACCCTTGTGCTACTAACCTTGCTTTGTTTCTTACCACTTTTCCAGCTTCATCAAGCTTGTTCTTGAACACCCATCTGGTTCCAATGATGCTTTTGTTCTTTGGTCTTTCAACTAGGGTCCATACATCATTTCTTGTGAACTGATTAAGTTCTTCTTCCATAGCCAAGATCCAATCGTTGTCTTGAAGAGCATCTTCAACATTCTTTGGCTCTATGTCTGATACAAGAGCATATCCAGATGATTCCTTTAGCCTTGATCTAGTTACAACACCTTGATTCTTATCTCCAATGATAAGATCTTCAGTGTGGTTAGATGCAAACTTCCATGATCTTGTAGGTGCTTCATCACTTTGTTGATGAGTCTCAGACGAAGAGGGTTCGTCTGTGCGTCTATCGTCTGTTCTTGTTTCGTCTGACCCTTGTTTATCATTTTGACCAGAGGGGTTAGCCTGCAAATTTTCAAACAAGTTTTCTAGGTCTAATATTTCTTTATCAGCCTTTGAGTTATCTTGGAACTTTACATGAATTGATTCCTCTACAACTTGCGTCTTAGAGTTAAAAACTCTATAAGCCTTAGATGTGTCGAAATATCCAAGAAAGATTCATTTTACCACCTTTGAATCAAACTTGCCAAGTTGATCTTTGGTGTTCAAGATAAAGCATTCACATCCAAAAGGATGGAAATAAGAAATGTTGGGTCTTCTTCCTTTCCATAGATCATATGGAGTTTTATTCAATATTGGTCTTATCAATATTCTGTTTTGAATATAACAGGAAGTATTAACTACTTCTGCCCAATAATATTTAGGGAGAGAGCTTTCATGCAACATTGTTCTAGCCATTTCTTGTAGAGTACGATTTTTCCTTTCTACAACTCCATTTTGTTGAGGAGTTCTTGGAGACGAAAAATTGTGAAATATGCCATTTTCAAAACAAAAAGCTTTGAACTCAGAATTTTCAAATTCTGTTCCATGATCGCTCCTTACAAACGCAATACATATTCCTTTTTCTTTTTGAACACGTTTACAGAATATTTCAAAGACCTTGAATGACTCATGTTTATGGGCTAGGAAGTATACCCATGTGAATCTAGTATAGTCATCTACAATGACAAATCCATATCTCTTTCCTTCAAGACTTTCAGTCTGAGTGGGTCCAAAGAGATCAATGTGTAACAGTTCTAACGGTCTTGTCGTGGAAACAACATTTTTTGATTTGAAAGAAGCTTTGAGTTGTTTCCTATGCTGACAAGATTCACACAGACGATTGGTTTTCCAAGATATTTTTGGCAAACCTTTTACGAGATCCTTTTTAGAAATTTTTAAAATATACTTGAGACTTAAATGTCCAAGCTTTTTGTGTCAAATATCTTGTTCATCGTCTGCTGAAATCAAACATGTTACATTCTGATCACTCAGGTCAGAAAGGCAAACCTCATAAAGGTTATTCTTTCTTTTCCCAATAAAAAGAATGGATTTATCTTTGTTTCTGACTATACACTCATCAGAGTTAAAGGCTACTTCATACCCACTGTCACAAAATTGACTTATGCTAAGTAGATTGAAGTTAATACCTTTAACATATGATATGTTCTGGATAAGAGTATTGGGTGTCTTACCAACAGTCCCAATGCCAAGAATTTTACCTTTTCCAGAACCGTATGAGACAGACCCTCTACTTGGTCTGAGGTCTTGGAACATAGACAGGTCTCCCGTCATGTGTCGTGAGCAACCACTGTCCAGGTACCAGCTTGAAGTCTTGTCTCTTCCCATTAAGGATATCTGCAACAACAGGAACAATAAGTACTTTGGTACCCAAATCTTTTTGGGTCCTTTCTTGTTAGTTACAAAAGGCTTCTTTTTGTTTTTAGCCTTTTTGTAGTTATTAGGAACCTTGTTGTAATTCCTCTTCTTTTCATCAGATGAAACAGGTTTGTTTTTATTTTTGTCTGTCTCCTTAACATAACCAAGTCCACTTTTATCATTGGGTGATCTCCTATATCTTAAAATATTTTCAAGAATGGAGGATCCCTTTGTAAACTTGGTTAGATCATTGAGAAGGGACTCATTTTCTTTCTTTAATCTTTCGATTTCAAGAATGAAAATGTCCTTTTCAGACTCAGACGAAACATCACTTGATACTTTCTTATCTAGAAACTCTATTTCAGTTTTCAAAACTGCATTTTCTTCCAAAGCTTGTCTCAGCTTGGTTTTGCAAGTTTTGTATTGCTTAGCAATAAAATGAGAGTGAGCTAGAAGAGTATCATATGATATTTCTTCTGATTCTGACTCAGATTCAGAAAGAGAAGAGGATGAAGAAGTTTCATTGAGATTTACCTCTGTTGAGACATGGTCTCCAGCCATGAGGCAGATATTTGTTGTTTCTTCTTCTTCAGAGGATTCCTCTGAACTTTCACTGTCAAGGTCTTCCCAAGTCAGTAAGCTCTTTTTCTTTTTGTCTTTTCTAGAGCTCCACCTCTTTCTCAATCTGGGACATTCTGACCTCATATGTCCCGGTTTTCTACATTCATAGCACACTATCTCTGTGCTTTCTTCTTTGGTTGATGACTTCTCAGGGAACTTCTTCTCCTTTTTCTTGAAGAAGCGTTGGCCTCTGCCTTTCTTCATCATCATCCTTTTAAATCGTCTGGCCATGAGAGAGACTTCGTCTTCAGACGAATCATCAGACGATTCAGATTCGGTTGAATCTGCCTTCAGAATCTTCATTTTCTTTTTACTATCCTTCTTGACAGAATTTTCTTTAGGAGTGGTGTCTACAGACGAAAGAGCTATAGGCTCTTGAACTTTGATCTTGTCTCTTTTGCACAAGAGTACCCCATGTACTCTCAAGGCTCCTATTAACTCGTCAAGAGTCAACGTCTTCATATCACGCCCGACTGAGATGGCAGTGGACAGAGCTTCCCATGGAGGAGGAAGACTATCCAATATCTTCATGTTGTTTTGAGCTTTGGTGAAGGTAATATCCAGCGCAGCGAGTCCATTCAATATTGTTTGGAATCTACCAAACATCATATCGATTGATTCTCCTTTCTTCATAGAGAACATCTCATATTCTCTTTGAAGTGTAGCGGCTTTCCTCATACGCACATCCTCTGTTCCTTCATAGGAAATTTTGAGGGCATCCTAGAGTTCTTTAGCGGTTTTATATGCACAGAATCTGTTGTATTCTGTTCTAGATAATGCACACATGATAGCATATCTAGCTTAGTTGTTGAGTTCCATAACAGAGAATTCTTCATTACCCCATTCAACCTCAGGTTTGACAATAGGGATGTTTCCTTGGGTTATGATGTTCCACAACCTGTACTGTGTGGATTTGATGTACATCTCCATACGATCTGCCCAGTAAGGGTAGTCATCACCAGAGAACACCGGTGGCTTGTTCATGGATGATCCTCCAGATAAGAACGAAGGTCCTTGAGACTCCATCTAGGATCTTTTCCTCTAGCAGCTGTAAAGCGCTCAACCCTTAGAGGCTGAGCTCTGATACCAAACTGTAAAAGATAAACACAAGAAGGGGGGTTGAATTGTGTTAATTAAAAAATTTATCCCTTTCGTCTGTGGGTTTTAAATCTGTTCAGACGAAACAATGTTTGTATTGAAATATTGATTTTAATAAACAATTGTTATATTATGATTATCCCCTGTTAGTTGAGCAGACGAAACAAATAAACACAAATATTTTTATACTGGTTCGTCTATTCTAGACTACGTCCAGTTACTCAGCAACCACTGAGTTTTCATTACAAACCGTGAAAAGGTTACAAGTATTATTTGAACCCGGCCTTCTCGGGCTATTACAAGATATTCTTTGCTCCCAGCCTTCTCAAAGCTAAACTAACAAGGTATTCTTTGAACCCAGCCTCCACAGGCTAATACAAGAGGTATTCTTTGGAACACAGCCTCCTCAGGCTAAAATGCCACACAAGTGGACTTTGAAAGATGTTTTTTAAAAAACAAAGTTTTTCCTCTTCGCAGAGAGGATTTTACAATGAAGTTCTAATATCAGACTTAAGCGAATTCTTAGATGAAGGATAGAGATAAGCGTATTCGCCAGCCGATTCTTGAAGCTGTGAAGTCCTTTTATAGGCATCTTCTTCAAATAGTCGTTAGACTCATTTGAATGTCGTTGAGAGTCGTTGAGAAAAACTTCTAGAGAGCTTTCCAAAAAGGTTGTCAGTTGTACTTGATTGATTGATGAGAGTCGCAGCGGATATAGCGGACTAGGTTGTGCGCAGTACTATTTCTGACTTGTACAGAGATGTGACAAAAGGTGAAGACCTTTTTAACTTTGGTGTGTAAGCTCGAATCCCTGTACTGATCTTGGATGCTTCTCATGAGTACTTCTTTAGATTTCAAATCTTGGCGCGAAAGACTCAACTTGACTTCAGCTTTTGGATAGACGATATGATTCTTCATTCTTCAGTTGTTGTTGTTTCGTCTCATCCTATCGTCTCAGACTTCACTCTTTGGACAGACGAAGTACTTTAGCTTGAGTAGTCCTCTTTCGTCTGTGCATGTATCGTCTGATGACTTGTTTTTGGACAGACGCAAAATTTCTTCTTTGAAGGTTCATGTTCCGTCTGTGCTGGTTTCGTCTTAGCAAGTCTTGTGTAGCTTGGTTTAGTCCTGTCTTGTAAGTAATCAAAATCTTGAGACGTTAATCATCCTTGATCTAACAAAACCTTTGGACGAAATTGATGTGAAACTTTTAGTCAAATTGAATGAAAGAACACTTTGCTTGAAGAGAAGTTTTCTCTTGTCTTTCTTAAAAAGTAATCTTAAATCTTATCAATGATTTTCTACACCATTATGGAGTTTCTTTCTGGACTTATTAGTGAATCCATGACGCCTTTCTTCCACTTCTAAACCCCTCTCATCTTTTATCTTTCGGTTACTCCCTTTATCTTCCATAACTTGATTGAAAACTCCATTAAAAGTTATCTTGAAGGTGTGTTAAAGAAACTAGATTGAAAAACTTATCAAATCTACGTGGATCATCTGAATGTTTGTATCACAACCTCAGCGACTAAGATTTTATTCATTTCATTCTTTACACTCAAATTTCAAAAGACTAATCACTTCTAAGTGTAGTTAGTTCAAAGTTATTGAACGACACAATTGCACGACACTGAAATTCAAACTGAACCAGCAACTTCATATATAGCTACGAATACAAATGACAGGTAAGCAAGAAAGAACTAAAGAGAGAAGAAAGTCAAGGGGTAACTGCAAGAGAAATTAAGAACACAACAAGGATTTTATTTTCTCACACAATTCATTATACAAGTGAACAACAACATCATTAGTACAAGCAACTCCCACTTCAAAATTCTATATCTTGCCTATAGCAGCTCTCCATTTAATTTGAAGAGACTTGGAAATCTCAACAAGTTTATCAGTGTCAGGTATAAGGCCCTTCACAGCAGGGTCAGCAGCAAATCTCTGAGCCCATTTAACCAAATTAGGAGCCTTTGCTTCAACCAGCACTTTCCTCTCATACCTATGCTCTATGACACTGAGCCATCCCAAGAAGCATCCAAAAGCAATATCAAGAAATCCAATAAGGTCTCCACCAAAAAAGGGCTTTCCTTTGCTGCATTTCAAAAAAGCATCCTCCACCTTCTCAACCACTTCTTCCAATACCTCAAAGTATGGCTTCCTTTCCTCCTCTCCTTCAACAATTATAATGCTTTTCATGGAAGGAAACCACTATCACCACATTTCCAGAAAATAACAAAATCAAATCAAACTAATTTCAATAGTAAAGAATTATAAACAAAATTTCCATTTCAAAATTATCTTACTCTACAAAAGTGTGAGAGATAAGAAGAGTTAATTTATTTTAACTATACAATCGTGTATTCCTGAAAACAATAAAACTACATATTCAAAATTATACAATCACATGAATAACCAAAATTATTTTACTTTAGTCTAATTTTAATTTTGTACTCAAAATTCACATCGATTCTCTTACTTTATAAGCTTTTCATGCGCATACACTTATGGTTAAACTATTATCTTGATCTTTATAGACGTTCTCATTGAAAATTTTAGTTCCTATGAAAAAAATAATAAAATTTCGTACCAGAAGAGTTTTTTCCACAAATGATTTATCACTGTCAAAAAGTTATTATAGGAGTTTCCCATTGCCAAGATATTTCCCTAGTGTTAATTATTAAAATACACAATTACCAAACTATTTTATTTATAAAAATAATTAAAATAAACATTTTTATACTAATATCAAATCATTTCTTGTTAGTTCCAAAGAGGCACTGAGGTAAACACAGAGGAAAAGAAATAGTAAAAAGAAGCATTACCTTAAGATCTATGTAAGAAGCCCAGAAGCGAGCAACAGCTCTATCATAAGGATCAGAGGGGAGAATAGAAGAAGCAGTGGACCATGTTTCATCTATGTATTCAACTATGATCAAAGACTCACATATGGGTATGTCATGATGAATGAGAACTGGGACTTTGCCATACACAGGGTTTGACTTAAGAAGAAGCTCACTTTTGGGGTTCAAAGTTTCTTCAAAGTGTTCATATTCAAGGGATTTGATGTTCAGGGCAATCTTAACCCTCATTACATAAGGACTTGACCATTTACCAATCAGTTTCAACTCACTCTTCGCCATATTTGACATTCAAAACCAAAGTTTATTTATTCATAATGTTAAAAAAGACCATCAAGTTTAAATGGTATGGTTAGCCAGAATATTCCTTCTTCATAACCAAAAAGGTAAGAACAGTATTTGGTAAAAAAACACATAGCATAAACATTGCTGTCCATTTGTCGATTACTCCTACTAATGCGTCACCTTCGGTTGTATATATCTATGCCATTGCCGTCTCTTTCATTTTATTTCTATCTTATCTTTTAATATTTTGTCTCTTTCTTCTCACCATATTATTTATCACCTAAATTGTTTTCATGTTCTACTTGTTTTTCTTTCATTTCATTCCACCCTAAATAACCTGGATGGTGATAATTTTTGTTAAATAAAAAGATTGATCAAGGAAAGTAAAATAATATATTAAATTTTGGCTTATGTTTAAACAGTTACAAATATAAGCCTATTTAATTTTGGTCATTCTTAAATTATCTGTTACTCTACTTTAGATCTCTGAAATTTTTTTAGTATTATTTTTTAAGTCTTTACTATTAACACTAATTAGTCTATTGACATGACTAACAAAATTTAAAAATAAATTTTGTTTAAGGTAATTAAAATTATGGTGAATATTTTAAATTAGGATAATTAGATTACTTTTAGGTGTGTAATTCAACTAAATAATGCATTTATTATTTTATAGAATTTAATTATAGAATTTATTCTTAATTATCAATATATTATAAATAGTGATTTTTTTAATTTATAATATTATTATTACTTTTCATTTGCAAACCTACTTTTAACATTATACTATTTAAAAGTATATTATTTATTTAGAAGTCTATAATTATTTTTAATGTAATATTCATTTCCTCTTTGAAGACACAATCGCTTTTATAATATATCCAAAAAGTAAATTATATTATAATATTGAGAGAAATTAATAAATTGAATGTTCTATACGTGCTGGCTTACATTTAATCTCTTTAATTTATTTTATGAATCCGAAATATTCATCAATCAAGAATCAATGTCTAATCTTTTAAACACATAAATATAATATGTAAAGAATTATTAAATTATATTCATACTCCCTATGTTTTCGGTAAATTATTAATATTTTTCTATTTTTTAGCATTATTTTAATATCTCTTAAAACAATTCACTGTAATGTTTTTTAAAAAATTTATGGATTAATATAATGCACATAAGAAATGCTAGTGTAATAATTTTTAAATACTTAAGAAGTTTTATATAGAGATAAAATCAAAATGAGTAATTTGTGAAATCTAAAATAATAATTTCATTTGTAACTGATTCAATTTGAAGTGTAAACATCTCCACTGGATCAATTTGTAAATGAACGTTATATCAATGAAATAGTCTCATCATTAATTTACTTTGGCTACTATACATTTAGTTATTTATTTGCACTAGTCAACAATATCTAACTCATCACAGATACATGTTTATATGGTAAAATTATCAACAATTAATAATTCTATGAGAGAAAAATATTATTCTCTCGAAATATATAAATATAGCGTACTAAAATTACTAAGTAAATATATATCTCCGAACATTTTTACTTTGTTAATTTATTGATAACTTGAGTAAATGTGTATGTGCCACTAATCAACAATATCTAAGTCATTTTTTATTGTTAATTGTTTTTTTCAACCTAATTATCCTTCAATCGAGAACCAAAAATTAATCACTTAAAATATATAAATATAACATACAAAAAATTATCATGTAAATGTGTATTTTCTAATATTATTACTATATTAATTAAAAATGTAAGAATTACAATATCTCTATAAATACCCTCACCTTCTTCTCATCTTAAACCTATTTTAGTTTCATCATCATAACCAAAAATAGATCGAATAAATTTTGAAAAGAAAACTCCACTAAATAATTTTGAAATGAAATAATCACATCACTATACTTTTTTTAATCATACATTCAATTATTTATGACTAGTCATCACTATCAATAGAGTTTTGTTCACATTAAAATACAACTATTAAAAAATTGTCTTAGATATATATCTATAATAGCATACGTAGCACTACATTATGCTTGTTACAATTAAAATAAGTGCACGAGAAATGCAATGTAAAATTAAAACAAATGCACCAGCCGGGAATCGAACCCGGGTCTGTACCGTGGCAGGGTACTATTCTACCACTAGACCACTGGTGCCTTTTGAATCAAATTCATTAATAATTTAAAATTTACTAATTTTTAAAATCAGCCAGGTGACATAATTCATATTCCAAGTTCCAACCACACAAACTTTAATATAATAATATATATTATTATATTATATATGTGTGTCAAAAAGAAAGTAAAATCTCAGAAAACGTGGTTAAGATGCCCAAGTATAATACTTTGGATTAGGAGCGACCGAATTTAAATGGGCTTTCATTTTGTATTATATAGAGTACACCTATATTTGGCAATTTTTTCATTGAATTGAACGTGATTTTCATTTTTACTTTCCTGCTAAGAGTGAAAATTTCCAAACATAAATCAAGTTACATTAAACGTTCTTTTAACTAAATTTAAATTTAATAATTAAGTTTAACCAAACTTCACCATTTTTACTACTCCTATGATCTAAATACACACCAGTACTTGAGTGTTCAAAATTCAGTGCTTGAAAGAATTTGAGCGTTGAAAAATCAGTGCTTATTCAAATTCTAAGCATCATCACAAAATTCACACAAGTAGCACAATTCATATTCCAAGTTACTTTGGACAATCAAATTTCAATAGAAAGGTACAACAGTTAAAAACACTCCATGCCATGTTATTGTATTTAAACGACAATTAGTTAAGAGTAAAAGAACCCATTTTACTCATTAGCCATTAATCAGCGTTTCATTGTCTTGGCAAACTCAATAAGCTTCCCTGTCTCTGGCATAACATCAATAACAGCAGCATGAGCACAGAACCTTTCAGCCCATTTCACCAACTGAGGTGTGTTGCCCTCATCAAGTAATTTGACCCCATTGGCTATTTCTGTGACCCTGAGCCACCCCAAGAAGCCACCAAGTGCAATGTCCAACAACCCAATTTGGTCCCCTCCATAAAAACCCTTGCCTTTGCTACTGTTTTTAAACACATCCTCTAGCAAAGCCAATCCTTCTTTCACCTCCTCTATCAATCTCTTCTTTTCATCCTTTCCTTCGGCTCCTCTAATGGATCTCATTGTGGGGTACCACTGCATGCATGGTCATACCATTCCATATTTCAAAATTCAAATCTTGCACATACAAACAATTCAACTTAAGCATATTTCCGGGGTTTAAAATTATGCATTTTTTCTTTCAACTTTTAGCCATTATGTAAATTTTTAAGCTTATATTTAGCAAAAATAGTACATTTTCAGCCTCTTTCTAAATATACCATTTTAAAAGTAAAAGTATATAACATTACAAAAGCTAGAGAACATTGGCATGGGATTACTTAATATACCTTTTCATCAATATAGGCTGCCCAGAAACGAGCAATGGCGCGCTCATATGGATCAGAAGGGAGAATGGGAGAAGCAGAGGTCCAAACATCATCCAAATACTGCAGAATGATCAAAGACTCACTAAGGGGTTTGTCCTTATGAATAAGAACTGGTATTTTCTTGTAAATAGGGTTGGATTGAACAAGAAGTGTGCTTTTAGCCTCCAACCTTTCCTCAAGGAACTCATACTCCACTGATTTGATGTTTAGAGCAATGCGAACCCTCATCACAAATGGACTTGGCCATGCCCCCAACAACTTCACTTCACTCTTCATTCTCACTTGTTGCAATTCTCTAAGTTGATCTTACTACTAGATGGTTTTGCTTCATAACTATAAATAAAAGAATGAATCAATAGCCATAAGAAAATTAGTTGATGTAGTGGGGTTAGGAGGTTAGTTCATAACGTGGTGGAATGTAAGATGAAGTTATGTTTACCAACCCACCAACTAACTTACTGCAGCTACTTGTTGGTCTCCTTTATTAAATGCACCACCACCTTGTACTCTAGTAAAATTATGAAAATGATCTTCTTGAATGAACTTTATTAATTAGTATCGTAATTATCTTTAACCTACAAGTCAACTTTGTAGTCTTTGCCCTTGGACATTGAGGTCAAAAATAGTGCAATCATTATGAAAACTAGATAGGTGTGACCCAAACATGGTCAGCTCAATGCAGTCCCTCAAACAGTATTAACATGGCCGAATAGAATGATCAAATATTGAAGTTGTCAATAAACAAATAAAAATAATGTAAAAATCATGTATACAAAAGTTTTGAGAAACAAACATATTTCCTTTTTCCCAACTCAGACTAACAACTAACTATTGTATCCCGGTGCCAGAAATTCCTTGCATCTCAAAAGTATACTGGAGGTAAATTGTATACAGCCTTCCCCTTGCATACACAAAACCAAGATGCAAATTTACCATTGCACCAAGGCTTGTCCTCAAACACCATATCCTTATGCTCTTCAAATATTGGGAAGACTGAAAAGTTATCACAATAGCGAAATAAGATAGGAAAAGCTACCAGTTAGACCATATGGATATAAAAGGGTATCCATGCTACCGTGATAGAAAATTCTTATTACCTCAGGCAGAAAACAAGCACAAATAAGTATAAACCGTTATTAGATATAGGGAAAGAAAAATACAACTAGTTGTGACTATATCAGGAAGCTGGCAAGGTGTCCATGTTTAGACCTCTGCTGTTAAAGTTCCTAATTTGGAACTTTAGCAGTTGCTGATTATTATTCTTCTTCTTAAGACCAACTAAACTTGTGTACAAAGTTCAGGTTACTATTTCAAACATATCTGAATCCGTTATTTATTACTAAAAATTTCTTGTAATTAATTTACACCAAGCAGTAAAATAACTAGAATTTGTTTCAAAGGATTAATTAGCTGAAATGCTTCATTCAAGTATACAAAACAGAAGTTTCAGTAAGATTAAAGGAATTTAAAATTTAACACTAGTATTTTCTAGAGAGTACATGTACATCATCATTGATTACTGGCCTACACAGTCCATAACAGATCTTAAAGGAAGGGAAAAAGTACCAAAAATATAGAAGGTTGCTAAAATTACTTTCATTTACAACACATCCATCTTGCACAATCCCAAAACTGTTTAGATATCCATTCCGTCAGAGTGTCTAATTTTACTCTTTTGCAGCTGCTAATTATTGTTATTATTCTTTGGAATAACTAATCTTATGTACAAAATTCAGAATATCATTCCAGACATTTTTTTGAACCAGAGAGTTATGACTAAAATTTCTAGCAATTAATTTACTCCTTCCACTAACTTAACTTGTTTTAAATAGATTCAAGCAAACTAAATCAAATTTCTAACAATTAATTTACTCCTCCACCAAATATTAATGATGCTGTACATCAGCAGTAATGCTTCTTTCAAGATAGGTAGAAATTTCAATAAGATTCCTTTAAACGAATTTAAAATTTTAGCACTTACATAATTACATCAACTCCGAAGTAAATCATCATTGATTACAGTTCTCTATAACAGGTCTCAAAGGATGGGAAAAATACATTAGTAAAATAGGAAGGTGCAAGAATTACCTTTACTTACATTTTTCTATCAGAAGAAATCTCTATCACATTTGTTTCATATAGTTAGGAGGGAAAAGGGTTTCAGGCTGCAGCGCATCCATCTTGCACAATGCCAACACAATATCCTAAAAATCCTTGGAAGTTTCCTTTAAAATTTGAGGATGTAAAATTCCCATGTGTTAGTGTGTTACAGTGATAATCTGCTTCACTGTTTTGGAAAATACCTGGAAGTCAAATGTCACTCTTTAATGATCCTAACTGGTGTTATGATATGCAAGTTACTGCAATGGAACTACCAAGAAATGAGCATACACAAACAACAATTACTGCCCCAGATAATTCCATCAAAAAGTAGCCAACAAAAACTGAACTAAGTTTTCTTAACAAGACATTTCTCTATAGCTTCATCACAAAGCTCAAGAGTATTTTCCCAGTTCCCTTCTTCATAGTTTACATCAACGAAAATATCATATATGTCTTTTTCTGCAATGAACCCTTGAGTTCTCATCTCCTCAAATAGCTTCCTAGCCTCCTCAAATTTCTTCCTCTTATAGAAACCCTTTATAAGAGCATTATAAGAAGCAGCGGTAAGACTATATCCCTTGTCAATCATTTCTTTGTGCAAAAACCATGCCTCTTTCATATTTCTAGATTTACAATGCCCTTTAATCAAAATATTATAGGTATTACTGTCGGGCATCACTCCTTGAGCATGCATCCCCTTGTAAATCTCGGTAGTGGCACGCATGTTATTTCTAATACAGTACTGCTTCATAAGAGAATTGAATGTTGTGGCATTTGGCATTATACCTTTATCCAGCATCCATTTGATTAGTCTTTCACCATCTTCCAACATCCCTGACATGCAAAATCCATTCATTAGCACATTGAAAGTAACAATTGTAGGTTGAAGTCCTTTATCAAGCATAATCCGCAACAATTCATGAGCCTTGGCCATTTCACCCATCTTACAATAAGCATCCATGAGTGTAGTGTACGTAATAGTGTCAGGATAAAACCCTGCCAGATCCATTTCTTCCATAAGTTTTACGGCTTGCTCCATATTGCCCACCTTACAAAGACCATTGATCATTGCATTATATGTGCAGACATTTGGTTGAAGGCCCTTTTCAGACATTTCATGAAGAAGCTCATTTGCTATATCTACCTCTCCACGTTTACACAGGCCATCAACTAATGCAGTATATGTGACAACATTAGGAGTCAAACCCTTCTCAACCATCCGGTTGTGAAGAGAGAATGCCTCTTTCATTTCCCCGGCCTTGCAATACCCATCAATAAGAGCCGTATAAGTAACTTCATCTGGTTCCAACCCTTTATTGATCATTTCTCTAAACAGTATGCGTGCTTCCACCACCTTTCCAGCTTGACAGAACCCATGAATCATGGAAGTATATGTCACAAAATCAGGAACTATTTTCTTACGCTTCATTTCATCAAAGAGTTTGCATTCAGCAGAAACATTCCCAGACTTGCCAAACCCACTGATGAGAGTTGTATAAACCACCTTATCAGGAAAAACCTTTTGATTTTTCATTTTCCTCAAGACTTGATCCACTTCAGCTACTCTACCAGTCTTACAAAGAAGTGCAATTACACTATTATATGTGTATTGATTCTGTTTTAATCCCTTTCTCTGCAACTCCTCCATGAGCTTCAACACCTTTCCTAGCTGTTCAACCTGACAATATCCGTTAATTATAACGCTAAAACTTACAACATCAGGAACATTCCCCCTAAACTCCATTTGTAAGAGCAGACTATGCGCTTCTTTTACCCTACCCAATCGACAAAGAGAATGAAGAATAACATTATACGACACAGTGTTCCAACAAACACCCACTTCTGGATACTCTCTGAACACCCTAAATGCCAGCTTTATCCCATCAAAACTGTTAGATAGCTTAGCCAGAAACAAATTACAAGAATCTACAGAGATAAGAACACCAAAATTCACCAACTTATCAAACAGTTTCCCAGCTTCTAAAAACAACCCTGCCTCAACAAGAACTTGGAAGAACACATCAAACACAAGAGGGTGAGCACCCCAATCCTTGTAAGTATAAATCAACCTCTCAGTAAATCGATCAAACAAGTTACCTACATCCAAATGTGGCTTTTCCCAGAACTCAAAAACCAGCTTATGAGCCATTCTCAGATCCTTAGAAGCCACAGCAATCTGAACCACAATGCAAAGAGCTTCCAAAGAAGGGTCTCGGCGCAGACGCGCCCAATTGAAGAAATCCAACACGAGTTTATAGTCATCCCTGATGTTAATAAGAACCCAAATGAGATGATCAGGTTTGAATTTTGACTCAAAGGGCTTGAGAATCTGGCGAAGAGGCTCAGCACGGCGAAGCTTAATGGTGGTGGAAATGCGGTGAACAAAATCAGTGTCCGTAACAGAAGGCTTCCTTGGGGAGTAATCAGGAAAAGGCCTAGCATTGCTTGAACAACCCAAAGAAGATGAAAATTTCACACTCAAACATTTTGGAGCAAAACCCAGAAACGGATTATGATTATGATGGTGAAAACAGATTAAATAAGAGGTGATACCTACTCTCTTCATGTGCAAGAGGTAAACCCATTACACAAGTTTTGAAATTTCTCTTGTACTGTGCCAAAAGAGAGGGTTTTTCTTTTTCATGGTAATTAGAAATATGAAAGCAAAAACATTTCGTGGGGGTTCTGTGAAATAAGGTGAAGGCCAAAAACACAGTACGAGGATGTTGGGGAAGATTAGAGTGAAGTGAATAATGAATGAAGCTGAGAAGTGTGAAACTCTAATGTTTTGGTGGGTGCGGCTATTGTCGCTCGCACCAACACTGCTTTGAAGCTTTAGACCATAAAAACAAATTTACATTAATTATTTATATACTCAAGTCAAGTAATTATTTAAATTTATATTAATTAATATATCATTTAAGAATTATAAAATATATAATTTACAGGATAGGAGGAAAATTTATCTAGTTTATAGATAATTTTAAAAAAAAATTATAATATTATTATCCTATTTTTATATTTAAATTATTTTTTCATCTCTGGATTATTCTTTATAAAATTTAAAAATTAATTTTATTTCATGTTTAGGTTTTAAAAAATATTTTATTTTTCACAACATCAATTTATTAAATAACTTTTGAATTTATTGAAAAAATTAAAACTATTAAATACAAATTAAATAAAAAAACTTTTACAACAAAAAATAGAATAGGTTAAAATATAATGTTGGTCGCTTAACTTAATTGTTGCTTTCAGTTTAGTTACCTTTTTGTTGAATATTTTAAATTAGTTTCCTATTTTTTGGGTAGTTTTAAATTTAATCCTTAATCTTTTAAAAGATTTATTTTCATCTTTTATTTTTAAAATTTAGGTCATTGTTATCACCGTGGAAAAATGATAAATTTTTTGGGCTTTGTATTGAACATTTTTGACAGATTTAAGATGTAAAATTTATCTTATTAGATTACCTTACGTACAAACTATAGAATCTAACTAATCTTCAAACAAAAAAGGGCTGAAGAAAATTACTTTTAATTCATTTTTAAATTACATGAAAAGAAACATAATAAGTAATGTAGAGTAACAAAAAGTGAGATAGACATAATGGTAAATGTCAGTTGGATATTTACATCAATAGTTATGGTATCCAAATATAATTTGTCTTTATCATAAACCCTATACATCCCATAAAAACCAAAGGGTTTGGCCATAGGAAATCTTTTTTTTTTTTAATGTTATTTTCACATGTAAAAATGGGGATGTTATAATGATATTTTGGAGCAGTAATCTTAAGCAAATTGATGATTATCAAATGTTGCTACTTCAATTTGGTGGAACCACATTTGTCTACTTTTTTTTAATAGACAGTGGAGATAGAAGACAAAAAAAAAAATCAAAGAAAATGGTAGAGGAAAAAGGAAAGAGGTAAAAAAATAAGAAAAAGATGGACAATATTTGGACCTAGTAATATAAGAATTTAAAAAGTTTCATTCCACCTTGTATAACCCAAATTGAAGGGGGGAGAAAAATCAAAATAAACAATGAAATGGAATAGATTTGATCTATAATCTTTCATCTTCATTTATACATCTCGGACAAAATCAATGGAACATTTATCTCATCTATTTCATTCCATCCCCTCCATCTTACCATCCAGTACCACTGACCCAAAACATATCCTATGTACAGGCATATAATAATTAAATATGATCATAGACTATGTCATCTCATGTTGCAACAAAGGGGTTTTCCCTGTTTTTGTAACTTATCCCACATACATGTCATTTGTCTTGGAGATTGGTAATGTGCAGTGTAATAATCTTCAATGCACCCAAATTGGCAGAACTTCAAACTGTGCACATACTCAACTGGCCTTGAACTGTTGAATTGCTCTACCCACATTCCCATGCTCACATCCTCCATTTTAAATAACTACAACACATTCAAATCAAATAATGACATCATCAATAAACAGCCAACACTAAAGCAAGGTATGTCAAGATACAAGTATAAGCACAAACTAGTAGACTTATGGTTTGTTTAGGTTAAACTTCTCTACAACATCTTAGAGGACAAAAAAATAGAAAGGAAAAAGAATATAAACTTCTCCATATGCTAAAACTTCCTTATGCATAAGCTAATTTGAGAAGATCTTTAGCTAATTTTAAACTTATGCGTAAAATCATTTAAGGTTATATAAAAGGTTATTTCAATTTTTTTTTTTCATTCTAATTTTCTTCTCGCATAAGAAGTTATGGAGAAGCTTACCCAAACACCCCCTTAAACACATGCATGCAAGTTCTCACACACACATGCAAAAATAATCAGGGACAGATCAACAAGAAGTATAGATCATTTGTGGACATACTTTTAATTTGTGCTCCTCAAAGTTTGATACAATGAACTGGGCGATGTCTGATGAGATTATATAACCTGGACCATTAGCATAGGTAGGATACTCTTCCTCTGACCATTCCTGATAGTTATGAATAATTTAAAACAAACAATAGGCGTAAAACAGTTAGCTGTTTTCTCATAAAATGGGCATTTGATGACAATTTCAGTTGCAAAAATCCAAAGCATTGAATGTCACAAAAATTTGCATAGAACTTCTAAACTTTAGCTAACTGAAATGCAATCATGTTAGGTGCAACTCTTACATATGCCTGAACAGAATATTTGATCAGTTAAGAGAAGAATACTTAATGTTCTGTAATCATCCACTCAGAATCTCACAGCATTGAAACATATGGTGCAGAACTTCAGCTAATGATATAGAAATTCAAATGCCATGCCCAACCTATTTCAAAGGACTTCATAAGGCTGACATTGTGGGATTCTAGGCAGAAGATGTTTAAGCAACAAACTTTAATTCATATATGATATATTCAGAAAGAATATCCATGATCAAAGCATTGGTAGCTTCTTTTAAGTACTAAAGTGAAAATAGTAAACCTCTAAGCATTCTAGGAAAAACAGGACAGCAAAATTAATAAATTTTCAACTTCACGCATGTTGCATATCAACAATTTGCAACCATGTATTACAAAAGATAATTAGCAAAAGCAACTGTGTTTAAGCCACAACCACATAATAACAAATTAATTATAACGACAGAGACAGAAATAGAACAGCCTACAAGTAAAATTATGAGAAAAACTATACCTCATAAGTTACAGCCCATTTGCCATGACGAAGAGGCTTATGGTGATAATTCATATTTCCAATATAGAGACTTCTACCATTTCCTACTTTTCTTATTTCGCTGATGATTGAATCTAGTCTGACAAATGTGTCATCATCGCACTTCATGATATTTTTTGCAGCCACTGATCGGACCTGCAAATAAGTGACATAGCAACAAGAAACTGAGATAAGATGCAGGGAACAGAAATGGAATTAAAAATAAGCATTATTGAACTCTGCCATTACTCACCCCATACTCAGTGATAGCTATGGTCTTCAACACAACAAGATCATAATGATCCATGTAGGGGACTATAATAATATCGCCAAAATAATCTGCTTCTTTCTTAATCTCCACATCTATATCTTTCCTTCCATGCTATTATATGAGAAATTAAAAAGTAGTAAATATTTTTAACAAAAGAAAGGTAGCTATAGTATTGTAGATTATATTTTAACATTATTGGTGGATAGGGAACATGCATTCACTCTTACCAAGGCAACAAAGAATCGAGCCATGACATTTGAAGATTTGATTAGCTTGTGTTGCATCCATGATTTCCTTACTGCCATCCGTTCAGCAAAATGGTTGCCGGCAGAAAGTATTCCAATGAAAAGCTCCACATTCACATGGAGAAGAGGTGGAGCTTTCCATTGTGGAAGCAATTCAAGATGCATCTGTGGAGCAAAACTTGGATGTGATGTAGGTAAGGAAGCTGCAAATATAGAGTGCACATCAACATCCCCTTTTACAGATAAACCAGTCGCATCCTCCAGAGAAAAGCCCTGATAGTATAGCATAAAGTCATAAAACAATTTAGAATTTTAGATATGCTTGAATTCACACAATATAAGGAGACATGATTATTGTACCAACCGTGCGATAGGGAAAGGATGTCACATGCCTCCCATCCACACTAACATGGTAACCTTCAAAGCCAGCACTTAAAGTGAGAACAAATAATCTCCCCTCTACAAAAGGGTATGGCCAATCTATAGTAACCTTCTTAGTTCTCCCTATCAGCCTAGTTAACCACCATGTTGCCTTTGCCTCTTCAGCATGGCTATCATCATCACGAATCCACTTTTCACATTTCAACTGTCCATCAACTTCATAAAGCACCACAAATCAGCAAAGGAAACAATGTCCCTTGGGACATACATACAAAAGAGAAAAATGAAGCACACCAAATGCACATACACCAGAGAGAATGAAAATGGTCATAACAGAAAGAAAGCAATTGTGCTTTTCTTCTGTCAAATTCATAGATCAAAGCATAAACCAAAGTGGAATAAATAATATAGGCATACTGTCCATGGAGATCAAGGCCATAAAAATTTCTACATATCTAAACTTATGAAATTAATAGAAAGGAAGTCAGTGAGGAACGTGGCGATTGCTATTTACAATGAATTCCCTAAAATTAACTTCTTACCATCATGAATAAAGTAACCAAACATCTAATGCACATTTGCATTGAATTTGGAAAACCCCTCACATCTACACCCAGTTCAATGCCATTGGAAATAAAGGTATAAGGTCTGTTTAGGTAAAGTTCTCCATAACCACTTATAGGAGAAGAAAATGAGAAAGAAAAATGACATAAGCTAATTTGTAGAAACTCTCTTATATTAGTTTATTTAAAAGCTAATTTTTAACTTACGCGTGATCTCATTTTAACTTAAATAATTTTTCCTTCCTATTTTCTTCCCCTGAAAGTGCTCACGGAGAAGTCCAACAAAACACGCCAACAACAACAACAAAGCCTTGTCCTACTGGGTGAGGTCAAAATCAAACAAAAAAAAATGCTAAGCATTCTTTTAAATGCATTTCACAACCCCATTTCAAAACCATGATGTTAATCAAACAAACCATTTTCAAAACTGAAAAAGACAAAGGTTGAAATGAATCACCAGCACACACCAGTATCCTCATCAGCCCGGGACTTCCATCCCTCACACCTGAGAGCAGAACCCCACTGCATCCTATAACAAGTGTTTTGCTCAATCACAGGCTTCCCACTATAATCCCCCTTCAACCTTGGATTAAAATGCAGTATCTTTGGAGGCTCTTCATTGTCCACACTCTTCAAACCCTGAAGCTCCATCATGAACTGTGACACCATCACTTTCCCCTCCATAGATATCTTAGCATCATCCTCCCAATGAGCCCAACGTGGTGTCCCCACAACACTAACATGAGACCCCAATGTCAAACCACAAGGAATCACCATCACCCCTTTCTTCTCCCTCAATTCAGACCCAGATAACGAAATCGAATGCTGACACGAATCAGAAACGTTCTCAGCCACTTTCTCAAATTTCTTCACTCTCTCAACTTCTTCCCACAGCCTCTTCCCTTCAATGCAAGCATGCATTGCAACCTTGTGGAGTTCAGAAACATTGTTTTTAAACAAACTTGTATCGTTCAATGCTTCAATGAAGCTCAAGGTGGAAACTTTCTGCCACCCCTGCATGATTTTTCGATGCACTGAACCTTGGAACACTTCAGAAGCCTCTTCTGAGGGAAAGTTTGAGACTTTGCTATGACGTTTTGGTGGGTGTTTGCTCTCGAATTCGAAGGTGGTGAAGAGAAAGTAGAGAAACATCGCACCCATGAAAATTTGAAGAGGTTTTGTCCTTTTGGGTAGGAGCAACAATGGGTCTAGCTTCTTCACCCTCTTCATTGCTCTCAAAAAAATCACAACTTTTTTTCTTCTTCTATCAAGTTGAATAGAATGAAGAAGTAGTGATCGCTGATTTCTACGGTTTCACAAGAATCTAGAAGCAATGAGGAAAAAAAATTCCTTTTGGAGTAATGTTGAATGCATCAATGGCTTTGAAAGCTTAGCCGTAAAGTGGAAAAGAATCCACAGGGGCCAGCTTGTTAACACTCAAGTTTCATTCACATTGATTCATAAAGAGAATCACAGAAAAACTTGTCTCTGTGTAAAGTTTGAGAAAAATTTGAATTTTTAATTATTATTTATCAAATTTTGATGTAATATGCAGTAGTGAAGTTTCTTTAGCTATTATTTAAGGAAAATACTCATCAGACAGCCAATATTGGTTGTTGGACTGTGACTGAAAAAAGACAAAATAAAAGAAATAGAAAGAACATAATAAAAATAAAACATAGAAATAAGATAAAAAGAGGAAATAATTATATATTTTCCATAAGTTTTTATTTAATAGCAACAAAAAATTCCATAATTTTTATAAAAATAAATATTTACTTTAAAACAAAATAAGAAGTTGAAAATTTATGTTTAGATACAATCCTTTTGGAAGAAATAAATTTAATTTTTTTAGTTATTCTTAAAATAAATTAAAGGTTAATTAATTTATAAATCCTGAATTTTATTGAGTTTTTTTTTCCATTTTTATAATAAAAATAATAAAAATAATTATAATTTCATAAAATTGTAGTTAAACTTATCATATTATTACATGAAATGACAATCAAGGATGCACGTAAGAAATTTATAATAATTTATATAATCAAAGAATTAGATGATACATGTATGTTTTTATTTCAATACCATATATAGATGAATCACGATTCGATTCTCACATTGCATTATGATTTGATTCCTAAATTAAGTAGAAAATTATTACTTCTACCATTAATGTGAACTATTAAACCTTGCTTTACAGATTAAGAAAAAAAAATATAATATTCGAATAATTTATACTATGCTGGGGTGTCAAAATTTCTCTTTTATGGGGTACCAATAACATAGACATGTGGTCATGAATTGTACACCTCACATTCTTCAGCCTCCAGCTACAGCTGTAGTAGGTAGTCACTAGCCACTTTGTTTATTCTCTATCAAGCAACAAAGTTTGCATTTTCATAAAAAAATAATAATATAAATTTAATTGCTTTACACAATTACACTGCATGTGTTCAAATATTATATTATTTTCTTTATTTTAATAAATTAAGACTATTACTTTAAATAGAAGGAAAGGCTTAGAATTATGGGAGAATTCCCAGAAAGAAACAAAGGATAAAACGAATTTGTTTGATTTCAAAAGTTAGCGTTTTAGGGATCTCGAAGACCGTTGGAAGAATGAGTTCATTTGAAGTGGGGACACTTAATGGCTGTGACACGAAGACGATGGCGATTGTGACGTGTAATGTCTTCAATGCAATTATGTGTTATTTTCATCAAAGTTTATAAGATTGAGTTTAATATTTTTCTAAAAAAATTGTTTTAAAATGAAATGATTTATACTTAATGTTTTTATTCTTCTTCCGATGGGAAATATTTTTGTTCCAAAATATATTTTCAATAAAACTCGGTATATTCCTCAAGAAAATTTCAATATAAAACTTTTGGAATTAGCTATGGAGGAACTAGGATGAAGAAGATTTTGTCAACTATTCTAACTTAATTCAACTTAATATTTATCTATACGGGTTTGGATTTTAAAAATTATATTTTATATGTTTTAATGATACTTTGAATTATACTTTGAGTTGTTGATTTTATATTTTTTATAAAATTTAAGGTATTTTATAACTAATGCATTTCATTAATTAAAAAATTATTTATTAAATATTTTTGTATAATAAGATATTTTATCTTATTTATGATAATTTTATTTATTTTGAAGTATATATTGTAAATTATTGTAATAGTTTACTTTGCAACAATTTTGAAACCAACATAAAATTTTGTATAATTGCAACAAACATAAATGAGATTTCAAAAAATGAGAACAAACTCAGATCTCTAGCAAAAACTCGACGTGATCACAAGTTGCAGCCTTGTATAATGATGATATAATTTCGATAGGTGAACTTTTTCACTTGGGAAATTTTGCAAATCCTATTCTTCTAGTCTTTTGAGGGTGAAATTTTCTTGGAAATTAGATGTGTCATTTTTTTTTTCTATTGTAAATATTATTTTAAGAATTGGTTAGCCATTTCTTAGTCATTTTATTTAAAGTGTAACTTTGGTTTGGAAGTTAAAATCTTATTCAATTTAAAGAGAATTTTCTCATGTACTCTCGCGATATCATATTAAATTTCTATATTGCATTTAATACATAATATGTCTAATATTGAATATATTTATATTGAGTTAAATTTATTTAAAGATAAATTATATTTTTAAATTTTAATAATTAAAGTATATTAACATAAAAATCTAAATTTATAAGATGAATATAATTTCCAGACTCGTTAAATACAGTAAGGTTTAAACAGACAAAGTCATGTTCCAATAATCATCAGATGAATCTTTAGTCGAATTAATGATAAGATAAATATACTCCAAAATATAAGACAAGTACTAGTTTTGTCCATTATTCTCGTATATTCAGACACTAACCAATATAATTATTCTTGCAGAGTTTGCCTAACAAAAGTCGGTGTTTAAATAAAAGAGTGAGTTAAATCTCTATTAGAAGTTGTGCCCAACATAATCAAAGATGATTCTTCTAACACAAAAATATGTTGTAGAAAGCATAATCAAATTTTCAATTCTAAACCTTTGGATTAGGAACAACTTTTTGCGCTGATACTAATAAGTTCTCACTTCATTAAATGTTGAAGAAAGTCAAGCACACCTTCATCAAAATAAAGAGAAAATTTTGAGGTTGTTGAGTTTAACAATTACCTCAAATCTCCATCTATATAAAGGCTCAATTTTGAATAACTAAAATTAGCGAGAATGCTTTGTATTATAAGATCACAAGACTCTAAATATCTTGTTTTGTTTAACTCTTTATAAATAGCCTTTAGGACGCATCTCATTGTAAATCCTTATCTATGTAAAGGTTGAGTCTTACAAGTTAGGCAATCCTTTTTTCAAAATCCACCATTCGTTGTAGTTAGTCTTAAAAAACTAAAATCAAATAATACTGGTTTATCCCTGGGAGGTTAGGTCTAAAGAATACGTAGAGTGTTTAGCCTAAAGAAGTTAGATATAAAAAATACTTAAGTTTGTTATTCTGAAAAAGTTGTGTTCCAAAGAATATTATCTAGTCAGAAGTAGTTGGGGTTAAATAATACTTTTGTACTTTCATTAAATAATAGTGGAATCTTAACTTATATTGAGAAATTACTGAAAGTAGTCTTTCTTAAGATGAACTCATATAGATCTCTTCGTGTTCCTTTTCATATTGCTTTTATTTTCTACATAACTAATTGGGGTGGAATTGAAAAACCTTTTTTTTAAGTTTCAATATATCATCTATAAAATAACTTGATTCATCTGATAGGACTCTACGTCTGCAATCCATCAGACTTTGTTTTGAAAATAAAAATAAAAAACTTGCAAAAATCTTTAAAACACAATTAAACCTCCATCTTGTGTTTTCATCTTTGTAATATGCTTAATCTTATTGATGACATGAGACCTACTCAAATAAAAAATTGTGAGATGGAATGGATGGGAAACAAAGTTGTGTTTTAGCTAAGGTCGTGGAAGACATCAAGGAAATGCTACCTGAAAATACAAGGAATCATGAGATGAATTGTACATCAGGAGGATTCCACTTGGCCAACCATGACCGATTGCATATGGCCTTGTTCATGTTGGTGAAGCCTAATAGTATACTCCTAATATCTTTAGCAACCAATATATTGTAAGACTATTGACTAAAAGAAACATGAGATGACAACTGACTAGTAAAATTAATAAATTAATTAGAGTGTGTGTGAGTATTTTCTTCATATGTTACGTATAAACAATCTCGCAAAGGGATACTTAGGACTATGTAAATCTTTGGGAGAAGTAATATAATAATATGAATTGGTATTGATGTGAGATGTTGAGTTTGGTTTTCTATTCCTTAGAAGATGATTCACCTTTGCATTTTGCACTAGCAATTTATGTATGTGATAATCTCAAACTTACATTACATTGAGGAGCAAATTCATAGATGAAATAGATGTTGTGGAAGACACGGACCTGAGAGCTAAAAGATAGACTAACCACCAAAAATGATGATGTCTTGAAGAACTTATAAAAACAGTTACTAGAATAGTTGGTGAATTCTTTCATATAAGTTGTTTTGAAACAATATTATTTAAAATGTATAAATTTAATAAATCTAAATATGTTCAGTCCCGCTTATTTTACATACCTTTCATGAGATACAATATATTAATATCTGTTGGTTTTGCCTTACAATGCCTTACCTTGTGGAAGTCCCACATTGTTTGGATTAGCTTGTCTAGGAAGGCAAGTGAGCTTATAAATAAAGGCTTAAGGCTTTGGTTCACACATCCCACACTTGAAGTATTTCCAAGTGTTTTGTAGTAAAAGAATTATATAGAGTGTGTGAGAAATTCCAAGAGTGTTGAAAGGATACACTAGGAATTTTGGGACTCTAGTATTTTACTAGGGATACCACTTGGGTGTAATTGGGTTTTGGGTTGTGAGTGAAACACTTAGTGAGCTTGTAATTCTTCGGTGATATAGTGAAATATTATTGTTGCTCTCTAGCCGTGGACGTAGGCAAATTTGCTGAACCACGTTAAACCTCGGTGTTGTTATTTTCTCTATTATTACTTTATTCTCCAAAGTGGGCCTTTTGCTTCAACAAACTGGTATCAGAGCTGTCATAGCTCTCGGATACTAAGTGCCAAGAAAATTGTTAGTATGCTCTGTGGTTGCAGTATTGTCTGATCTTCCACATCAGAAAATAATTATTCTTGTTGCTTGAAAAGTGTGGTAGTGTGAAAGTGCATGTCTAGGAAAGTTCTGGCTAAGGAAAGACTTAGTATTTAAGTGCGTCCATTAGTGAGCCACCTCTCTTTCCTGGGAACTTACCTGGTGTACTATTCACGGACTACGGTCACTGTTCCAGCATACGGCACTGTTCACGTATACGTCACTATTCACGTATACGGCACTGTTCATATATACGTCACTATTCACGTATACAGTCATCATGACGAGCGCTAAATTTGATTTGGAGAAATTCAATGGAGAAAATGATTTTAGTCTTTGGCGGTTGAAGATGAAAGCCCTACTGGTTCATCAAGGCTTGGGCAAAGCCTTGGAAGGTAGAGACAAGCTGCCACAGAGTCTAACTGACATCGAGAAAAACGACATCTTGGAGAAAGCACACAGTGCAATTTTGTTGTGCTTGGGAGATGAAGTTCTACGAGAAGTGTCAGAAGAAAATACAGCTGCTTCGTTATGGCTGAAGCTTGAAAGCCTGTATATGACGAAGTCACTCACAAATAGACTGTATTTGAAGAAAAGGATATATACTCTTCAAATGCAGGAAGAAAAGCCCATTAAAGAACACCTGGACGAATTTAACAGGATTATTCTTGATCTAAAGAATATCGATGTTAAAATCGAGGATGAAGACCAAGCAATTCTTCTATTATGTTCCCTTCCGAGTTCTTACGAGCACTTTATTGACACCATGATGTATGGGCGAGAGGATCTCACCCTAGAGGAAGTCAAGGCTGCGTTGCACTCGAAAGAACTAAAGAAAAGAGTAGCGGATTCAAAATCTGAAGGCTCAGGTGAAAGTCTCTTTGTTAGAGGAAGAGGAGAGAGACGAAATCAAAATAGTGGAAGAGGAATATCTAAGTCAAAATCCAAGACGAAACCTAGAAAATACAAATGTTTCCACTGCCACAAAGAAGGGCATATAAGAAAGAATTGCCCAGAGCGCAAAGGCAAGGAAAAGATATCTGAATCTAGAAATGCAGCTGTAGCAGATAGCTACGATAGTGCAGATGCACTAACAGTCTCAGAACATGACTCCAAAGATGAGTGGATACTTGATTCTGGATGTTCATACCACATGTGTCCCAATAAGGATTGGTTTTCCACTTACCAACCCTTAGATGGGGGCAAGGTCCTTATGGGAAATAATGCTTCCTGTAAGGTCGTGGGCATCGGCACAATTAGAATCAAGATGTTCGACGGAATCGTGAGGACATTGACGGATGTAAGGCATGTTCCAGAATTAAAGAAAAATCTGATTTCCTTGGGAACACTAGATTCAAAAGGTTATAGCTACAAAGGTGAAGGTGGAGCTATAAGAATATCTAGAGGCGCTCTTACAGTGATGAAAGGAAAGAAAGAGAATAGTCTCTATGTGCTACAAGGAAGCACAATTACGGGTACTGCTGCTGTCTCCTCAACAGCTGATTCTAATGTCACCAAGTTATGGCATTTACGAATGGGGCATGTCAGTGAGAGAGGTCTAACAAAGTTGAGCAAACAAGGATTACTCTGTGGTCAACAAATTGGGAAGTTGGATTTCTGTGAACACTGTGTATTCGGAAAACAGTGTCGGATAAAATTCAACACCGCAGTTCATCGAACAAAAGGCACGTTGGATTATATACATTCCGACTTGTGGGGTCCTTCTCAAGTACCTTCTCATGGTGGTGGCAGATATATGTTAACCTTCATTGATGATTATTCAAGGAAGGTTTGGATCTTCATTTTGAAAAACAAAAATGAAGTATTTGTCAAGTTCAAGCAATGGAAAGCCTTGATCGAAAAGCAGACTGGAAAACAGATCAAGCGACTGAGAACTGACAATGGTTTGGAATTCTGTAGCGGTGAATTTGAAAAGTTTTGCAAGGATCATTGTATTGTCAGACATCACACAGTGAGGCACACTCCACAACAAAATGGACTTGCAGAACGAATGAACAGAACCCTACTTGAAAGAACAATATGTATGCTGTCAAATGCTGGATTACCAAAAGCATTTTGGGCTGAAGCTGTTAATACGGCTTGTTACTTGATCAACAGATGTCCATCAACGGCCATTGATTTCAAAACTCCAGAAGAGATGTGGTCGGGTGCTCCTGCCAATTATGAAAATTTAAGGATATTTGGTTGCCCTGCATATGCTCATATCAAAGAAGGAAAACTTGATGCGAGAGCATTGAAATGCATCTTTCTCGGATATCCTGATGGTGTGAAAGGATATAAGTTATGGTGGCCAGAGAAAAGAAAATGCATTATTAGCAGGGATGTCACTTTTAATGAAGCTGAAATGCTAAAGCCTCATAAAAGTGAAAATCCTAATATCTTGAAGAAGGTGGAGCTTGAGGTGGAGCCTACAAAAGAAAAATCAAATGATCAAGAAGTAAAACAAGACCCAGTGACAGATACTGATACATCACAATTGCAGCAATATCAGCTGGCTAGAGACAGACAAAGAAAAGAGATAAAACCTCCTCAAAGTATGGTTATGCTGATCTGGTGGCATACGCTCTAAATGTTGTTGATAATATCAGTAATTGTGAGCCTCAATCATATCAAGAAGCCATCAAAAGCAAAGAAGTTTCCCAATGGACTACCATATGACGAGAGGAAATTGAATCTCTTTATAAGAATCATACGTGGGATCTTGTTGAAAGGCCGAAGGCTCAGAAGATTGTTGGATGCAAGTGGGTCTTCAAGAAGAAGGAAGGAATCCCTGGAACTGAAGATGCAAGATTCAAAGCGCGATTGGTAGCTAAAGGTTTTACACAAAGAGAAGGTATTGATTTCAATGAAGTCTTCTCTCCTGTGGTAAAACATAGCTCAATTCGCATCCTACTTGCCATCGTAGCTCAATTTGATCTAGAACTTGAGCAACTAGATGTCAAGACGACATTCTTGCATGGCGAGCTGGAAGAACAAATCTATATGAAGCAGCCTGAGGGATTTGAAATCCAAGGGAAGGAAGACCATGTTTGTCGTTTGAAGAAATCTCTGTATGGCCTAAAACAGTCTCCTAGACAGTGGTACAAGCGGTTTGACACCTTCATGTTTGGAAATGGCTACTGTAGAAGTGAGCATGATAATTGTGTGTACTACCAAAAACTCAGAGATGGGTCGTTCATTTATCTACTCCTCTATGTGGATGACATGTTGATTGCCAGTAAAAACATGTCTGAGATAAAGAACTTGAAAGCTAAATTGAGTTCAGAGTTTGAAATGAAAGATTTAGGAGCTGCAAAGAAAATTCTAGGAATGGAGATTCACAGAGATAGAAAAGCAGGGATGCTCTTTCTATCACAAAAGAAATACATCGAGAAGGTATTAGAGTGCTTTGGAATGCAAAGCTCAAAACCTGTTAGTACTCCATTGGCAGTTCATTTCAAACTTTCAGCAGCATTATCACCAAAAACTGAGGAGGAGGTGGAGCACATGTCTCATGTTCCATATGCTAGTGCAGTTGGTAGTCTCATGTATGTTATGGTATGCACTAGGCCTGATATTTCTCAAGCTGTGAGTGTGGTGAGTAGATATATGGGAAATCCAGGAAAAATCCATTGGCAAGCAGTGAAATGGATTTTGCGTTACTTAAAGGGTACTATTGATGTTGGTTTGGTCTACAAGAAACAAAATGACACCACGAGAAGTGTTATCGGATATGTTGACTCAGACTATGCCGGAGATCTAGATAAGCGAAGATCACTCACTGGATATGTCTTTACATTGTGCGGCTGTACTATTAGTTGGAAAGCAACGCTACAATCGATTGTTGCTTTGTCTACAACTGAAGCAGAGTACATCGCAACAACAGAAGCTGTAAAAGAAGCTATTTGGGTGAGAGGATTAATTGAAGAGTTGGGTATACAACTGGTAGAAACAACTATCTACTGCGATAGTCAAAGTGCTATACATCTGACTAAAAATGCAATGTATCATGAAAGAACTAAGCATATTGACGTCAGAATGCACTTTATCAGAGATATCGTGGAAAGAGGAACTGTTAGAGTTGAGAAGATACCCACAACAGAAAATCCGACAGACATGATGACGAAGCCAGTTACAACAACCAAGTTCAGACATTGTCTGGGCTTGATTAGAGTTCAGAGACTCTGATGGACATAAAAGGAGAGCAACAAGACAAAAGCATTGCCGATTGAGAAGTTCAAACATTGCTTAGACTGATCAATATTTGCAGAGCTTGAAGATTATTCCACAAGGCAAGTCAAGGTGGAGAATTGTTGGTTTTGCCTTACAATGCCTTACCTTGTGGAAGTCCCACATTGTTTGGATTAGCTTGTCTAGGAAGGCAAGTGAGCTTATAAATAAAGGCTTAAGGCCTTGGTTCACACATCCCACACTTGAAGCATTTCCAAGTGTTTTGTAGTAAAAGAATTATATAGAGTGTGTGAGAAATTCCAAAAGTGTTGAAAGGATACACTAGGAATTTTGGGACTCTAGTATTTTACTAGGGATACCACTTGGGTGTAATTGGGTTTTGGGTTGTGAGTGAAACACTTAGTGAGCTTGTAATTCTTCGGTGATATAGTGAAATATTATTGTTGCTCTCTAGCCGTGGACGTAGGCAAATTTGCTGAACCACGTTAAATCTCGGTGTTGTTATTTTCTCTATTATTACTTTATTCTCCAAAGTGGGCCTTTTGCTTCAACAATATCCATATTATTTAGATCTATATATATTAACTATTTCTTTATGCGCTATTTTTGTAAGTTAAAAGATTTTCAATTTTTATTTGTACATTAACGAAAGTTTTTTTTTATGCAAGTAATACTTAAAAATTTGTAATTAGTTAAAGATCAAGTATTAAAAAAAATTTAATGTTTTAGCTTTTTTGTTCAATATATAAAATATTTCATGGGAATTATTTAAAATATGGATTAATACCGAATAAAATTTTCTTTCTCAAAAAATTCCTTACATTAATAGTTATAAAAGTTATATCGAGATATACATTCATATCTTAATTAAATCTTTTATCAATACATATATAAATTGTAAAACTTGGTAAATTTCAAAAGACTGGGTTTTTTCTTATATTAATTTATATTTGTATAATCAATAAATTAAAATTATAAATACTTATTAACCATTTTTATTAAATTATACTTAAATTAATTTTTATTCAAAATTTATTTTTCTAACTTATTTTTACTCCTTATAAATGATCATTCTATAATATACAAAAATCTTTTATTATCATAGTTAATAAGTCCAATATAAATAATGATTATAACTAATTAACTATTACCCTCAGAGTTGATCACCCTTTAGTCAGAAGATTATTTTTATGAAGTTATATTCATCTCTTTTTGGTAATTGTAAATGAATAAAAATATCTTAATTTTTTTTAGCATTAAAAGCATTAAATATAAAATACTTTATCATTTTTGTAACATTAAAATTATTTGTATCCTTTTCCTTTTTTTTTCATTTTAAATGTATTAAATATAAAATATCTTAAAATAACAACATATCCAAATTATACTATGGTAGCCTTCTCAATGGATTTGAAAATTTTCTGCTATTAATTTATGGTGCAACGTCCACTTTATTTTACATTAGACTAGGAAGAAAAAAGAGAAAAAAAGAAAGAAAGAAAAAAAATAATAAATATGGTAACAATTGTGATTCGGCCAAGAATCAAAATACATCTTGTTAGTGGACAAAATAACCACAATTTAATAATATTAATCTCATTTTATTTTTTATTTTTTAAAATCAAACTTTAATATAAAAAATAATATCCCATTTTGGTAATAAATGATACATATGGGAAATTAAAAATTTGATAAATAATAGAAGCATATTCAATTAATGATAAAAAAATCGTATTAATCTATTTTATTAAATAAATTTTAGAAGTGTCTTATTTTATTCAATCAACCTTTAATATAAAATCATTCTTATCTTAAAAATACTTATAATATTTTAGCTTTAGATATCTATTTTATCCATCTTGTAAGAATATAATCCTATAGATATCAAGCCAATTATTCTACATTTCATCGTATGTTATTAAATACACTATCCATATTTTTCAGAAATGAAGATTATGTTTCTTGTTATTGTCTTTTCTATTTATCTTTCATTCACTTCTTATACTTCTAATGTCATTAGTTTTTGCGTAGCAGATGTTAAGGATCTTGATAGCCCTTTTGGTTATCTTTGCTTGCCACCAAATACTTTAACGTAGATGACTTTGTCTTTACTTTTGGACATGCAAACACCTCTCTAAATCTATCAAAGCTAGAGTTGCATCGCATTTGTTACTCTCAATGGTCTTGGCATCTCTATTGTACGTGTAATTATGGATCTAAATGGGTTTTTTCCAATGCGCACACATTATGCCACGGAACTCAATCATGGTGGAAGGTGAAACCATTCTAGATTTGTGACATCTGATAAGAAAGTTTATGTGAATACTCTGAAACCAGGAGATCTTATGGCTATAATTCCCATGGGATTATTGCATTTTGTAGTAAATTCTGGTAAGGTCAAAGCCTTTGGTTTTGTCGTGTTTAGTAATTCCAAACCCTGGTGTTCATTCATTTAATGAGATATTTGCCAATTACTTATCTTAATTCTGACATACTTGCACAAACTACCTTCCTTGATGTTGCTCAAGTGAAGAAGTCAAAGGCCTGTTTTTTTTGGTGGTATTGGCTAGGGTTAATAAATATATTATGTAACACATGAATTTCATTTAATGGAAACTAATTAAATAAATATTTAACACGTTTGAATGCTGTTTATGATGTGACGGCTAGATGGCTAAGATTTATTTTTAATTTCAAAGAAAATTATAATTAAACTTATAAATAAGGAGTTTTCTTAAATTAAAATTATTCGTGGATTAGTTTACATATTTAATGTAGAAACTTAATTTAATATGCATGAATAAGTTGCAAAACCCTAGGTGCAAAGGCTCACAGTGATCCAAAAACGCTTCAGTTGCCGGTAGCAATAGAAATTATCGGTGGCAAATAATCATTTTTATATTTTTCCTTTGTTTCTATTGCTAATTTAGTCGCTAATTTTTTAATTTAATTTTAAATATATATATATATATATATATATTGACAGATTTTTTTGCACATTTTTAATCACTAAAACAAATTCTTATAATTAAATGTAAATTGTGGAAAATATATCAATTATTGTCGTAGTCTCTATTTAGCTACTGAATACGATGTAGAATTTTAGTTGTTGTTTAATGTGAATTGTTTGATTTTTGCGAGCCAATATTTCAATCACTAAAATAGTATATGGTACTAGATTATGTTTATTCGAAAGTTTATAATTTTTTAAACATGCTTATCACTTATAAAGAAATATTTTAACAATACTTAAACTGAATAAAAACATTCATAATGTTTACAATTATTTAAAACATTTAGATAAACGGTTTCAACAACACTCTAAAGTATAAAATGATTTTTGCAAAATGATAAACTACTTTAGAATTAAAGCTTAGTAAAAAGTTCTACAAAAGTGACAATTTACACCATCACATGTGACATATAATTCTAATAAAATAGATGGTTAAAGTCCAACACAAAATACTCATGTACTTAGTTACTGGTCATTTGCTTTGTCATGAATACCATCAACTTGATAATCTTTAGCTTGTTGGTCATTTTATTTTGTTATAGTTGTCAATGGACTACAACTTGGCACAACAAACCTAATGTGCACTTGTTATAAAATAAGCAACGTCTACTTATTTTTCTAACATTTTTGCTCATTCTGATCTTCATCCTGCATTTGTTGTCTCATTTCTTCAGTTTGATATTCATGAATATACGTTAATTAAGCCACCTTCTCCTTAAATGTCTTCTCTTTGACAGCCTTCGTCTTTAACTCTTCATTCAATTTTTTGATTATGTCACACACTTTTTGAATTTCTTGAACTAGAGTCTAAAATTGAGTTGCTTAAAGATTTAATTAAATGTTGAGTAAGTAATTATATTTGTTTTGTTAATATCAATTATGACATTATAATTGTTTTTAATTACTTGTTTTAATGCGAGCGATTAATTAATTTTGTACGGCTTTATCTATAAATAATTATTTATTTATAAATGAAATTTTAATCAATCAATTAGGGTAGAATTTTTTTTGATAGAAAGATATAAAATTTCAGTTACATTGTATTTTACTTAATTACTAAATGAAAAATTATATTGTATTAACTTAACTCAGTATACCTAACATACTATACCCACCCCTAATATACTAAGCCCAACCTTTTTTCTTCTATATAGGTCCTTACCCATTACCACACATTGACAAAGAAAAGTTAAAAAAAATGAGAGAAAAATAAAAAGAAGAGAGGTTAAGATAACGAGCCACCATCACCATCAACACTCCATTCTAATCTCTTTAAAATCTTGCAAAATGGGATGTTATACATGTTGCCTTTTTACACAATTAACCACATTTGTGTGACTATGGGAAAACCACGATTACAACAGTGTAATTGAAATTTTTAAAAAAAAGTCACTTGCGTTTTTTAAACCTTGGAGCAGCCTTAGAGATTACTTTGCATGTGGATCTTCCAAGATTTGGTTTCAAAATGTAAACCAATTAAACTAACTTATTTTGAAACTATCTTGAAAACTTGGAATGACGATAATTGATCACAAAAATTGATAACAAATGTTTTTGCAAGTATATTATTGGAAGGGATCCTCAGGTAGTCCTAGTTGTTGGTAATTCATGTAATCAATGCTGTTTAGCCTTATACAACATAAAACCTGCTCTGGCAACTCCTCTGCTTTGTTCCCCTGAATTATGTTGCAAATATGAGAGAATTGATCAGTAAAAGCGGGCAGAACAATAACATACATTTGATTTTATCAATGGAAAAACTACTTGCCTGAATGGTGAGACCAAGATTTAGAATGCAGATCTTTAATCTATCTAAGAAAACATCGAAACCTTTCCTGGAGATATAACTGAATCTATGCATGTCCAAGTCAATCTCAAAGTAATTTCCTCCCTGCCAAGAAAACCACATTGGTTAGTTTTGAAAAAGTTTAAAAAAATGAAGTTCAGAAATGTGGATATTACGTGTCTTATAAAAAGGCACCACCTAAATTGCAGGCCAGGGATATAGGTACCAAAAAGAGGCAGCCAAAATGTATTCTCTGGAATCCAGAAAAAAATACAAATTTTATGTTTAATTCTAACTAAAAATATTCGCTGGAGATATCAAAGATTGTACAATACAAGATTATGAGTTAATGGATATACGAGGACTATTATGGATCAATTTTAAGTATAACTCATTCTCTACAGGCCTGCAAAACAAGCCTTTATAAAGAAGCACTAAAACTTACTGAGTAAAACTCATGTTGGGGACGTGATAGAAGAGGTTTCTCATTGTAAGTCATCATAAGTTTCCGTTCGGCTGCATTCAAATGAAGATCTTCTGGGTTAACAACACGGCTCAAAATTTTCAACCTTTCCCTGAAGGGTAAACTTGTTTCTCCACGAAAACCCTTTACCTTTTCAACTTCATCATCCATCAACCTCTGTAGAAAGTCATGAAACAGATGTTACTTTATCAGAAGCACATAATAAGCCATAACACTTGGCACTTTTGACATGATTTACATTTTGATATTAAGTGATAAAGTAACTGTATTAAGGGTCCATCTTACTTTAATGTTTTCTTGAAAATTCAGTGGAACTTCCTTAGAGTAATTTTCAGAAAGTTTGAAATACAACACAAAACTCATTCCTTCCCCATCAGTTTCACCTTGAAAAAGTGTAGCAGGGTAAAGAGGAATCTGAAATCCACAAACAAAAATATAAGAATATGCAACCCAAAAACGTTAGATCATATTAATTAAAAAAACATTATGTTTAACTTTCCACATGAGTATTAATCACAGAAAAATATGAATACCTGAACATTTACTACTAGTATAGGTGGAAGTGTCCCAGAAGAACTAATCACGGGAAGTTCCACAAAACGAGCTATATGGTCTATTTTCCGAGGGGATAAGAATACATCAACACCAAATGGATAATATGCAGAATAGTTTGAAGCATATTCTTTCTTCTTGTCCCTGCCATAATTTTTTTTTTTCAAAAGGCCAAGTCAATTATAGTTTTGTTTATGGATATGTAGGAAAAAAATCTAAATTTTAACTGTTTAATTTAAACTACTGTGGAAATTGTGTACACATAATGTATTCTTGAAACAAATTTGAGACAGAATATTAGCTTACTTCAAATAATTTGCTCCTCGAACTTTAAAAGTGCTGGGATCAATGTGTGACCAACAATCAAGCATTTTCTTCTCGATTGGACATAAGGGTACCTGAGAACCAGCGAGCGGTCTCTGTAGGACTGTCTTTGAGGAAACTGAGAACCATAAAAAGAAAAGAAAAAGAAGGATTACAACCACTATACACTCATTGTTGTACTATAAGATGCATTATGCTGAGAAGGCATGGGTGCATTTGGAATCATAAAAAGTATAATCTAGAATAATGTTCATCATTTCAAGTCATCGTGTGTGCTATACAATTTGAAAACGAGTTCTTATATGCTTAAATTGTCTTACATGGATTCTGCTTCTTTTCAAAAAATTTATCCAATTGTCACAAAATGTTTTAGACATCTTCTCCTAAGTAAAAAGTCCTAGCTCAGAATTCTATGTGACCAAATGCAGTTCTTTGTGGATGTCAAGTCCATTAAAATAACAATGATCATAGTGATAAGAATTCTGTTTCAAGAACTTGAACTCACATAGAGTAGCATTTCCAATCCATTTAAAGGAATGTCTTGTAGGAGTCTTCTTCCTTGTATTAGGAGGACTAGAACTTAATGATCTGTGATCGATGGATGGAAGAAATGACAAACAATTGCTTGGAAGAATCCCACAGTTGTCCAAATCTGCATCATCCCTTTTGGAGCTTGCATCCGCAGGCGACATTTCATCAAGAAAAATAGGTTCATTTGCTTCATTTACACTTCCAGCGCATTTAGACCGAAAATTCATGACATCTACATCAAAAAGCTCAGCATCTGAATTTCTGACACCCTCAGAGATATGAGCACAGTGTCCTTTTGATAGCTCCTCAGGTTTGTGCTCCTGATCAGTTGAAACACTATGGTGGCCTTCACTTCCATTCAGAGATGTCACATCTGTGCATATATCAGTTGTTTTTAATCACATACCAGGAAAGGTGATCACATCATATACAATTAATTAAAGTAACACATGTAAAATTAATTTTAAGATATCCCAAATCATACCATCAAGAACACTCTGGAAGTCATCATCACAGTCTGAGTCAAATGCTGCTACTGAATCAAACCATGCCTCCACAGAAGTTCCTGCTGCCATAAAAGAACATGGGAGGAATAAGGCTTTCAGAAATTAATTTGAAGCACAAGCTATGAAAAGGACAACAAACCATTGATATTGGGAAAAAACATTACTTCAATCCTATAAATAAAAAACCTGGCTAAGGCTTCTAGATTAGCATAAGTACTGATGGTGGCATTATTTCGGTTGTGATTTGTGAATGAAAGTGATTCAATACGTTTCAGTTGTAACAATATGATCCAATCCCACCACGTCTTCCCAAACAATCAATTCAGATATCACCAGAACTTCAAAACTAAAATCAAACACAATTGCCACAAACTTCTAAGCATAAGAAGCAAATTTGCACCAGTCACTAAAATCTGTCTACTCTATTGATTCAACCATTATACTTGTTAAAATAATCAACAGTTATATCATCCTTTTACTTGGCATAACCATTCCATTACATGCATAGAGATAAACTACAGGATCTCCACCAACAACATTTCCTTACAAAAGCATAAAACCAAAATAGCAAAAATGCAAAACGCAACCATAAAATATAACACAAACTTTACTCTCCAAATGAAGATCAAAACACAACCAATCAAGAGAAATGAAAAAACAAAAATATGAACCTTGAAAAGTGGGGTTGGCTAAGTAGCTGTGATCAGACAAGCCTGGCTCAGGCACGTCAACCTTGTCCAATGATCCATTAGAAACCTGAGAAAACACTCCTTTTCTGAGTACATATTTTCCCTTCATAGTTTTTTTCTTGAACCTCACTCCTACACAATTATGAGTCTTTGACACACAAGTCCCCATAGCATAAAAATCTCTGCCTCATATCACTATACCACACATCACCATAAACAAAGAGATATTGACAAGTACATATAGAGAGGTTGATTAATCAAAAGACAACAACATTAAAAGGAGGAAAATAAAATACAAGAGACAGACTTTCAAGCAACCTCTAACATAAAAGAACTATTGAATTATGTTATAAAAAAATAAAAGAATTATTAAATTAATGACTATATTAATTATTACAATTTTCTACAGAATATCTTTTAACTAAAATAAGTTTATTAAAAGATAAGACAAAAGAGTATAATTATAATTTGGCCCAGTAAAATTTAGAATGGAATTTTCTAATACATGTGTCCTTATTCATTCACAATTCACAAATTACTATATATACTAAATTTAAATCACCTTAAATATAAGAATAATAACAAGAATTTTTTTATTAATTGATATTTATAGTAAATATTTTAAAAGTCAAATCAAGAAAAATAATATATAATAAATACGTTAATCATGATATTAATTAATTTGTTCAATTGAAGAACAATTCAATCATCCTAAAAAAGAAAAAGAGATTCTCATACAACCATATGTTAGTCGTTGAAAGTTGGGAACCCTGAAGCATGAAACTGGTGCCACAGGTTGGAGGAGGCTAGGGCCCACGTAGGTGATGCAGATGCCACGTGGCGGAAACTGATTGGCTTAACGTGTGAAAACGAGAACAGAATTTAGTGGACCAAGTTTGTAATAGTTGTGGTTGTTGTAGTTTGACGTTTATTTGACGTCGTTTCACAGAATCATGATCATTCATGTAAAGTAAAGTTGTTTAGTATTTTTATCAATGTCCGTATTCGGGTGTATTGAATCAAAAAATGTCTTATAGTACCAACCACGATCCTCTTCGTCAATTACAATCAGCGTTTGATTTTTTACGTTTTGGGTAATCATGAATTCTTTGTTATACAATAAGATAATGTTCTGTAAATATCTAAATGATAATAAAAAATATTTTTAGTTTACAGAAATGGATCCGTGTCAATTTTTAATGTTTAAATAATAAAGTAAATTGCTCTATGCTTCCTTAGAAATAAAAATGCTTGTATATAGAAACTAAAATGAATACATTTTAAGTATAATGATTAATAGATAAACTTTATATGTAATTATAAAACCTAAATAAATAGTTGAACCCTAAGATCACAGAGATTTAATGCAATTTACTTTAAATAATTTTTTTCATAAAGGTCATGTGTTTTGACTTCTCATAATTTTAAAATTTCACCAATTTTTTAAGAATAAATAAATGTAAGTTTTTTAAATTTCTGTAATTTATAAATGCAATCTACTTTAGTCATATACCTTTGATTCAATTGCTCCAGATTTTTCTGCATGTGGTTGTTTTTTAAATTTTTATGTTAAGCTTTTTATTCTCTCATTTTTTTTGGATTTCCTATTTTTAAATTGGGGTTAATAGATTTTTTTATTCCATGTTTTTTTATTATGATTTTAGTTATTTAAATTATTTTTAAATTTTTAATCCTCAATTTTAGTTCTTTAAATTATTTTTGAATTTTACCCTAATTTTCAAATGATTTACAAACTCCATCTCCAAGTTCCACCTAAATATAAATGTTAAGAATCTTCATTAAAGTCATCTGATGTATGCAGTGTTATCCACATTCAGTCCTGGGATTTCATGTCCAATTTATGAGGCCAACTATCATGATCACATTCTGGTCATAAATATGACTAAAGTTGATCTTAAGTATGTGTACTTGTAGTCAAATAGTTAGTGCATTAATTTATTTGACTAGATGGCTTAGATGTAACATCTTTTTCTTTACTATTTGTTTCATAGCTTCTTCACCACCTTAGCACAGTCCTCTTCTGCCACCATTATTATTGACAACAGGAAAATAAAATAAAATAAATCTGAAATATGTCAACTTATTAAACCCGATATATAAATTATATATGATAAATGTTACTTTCAAAGTGAATTAAAAATTATAGTATTAAAACTTTAGGAAGTTAAAATTATTAAAAAAAAACTTATTTTTAATGAAATATTTAGTATTTTAAAGATGAAATGATTTTAGCTTTAAATATATTTTGGGTTTATGTATTTTAACCAATTTTTTAAATTATTAATTCTTTTTTTTTTTTTTTTAGTTCATGTCGCTTGAGAAATGTTTTGATTTTAGTCCGATTATCAGTTTTCATTATAAAAACTAGTAAAATAACACATACTCTGGTGTGGATTTGTATTTTGTTTCTATAATTAGTGGAGATAGTAAATGTGATAATTTTAATTTTTATTAATAAACTTAAAAATCATAATAAATTGAGTTGTGAAACATAAATATTTAATATATTTAATAAATTTAAAAGGTTAAAATTGTTTTATAAAAAGAAAGATAAAAAATAATTATATATATGAGAAAATCCTCATTATTAATAGTTATATAGGCATATATTGACGGTACAAATTTGTTAAAAAAAAACATTTTTTATTCTGTGACAGTTTTTAACCAGCATAAAATTTGAAATTGGATCAAAATCATTTTCATCTTGCTCGTGGGTGTTTTTCTCTTCTTCGTGAGCTTTGCACCATTAATGAGTTGGATATCACTCACAAATGGCCTTGTTACAGTTCAAATTGTTGTGTTAGGGAAAGGATTGTTAGTGGAGAAATGATGAAGGGGCAATTGGAGCTCCAATTGTAAACATGAGACCTATTGTGAGTGGGGGTAGTGGGAGATGAGGTTGGATAATCTACAAGGAAATATCTATTGTTAGGTTTTGGGTGGAGTTACAATTTTGTAGCATGTCAATAATAGCTACAATACAAATCGCTTTGTTATTTATTACATTATTTTTTTGTTGAAAAGATTGATAATATGAACTGAAACCAAAATATCTCCAAGTTTTTCTCAATGTCTCCACTTGTGAAAAATAAAGGGGAAATAAACTTGTTTCTAAAACTATGTGGTTTTTGAGTCGCCAAAGGTGTAAAGAAGATTAAGGGAATATGAGTTTGAGTTTGTTTTCATTGAATCTTTCATCTTTCAATTTTCTTTTTTCAACTCAGAATAGGGTAAGACAGAGAGGGTTTTGTTTTGTAAAGAGAGAGGACAATGGATATTCTAGAGAATGTAATGAGTATTTCAGAATTATAAACCTGAATCCTCTAAGACTTATAAATCCAGAATTTCCTATATTTCATTTTCTATACATGTTGCATAGAATGTTTCGGATTTCATTTTTTAGAAGGTACACGGAGGTTATTTATGTCATTTAGAACCAAAATAGGGTGTACGGAGAAAACAGGGAGGGTGCAGGAAGAAAATCGCTAAAAGGAATGCCTCTTTTATGGGGCCGAAAGAGCAAGGTCCAAATCTTCTATCAACTTATCTAAGCCCAAGCCCTCGTTCACTAAATGTATACTAACTGTTTCGAATGTATGCTGAAAACCCAACTAAGTAAAACCCTTTAATGATTTAAGTCCTTAATCAATATCACCACATTATAAAATTAGAGTCATTAAATGTAAAATGTCACGGTCTTTTTCATTCATTTCACGGTTTAAAGTTAAACGTTCAAAAGGAAAAGTTAAACTAAAATTTATGAAAAAAATATATAAAAAGATACTTCCAGAATGTAATATAATTATAGAATTATAGGTTATAGATAATAATAATAAACAAATAATCCGTTTAATTAAAGTCATATATTAAATTACATCGTTACAGTGAATAACATAAAATTTTTAATTAAGTTGTAATAAGGTTGTAGATAATTTAATTAATTTAGCTAGTACTATACTTCTTTTAATACTTCCGATGAAAAATGTTTAACTTGAGTGTGTGTGTGTATCTATATATATAATTGGACACATTTTTACATGTAAATTTGAGTTATACAATCTATATAATCAAGATTTACTATAATATGATTACTTAATAAAGCGATGTCATGTTTTAAAATACTTGATGTGAATTTGTGGTTTAGTTTTCATCACTTTAGCGAGTCGTGAACGTTTGTATTTCAATTTTCACTATTCATACGGGTGTAAAGTTTTTGCTGGGCTAAATATCCCCTCCTATTTCTCAAACTTAACTCTGAAAAAAAGCTTACGGACATTGTGCCATTAATAATTAATCTATTGAAATGATATGAACAGAACCATTTTATTATGTTTATTTCTCTTTTTATTATCATTTATGTCTCGTAATGATAAAAAAATAAATATAAAAATTATTGTGGTATAATTTGTTATATGAATTGTGCACGTAGCATATTTCTAGTGTTTATATATAAACATTCTGTTCATAGGGCCGATCCAATAATTAATTTAAAGTAAATTTTAAGAAAAGAATTTAAGTTTAAATAAAAATTATATATTATATATCTTAGTTTTTTTTTTTACATATACGAAAGTATTTTTGGAGTCTTTATTTTTAAAAAGTTAATAACTGTTTTATGGGTGAACACAAATCGTAAACTTTATTTGTTTTATCATTAAGTCGTCTTAGTTTTTAATTTTGTACTACCTTTATTTTTAAATACATTTTATTTTTACCTAATTCTCACCAATAAATAAAATTGGTTAATTTAGTTTGCAATATTGAATATATTAAACTTTTCTAAAATTATCCTTAAAATTATCGGTACTATTAATCTCACTCTTCTCAGTTAATTACTCTTTCACCTAATTAATTATTGTGTATTAATCATATCACTAGGCCTTTATAAGAAAAATATGCATTTATTATAAAGTGAATAAGGTCATTTTTAATTTTTTTTAAAAAAATTAATTAAAACAAAAGATAACCAAAAAAGAATCTTACAAAAGGAATTTTTTCATAGTCTAATATTCAAGACAACGATAATAACCGTTGACTGTTTCAAAATTTTATTTTATTTTTCTTCTATTTTTTAGGTTGTAATTAAGTCTTCTAATTTTTCTTTGATAGTAAAAGAGTTCACCAATTATATATATTTTTATTAATCATGATATAGGTATAAAAATATATTATTAAAAATAACAATTTATTTCATGCTTTTTCGTTTAGTTTCACGTTTAACTGGTGAAGACAGCAGCTTCAGCAGCTTCGTGGTTTTTGGGATTTAAAGTTTGCAACAGGGAACATTTGAATAACTTATCTACTTCCTTAATTTATTTTTTCTTTATTTTTGTTGTTTGTTTAAGAACTATAATATCTTCTTTCTGAACATTGTAAAGGCAAAGCCATGGTTGAAGCTTGTTGATCGAAGGACAACCCACCTCTCCTTTTTTTTTTTTTTTTTTATCAAAAACATAAAAAATTTCCAAGGATTCGCCTTATGAAATAAACATCACAACAAATATTCTAGTTGGATATATCACACTTTTACCTATATCCACAATTACTTTGTATATATCTAATTAAAAATCTTCTCATAATTACAATAACATAGCACATAACTACATAATCGACGTAACTATATGTCCATGATAAGAAATTAAAGTGTTTAAAATAAATTACAAGATGCATGCAAGGTGAAGGTTCTAGAAAATGATTGACAAAACCTTGTAAGACAAGACATATGAGAAGTAGTAATGTGTGGTTTGGGGTCCATAATCCATAGGATAAGATGGGGCAAATGTTTAGACAAAAAGTCTCGTCTCTCGCTGTCTAATAGACCATATTTACTAAGCACGCCAAAACTGGTCTCTAGCTATGTAGGTTTCACTCTGTCTTCCACCATCATTATTGTGCTGCAGCTGGCACTTCATCACTCACTCTCATTTCTCATCTTAATTTACTCCTAAGACGTTTCTTCTATGGATAGCGTCAACTATCAATTATATCATATTAATTATATATTGTTCTTAGTTTTCAAAATTATTGCTACATATCATGAGTTCTGGGATTTTATTACTAACTTATTTCATCATAATTGATTATAATTATTAGTTCGAAACTCACGCAAGCTTAGTTCAGTTAGCATGGAGTCATTGGTAGCGGAGGGTTCCATCCTTAAGTTGCTTCTCTCCTTTGTTATCCTTCCTTAAGTTCCTTCTCTTATCATTAGATTAATTTTATAATTATTTTTGTACTTTCGATGTGATTTCAGTGGAATCTTGGATGAATTCTATGGGCGGGAAATGTGCTTTGTTATAATCGATCACAGCTCACTTGACTTTGGGCTCATGAAACAAATAATGTCTCGTTTTTCATATACAACGTATATATTCAAGATCACGAGTCATTTTGACGGATACAAAACAACAACAAAACTGATTAGTCAGATTTACACGTATCCACCAAATTAATTTTTTTAAAATCTATTTTTATCCCTTTAAAATTTAGAAAGTTTATTTTTATTTTCTATAAAAAAAATTTTTTTTAATTACTTTAATTTAAAAATATATCACTTTTAATCTTAAAAGTAATTTAGATAATAATTTTATGATAATTATTATACTAAAATTACATTATTAACTCAACCACGCGACAGTTCTTGTACTAGATATTTTTATTAGTGAAAATATTCGATATAACAGTTAATGTTTTAGTAAGAAAATGTATACAACACATTTGAAGGTGTAAATCACCATAAAAACCTCCTATGAGTGAATACCATAAAATAATTAAGGATTAATCAACAAGTTAAACATTTATTTTTAATTATTTGAAAGATTGAGTATAAACTTAATCATCGAAATACTTTTTGTACGTACTCTTCCTTTTCTCTACTAAAAATTTGAAAATTAAGGACTTAAAGACTTTAAGAGAAAAATATGTGAATTGAAGACTGAGGACTAGGACCCTCAAGCTAAAAAATATCCAAATAAATAGTGCTTTGTAAGTATATTTTACCACTTATTGTGGGGTCCGAAATAAAACACTATCCTACGCTCCCATTGTGACACATACTAAGCTAATGGTGGTAACAACAAGAAGGAGAATGGATGATCAACCAATAAAAGAGGAAACACTAATGCCAAGAAAGAAGCTAATCGAGATTGTCTTAGCCTTAAGAGAACTGAGGGACGAAATGTACAGAATGCGTCAACAACATAACTTGGAGATACAACAATTACGAGATGAGAATGTAAAGTTGAATAATTAGGCTAGACAGAATACATCAAGCCCTCATTCAGAAACTTCCATGACAATTGTGTCATATTGTGAAGAGTCTATCGAGAACACGTCATCCTATGATTATAACTTGGCTGTCTGCCAACATCCCTTTGTACAAGATATCATGGAAACTTCTTTGTTAGCTAATTCGAAACCTTGAACCTTCAGAAGATATGATGGAACTAAGAAGCCAAACAAACATGTAGATCTCTACATCACTAAGTTGGTCTGTACATGGTCAAAAATGCAATATTGTAATAAATCTTTCTAACCTCTTATATAGGCCAACCATGAATTAGTTCGCATGCCTCCCTTGTACTTTATAGACTCTTTTGAGAGGTTAACTTCTATATTTGATATATTGTTCGCCACGAATTGAATTCAAATGGACACTGATTAACATTAGATAAGAGAAGAAGAAGTCATTAAGGACATTCATGGAGTGATTTAACAAGACTATCTTGAATATTCAAAATTTGGACCTAGCCATAGCCCTTCACCATCTTATTATCCCTTTGTGGCCATGAACTTTTATCAACATTTTATGTTAATAGCCACCAACCGACCTCTATAACTTAGGAACCAAGCTATTAAGTACATGCATACGGATGAGTTCGTAGAATATTATAACCATATTTGAGAAACAACCTATAAGAAAGAAACTTAAAAGTAAGAGAAAAGAAAATTTTAATCAAGACAGGATATCATTAATGTGCAAAAACCGCAAGTGCACAGTTGTCCCAAGTAATAAAATATTAATTATCGAGGATTATATTTTTGGTTTAATAAAATAATTAAGATAAGAATTAAAAAATTTTAAGGGAGAAGAGATAAGATTTAACTTTTGAATTTCAAAAAAAGGATAAGATTGAATTAATTAATTAGATTAGAAGATAAAATATTTGAATTCGAATTTAGAAATTTCCAAAATTAGTGTTTATTACTCTCTAAAACTCTTGTTATCCTAATTTTAGTAATATGAGGTAATCTATGTAATTTTTAAAGATAGATTAAACAAAATTATTTTCATTTGAAAACATGCCTAATTAAATGATTTCCAATTATTGTGATGATTATGTTTAATTAAACTCATTGACATTCTTTGTTATTCTAGTTTACCCTTTTAGGATTAATCTTACTTTGGTGAATTAAAAACCTAAATTCCTTTATTATGTATCCAATATATAAGTTCTCTTCTCAATTCATCCTTTGCATCTATGATTTTGTTATAACAAGTAGAAATTAACATTATAAAATAATAATTAAAGAATCAAGAAACTAATTGTAAAAGATAAAACACACAAGAAGGGGGGTTGAATTATGTTTTAAAAAAAAATTACTCTCTTTCGTCTGTGGGTTCAAATCTGGTCAGACGAAACAAGATTTATCTTGAACTGTTGATTTTAAATGACAGACGTTTAAACTTATTATCCCCAGTTAGTTGATCAAACGAAACAATAAACACAGATATTTTTATACTGGTTCGTCTATCCAAGACTACGTCCAGTTACCCAGCAACCACTGAGTTTTCACTACCAACCGTGAACACGTTACAAGTATTCTTTGAACTCAGCCACTTCTGGCTATTACAAGGTATTCTTTGGAACGCAGCCTCCTCAGGTTAAACAGGTATTCTTTGAACCCAGTCTCCACAGGATATACAGGTATTCTTTGAACCCAGCCTCCACAGGCTATAATGCCACACAAGTGGACTTTTACAAATATTGTGAATCAACAAGGATTTCCTCTACACAGAGAGGTGTTTTTCAATACAGTACAGAGCTTATCAGATTTGGGCGAATAATCAGAGTAGATGAAGGATAAGCGTATTCGCCAACTGATTCTTGAAGCTGTGAAGTCTTTTTATAGGCATCTTCTTCAAATAGCCGTTAGACTCATTTGAATGCCGTTGAAAGTCGTTGGAGATCTTCTTGAGAACTTTCCAAAAAGGGTGTCAGTTGTCCTTGATTGATAGATGAGAGTTGTAGCGGATATCTCGGACTAAATTGCGTGCGCAGTTCCTTTTACTGACTTGTACAGAGATGTGACAAAAAGGTAAAGACCTTTTTGACTTTGGATGTGAAAGCGCAGATCCTCATACTGATCTTGGATGCTTCTCATGAGTGCTTCTTTAGATTTCAAAACTTGGCGCGAATGACTCAACTGAACTTCATTTAAACGAGGTAGACGAATGAATAAATAAATGGGTTGTGAGTTGAATTCATTCGTCTGTTTCTCCTTCCGTCTCGTGCTTCTTGATCGATGCTTGATCGAACTCTTCATCGATCATTCCGTCTGATGCTTCAGTCTGTTCCTTCCATCTGATGCTTCAGTCTGATGCCTCTTCAGTCTGAGCTCTTCAGTCTGAGGCTTCCGTCTGTAAACACCACAGACTGTTCTGTAATTATCAAAACTAAGATGCTAAATCATCTTGACTTAACAATCTCCCCCTTTTTGATGATTACAGACCACACCACCAGATCCTTGATCTTTTACTTGAGACAGAACAAAGGATGTATCAGGATTAGAGAGATGATCTTTATCAGACTGAACTTGACTTGCTTGCTCCCCCTCAAATGAAGCTTTCTCTTTGTTCTTCCCTGTTTGCTCCCCCTCAGACGATGCGATGCTTTACCCTTGCCTTTCTTCTTTCCCTTGGGTTCTCCTTTTCTTTCCCCTTGGGCTATCTCTTTCTGTTCATTCTCTCCCCTACGAGGATCTTCTCTTTCTCTCCCCCTTGGGCTGTGATCATCAAAACTCTGATCAAGAAGAGTGTTTTGGCTTTTTGTGAAGTAGGGACATCACAATGACTTTGAGCTGCTGCACTTCAGATGATAGAGAAACTTGGTTCTCCTCAAGCTCTCTGTTCTTTTGCTTCAAGTGCGCGCAGTCATCCTCCAAGGCATCATATTTGCGCTTCAGAGTCTTATACTCCTCAGCTTCTTGAACATTAGCCTCAACTGCCTCAGCTTTTGCATCTTTCTTTTTCTTCTATTTTGCTCCCCCTCAGCTTCTGATCTCTCCTTTCTTCCATATTTCTTGAATCTTTTGCAATCCTCTGGGTTTTCCAAGGAGACGAAGGCCTTCTTATTTGTGTTTATTGTTTCGTCTGATCAACTAACTGGAGATAATAAGTTTAAACGTCTGTCATTTAAAATCAACAGTTCAAGATAAATCTTGTTTCGTCTGACCAGATTTGAACCTACAGACGAAAGGGAGTAATTTTTTTTTAAAACACAATTCAACCCCCCTTCTTATGTGTTTTATCTTTTACAGTTTGGTATCAGAGCTTATCAGATTTGGGCGAATAATCAGAGTAGATGAAGGATAAGCGTATTCGCCAACTGATTCTTGAAGCTGTGAAGTCCTTTTATAGGCATCTTCTTCAAATAGCCGTTAGACTCATTTGAATGCCGTTGAGAGTCATTGGAGATCTTCTTGAGAACTTTCCAAAAAGGGTGTCAGTTGTCCTTGATTGATAGATGAGAGTTGCAGCGATATCTCGGACTAAATTGCGTGCGCAGTTCCTTTTACTGACTTGTACAGAGATGTGACAAAAAGGTAGAGACCTTTTTGACTTTGGATGTGAAAGCGCAGATCCCCATACTGATCTTGGATGCTTCTCATGAGTGCTTCTTTAGATTTCAAAACTTGGCGCGAATGACTCAACTGAACTTCATTTAAACGAGGTAGACGAATGAATAAATAAATGGGTTGTGAGTTGAATTCATTCGTCTGTCTCCTTCCGTCTGTGCTCTTCAGTCTGATGCTTCAGTCTGAACTCTTCAGTCTGATCATTCCGTCTGATGCTTCAGTCTGTTCCTTCCATCTGATGCTTCAGTCTGATGCCTCTTCAGTCTGAGCTCTTCAGTCTGAGGCTTCCGTCTGTAAACACCACAAACTGTTCTATAATTATCAAAACTGAGATGCTAAATCATCTTGACTTAACACTAACCGAAATACCTCTTATTATTATTATTAGAAAATAAATAAGGTTTTAGACATACATCTTAATCTTAAAAAAGAGGGACTACTCACACGTGTTTATAATAATTTCATAAGAAAATTTAAAAATAATAAAATCGAACAAGAAAAAAGTCTTTGCAAGACTAATAACCAATGATATTTTTTTCTCATTAATTAACATCATTATATTAAAATACATTACTTGTAAAATATACTTTAAAATATAATATTTTCATCCAATTATTTTGATTTAATTGTCAGTAAGTATTTATAAAGATAATGTATGACAAATATAAAAACAAAAATGAATTTAATTTAAAATTAGATAATTTAATTTTGGTAAAATTATATATTTTAAGAAATAATATAATATAAAATATGGAAGTTTTAATTCTAGCTAGTCATATTTTAGATTTAGGTTAATTATTAAATAATTATTATTAGATTAAATAAATTTTAAATTAAATCAATTAACCCTATGATGTAAAAGTAATTTTATAAGATTTTAAAGTGTTCTTTAAATAAAACATGAAATTCTATAAAATATGTGTAAAACGAGCTTTATCGTCCAGCAAAAATACAAATATTATGGTGCATTTGTGATTATATTTTCATGCGATTAAATTTTATTTAAAAAAATAATTAACGTAGAGAAAGAAAAAAGTGATGATTAAAAAATACGAGAGAAGAAAGATAATATAAACAAAGTGAATAATAGACATATACTCAATTTAAAATAAGATCGGAAGAGATAACGATTTAATAATTTTAATTTTTCAAATAAATTATAAAAATTACAACAAATTTCTATATAAAATGTGAGCAATAACATATTTTATGAAAATAGATATGAAGTTGAATTAATTTTTAAATTTTATTAAGAGTAATATGAGAAAAAAATATTAATTAAAATACGAAAAATATAATAACTAATTCAAAAGTTTATAAAGATAAAACTTTCCAATAAAAATGAAAACAAAAAAACAGTTACAAAAAGAAAGTCAATTTTATTAATAATTAACGTGAAGCAGGAAGATCTTTCATAAATGATATGCGATATCAATTAGAAAATATAAAAATTAATTTAATTTATGATATTTTCAGTATTTAATTTAAAACTATTTCTAATAATAATATATTTAAAATTATTTTTAATATATTTATTAATATTTATGCGGTAAAAGTTAATATTATTATATTAATATTAATCAAGAAATATTTTTCATTTGATTAGTAACAATAAAGAGTTAAAATATTATTTTGTAATAAATATGTTGATTAATCATATTTCAATTGTTTTTAGTATAAAAATTTGAACATCTTAATATGAATATTATTCAGAAAAATAACTATTTAAGAAATTGTTTAAAATTATTTTATACAATTTATAAAAAAAAATGGTTTTATAGAATTTTGTAGTACATAGAAATATGTTGAGTCTTTGCAATTATATTAAATACTTATGGAAAGGGTTATTAAGTATTTACCATGCAGTTTTGTAAAAACTCGAAGAAAGAATTTTATTATTATTATTATAATTTAACACATGGCTGTCTACCTAAATAATATTTGCGGTCTCTAACTCTACCACTAAAAATATTAAAACTAATTTAATTTACAATAGTATTGATACAATAGTTTAAAACTATTTTGTATATAATAATAAAAACCATGTTTCTCTGAAAAGAAATACTATATATTTACTAATGTAGTACAGAAACAATATATTAATATATAATATTACAATAGTATAAAAAATTATAAATATAATAATAACAATAGTGATTTTTAGTCAAAAGAATAATTAAGATTTCGTAAGTATAAATATGAAATTAAGGGGATAAAAGTTAAAAAGAAAAAACAAGACAGAAAAAATTATAAAAGAAAGAGAAGCTTGGGAGGGAAAAAATTAAGGAGAAAATGACATGTGTTTTAAGGGCATTACTTTTCTCAATATAGGTAAATTGTGTTATATTTTTTAATGTCATTTATATATTATTTTTTAAATTAAATTTAAATTATTTATTTTTATGTTTCCTTTCTAATCTAAATTAAACTGTGTTAAGTGAGTAAAATATTATTTTATTGGTAGTGAATTTTTTTGAAAAATTATATTCATGAGTTTATATTAAATAAAATTTGAATTTTTTCACGTATTAACATGCAACGAATATATGGTAATAGACATAAGTGATTTATGTATATATATATATATATATATATATATATATATATATATATATATAAATCAACATGAAATAATGATATTTTATTCATGACAGATAATAGTGATATAGTTAAATTATTTTATAATGATTAAATTACATTATAGTTTATAATTAATATATACAAAAATAACTAGTAACTATAATAACAAAATAATTAAAAATATATCAATTCTTATGTTGTAGTGAGAGGAAAAAATAATTTTTAATATTCATTATAAAAAATCTAATGGTATGAAAATTTTATATTTAGAGCATGTATATAGTTTTGAAAATAAAATTCATCCTCAAGTTACGTTAAAATAAAATTTAATTTGTCACTAGATAATAATAATAAGAGTAAAATATTTTTTACTTCAAGCCATGAAATAAATATTATTTAATTCATTTGTGTTATGAATATTGAGGAAAAAAGTTATATTCACATGTGTTAAGTCCTGATTATATATATATTATTTTCTAAATTTGTTAAAATTATATTATTTTTCAATATATAAAATATACTTTTAATATAATTGTTTATTTTTTAATATATATATATATATATATATATATATATATATATATATTAAATTATTTATATATAAGGGGCCTATAGCTCTTTCTCACCGGAACATAAAATCTTATCATCACCGGAATATGTATATCCATCTCAACATAAATAATGTAGTTTCATTATTTAGCATATACCCTGCTGAACAATTACTGCATACTATTCGACCATTTCACAAACGGAAATCATTCCAAATATTACATCATAGTGCCACTCACCATTCAAATTTAAAGATCACATTTTCAACCAAAAATGACATCACATTAACTTATTTTTCTAACCATCAACCATATAAACCAAGTATCAATTACAACCACGAACTATAAATAGCGCAATATAATATCAACCCAAAACACAAGGAGCAAAACCACAATTTAATGTTATCTTTTCTTATAAACCACAAAATAGACCATCGTATTCAAATAAGGTAAATTACTATAAATAATAAAACACCCTCTAAAATCAAATTTAAAATTAGTCAAATAGAATGGATAAGTCCGTTATCATGACTCCTCTCACACATGTAACATACAAAAGAATTGTCAACATATATAGTACAATTGTCAACATAAGAATTAATGATTTATATATCCAAGCATGTAACAACTTTCAATTCTTTTTCTTATTCCAAAATCTATAGGTTAAGCTAAACTATATATATATATATATATATATATATATATATATATATATATATAATATCACCGACGAGGAGCATGTAATTAAGGCAAAGAAAACAGCCTTTTTGACTATTGGGTGGGTGTGGTCGACAGGTTTAGTGTGTAGGACAGTTGCCAGCTAACTCAAAGCTGAGAAAACTTTGTTCATTATCATTCAAGACGAGAAGTGGCAGATGGCTGTTCACCAGCTTCCTTTCAAGTACCTAAATGTCATTCATAATAATATATATGTCAGTTCTGCCTAACACTACTCATAAAGTGCACAACATTTTCACCCTTATTATACATGTCACTTCCCTTTGCATCAACCCAAGAATCTCAATCTCTACGGTTTACTGAAAAACAGAAAATAAATTGTCTCGTAGTGGTGATCATAACTCTTTCTCTTTTGGATTGTATAAAGCAATGTAAGTTTAGTACACAAGCATTTAGTAGGTTGTTAGATTAGATGTGAACAGACCCATTAAACTTTTATGTCTACGTGTTATTATATATACCTTATCTATACAACAATTAACATCATCAAGTCATTAATAAAAGTAATGAAGTCGTACTTAGCTTTCTTAAATCCTGATTTTAAGTTCCTAGTGTTGATGGAAATTATGGTTTTTAAGAGTGGAAAAAACTTGATTGAGAGTCATCTTTGAATGCCTCTACTTCTTTTAAAAGAAATTAAAAACTTGAGATTAATTTGAGATATATATTTCTTGTAATCATGTGTGTATATTACAAAAGTAAAAAAAAAAAAAAAACAATTAAGATGGTCTAATTCGGTTAGTTGAATAAAGTGCTTAAATTGTAAATATTTTGATACTCATGTTTTATTTTTTACATATAAAAAAATGTATATAAAAACTCCTTATTAGTTCTTTAATTTTTACAAATCGTTTTATTTTAATCAAAATCCTAAATGTAATTAAAAAAGTTCAAGTGAATGATTTTTTTAAGGCTAGAAACTAAATAAGGTTTAAAAAATGTTAGGTATTAAAGAAGCTAGCTAAAACTTCCAATCTCAGAAATTAATTGGGGGATTTATTGAAGAAGGGCAAGTGAAGCTGAACAACTAGAAAAAAAAAAAGCACCATAAAGTATGGTTTCTATAGTGTATGTTATATATTTGTACACTGGTTCATACTTTTGCTTGATCATTTCGGAGAAACTTCCACTCAGAGCTCAACATAGATGGTACCCAGCTATGAATGTTTAGAGGTACTTTTGACTACTACGCGTTTCAACTATATGTTTTGGATTTGTTAGAATATTTTTTTTTATCGGAATAAATTCTAAAGGCAGCTAGCACAGCACCACCTTTTTTAAACTCAAGGCTGGGAAAATATGTAGTGAAAATAACACTAAATTGTTTCAAGAAACAAACTCAATGGTGAGCGAAGCTATTGCCATTTATGGTAATTTATCACATGGGTTGTTACATTGTGATAATTCCCACGGTTTTAAATATGAAAATCCCACACACATAAGTTGCGTACTTTGCATATGCCGTTTTGGAAAAGCAAATAAGCAATGTAATTAAACGTGCTCAAAATGGGTGCCATTAGACCTCTTTTGAACAATTGCTAGCCGTTGGATTTGACAAATCGTGGAACAATGTTGCAATAATCGATCATCACCAACATGTGCAAAAATTTGCTGAGTGCACGAGTAGAAGTTGTGGATGGTTATATAGAGGAGGGGAAGAAGGTAACTTTCTGACTATTGTATATGTCTAACCGAATTTGATATTGGATGTGGCAAAGTGTTTGGCGTGACCTATGCATGAATCAATGTCACTTTAATAAAATGGTACTTTGGCAATAACTATAGGGACCAAATTGGGTGAGCCTCTATGGTGCAAACTAACACAAACAAGAAAGTGAAAAACAAATGGAAAGAAAGTATGGTAAAGCATCTAGAATGCACGCCCAATTGGATCAGTTTGAAAGACTAGCACATAAAAAAAAAGAAGAAGAAGAGTTGAAATGATGAAGATAGATTAAAAACGTGTCAATAGGGTGAGAATAGGAATAGTACAAGAAAGGGGTTAGCTAGCCAGATGCTGAGTAGTGACTAGTATGAGTATTGAGCTTGGTCCTTTTCAATGTTGGCATAAATATATAAGCTAGGTATTTATCATTCTTTTGATAAAGTTAATTCTTTTTCTATTTTGAGTAAATTTAGTTGTTTTTTATTTTGTTTTGGTGTCAGTTGCCAAATGCCTTTCTTCTCCTTCACCCCATTTAGGCTGATGAACTTAATAGCACGTGAAAATTGTGCATGAGAAATCATGCATTATAATACTATGTTATATTTATAATTCTGATTCCAACAAGAGAAAAGGTTTTGAAGGCATGCAAAAAGTTGTAACCACGATAGTTATATCGAAAGCATTAATACTTGAACTCAAAGATGTAGACTTCTGTTTCTGAGGATGAAATCCTCCAGTATTCGTCCTTTCAATTTTACTGTGTCACTAAACTAGTATTAAAGAACTTTTATCATTACATTAAACTGTCCGAGATTAAAATGTATTCATTTATGTTATCATTTGAATAATAAAGAAGTCACATTCTTGTTTTTCATCTTTCGTAACAAGAATATGACCAAATTACCCCAACTATTTCTTGTTTTTGGAAAATATTCCTAACTTATTTCTAGAATATAAAATTCAAAGAGAACTTATATTAGGTCTAACACCCCGAAATTTCGAGTCCTCAGTGTTACCTTTTTCTTTCGAGTTGAGGTATAGTAATTGTATATACGTACATGAGTGTGTGGCTACGTGTATTGCCCAAGCTAGCATCCATGGCCTAGGCGACGAATGCAAGCTATATATTGTTGCTAACTGCATTTTGCTTTGTGTTTGTAAGAGCATTCTCAACCGTGTTAAGATTTTTTCACTTTCTAAATTATGTATTTTAATCTTTAACTATTTTGTGGGTTTCACAATAGATCGGCAAATATTTATTTTTAACTTATTTAAAATAAAAATAATATATATATATTTAATCTTAAAAAAATAATTCAAAAATAGAAAATATTTTAATAATTAAAATATTTTTATAAACATTATTTTAACATTAGATGCTATATAACATTGATCGAAAAATTAAAAACACAAAATTTGAGGAAAAAAAATTAAATTTCATTGTTATTGTAATCAAAATGTTCGCTAGAATGTTTTACTAAATCTGTTTGAAGTTGCTGATGAACTTCTCTTTTATGTATTTGACATCTTGTTTGTAAGTATGTAACAAAGTTGGGTTGAGCATCATGAGATACATTTATATTTGAAGCCTCTTGGTCAATATGATCATAATCAACATCAACGTTACTATTATATGTATCTCGTTTATCTTCAACAATCATATAAGTGTTAGGTTAAAATTGTTTAAAAATAAATCATTATTCTTAATTTTGATAATTACACATGATTAAACTAAAAGTTTCATCTATAATGTATCAAACGAAGTCTACGCCTAAAGATCAGATGACCCACAAACGCCTAATTAGATTAATGAGTCGTTAGACGAAACATCACTATATTAAGATAAAGAGAGAGAGACTTTACTCAATAGAATTGTATTTCTACAAATTCTGATAAGAAACTTGTTGTCATATCAAGTACGAGGGAACTAGTTACTCTTTCTTTAAAAAGACGAGCTAAATTAGAATAAAGAGGAAATTATCTGACTCAAAGATCTATGGTAGAAAGGAATATAATTTTTGCAGTATTCATCCTGTCTTTCGTAGAAAGTTGTCATATCTGATTTAATATTCCATGAAGATGCATTAAATGTTCGAGGTAATACAACATGCTTCCAACAAATGGATTGAAGTCTTTAAAGTCTAACGACTACTTCAAACTCTTTATTTATATAAAAGCTGGAGATTGAAGATTTGAAGTAAAAATTATTCTATAAGTTGAAGTTCTTGTACCCTTAGTGATAGGTATTAACATGAAAGGTTGTATTCAAATAATACTTGGAGTGTTTAGAAAGAATACTTAGTGAGTTAGCTTGAAAAAATTATGTTTAAAGAATACTTGGGTTAGTCAGAAGTAGTTGAGGTTCCAACGATATTGAAGATAGTGGAATCTTAGTTGTTGCTAAGGAACTAAATGTAGTCTTGGAGATAAAAACGAATTAGTATAAAAACTCTCTCATTGTATCTTCTTTTATTTTATTTTTTTTCCATTAACTAGGACCGACTTGATTAAAACATTATCCTTTGTGAAAATCTTTTAAAAACTTTGGTTTGAAAAGCTAAGTCTGATGGACCAGACACGTATTTCGTCTATTTCTAAAAATTTTATGTTTGATTCATCAGATGATACAAATTTTTTTTTTAAGAGCTTGTAAATTTTTTTTAACACAATTTAACGTCCTTCTTGTGTTTTTGCATATGCATTATGTAATATAATGCGTGCTAAGATTTTGTTCTTTATGGTGTTTTTTTACCATTTACGCAATGGACCATGTATATGTAAACTCAACTTTTTATTAAAATTTGCCAAAAGTTCTACAAAGTGTTTCCGTCAAGGTTTTTATAGGCTAAGCATGCTTGAAGAGGAAGCTAACTAAAACTAAGAGTATTAAACTAGCAAATGATTGTGAGCCATAAGTTTCTAATGCTCAAATTACATATCACTTTCAACTTGAATTTTATTCTTTAGATGAATAATTCAAATCAAAGACATAGATTTACTATTGTATTAGGAACAAATCCCAATTCAAAATAAATCATTCTTGAGTTAAAATCTACTTGTATTAATAAATTGAAATTCAAATCTAATTCAAGCTAAATTCAATTTAAATTTTAAATGTAAATTTTGAAATGAAAAAACTTGAAGCTTAAAATTACATACACATCTTAAGCTTCAATCTATGAGTTCACTAGCCATCAATAGCCCCCAAAGTACAAGTTTAAGCAAACAATACTAAAATGGCTTAGAGCTCCAAAAGCTACTCACACATGACCAAAACAATACTAGTCACATTTACGTGTTATTTACACTACATAGAAGATTACAAAGCTTTAGTTCACTTGATGGAAAAAGTTGAATACTTGAACTCAACTTTAGCTCATGCTTCTCAACTTCTTCAATTCTTTTTGTCATAACTCTTGTAATTCTTCTAGCTTGGGTAAACCTTCATCAAGTCTTCCACATTCAAATTCCCTAGAGTGGATTTGATGGTGATGTTTTCTAAAATTAACGGATAACATTTGTTATACAGTATGATGTGGGGTATTATGGTCCATCTAGATTATCACGTCAAGCATAGAGTCATTGATACTCAACGCCAATATAAAGAAAGGAATTTTTGAAAGAACCGTTACGTTTATTTGCTCGTAATTTTGTAACAATGTCAAAATTTTACTTTAGCCTTATAATGAGTTTGATCATATTAGATTGACAACCAAATAATGTAATTATTTTAGAAGAAAAAGAAATTAAAATCCATTAAATATCATTTAAATTATTTAAAAAATTTCAGCATCTCCAAATATGTCATGATTTATGTATGAAAATTTAAGTTAATTTCTATTTTTTTATACTTTCAAATCATATTTTGAAAGTTAATTATTCAAATCAAGAAATTAATATGGATATCTAAATTTTTATCCAAATTATATTTAGGATAGTCGAATTTAACAAACACCTACAAGACCATTGTTTTAATGAATGGAGTTTCTTTACTTTAAATTATTTGTTATTTTAAGAATTTAAATTTGTTTTAAAATATTTATTATTTTAAATATTTCAGAAAATATTATTTTATTTTTTTTAAAATAAACTTATTTAATTTTATTAATATCTTACTTTAATAATTAATCAATTTCAAATTAGTGAGTTTACTAAGGATTTTAACGAGGAATTTTAAAAAAACAATATTATAATAATTATTGAGATTAATAATTTTTAAAATGGTATATTCAAACAAGATAAAATTAATAATGATTAAAAAGTATTTAATTCTGTTAGTAGCATTAAAGTTTTCTGAAATTTATTTGTCTTTTTCAAAATTATCCTTAAAGTTAATAAGGTATACTCTCATTTTTTAAAATTAGTTTTAATAATTTTAATTCTTTTAATCTCTTTGATTAGTAAATTATTTATTGATTCAGTCTAGTTTTTCTTTTATTGTTTATGCTTTTGAAGAGGTAGGGTAAGGTTTTCAAAATGTTCCGTATAGATTCCAGCCAAAGTTAGATTGCAAAAGAGTTTTGAAACTTTAATGTATTTTACTTACTACTCATTAAATTAAATAAACTTAAAATCAAGAATATTTTTATAAAAAATAAATTAATACAGTAGATATTTAAATTGATTCTTATGAAAGGAACTAAAAACATTATAATGTAAAATAAGATAACTCGCAATTAAACTATTAAGGTTTATGAAAAATTGAATAATATATATGAAATCTTATTTCAATCTTTGATAAGTGTTGTTATTAGAAAAATTTGCAACTTAATTTCCAATGGACAAAACAAATAAAAAGTAAATAAGTTGATAAATAAAAGAAAAAATAAAACAAATTAATGACTAGATAGTCCCATTGGATGAGGAGGTGAGGCCCTAGGCATAAAAACTAAGTACACCCACCATTACCAATCATCAAAATCCAAGTGTCCTTAACACTTTTTGCCCTCCCCAATACAACTCCCTTGACTCTTCCTTTTATGGCTCCCTCTACCAAATTTAAGTGCAATCAAACCAACATAATGTTCTGTTTTTGGAGCAGAGTTAATCAAGACTGAACTCATTGAATAATATTATATCTTTTTTCTTTGATTAAAAGTTGAATTTTACATCTTACAAAATGCTCTTCATCACGTGCTCATGTCTAATTGGGCCACTCCCCCACTCCTCGACAGCATATACCCCTCAACTAGACGCGATTGCTTATTGTCAATCTTGTTACCCAAAGCAACTCCCAAATGCAATATAAAATTATATGCTACTACATGATAAGTGATGAAAGAAAAATCATTATGTAGCATTGAACATTATTTCACTCCAAAAATTGCAACATAACAGCGTTTTCTTAATGTAATCTTCTTAAACCTGTGGTATTAATTAGGCGCCACTTTTGGCTTTAATTTCTTAGCTCATTTCACTTTCCTTGACAGTTATGAAATGGGACCTTGCATTGCATTATTATGCAACAAGGTGAGGACATCCTGGTACAACAGTCGTCAAAAACAAAAAATTAAAATCAGATAAGCCCAAAAAATTAAAATGGATCACTGTAACGGGACGAGTTTAGTGTCAACATCAAACCTAGCTCCATGCCGAAACAGTTAGCTTGTGGGCCTTCCAAATTTCTCATGTTCGTATTATCCTTTGACGCCCCCAAAACACACAAAACATATTAAAAAGGAAACACTTTTTTTTTTCTAATTATTATTATTATATGAATTTAATTTTATATGTTATCTATAATCTATAACATCGAAAGAATCATGTTCATTTGATTTACTTGTTTTTGAGTTGTTAATTTTTAAATCATATTCAAAATAATCATGTTAAATTGTTAAAAGAAATCGAGTTTAACATCTTTTTAAAATAATAAAAAAATATGTAATGCAATGTTTCTTACTAATCAATATAAAGAATCTGAAGCATGCATTTTTAGATAAATATTCTATATTACCCAGTGTGTAAGTCAGCTTCAGATTTGGATTATAAAGAGTATATAAATATATTAAATACTAATCATTTAAAATAATTTTATTTAACTTAACAATATTATAAAATTAATAAATTTTGTGGTAATTTTTTTATATCAAAATAAAATCAATAAATTTTTTTTGGTTAAAATACAAGCAACAAATTTAGTATATTTGATAACACGTGTGATTAAATGATAGTATTAAATTCTAAATAATAATAATAATGTTTAAAAACCTTTTGGATCTAATAAATCTAAAAGATACCGCATGAATGCATGATACTTAATCTATTAATTAATACATGATTGAATAATTAAATCCATAACCATCATTATTAGAAACTTTACTACAAATTGACCCCTTTCGCTCTCAGTCGTCTCTCACATGACAGTATCACCCACAAACTCGGATTATTTAAATCCAAACAATGATTAATTACTCCAAAACCTTTTCGTAACCCAACCGCACCTGTTCCGAGTCTCAGATCCCGAATAAATTTCGACGTGGCACAAAGCTGTTGGTTGAAGTAAATCAACGGCATATAATTTGTGAAGGACAAGCCAAAGTATTTCAATCAAACGGCAGGGAAGAGATGAGCGCGCAAACATCAGTGAAAACGACTTTGTACACTGCCACCGAGGTCTTTTCCGTGCCCGTGGAACACTGAGAGTAATTATAAAGAGAAAGAGAGAGAGTGAGAAAAAGAGAGAGATATATTAATATAAACACACTCACGAACCATTCTTCACTGTCCAAGAAAATCGATCAAGCCAAGACAGTGTTCTCAGAAACTCAAACTTGGTTAGTGAATGTTGTAAAGTGAGTTTGATTGGGGTTTTTTTTTTCTATTTATGGATCCGGGTGAGATGATGAACGAGGGTTCCTTCGCGAATAACGGTAACGCCAATACGACGCCGTATAGCTTGGCAGAGATCTGGCAGTTTCCTCAAGCAATTAATGGCGCCGGAGGATTGGGCCTTCGAACGCCGCAGTTCGGACACGGCTCGGGTCACTTTGGGGATTTCACTCCGTCTTCTAACCATGGGCCTGGACCTGGGCTTGGGCCCAGTAGTAGCACCAGAAAGAGGCGCGACTCCGACGATGATTCCCCTAAGGCCGTCTCCACCAGCAATGCCATGGTATAAATGAGTATTTATTTTGTTAGTTAATAGAGTGTTGTTTAGTTGAAGTGATGATATATGATTAAGGGTTGTTTGGATTGTGCAGACTGAGAGTGATGGAAAACGTGTTAAAGCGATAGGGAATAGGAACGAGGGTGGTGATGGTAAAGGTGAAGGAGAAGTCAGTTCAGGAAAGCCTGCGGACCAAAATGCTAATCCTGCTTCGAAACCTCCCAAGCAGGATTACATTCACGTTCGAGCGAGAAGGGGTCAAGCCACTGATAATCACAGCCTTGCAGAGCGAGTAATTTCTTGTTTTGATTTTGGTTTTTTCTTTCACTCATTTGATATAATAATTATTGGCTTGGAATGATATAATAATTATTGGCTTCTAAAATTGCATTTGAAGCTGTGGAACCGAATACACTTGTAGAGTTATTAGGTTCCACTAGACACTGATTGAGTTATGTGGTGATGTCATGATGTGATTTTAGATAAATGTTATCATGTTTTGTCCTCACCACAAGTAATTAATATTGGTCCAAGATTGATTTTTGGACCAAAGACGCACTGAGAAGGAATCGAGTTTGAGATGTGGAATCAATAACTATTAGCTTCTAAAAATTACATCCAAGACCTGGTAATCACTATCAAAACGTGAAACCGATTAAACAAACATGCTATACGTTATCAGGTGATGTGGTTTTAAGTAAATGTTTGTATATTTGGTCTCATGTCAAGAAATTGATGCTGCGTTCAAGTTTTATTTTAAGCAGAAGCAATGTTGGATAAGAAGCTGAATACTTAACTTTAAGATAAAAAACACTTAAACTTAATTGGTTAGTAAAATGACTTTACCTTTTTTAAGTTAATTTAAAGCAGAAATATGATGTGTTATGAGTTTGCATTTTTAAGTCAATTATGGATCTGTTACAATTAAAGTTGTTGACTATGATTTCTAATTTGGATGTTGGTGTACCCTGGACAGGCTAGAAGGGAAAAAATTAGTGAAAGGATGAAAATTCTTCAAGATTTGGTCCCCGGTTGTAATAAGGTATTGTTTTACTACCTGTTAAATTTTGTTTCTGCTCTTGTTTGTGGAAATAACTGAAAACGAAGGGGGAAACAAACAAAGTAGATTAGAAAAAAAAATAAAAACAATTTCTTCTTTTTGAATATTTATTGAGGGTGTAAGCAGGTTGGATTGGGTCATTGGATTGAATTGGGTTTTTAGGTGCACCCAATTTTAAATGGTCTGGGTAACAGGTTCATGAGTTTCAAATCCTATGACCCAGTCCAACCTGAACCACTAACACCTGGTTTTGTATACATATGCGAGCATCTATGTCAAGATGACCATATCAATGACACAATTGAAAATCATTCCTGATAATTGGTATCAATATCAATTTATGATCCATGGAAAGTATGAATTGAGATTCTTATCTAATTCAGGTTATTGGGAAAGCATTGGTCCTTGATGAGATAATTAATTATATCCAATCTCTTCAGCGCCAAGTTGAGGTACTGTTTCTTTTTCTTATTTTGATATTTCTGCACAATTCTAGTCTTTCTTAAATTTACGTGTTTTGTAATTGATTTTAAGAATTGTACTGTTACTGGATGTCACAGTTTTTGTCAATGAAGCTTGAAGCAGTGAATTCAAGACTGAACACTGGTATTGAAGCGTTTCCTCCTAAAGATGTAAGTGTTAAACATCTTGCTTTTTATACTGAAATCCACCCCCCCCCCCTCCCCTTATCTTACTCTTCCTCTCGATAAGACATCAATATAATTCTACAAAATGGTAAATACCATTTGTGTATCATTTCATAAGAGTTTGTTTTATTTGCAAATTTGTTCATTGGGTATTTTGAAAGTTTTTTGGTGGAATCTTCGGGGCTTCCTTCTTTGAACGAATGAAGTGCTTTCCACAGCTGATTAGTTCAGTTATACTGGTTGTACACCAAAAACAGAGTTCAGTAACACTGATGCATGGAAGTAATAATATATTTGGTTGAAGATGATAAGTTGTTAACACTGTGTAGGAATAGGACATCATCTATTATTTAAATAAAAGGTTCAGAAATTAGGAAATGTGTAAAAACATGAACTGGAATCAAAGTTGGAACCAAAAGGATTCTAAATGATTGGTGGACTTCCTGTTTTTTATCTTTGTTGAAAAATCTTCAGTCTTACAAGACATCAATTTCTTTTTTTACAGTTTGGTCAGCAAACATTTGATCCATCTGGCATACCATTCGGTTCACAAGCACCAAGGGAGTATAGCAGAGGTTCTTCACCAGAATGGTTACATATGCAAGTAGGAGGTGGTTTTGAAAGAACAGCGTAGTCAATGATATCCCTTGGTAATAAATTCATAAACCAACTGTATTCTGTCCTTCATTAGCTCCGAGAAAAAGTCAATGGTATACTCAAGGTAGCAAGTCCAACGGACACCTCATTCCCATTTTCTACACTAGGCATGGAGCTGTTACTGTTTTTCACAGGACTGCTTCAGTTTCTGTTTAAGTAATCCCCATATGTTGGTGTGTTAGAAAATGAATTCATTTACTCAATATATAGTATAGTGGACTTTTTAGGCTTTGTATTATGGTACTCAACATAACCCTTTAAATGATCATTCTTGTAAAAGAATGCTGCTTCATCTTAATACATGATGCTTACATATTGTGTAATAGTCTCAATGTTGGTGTTTGTTTGTGAATCAATGTTGAATAAATGAGCCTAGTACATTTTTGGCTTAACATAACAAATGCTGAAGATCTTAACGACTTAAACACATTGATCAAATATTATAGGATTCCAAGAAGATATGTTGGGTACATGATGGGCATTTCTTAGGAACTTGGAGATCCAAGTGGTTACAAGCTAACCTTGGAAAATGTTACCCATGTAGAGTACCAGAGTTCAAGAAGAAAAGAGACAGGTTAAATGATGAAAAAAATTCACACTCGTCTATGTGTTTTTCTACCTCTGAAAGATAATGGCAACATGTGACAATCATTTCTTGGTCTACTTCAACTGATTAACAAAAAAGGCTGATGCAAAACGAGCGTGACCCATTATCTATGTTAAATATTCCATCAAATCTTTTGAAACTGCACTTGCAACAAACAGAGATGATCACATTATTAATTGATAAGAAATTATTCATTTTAAAACAAAAAGAAACGTAAAAATAAAAGTGGAATTTTGTAAATTATTGGTAAAAGTATAATAAAAAATTAAAATGAAGCACTGGCAATAAAATCGGAGTGCCTTGATCCAGTGGGCTGAATCTTGCGTAGGTGCTGATCCAACGTCGTAAAGCTTCTTTTCTTCCTTTTTTTTTTTTTTTTTTTTTTGTATTTTGTCATCTAAAACGGAACTTCTGTGTTCATGGAATCATAGCCTCCATGCGAATCATACTCTTGAAAAAACTGTGCCACATATATTTGATAAAATAAATCATAGTTACACAATCAGATTGAACACTATCTGAACGTTTCAAATTTGTGCCCCTCAAAGTGCGTAAAAGATTGAATACAAGTATACTATATTTCTCAAAACTAATTGTCCAACAGATAAAAGAACTGTTCGTGCATTAGAATTTCCATAATATATTAGAGTTAATGAAAATACTTTCTAACGTAGCTTTTGTGCATTCAATGAAAATTTAGAACATTCATCTTAGTCTCAATATTGTTGGACACGATAGTAAGGTTTAGCTCCATATCCTTATAAATCATATCAACAATTAATTATCTTATTTGAAATAAAATATACGTGACAATGGCTCTTAAATTACTGCACAAAATATATCAAACAAAATTGGAGAAATTATTGGAAAATTTGGCAGCAAAGACAAACACACCAATTCAACAAATTAGAGAGCGATTTTGTGATGCTTTTTGAGACGAATTTAGCGACCGATTTTTTCGAAAAAATTTCAAGCACAAATTTAGGCACAAGATAACCAATCAAGATGCAGTATAACTCGTCAAACAGTCATAAAATGTTATTCTACAAGTTCAAGGCCAAAATGAGATCACAAATACGTCAAGCACAATGCATATCATAAATTCAAGCAAATTAAAATTAAATTAAGTGGTAATACTTAGTCTTAATTGTCTTTATTGTCCAATACTTTGTTCAAACACTCTTTTATGGATGTTTCCCTTGACTTGAGCTCACGGTACTGCTTTTTAAATTTTTGGTAAATTTTCTACTTAACACTTTTGATACAATTTTTTTTGCAATCACTTTTCTAGTATTTTCTTCTTTTGAATTTTTCACTTTCTTCTTTTCTTTCAATCTTTTGTTTTTTTTTCTTTTCTTATGATTTTTCTACACTTTTCTCTTTGACTCTTCTTGCTGGACCGAAAATTAAGATGTCTAGAACTAGAGTATTTTAAATCTAAAATTGCTAATAACAATCATATAAGCAAGGTGATAGCTAATTGAACTTAAAATGTTCACTACACTAGCAATTAGGCATGTAATTCTCATCTTCACTAGGGACACTTTTTATGAGCTTTCTACACAAAATTTTGAAGATAAAATTATGGAAACTACACATCATAGAGAAAAACTACACCAATACCAAATCAAACACAAGACTAGCATGTGACATGAGAACGAAATTTGAAACAAACACTAAGCACGTGACCTTTCAAATGGAAGGATATTTAAAGATTTACTCTAAAACATGCTATAAAAATCACAAGAACATGACAACTCAAGGAATTCAAAATCAAACGACTAACACATTTACAAACAAAGAAGAAGTGAAAATTCAAGACTCAAGGTATGATACTTAAACCGGTTTTGAAGAATTCTTGAAGAAGAATAAGCTTTTGATACCAAATTGATGCAAACTCCTACAGGAACAAAGAATCTTAGCGGCTACTTTCAAGATGCAGTCCTATCTTCAATTCTCCAAGCTATTCTATGTGGTTTACGCACACACAAACTCATGAAAAGCACACAACTCACACTCTCACGAATTGGGAACAAAGTAGAAGAAGAAAGTTAAAGTGGAAGTAGATAGAAATGGAAGGAGCGCCATGATTACTCTGTAAAATACAAAAACAACATAAGAAGGGGGTTGAATTGTGTAGACTGTTTAAAAAAAATTTCTCTAAGACAATGCGTTTGCGTCTGTTGTTTTCAAAGCTTGATCAGACGCAAGATTATTTTCTTCTTAAGATTGATTTTATTATCAGACTATTCAGGTTATTATCCAGTTAGTTAACAGATAAAACAATAGAGAAGACAACAATATTTTTATACTGGTTCGTCTGATCAAGAGACTACATCCAGTTCCTAGCAACACACTAAGGTTCCACTAAGAGTATTCTTTGAACCCAACCACTCCTAGCTAAATACAAATATTATTTGGACACAATCTTCTCAGGTTAAATCAGTATTCTTTGGACCCAGCCTCTGCAGGCTAAATAAGGTATTATTTGAACACAGCCTCCACAGGCTAATACAAAAGGTATTTTTTGAAACATAGCCTCCTCGGGCTAAGGGCACCACAATAATGGATTTTGAAAGATGTTCTAAAGAAATATTATCTTCTACGCAGAAAGGAATTTTACAATGAGTTTTATTCTAAGTTTGTGACGAGCAAACTTTTGCTTGAGAGTTTGAGCGAGAGTTGAATATAATTTCTTTGTTGTGCAGTTTGTCAACATCAACTCGTTGTAATGAAGTCATTTTATAGAGAGCTATGTGAAGTATCCGTTAGACTAAAGATTTGAACGTTAGTCCTTTGTCTTGGGGTCTTCAAACGTGTGATAGAGATAAATCAGAAAAATTAATGTTTGCACAGGCTTTTTTTTACTTGATCAGAGACATAATCAAAAACAAGATTTGCTTTTCAGACTTTCGTTTATGCTCATTAATGATCCGTCTGATCATTTTTCTGCATCTGATGCCATTTGATCATTTTTCAGTCTGATCATTCAGTCTGCTCTTCTGATCATTCAGTCTGATCTTTCTTCTGTAATTATAAAAATTAAGATGTTAAGTCATTTTAACTTAACAATCTCCCCCTTTTTGATGATTACAGACCATTCTAGCATATCCTTGACTTTCTTCTTGAAACAGAGCAAAAGGATGTAGACATGTCTGGAGACTTGATCTTCATCAGACTGAACTTGTATCAGAGATCTTCATTTGAACTTGAGTTATTCAAAAGAGAATAGTATATGAAAGAGCTATTCTAAGCTCCCTTTCAACTTGTTCTTCTTTTTCTTCTCTTCTTTTGCATTTGACTCCCCCTTAGACTGATCTTCTTTCATTTTTCTTTTTATTTTTATTTTGTTCCCCCTCAGCTTTTGCATCTTTATTTTTCTTCTTCCCTTTAGGCTGTGCACATTTTTTCTTTTCTTTTCTCCTTGATCTTTTTGCTCTTCCCTTTTTCTTCTTTTAACTTCTCCCCCTTGGGCTGCAATCATAAAATAAAAATTCTTCAAAGATACGTGAATAAGTTGTTCAGACAGAATTCATTGTATCTCTAAATTTAAGCAGATTCAACAACTTCAGCATGCTCAGGTGCTGGTGTTGTTCCGGATGCACCTTCTCCATTTTTTCTTTTAAGAAACAAACGTTTCCTTTTCAAGAATTTCTGTCAGGGATGCTTCTATGGCCTTCTTTAACTTCCTATCTTCTTCTTCCATCTAAGGATGTGTAAAAAAAACAAGTTTCTTCCCTTTGCCATATTTTTTTTTATTAAGAGCCTTCCATTTTGCATTGGCCTCTTGTTCTTCCTTTGCTTCTTCCTGTATACTCAACAAAGATGTTAGACGATAACATAACGATGTGTCTGTTGAAGAGTCAGACGAACTATTTTAACTTATGATCAGACGCAGCGTTTCATGAAATAATCAGATGCTAAGTGTAGATGAAATAATTCAAACAGACGAATAAATTACTTAGAAGAAACAATTCCTAAATTTTCTTTTATGAAACCATTTAAGAAGACACTTTTAACATCCATTTAATATAAAATAATATTCTTATAAGTTGCAAGAGCAAGTGAAATACATACTTCATTTCTTGTGAACTGGTTTAACTCTTCTTCCATGGCAAGAATCCAATCATTTTCTTTGAGTGCTTCTTCAATGCTTTTGAGTTTAATTTTTTTGACACCAAAGCATATCCAGAAAGGTCTTTAAAAATCGACTTGGTCTGCACTCCTTGATGCTGGTTTCTTCCGTCTGAATTGACTTCTGCGTCTGTTTTGACAACTGGTTCATTGTCTTGACATCTGAAAATATGCTCATTCTTTAATCTGATATTTTGGCACATAAACATATTTATGATCATGTGTTGCAAGCATCCATTGTCCAGGTTGTACCATCTTGAAGCATTCTCCTTTTCTGTTTATAACATCTGCAACAAAAATTATTTGTGACCTTGGTACCCAAATTCTTTTGGGTCCAACTTTGTTAGTTGTAGGTTTACGTCTGTCATAGTTTCTTGAATGACCTTTAGACTCTTTCGGAATCCTATGATAAATTTCATGCATGCTTCTATGTACAAACAAATTAATTGATAACTTTCTTTCGTCTGTCATATGATCATAACTAAGTTCACTTTTGTTATAAGGAGATCTTCCATAGTTCAAAATATTTTTCAGCATGGAAGAACTATTTGTGAACTTAGTTAAATCCTTCTATAAAGATTCATTTTCTTCTTTTAATCTTTTGATCTCAAGAGGAAATTGATCCTTTTCAGATTCAGATGATGTTTCGTCTTATGTGTCTTTCTTAGACAGATTCTCATTTTCAGTTTTCAAAATGGTAATTTCTTCCAAAGCCTTTTTCAGCTTGGTTTTGCATACTTTATATTGCTCATCAATAAAATGAGAATTATCTAAGAGAGTTTCATACGAGATATCTTCTAAGTCTGAATCAGATTCATATGATGTGGATGAGGATGAGTCAGATGATTGATTTACCTCAGATGTTTGTGTGCCTCTTGCCATGAGACAAATATTTGCAGCATTTTCTTCAAAGAATTCGTCTGAACTGTTATCATCGAGATCATCCCAAGTGGTTGGCTTCTTCCTTCCTCTATTCTTTTTGGAGTTCCACTTCTTCCTTAGCTTTGGACATTCAAACTTTGTATGCTCAGATCTCCTGCACTCATAGCAAATGATCTTTGGTTCTCCTTCTTCTTCAGACGATTCCTCAGGTAATCGTCTGTCTCTTCTTTTGAAGAGTCTTTGGCCACGCCCTTTCTTCATCAATCTTTTGAATCTTCTTGCCATCAAGGAGATTTCTTCTTTAGAAGGATCTTCTAAATCTTCTGACTTTCCATCAAGCTCGTCAATGTTGGATAGAGCAATAAGCTCTTGAGTTTTCAGCTTCCCCCTTTTACACAAATGAACTTCATGCACTCTCGGCGCACCAATGAGTTCATCCAGAGTAAGAGTCTTCATATTTCTTCCAACAGATATAGTAGTGGACATAGCTTCCCGTGGTGCAGGTAAGCTATCCAAAATCTTCATGTTGTTTTGGGCTCTTAAAAAGTAATTTTCAATGCAGCTAGCCCATTCAGAATAGTTTGAAATCTTCCAAACATTCCGTCTATAGATTCTTCTTTCTCCATAGAGAACATTTTGTACTCGCTTTGAAGGGTGACAACCTTCCTAAGTCTGACATCTTCATTCCTTCATAAGAGATCTTCAACACATCCCAAAGCTCTTTGTCTGTTTTGTAGGCACAAAATTTGTTATATTTTGTCCTAGAAAGAGCACACGTTATGGCATAACGCGCCTTGTTGTTGAGCTCCACGATTGTATATTCTTCATTTCCCCACTCTGATTCAAGCTTGGTTAGGGGAATGTCTCCTTCTATTATGATCTTCCAAAGTCTATATTTTGTAGACTTGATGTACATCTCCATCTGGTCTGCCCAGTAAAGGTAATCATTTTCAGAGAAAGCTAGAGGAATATTCATGAAGGAGCCTTCTGTAATGAGCATCGTCTGGGAGTTTTCCATCTTGGATCTTTTCCTCTAGTAGTTGTTAAGCACTCAACCCTTAGAGGCTGAGCTCTGATACCAAACTGTAAAATACAAAAACAACACAAGAAGGGAGGTTGAATTGTGTAAACTCTTTAAAAACTTTTTCTCTAAGACGATGCGTTTGTGTCTGTTGTTTTCAAAGCTTGATCAGACGCAAGATTATTTTCTTCTTAAGATTGATTTTATTATCAGACTGTTCAAGTTATTATCCCTCAGTTAGTTAACAGATAAAACAATAGAGAAGACAATAATATTTTTATATTGGTTCGTCTGATCAAGACTACATCCAGTTCCCAGCAACACACTGGGGTTCCACTAAGAGTATTCTTTGAACTCAGTCACTCCTGGCTAAATACAGATATTATTTGGACACAGCCTTCTCAGGCTAAATCTGTATTCTTTGGACCCAACCTGTGCAGGCTAAACAAAGTATTATTTGAACATAACCTCCACAGAATAATACAAAAGGTATTCTTTAAAACATAACTTCCTCAGGCTAAGGGCACCACAACAGTGGATTTTGAAAGATGTTCTAAAGAAATATTATCCTCTACGCAGAGAGGGATTTTACAATGAGTTATATTCTAAGTTCGTGGCAAGCTAACTTTTGTTTGAGAGTTGAATATAATTTCTTTGTTGTGCAGTTTGTCAACTTCAACTCGTTATAATGAAATCATTTTATAGAGAGCTATGTGAAGTATCCGTTAGACTAAAGATTTGAACGTTAGTCCTTTGTCTTGGGGTCTTCAAACGTGTGATAGAGATAAATCAGAATAATTAATGTTTGCACATGCTTTTTTTTACTTGATCAGAGACATAATCAAAAACAAGATTTGCTTTTCAAGATTTCGTCTATGCTCATTAATGATCTGTTTGATCATTCTTTCGCATCTGATGTCTCTTCAGTTTGATCATTCTTTAGTCTGTTCTGCAGTCTGCTCTTCAGTCTGATCATTCAGTCTCTTCAGTCTGATCTTTCTTATATAATTATCAAAATTAAGATGTTAAGTCATTTTAACTTATAATACTCAATAAGATCAATATAGAATCCCCACTATGAAAGCAAGGTCCATTGATAAGATTTAAAACTTTTTCAAGAAAACTTAGAGAGAAATACTCTCACTAGAAACTATGTTTCATTCAAGATTTGAGAAAAAGTCCTTATAAAGAAAATGTTGACCTACTTATAAGTGAGGTGTGGCGCCAATTACAATCAAACTGGATTCAATCTCAAGCCTAGGATTAAACAAGTGATCAACGTATTATAATTCACCTTTGGCGAGGCACATGAATCACTTAACATAACCATAGGATTTAGATTTAATCTAGTGGCTACAATTCAAATAGAATAGGTGTTAAACATGTGAATTAATTTTGATCCTTTGGATGTATATTCCATCTAAAGCTCACAGTTCAAACTTAATTAGGTGTTAAAAATGTGACTTGGCTGGATTTGAATTTAACCCTTGAATTTAGATATATTCTTAGGGATGAAATTCAAATCAAGTTAGTGGAGGAAACACTACTTCTCTCCAAAATGTCTCCCACTCTATCCATGAAGAGTGGCACACACTCTTTCCTAGATTGTATGTGATTTTCGATTCACTTATGCTAGGTAGGATGTGCACTCATATGCTTCACACAAGGCCCAAATTATGTCTTACAAGCTTAGAAAATTAATTACAACTTGAAAGAAAATTACAAGGCCTAATTAATACAAATGTGGAGTCTTCTAGGGTTGATTGTTGACTTTAACTTTGGTCAACTTCTTCTTAACTTCCTCTTGAATTCTTCTATGCATGACTCTTGTAACTCTCGTAAATATGGATGGTCCTCCATCATGTATCTACCTGTCAATTAACCCATCATAAAACTAATTTACCTTTTTTATTCTAAATTTGGATCCTATAATCCATTAGAGTCCCAAGTAGTTAGAGACTCATCTTTTTTTTTCAAAAACCATTGTAAAGTATTAAGGCCCCCAAATTGAAACCCTCAAGGAAATTTCCATCTTATCTTTTTATTCATCTTATGCTCACCCATTCATTCATGTATAATAATAATAATTTTTTCAGTGATGAAGCTCTAAATGTCTATTATTAGGACACTTAGGACAATCCCAACTATGTTGGCACCCCAAGTATCAATCTTCTGAAAGACCCAACAATTTTATTGAATGAAAAAGGAAAAAACAATTAAGCACGTTGGATGATAGCAAAACCCATGAAAAGATCAATAAAAACGAAATTTTGGAAGACCACTCTAAATATAGGAAAAGTCATTTATAATATAGTTGGGAGTAATATCCCGCCAACAAAAGCTAGATCGATTAAAGAAAACTTATTAGCCAATTTATCTGCACATCTATTTCCTTCCTTAAGGATGTGGGAAACTTTGAAGGTCATCGTGTGAAGAAGATAAAGAAAAGCTTTCCAAAGAGCTCAAAGTTTTCAAGGAACCCAAGTTGGATCTTTTAAATTGTAGAAGACTAATTTTGATCACATTCCAACCAGATTGATTACCAACCCATACGATGAGCCTCCTCTAATCTTATCATGACAACCACAAACTCTACCTTCATAATAACAACAATAACAATAATAATAATAACACATTTTACTTTTCAAAATACCTTTCACCAAATTATCTAACACACCAAATTCCACATTCCAATCATACAACAAGCAATGATTTACTCCACCTCATCTCAATGTTATTCAAATATTCAAATCACATAAAATCCTAAAAAACTAAAATATCAAAATTATTATTAGATTTTAAGGAGGAACATTCATATCTTAACAAGCTTCGCACTCTTCAAAGCTTGAACTAGGTAGATATGGAAAAGATAGATCAAAATTGAGCTTGTGGGTCTCCTTGAGGCTCTTGGGAGAATATGTAAATGAAGGTTTGGGGTGTTAAGGCGGTGATAATGATGGGTTTAGGATGATGCACGAAATGGAACAGGGAGAAGAAGAAGAAAAGAAGAGGAAGAGATGGTGGTAATGATGTTGAGGATTACGGTTCATGGGTGTGAAGGAGAAGAGAAAGAGAAAAGAATATGATGATGGTGAAGTTGAGAATGTGTGGAGGAAAAGGAGAAAAAAACAAGAAGAAAAGAGAGAAAATGGGTAAAGTGAGAATGACGTTAGAGAGTAAGGAGGAAGAACAAGAAAATAGAAGAAAAAAATAGAAAGAGAATGATCGTGAGACTTTACGGGAGCAGAAAAAGAAAAAAGGGAAAAAAAGAAAATAAAAATAAGTTAAATGTATTAGAAGTACTTGTCATTCATTAATAAAATTTTGAAAATCACATCCTTATTTACAATTTTATTCTAAATTTAAATATATACACCTTTAATATTTTTGAACTCAATTTGGTTGTATAAGAAAATGATTAATTTAATGTTAAGAAATATCATTCATTCAAGCTTATAATTTTTAACAATTATAAAACCAAACCATAAATTAAATTAATCCATAACAATACATAAAAAAATTTAAATCAACTAATTAGAATGAAATTCTTAATTTAATTCCACATTTATTTTTCACTTTCACCTAATTAATTGATTTAAATATTAAGAAACTTTTAATTACACTTAATTAATTTGATCAAATTGGTCTACTTAGACACAATTAATATAAATATTATAAAGTAAATTTCGAGTATTATTTTCAAGCTTTCACATGTTTTGTTATTAATGGTGACGATAGGGTAAAACACCGACACAAGATAAAAGAAATCTCAATTGTCTCGAGATTTTTTTTTCTTTACATACTTTACCCTATTTTTATCGGGAAAATTCTAGTAATACCACCTTAATTTTTTTGGAATAATTGTGGTGATATCTATGAGAATGAATGTCATTAAGTTTAATGACTTTAATAATAATGACCACCTTATTTTTTTCCTTTGGTAGTTGTGATAATATTTATGAGAATGAGTATTGTTAGGTTTAACGACCTTAATAATAACGATTGGGAGAGAGAATAATATAATTTTTTGCATGTATTACTTATTTGTCACAATAGTTGTGACTTTATTATTTACTTTGTTATGATATTAGGAAGTAAAGTGGGTAAGGATCTTGAAAATAGAAAATTTGTTCATAACAGAAAAAAATAAAATAAAATTACAATATAAAAAAATTCTAATAAGAGAGGATATTATAAATATATGAAAACAAAATCAATCCGCATAATAATAATTTTTTTTAAACAATTGTAAATCTTAGATGAAATTGATCACTTTATTCTTCATCTATAACTAAATATATATTATGTTACTATTAAATGATAAAAACTATTTTAACAACTGCACATGCTAATTAATTGGTGTGTGGAGTGCTTTAACTATATAAGTTTCGGTCTTAAAAATAAATTTACATTAAATTAAATATTTAGATAAAAAAATTTATCATCATATATATATATAAATAAGATGTATGTGATTTATTTTAAAAAATAAAAATAAAGATAATGATAAAATTTTTAAAGCTAAAAATAAAAATATTAATATTTATAATAACAAAGTATCAACGTTTAATTATCTTCAAGGCCATGCGAAGGATGACGAGAATTAAGAAGGAAGCTTGTTTCTTTGTCTTAAACGAAAGATACAATTTTTTTTTGTTGACCTAACATAAACATTAGCTAAGCAAAATAATAATCAACCACCCTCCAGTTATCAAGTTTGAAAACTTCCACAAAGAGAGGGTCAACGAAGCAATGAAAAACGATTGAAAAGCACATCTACTTTTAAGAAAATGGTTAAGGGTACAAAATCTAGCTGTTTTAAAACAAGTAAGGGTAAAATAATATATTTTTGTCATCAATAAAGAAATTGATGATCAATAATTGATATATTTATGATTTGTTACACATGCAAACTCATCATTGATTATTAATTTTTTTGATTAACAGTTGGTACTTATTTTATTCCTTAGATATCTCATAAAATTGATTGAAAACTTATTACAATATTATTAATCTAATTTGAAGAACTCCCAAAATATATTTATATAATTTAATAAAAAACATAAAATTACTATCTATAACTATTAATAAAAGAGATTTTTCTTCTTATAATTATTATTGGTCTATATTTTTATCAGATAATTTTATCCTTTAAATTTATTTATTATATTTTTATATTTAAATAATTATTTTTCATCTCCATATTACATTTAATAAAATATAAAAATAACGTAATTTCATATTTATTTATTTAAAATATTTTAGTATTCACACCTCAATTTATTATATTTTTAAATTTATTTAAAAAATAAACTGCTAAATTGATCATCTTTATCAATTTTAATTACATTAAAATATAGAAGTAATTAAATTTTCAAGTGGGCATAATGACACCAACACGGAGGAAATATAGCGTCACGACGCTGAGGGAATTTAGCACGCACTAACACGAACGCGGCTCCCGCAAAATATAAAAAAAAAAAAAGAAAAAAAGAAAATTGTAGCGAAGGGTAAAATCGTCCAAATGAAATTTGGGGGTTGAATTGAATCTCTTGGTTTCAGCGTTGTTGGAAGGAACACCAAACCGAACCCAAGTAGCGTTTGCGTGCGTGCGTTTGCGTCTGATATATTCATCCGTTGATTGGTTTTTAAAATCAATTGGTGCGTTGAATCGTAGAGAAAGAGAAGAAGCTATTCGTATGAAAAATTGAAAGATGAAGGGATGGGATGGGATTCAATCTTCTGTATCTTCGCGATCGAGTTCCACGTTGGGCAATCAAGCTTCCTCCAGAACGGTTCGACTCGGCCGAGTTCAGCCTCAAGCCCCGACTCACCGCACCATCTTCTGCAACGATCGCGAGGCCAATCTTCCTATCCGATTCAAGGTTTAACCCTATTCCTCCTCCATTTCATTTTCTTTTTTCTTATTCTGAGTAACTAACTTCCCCGATTATTCCTTTTTTTTTTAAATTCTTCTTTTTAATGTTACAATTCGTGTTTCGATTGATGCTTTTGCACGGTTATGTAGTGGTTGACGATGTTTTATTCAGTGTTTGTTTGAGTGAGTTTGTTGATTGTGGAATGGATGGTTGGTGGTTCGTTAATTGAGGTGTGTTAATGTGTAGTTTTGATTAAGATCGAAGGTTAGTTCAGCGATGTGTCTGTGAATCAAACGAGTATGTTTTATTGATCTTTATAATGGTTGAAGAATTTCTACTTGGAAGTGTTCTTTTGCGGTTTGAAACTCTAAATAAACAAATATGCTGTTTTTGCTGGATCTATTCGTTGGAAGAAGATAGTCTAATAAAACCTATGGGGTTTTCTTGAGTAAAGCCTTTTTGGTCACTTAGTATGACACAATTGAGCATTTCAAATTGCAATCAAGTAGAGTACTTGGGACTAGAAACAGAGATTAATTGGTTTTGACTCTTTCCATCTCTTTGAAGGGGATGCTTAATTTGTTGTTTTGATTGTTAGATGATATCAGGTTCGGGCAGCTGACCTCCTTTTATGTTCAAGTTACTTTCAAGTAAATTTCTGTTACTAGATAATTATGAATAGCAATGTTAGAGAGAAGGTTAGGGTTACCACTTATTGTAAAAATGATGGTAGAAGCATGGTGGGATACTGGGATTTAAACATGTATGGAGAAGACCAGATGCCGTTTGTCTTCCATATTTATCCCATTGCACCATATCCTGGATGCTTTGGCCCCATATCCAGTCACTCAAATATTTTCAGTATATCCTTTTAGTGTACTTGATTCTAATTAATTGCAACAAGCTTAAAGTTTGGTAAACTTTAGCCTGATGGTGAGTGTTTGAATACTTAGAAAATAGGTTATAATGTCATTGTTATATCGTTAGAAATTTTTTGAGTATAATGGCACTATTTACTTCGATTTTTTTTATTTTTTTAAATTTTCATTACTTGTTTTGATTTTAATTAAAAAATTCATAATTATTTTCACTTTGTTTCTTGTTTTCCTATAGAAACCTTTGAAAGTAAGAAATAAAGTGAAATTTTTATAACTAAAGTTAATTCTTATAATAAAAATTTAAACAAAAAAGTTGTTTGAAACCAAATATGCCTTTTGGTGATCTCTTTGGAATGCTTTCCTTTTCATTATATTTCCTACTTTATTTGATTATTAATTAGCATTAGCATTTGGAATCTGGTATTAGAATAAATAGAAATATTTTTAAAACTGGACCAGTCATTGAATTGGCAGAAAAATATTAGATCAAGGTTCAATGGTTTAACTGTGATTGATCCTGTTTTTAAAAAATTAATGTTCATTTTATAAATTTAGCACCCACTGCTGTCTTCTTGTTCTTAATTGCAATGCTTTGTGCTCCCTAGAGCCAATATTATTTTTAAATTATAACTTATATTCTCTGCCTACCAATCTACTATAATCACCATCAAGACTAATATGACATGATTAATAAGAGTAGCATCCAACATTGAAGTAATAGGAGTCAAATGAATCTTGTATCCAAAAGCAATAAGGGTGTTGCACTGATGAAGCTGAGGCTTTGTACAGCTGGTCCTGTTAGAACTACTAGTCCCACATTGAGAGACACAAAGATTTGTATGGCTGAATCTATTTGGAATGTTAGCCACTTTCTAGAGTCCCACATCGATAAGCTTTAATGGATTTGCACTACGGAATCTATTAAAGACTGAGGCTTCAGTCAACACCTTATATCTCATTTGAGTCCCACATCTGTTGGGTATTAAGCTCGAGTGTATTTCTCATCTAATAATACCATAATTTCAAACTAAATTCAAGCCAAGGTGATGTGAGACAAAATTCTCACTTTGCAAGTAAATTAAAATCTTTTCTTTGGGAACCGGCTGAACCTCCAGAACCATCGGTTCAGACAGTTGTTAACTGTTTTACAGGTTCAAAATTGGTTCTGTTACGCTTCGGTTTTGTTCTCTTTTCAGACTGGATGACAGGCTGCTTCACGGTCTAACTGGACGATCTAGTTTTAATAATAGTGATAAATGGTGGTTATTGGTTAGTGATATAGAATTTAGGTGGGAAGAAAAAGAAACGAAGGACGGAGAAAGAAAGAAGGAAAGAGAGAAGAATAACAGAACAGGGAGGATAGAAAGAGAAACACAGATTAGAGGAAGCACTGCTCTTCTTTATTAAAATTCAGTCTCGGTCTGCATCCAGTCTGTCTAAAATATATAAACAGTCATCCTATATATTTAGTCAACTACCCAACAGTTATAGATTCCTAATTAACTGTAGCTGATTAACTCATTAATATTCTTTTCTAATTTAAACATGGATGTCAGTTGAACTTTAGCAGAGTAAGTCATAGTGCAGTTTGCCTTAAAGCTAAATGATCAATATGAAATTAAATTGATTCTATCTATCTAATGTTTGTTTTGTATCTCTACTGTTAATCTGTTAGGCATACAACTTGATAATATTTATTATTTATTAATTTTCTGTTTACATGCTTCTGTTTCATATGAGATATTATAATATATATTTCACGTACCTAGATTTCGTAATTTTGATTGGTTATTATCCATTGTGGCAGGGGAATTCTATATCAACTACCAAATATAACTTCTTCACCTTTTTGCCAAAAGGATTATTTGAACAGGTAAGCTCCTCTAAGCTTCTGTTCTTGGAGAGCATGTGAGATGAACTTGAATTACTGTTTCCAAGCAATATGGCTATTTTCTTACCATACAAGAGTTGCATTTTCTGGAAACAATATTCTTCAGTATTTTTTGAAAGTACATTGTGACACTTTTAGATGTCAAACTTTGGCCTATAAAATGATTTTTTAATTTTTACATTTATGTAGAGACTTCTTATATTTGTGACACTATATTCTTTTAATAAACGTTAAATATGATTGGTTGGTTCTTCAATTTGATGTTTGTCTCGAGGGTACCAACCTAGTCAAGGAATAATTCATTTATTCTGTGGTATATAATTATTTGAGACATTCTTTGCACTGCTGATTTTGTTTCTTTTACACTATCAATCTTTTTCCTTTTAAATTAGTGTTCTTCCCATCAGTACTGTTACTAATTCATTGGGGTGGAGTCAAATGGCTTTTTGATTTATTTGTACGCAAAGAAAAGCGAAATGGCCCTTCTTTTGTTTTACAATACATGAAGTCGAGGCATCATGTGCTTAAATTAACATGCTATCATTTTTTGTAAATTCGTATAATGTTTATTGATGTTAAATAGTGTTGGTAATTGATAGTGTCTATCCTTTGTCACATTATCTATATTTTTACGTTATTCAGAGGCTAGAAATTCTTGTTTGTCCTGCAGTTCAGACGGGTGGCTAATCTCTACTTCCTTACAATCTCAATTTTGTCAACCACTCCAATCAGGTATGCAAATACTAGTCAACTTCACAGATAGAAGATTATTTTGCAATTTGCAAGCATTGTTGAGATATCTAAGCAAAGAGTACTGACTAGAGGGGCACAGTATCATAATTTTCATGAAAAATTATCGTTGACTGCTATCTGTATGTTGAAGTAGCTCTTGAAACTTAGGTACCTTTTATTAGAATGAGTATTTGTCTGAATAAGGAGAGAGCTTGTTTAAACATTCCCCCCCTTAAAAAAGTGCTATTTTTTTTTTAAAAAAAAAATTGATTTGCTAAATTTCTTCTCTAGAAAGAATCAGAATAAAGAAGTTTTATGCTTTTTCTGAGAAACAGCTTGAAACTGATTCTCTAAAAAGCAATTCTTTAATGTTGAGATTCCAGATTGTAGAACAGAAAAGAGAGAGAATTCAGAGATTAACCAGAATCAAAAAGAATAAAATGTTATTAAGCCAACTGTTAAACAGTTACAAAGGGGTTTATATAGTGTGGAGTAGCTTGCACAGCAAGGCCCCACTAGACAGCTAACAACCCTAACTTCCTATCAACAACTATATGATAGAACTGATGCTATATAAAGAGTACAGTAAAGTGTATATCTACTAATATATGCAAGGAGTAAAATATACTCCTAATATTTAACAATCAATTTTCTTCACTTTTTAAAAGTTAAAGAAATGAGACCAAGATGTATAAAAATGTATTGGATCTTAATCTTCCTCATGGATCTTGATATGGAAATTTTTTCATACTGTATGAATGGTTGATATAAGACAGTGCTAAGTGTTTGATTTAATGGGTTGTATTCAAGATATTTTTTAATGGTGGAAATTGGTGCAGTGAAGGTTCATTGTGTAATCCGAGGATTATGGTAATTTGGAAACCATTGGATGGGTTTAAGAGTCGAAATTGTGACTAATAGAAAGCTGTGAAAATACCTGTCTGTGAGGCTATGACATTATAATTTGGTGTTGGGTATAACTAAGCAAGAGATAGCTTGGTTTATGGTCCTTTTTTTTTTTTATTATTCAATCTCTGCATTGCTTTAATATTTTGGTTTACTGTTTACAAAGTACTAAGTTTGTTGGTGTTGTAATTATTGAAATTCTCTCTGCATGATCTGTTTTGTGTTGTGTCATGTTGAATTTCTAACAATTTCTTAGGAATTATATTGATTTTGTTGGCAAGTAATTTTCCCATTCAATTTATTGTTCTTAGCATCTCATCATGGTTGTTGTTCTGTATCTGTTTGTAACTTTATTGATTCCCCATGTCTGTTTCTTACAAATTCATTCTTAAGTGAATTACTTTATTGATTGAACTTCAAATCAAATTGCTATGTTATCTTTTATCCTGTTTTTCTTGGATCTTGCATTATACTTTATTTTCAAGCCTTAAGTTAATTATCAAGAAGTGTGTGATCAGTAATACATGTACTTCATATACTAAATGTGTTTCATATGCTTTTCTGATGTTGTAGTCCTGTGTCTCCAATAACTAACGTGCTTCCTCTATCCCTGGTGCTTCTTGTCTCTCTTATTAAGGAAGCTTTTGAGGACTGGGTAAGAATTTTTTCTCTCTCCTTGCACATTGCTTTCTTTCTAATCTGTTTTGGTCAAGTTTTTTAGGGCAAGGGTATTAATGTTTCATTTTTGAGATATAAATTTTATAGGAAATTCTGGCAGAGGATGTATATTTTATGGTAGACTGTACAAATAAGCTTTTAATTTTACAATTTGCTCACAAGTTTGTGAAACATTATGCATATGTTGTTTACAGAATGTGTGTATGATATACTCTTATATATTATTTTGTTTTTTCACACTCTCAGATTGGATTATGCCAATTGATTTGTATATGTTTTCCTCTTATTAATTTCTTTCACCCCCTTTAAATTGTGTATAACAGAAGCGTTTTCAAAATGACATGGCCATAAACAATAATACGATAGAAGTTTTGCAAGATCAAAAGTGGGAGGCTATACCGTGGAAAAAGTTGCAGGTTGGAGACATTATCAGGGTGAGTGCTATATGTTTCTGTTATATTAATTTTGACATGTTTATATTTTGAACTAGTACTTACAAGGAAGATATCTACAATGGCAGTTGATTTGTGGTTTTAAACGTCCATAGGATGTTGTCTATCATGTGACTGTGGGCTGCAATCTTAATATGCTATTGCCCTCTTCTATTCCATAAACATCTCATTACCGACATGGTGATGTTAAAATCTCACTGTAGTTTGGTATATGACCAGAGTAGTCATAAATGATAATGGTTGAGCAATCCTCTCTCTCCTCGAGATGGCTTTTTGGGTCAATTTAAACTGAGTTCATTCTTAATTTAATATGGTATCATAGTTTATCTAATTGTGATGTCGGGGGTGTGTTAGATCCCATAGAGGGTAGGCATGTGACTAAATCACTTCTTGTAATTGCACAATCCTTTCCCCTGGAAGCTAGCTTTTGATGTTGAATTAGGCTTAGTTACTTTTATTTTAATTGGTGGAACTCTTTTTATCATCACTGATCCATTTCTACCTAACAATAGTTTTCCTACTTTGTATTATACAATATTAAGTGGTAATGATTTATCTTATTGTATTTTATTATGAAGCAACCTAATATTATGGCTTTTTGATAATTATTTCTGTACCCTTTATTTATTACTTTCTAGTTTCACTGTTTCATAATGTTGCAACTAATTTATTTTGCTTATATTTTAAAGTTTGCTCACATCTTCCGTTATGTATTTTATTGAATGTTTAGGTTTCCTAATTATTTTTATATCTGGTTGAAATGGGTGTTTCTATCTCTGGTATTTTTATTTTACTTTTGAGCTTCTGAATTATATTTTTTGGAATTTCTTTTTTATCAGAAAGGTTTTGGGAAATCACCAATTATTGCTACAGTTCTATTTTCGGTTGTTAATAGATGAATTTGATTGTTCACTGTCAGTCCAGTTTGCAGATGTGTCGACCCTTGGGTTTTTACTCCTGGGCTGGTTTTTATGATGTCATTTGGTGTGTTGCTATTTACTTACATTACTTTATGTTATACTCTGTTGCAGGTTAAGCAGGATGGATTCTTTCCTGCAGATCTGCTTTTCTTGGCTAGCACTAATTCAGATGGTGTCTGCTACATTGAGGTTTATTTATTTATATTTTTCAATATGTTCTTTAACTGTGTATGCACCTTATTAACATTGGGTTGGGCGGCAGACTGCTAATTTGGATGGGGAAACCAATTTGAAGATTAGAAAAGCATTGGAAAAGACTTGGGATTACGTGACTCCTGAGAAGGCATCTGAGTTTAAAGGTTTATATTGTTTTTTTACTGATTTACCAATAATTCTACAATTCCTTTTTATCCTTTCTTTAATTTGTTTAGAATGATTTTACATATTTGCACTTGCTGTTTAAGTTCCAGGAGACATGATGACAACATTTCAACTATTGTTTTTTATAATTTTTTATTTTAAGCTTAAAGTAAAAGATTCTTTTGTGGCGTTATCTGAGTAATGAGAGCAAGGATTCACATTATTGTGTTGCATGTTATTATGACTGGCTACATGTCTTGGTTTTTTTGAGATGTATTCTGCTTCTAATTTAATATGTTGTATGACTACAAAAATTTAAATAATCTATTCAACTGGCATTCTCTTTTCTGTATGGGATTTTAGTTTGTAAAATGGATATTAGTGTATCCTATTGATAGGTTCTAGTTACTTGAAAACACACTTTCTCTTGGATTTCATTGTTTTTCTTTTACATCCAATTTTCTTGTTTATCTACCATCCCTGAAAGTTGCTACAAATTTATAATTTCTTTTTCCAATTTGTGTCATTTCATATATCCTGCTGAATAAATCCTCTAATTAGATGGAAGGGTTCGATTTGGGGATCACAAACTAGATTTAAGTTGGAGAATCTTGGAAGATACTTGTAAATTTATTTGCATGGTAAATTGATGTATTTGTGTGGTCAAGTGTTCCTGAACTAGTAGTATGTATTTTTTTAACAGAAATTCCTAATTTGTAATTGGTTTCAGAGAACTTATGGATCTTTGAATGATTGTATTTAATTTTAATCTTTTAGGGCATATTATTCTGAAGTCTATGCAAGATTTATTTATTATCAAGTTGAAGAATGTCAAATTCCAATGATCAATGCCAAATTTGATTTCTTGCTTATTTGTTTAAAGTTCTGATGTGTTTTCTAACTATGTGCAGGTGAAATTCAGTGTGAACAGCCAAACAATTCATTGTATACCTTTACTGGAAATCTTATAACTCAAAAGCAAACACTGCCTCTCAGTCCAAATCAAATTTTGTTGCGAGTACGTTATTAACCTAAACCTCCACCCCTGCAAATGCTATTTTATGTTGTTTTTGTTCTGGGAAGCTGTGTTTATTCATAAACTAGCAATATATATTTATTTTGATAAGGAGAGAGAGATAGAGATAGAGGTATTCTCTCAGTTTGAAACATAATAAATTGCTCTGTATGATATGGTGATATTTTGTTTACTTAGTTCTTAAAACTCAACTTGCATTGACTTGGAGTATCATGCTTTTTCAGGGTTGCAGTCTCAGGAATACAGAGTATATTGTTGGTGTTGTTATATTTACAGGACATGAAACAAAGGTTTGCTTATAAAAGGATGCCTAATGATAATACCACTATCAATTTTTTAACCCCTGGCCTGCATCTTGTCAAAAGACATGTATTGCTAGTGATGAATTAGTTGTTAAAGTTTTACTGGTGACATTGTTATTTTGCACTTGTTATGCATTCATAATTGTTGGAGATCTCACGTTGACTAATGATATGGCCGAAGTAGTGTACATAAGTAAGAGATAGGCCTTATTTTACAAGCTGGTTTGTAGGGTTCCAAGATGATATTGGAGTCTATCCTAGTTGTTAGGCCTATGGTGATCTACTATTGGGCTATTATCGGATCACCCACAATTGCCTAGTCTGTGAACTTCATGCTCGGGATATGTTGTCCATAACATGAGGGGTTATGTTTGAGATTTCTCATTGACTAGTGATATGGTCAAAGAAATGTATATAAGTGAGGGACAATCTTTACTTTACGAGCTGGTTTTGTGGGATCATGATAGACCCAAAGCCATATTCTCAGAATTATGATTAGCATTTCAAATATTTAATTTTGGTATAATACCAAGCAATTATCCTTGGGGTCTAGGGATATTTGAAAAGAAGAAAACAATAGAAAATTAATTTTGTTTTGATCGATATGGACTGGTTTCCTTGTTTATGGAAAATGGCTACTTAGGTTAATTTTTTTTAATCTGCTTTTTGTTCTCATTTTCAATCAATATACTTTAACTAATGAATATAAAAACTCTCCTTGTTTTCATTCACTTTCCAGTTTTCAAAATTTTGTATAGGAAATTATAAATTTCCTGTTTCTTTATATCCTTTCCTTCACAAAATATTGATAACAGGAAACAAAATCATAATTATAATCTGAAAATGAATATAGGAAACCAAATTCCCTGCTCTAAAAATGTCACCGTTGTTTACAGGTTTTCCTTCTTTGATTGTTCATGGATATTCTGTCATTTCCTATACAAAATTTTGAACAAGGAAACTGAAAGAAAGCAAGGTGGCACCTTTTGTAATTGTTGATGAAAAGTTGAAAACATATCAGCCGTAAATGATAAGAAAAGCAAACCAAACACACTCTAAAGATTAACCATTATGAGCTGTATGAATTAGCATGGTCTAATATTTTCCTTTTCAGGATATTTTGTTTACCCTTATGTTGCTTTGTATTTTCCTGCTATCATTTTTCATGTATACTGTTTTACAGACATTTGGAATAACATTGTAGGTGATGATGAATACAATGAATGTTCCTTCCAAAAGAAGTACATTGGAGAGGAAGCTTGACAAGCTCATACTAACTCTATTTGCAACTCTATTCATGATGTGTTTCATTGGAGCCATAGGCAGGTAAGTTAAACAATTGAGTTTACGTAGATCCCTTCTATCTGTTGACAATGTTTACTGGGCTTCAATGTTTGAGTTTGAGTATATTATTAGTATAGGGCTGGGGTTGATTTTGTTTAACCTCTGCATTAGTTGTGTATTTAAGATCAGTATTATTAGTGTATTTAAACTCTATGTGATGCTAGTGTTTTGATTAGCACTACATATCCCTCAGTCATCAGTTAAGATTTAAAAGAAAAAATAATGACGAGTCTGCTTGAAAGTTTTATAATGTATACAGAGATAGTGTTATAAAAGAAAATAACAATTAATCTTTTCTTGTGTTGATTGGAACTACATATCCCTCAATCATCAGTTAAGATTTAAAATAAAAAATAATGACTAGTCTGCTAGAAAGTTTTATAATGTATATAGAGATAGTTTTATAAAAGCAAATAACCTTTAATCTTTTCTTACTAGAAAGTTTTACAACACAGTTAAAACAGTGACATTGACAGATAATCCTGTATTGTATAGTAGTATTGTTTATTTCTAAATGACATTATTGTATTTATTTAAACTGCAGTGCTATCTTCGTAAACAAAAAATATTTTTACTTACATCTTGACTCATCAGAGGAGGGTTCAGCACAGTTCAACCCCAAAAACAGATTTTTGGTAGTGTGCTTACTCCATCAAGATGAATAGCCATCTCCTTTCTTGCTTTCTCGCCAAAATTATTATTGTTAATTCTATGTTTTGATTTGTCAGGTTTTTCTCCTGACTATGTTTACCCTTATCACACTATACTCAACAATCATCCCCATTTCACTTTATGTGTCAATAGAGGTTTGTCTCTCACATTTATTTATGCCCTATAAATGCCAATGTCTAGAATATAAAGAAAAAATGTAATTTATCTGGGTGATTGTACCAGATGATAAAATTTATCCAGTCAACTCAATTTATCAACAAGGACTTGTGCATGTACCATATTGAAACCAATACACCTGCATTGGCCAGAACTTCTAATCTGAATGAAGAACTTGGGCAGGTAAGTTGCTACCTCATTTTTCGCATGAAAGAAAAACAATCATTATTGATGAGAAATGGGAATGATTTATTATTATTATTTTTGAATAAAAGAAACAAAAGAATATTTAACTCCAATTTTACTTTCTGATTTGGTTAGGTGGAATACATTTTCTCTGACAAAACTGGAACTCTCACAAGAAATTTAATGGAATTCTTCAAGTGTTCAATTGGAGGAGAGGTCTATGGAAATGGTGTGACAGAAATTGAGAGGGGAGTAGCAGAGCGCAATGGCATGAAGATTGAGGTAAAATATATATGCATCATGTGATAGTAGTTTATCTATAACTAGGGATTGCGGTTATATTGTATTTTCTCTACCAGGAAAATAAATCCCCCAAAGCGGTGCAAGAAAAGGGTTTTAATTTTGATGATGCTCGGCTTATGAGAGGAGCTTGGAGGAATGAGCCTAATCCTGATGTCTGCAAGGTAAAAATCACTTTGCTGCTGTACTTTGAATCAGCGGCTGTAGTCTGTTCATACTCTCAACTCATTTCTGGGTTTCTTGGGTCATTTAGTTTGATCCTTGATGACTAGAAAGTAGAAAGGTTCTTATGTGTCTCAATTTACTTAATTTTGCTTACAATGGAAGCTTTGTTGGCTTAAATCATTGCTTGCTACTTGAAATGTATCCTAGAAAGTAGAAGCTATATAAGATTTCTCAACCATATCCATCTGTCATGAGCTCCATGCAACCTTTGTATGATGCAGTTGGATTCCTAAGAGTCTGTTATTTCTTAGAAATGGTGTTTTCTAATTTTATATGTTCTACCGTAGCTGTGCTGTGCCCTATAACTTTTAAAACTTTGTATTGTGTCATATTGATGTATGCTTGTCCTGTGTTATCCACACTTCCTTATGTAATGATCAGATCTTATTTTTATGAACCTAATTTTGAAGCACAGTTAGTGTAGTTTAGATTCTTCATATTGGAGGAGACGTTAATTCATATTGTATAACCATGTTTCTCATTTGGTGAATATTGCCTAGTAGTTAAGCACTTATTTACTTTAGAATATGCTCATGCGATGAATTGTACCATGGTTTAGTATGTTATATATGTTAATGCTAATATTTCTGTTTTTTTGCTCTGTAGGAATTCTTCAGGTGCCTTGCTATATGCCATACTGTACTTCCTGAGGGTGATGAATCCCCTGAAAAGATCAAATATCAAGCTGCATCACCTGATGAGGCTGCTTTGGTTATTGCTGCAAAACACTTTGGTTTCTTTTTCTACAGGTTCAGTGTCCAAACTTCAATATTATGTTCTATTTATCTGCATAACATGCATCTAGGTGAAAGGGAGGGGTGGTGGTGGCAGCATTGTTAAGTATTGAACCTCCGACATTAACTTCACTACCATGTTTTAAAGAACTAGCCAATTGAGGTATAGCCTCATTGGCGATCTCCCTGTTCAATAGGTTGGAGATCTTGTGTCCAGCTTTTCTGTCTCAAAATTTCAATAGAAATCCCTGTTTTATCTTCATTGTTAACTGAACCAATAATAGAAATCATTACCAGAGAAAAAAAAAGTTAAATCTGTGAATGGAACTTTGGACTCATGCTGGCTGACTTACTGTTAAATGAAAATTGTGACGTCACTAATTGCTCATTGTTATTATTGGAGAAATAAAATGAATGTTTCATGATATCTCACATAATCATAATACATTTGTTTCTTTGTTACACACAGTTGATCTTAACTTTGTCCATTAAATAAAAATGCTGGTATGTCTAGCTTATACTCTGAGGTCTGAGTTGAACTGTTATTTGAATGCCAAATTTGGGGGTATGAAGTAGCAGCATGAGTGGATGAATCTTTTACAATGCCAAATTTGTGTTTCTATTGTTGCTTCTGCTACTGGTTTGTCTATAGAATTGTTAGATTCGAGGTTGTTTCAGTTTGAGTTGATGCAAATCACTATGATTCTTTGTCAGACGCACGCCTACAATGATATTTGTTCGTGAATCTCATGTTGAGAAAATGGGAAAAATTCAAGATGTGTCATATGAAATTTTAAATGTGCTCGAGTTTAATAGGTAACTGTCCCTCCTTACTAGTACACTTCAAAATTTGAGGTTTAACATTTTCTTCTGAACATACTTGTGATCTTTGTTCCATTAATAGTACAAGGAAGCGTCAGTCTGTTGTGTGTCGGTATCCTGATGGAAGGCTTGTACTATACTGTAAGGTAATAGCTTCTTGAGGCTTACTTGCAATAGTGATTTGCAATTGCTTCTTGGGTGAGATGACATATTTCATGGAACTTTCTTTTCACAGGGTGCTGATACTGTAATCTATGAGAGACTGGCTGACGGTAATAGTAATATCAAGAAAGTCAATAGGGAGCATTTGGAACAATTTGGATCTGCTGGACTAAGAACATTATGCCTAGCTTACAAAGAATTGCATCCTGATGTTTATGAAAGCTGGAACGAGAAGTTTATCCAGGCCAAGTCATCTCTAAATGACCGTGAAAAGAAGTTGGATGAGGTTCAGTTTAATCATTAGCATGGAAGCTTTTATGTGCATATTTAGCATCGAACAATTTACATTTTTGGAATAGATTACCTCAAGTAGTTAAATTTCACTAAATTATTGTTTTGATGATTTTTCTGAAGAAATTTAACAATTTAGAAAGATTAGAAAGAAAGAACTTTCTTATTCAGCAGATTGAAATAACATGACAACTGAAGTTCAGATTCTGTAGCATCACTCTTAAACTTGTTCTGTTAAAGTGATAATGGCCCTGTGCTTCTCCAAGGCATTTATTGAACCTGTTTTTAAAAATCAATATATTTTGCATTTTCCACTAGGACTCCATAAAACTCCAAGATTATATTCTTAACAAATATTTATTTTTTCAATGATAAACAAATATAGAAATTATGATTAGAAGCTAACTTTTGTTTTTCCACTTTTTATATTACTACTAATAACTTCATACCATTTTTTTTTTTTATATTTTTGCTGTAAAAAAGTGATTATGTGTGACAATTAAAACTTATATCCCATAATCAATTATAACAATAGATTGTAGGCATAATTGATTAGTGAAATAATCTCTTAATCCAATCCAAACACTGTAAGAAACTAGAATTAAAAGCTATTTATTAAATACCTAGTTTGAGTGAAGAATGTTTGGATTTCATTTTGGGAAGTTACTAATGTTTAGTTATTCAATTCTTACTGACATGTCTAGAAATGATGCAGGTGGCAGAACTTATTGAAAATGATCTCATTTTAATTGGTAGCACAGCCATAGAAGACAAGCTTCAAGAGGGAGTCCCAGCTTGCATAGAGACTCTTCAAAGAGCTGGTATTAAAATTTGGGTTCTTACTGGGGACAAGATTGAAACAGCGATAAACATAGCTTATGGTGAGTCTGTTTTTTCAATTAGACTGTTTTTCTTTCTTTTTTATTATTCTTATGTTAATCCTCCAGAAAACTATAGCTGTTATAATTTATACCTTGTTTCCACTCTCTTGCTGCAGCATGCAACTTGATAAACAATGAGATGAAGCAATTTGTTATTAGTTCAGAAACGGATGCAATTAGAGAAGTTGAAGACAGGGTATTGCCATATTTTGCTACCATGATTTGCTCCTAATTCTTTGTGTTTCTGACTGCAATAATTGCATTGTTTTTGTAATATAGGGTGACCAAGTGGAAATTGCCCGATTTATCAAAGAAGAAGTGAAAAAAGAGCTGAAGAAATGCCTTCAGGAAGCAGAGAGCTCTTTTCAGTCCTTATCTGGACCAAAATTAGCACTTGTAATTGATGGAAAATGTCTAATGTATGCATTAGATCCATCTTTAAGAGTGATGCTACTGAATCTAAGTTTGAATTGTCACGCTGTTGTTTGCTGTCGAGTTTCTCCTTTACAGAAAGCACAGGTAAAGCTCATACTTGTGTCAGTAACTTATTATTTACTTATTCCTGTTATACTTGTTATTCTTGTATACATCTTGAGTTTATGTTATCGAGGAAGCTAAGCTTGATTTAGTTTTTGGCTTAGTGGGTATGAGTGCTTGAAGTAACTGCCTAGTAGAATTTGGCATTGTTTAGTTTATGAAATTCTGCCATTATTCATTCACTATCTCTGCATACAGGTCACGAGTATGGTCAAGAAAGGTGCAAATAGAATAACTCTTAGTATTGGTGATGGAGCAAATGATGTTAGCATGATTCAAGCTGCTCACGTGGGTGTTGGCATAAGTGGGTTGGAGGGAATGCAAGCTGTTATGGCCAGTGATTTTGCCATTGCACAGTTCCGTTACCTTGCAGATTTGCTTCTTGTTCATGGTCGATGGTCATATTTCCGAATATGCAAGGTATCATGTTTATAAACTACAATAATGTATACTCTCGTGTTACTGCTATTTGTTGAAACTGTTGAAAATTGGTTATTGCAGGTTGTGATATACTTCTTTTACAAGAATCTCACTTTCACTCTTACTCAGTTTTGGTTTACATTTCAAACTGGATTTTCTGGTCAGAGATTCTATGATGATTGGTTTCAGTCATTATATAATGTTATCTTCACAGCACTGCCTGTAATCATTGTTGGACTATTTGACCAGGTACAATATTCTTTTCAACAGTTGACTTTTGCAGTTGTGCATCATGTTTTACATTACAGTTTTCCTTCATGGAAGACATGTTTTGATTAGTTACTTATGCCTATGCCAGGATGTCAGTTCATCTCTATCCAAGAAGTATCCTGAACTATACATGGAAGGAATAAGAAATGTTTTCTTCAAATGGAAAGTTGTGGCCATATGGGCCTTCTTTTCTGTATACCAGTCTCTAATATTCTTCTATTTTGTGAGTACATCAAATTTAAGTGCTAAAAACTCAGCAGGAAAGATATTTGGACTCTGGGATGTCAGTACAATGGCCTTCACTTGTGTTGTAATAACCGTCAACTTGCGACTACTTATGATTTGTAATTCGATCACGAGATGGCACTATATTAGTGTTGGTGGAAGTATATTAGCCTGGTTTATTTTTATTTTTATATATTCAGGGATTTCCACTCCTTATGATCGTCAGGTGAATTCCCTTTCTACTCTGGATGTAGTGTGTTGAAAAAGAAACTGTAAAATTTCTTATGACCCATTAAGAATGCTGTTAACTGGAGTTCTGTTTCATTTTCTGCAGGAGAATATTTATTTTGTCATATATGTCCTGATGAGTACATTATACTTCTACATCATGCTACTTCTAGTTCCTGTTGCTGCACTTTTCTGTGACTTCGTTTACCAAGGGTAAGGTTCAAATTTGAATAACACTTGTATTTTTGTTTATCCATGATATGGATAGAGATCATGTTATGCCGTTGGGTAATACATTGGTGTGGTTACAGATCTTAAGATCAAGAAATGACGATAAATAATCAGATGATAATGTGTATGTGATAAATTCACTGCCGCAGCATCATTTCTCATGATATACTTTATTTTGCATCTCGACAACATAAACATTTTTTATTTTACGGACAGTATAACACTGAACATAGTAAGCTTGATTGGGTATCCCGTGTTATTTGCATGTGTTTGTGACACATCTTAGAGCATGTTAACTCTTATTAAATATATTCTCTTTATTCCTGCCACAAAGCTTTTGGTGGCATTCCTGCTTTGTTCATTGTGGTTCATTTGGTTACAGGGTTCAAAGATGGTTCTTCCCATATGATTATCAGATTATTCAAGAAATGCATAGAGATGAGCTGGATAACAGTGGTAGGGCACAGCTTCTTGAGGTAGGGAACCAGCTTTCGCCAGCTGAGGCAAGGAGTTATGCTATATCTCAACTACCACGTGAGATATCAAAGCACACTGGATTTGCTTTTGATTCACCTGGGTACGAATCCTTTTTCGCTTCACAGCTTGGTGTATATGCCCCACCCAAGGCATGGGATGTTGCAAGGCGAGCTAGCATGAGATCAAAGCCAAAGGGTGGGCAGCAAAAGTAACTTGGAGTAGGATCGTTGTACATAGTTTCAGTTTTTCCCGGTTTTCCACCTTGAGAGCCAGCCTAGGAATTGTGTAAAATTAGAATGTGCCATATTAATATATGTAGTCATTTTCATTTAGGATATTTTCTGTTTCTTTTTGGCGGGTTAGAGCAGGTTTTCAGGATTTGTCAGATGTACATTTCAGGATATTCAGCAATTCATCTAGTCAATTTTGTGAAATTTAGAGTTTATGATTCTTTTAGTTGATTTTTGAGGAGTTCAATACTTTTTTGTATTGGATTTAGTGACTAGTTTTGGATGTCTGCAATGTTGGATTGCTGAAATTAATGAACAAAGTGTTTCTAATGGCCTTTCTTCATGTGCAATGCATTCTTGAATATTAGGAAGATAATAATCTCGCACTATATTGTGTTATCACTTATCAGGAAAGTCATGGTTTAAGAAAATCATTGTCAGTTTAGCTCTCATGTAAATCATTGTCAATCACTATACCTTATGAAAAACATGAATTATTCTAACTACATTAAAATTTGATTGGTCATATTGATAAAATAATCTTTCTTAACCCAACCTAATTCAACTTGACTAGTTTCTTGCTAAATTGATAATCATTTCTTTTAGTTTGCTAAAAATGACAAGACCACGCATGGCAGTTATACGTACCCAATTTTCATACAAATAAAAAAATACTCCTTAATTAAAATGGTTAATTATTAATTAGAAGGGAAGAATCAAGTTTAACCATTTAAAATGAAGGTGCCTTTGAAAGGGTAATTTCTATTTTATCATATTTGGAATTTGATGGAGCTTATTGAGATATTTCTCCTCTAAAGCAATTTTAAGCCTAGCTGAATTTATATATCAATCTCTTTTAAGTGCATTTTTAGTAAGAGTTCTTTCACAAAATCTATCAGCATTTTTAAAAAAGGCTGTCAACTGATGGTAATCATGGAACCACACAAGTGTATGCAGTATGCGTTCTACACCTGTCCTTGGCACCGACTGATGTTTAACACTATACTAAAGAGAGTTTTGCTCCGTTTGAGAACATTGCTTGAACATCAATCACGCTATAATTAAAATTAAATAAAATTTAAAATTTGAAACTAAAAATTAAAATTAATAAAATTTGAAACCTAAATCTCTCTCCAAACCCCTCTTCCTCGAATACCAGGCATCTCGAATGATCTCGTCTCTTGTTTCAGCATCACCAATTCCTTTGGACACTGGTCTTCATTATCAGTAAACATGACCACCACCTTCATAACTGCTGAAAAAAATTGGCCAATTTTTCTGACACAGATTGTTGGCCTTTGTCCAGTGATTCTTCGCTTCCATCATAATCATCATCCCCTTCAAAGATTAAATGAACCCCACATTTTCTTAACTCCAGCCCCGCATCAACAGGTGGATTTCGCTTACTCACACATAATGCATCAGCATCTTTTAAAATGGCTGTCAACTGATGGTAATCATGGAACCTACACAAGTGTATGTGTTCTTCATTTGTCTTTGGCACCCCACGAATGTTTAACACTGTATTTAAGACACTTTTGCCCAATTTTAGAACATCTGCTAGAACATCAACTACAGCAGGCATCTCATCTCGCTTCATAGTTGGAATATCAATGTCATGGTTTATTGAAACAATAACCCCAACAATAACACCTTTTAAATCATGATTTTTACGCTTGGAAAAGCTGACAGTTTCTCCTGAAAACCATTCTGGTAATTTGCTTCCTGGCATGCTCAAGTTCCGTAGATTCCTCAATGCCACCTGTTATACAAATACACCGTTGCTTAGAAATTATAAGAAGCAAAAAACAGTTTTGGCCTTGATTTTCTAGTTTTTTGGTTCATTACGAAGTTTTTCAAAATCATTACATGTTTTTGTTTGAAAATGATTATGAAGTAGTATCTGATTGTTCACCCAGATTGTTTTAGTCATATGATATTACTCATAAGGACACTAACTCCTTCCAACTAGGTTTTCTTATACAAACGGGCTAGGATACATGTTTAGTTTAAGTTCAGTCTTCGTAATCAACGCAGCTAAAAAGGCAACTCAATTGTTTTATAATTAGTTATTTTATAATTTTTTATGCATTACAATTATTTATTAAATATTTTTTTATTTAAATGAGTGTCATGTTAATTAGTATTGTATGAATATTGGTTAAAAAATTTAAAAAATATATTTAATATGCAAAATTATGGGTGAACATAAAAAAATATTCGAAAGTAATTTTATATTCATTCATTTTTATATATTAAATATTTCTCTTTTTAATTCTTTAATATGTATATTAAATATTTTTCTTTTAGTTCTTTAATATGATTTGCCTTTAAATAAGAACTAAAGAAGAATTAAAGTTACAAGGCAGGTAATGCATTCAGGGGTTAAAATTTTTTGAAGTCTTTACTTATTCATTGATTGAAAGTTTGAGGGATAGAATGAAGCACCTTTGAAAGTCTCTTGCGTACTTGTGAGGAGCATGCAACGCAACCACTAAGGTACAACCTTCTCAATGACTTCAAGCCTTCAAGACCAGGAATATCCACCACCTTTACACAGTTATTGAGTTTCAGCTCTTGCAGGCTCTCTAAATTTGACATGTCATGTATAGATTCTAATGCATAACAGTTTTCAACATTCAGCTCAATCAAGCTTGAAGGAAGTGAGGGAAGAGAGAGCAGCTCATAGCAGTTTGGCAGTGAAAGCACCTTGAGTATAGAAAGGCCCTTCAAGCTGCAAGGAAGGCTGTGAAAATTGTTCTTGCCTAAATTTAAAGTTTCTAGCAATGATAACTTCTCAAATTCATCTGGAATTTTCCCAGATATTCTCCAGGCTCTGGCATCAAGCTCAAATAGCAAGGTCAGATTGCAGAAGGAAGTTGTTAGTTCAAAACTATGGTTGTGGCTCTCTTCAGGTTCTGCAAGGAAGCTATTTTCATCAGGATTTGAGTTAGGCCTCTTTGCCATTCTCAATGTTCTCAAGCTTGAGAGCATTCCAAAGCTTTCTGGTAAGTTAAACACAGCTGTTTCCTCCATGAAAAAGTGATATAGTGATTTCAAATTTCCGATAGAAGCCGGAAGCATTCTCAGCATCCTACATTGGTTCAATCTTAAAGTCTCAAGATTTTCTAGCAATCCAATGGTCTCTGGCAATTCCCTGATATTTCCATTGGTCATGTTCAGTGTAGTAAGAGATCCTAGGTGGCCAATAGATTCTGGTAAACATTCAAGTTTTTTACAATTCATCATCTCAAGTTTCCGCAGTAGTTTCATCTCTCCAATCTCATCTGGCAAATTTGTTATGGCTGTTCCATCTAACTGAAGCTCAACAAGTGAGGCCACAGTTTTAATTGAATTAGGCAATATAGTGAGAGATTTACAGTTTCCAAGTAATAGCTCCCTGATGTAAGATAAAGAACCAATGGTAGAAGGGAGTTCTGTAATTGCTGTGCTACTAAGCCAAAGTTCTGTCAATGATATGAGATTGACTATAGAATCAGGAATTACAGTGAGAGATTGACACCACATCAAATTGAGTCTCTCAAGGTTATTCAATGATCCAACAGAGTCAGGTAATTCCTCTAATCCAGACTGATACAGAGATAATTCTTGCAAAGAACATAGATTTCCTATAACACTTGGTAACCTTCTCAAATGATGGCAACGTTCTAAAACAAGCCTTTCAAGTTTGGTGAGGCGAAAAAGGGACTGGGGCAACACTGCCGTAGCTGTCTCACTAGCATCAAGTGTTTTCAAGGATATCAAGCTGCCTATGTTTTCTGGTAATGCTATTAACTTTGAGCAGCCAGAAAGAACAAGGCTATCTAGATTTTTTAGCCCTGATACATCTGTGGGAAGGTTAATGAGGCTTGAACAGCGTGTCAAATTTAAACTACGCAAGGTGCTCAAACTGCCAACTGATTCGTGAATCTCTGTTAGATTAATGCAGTTCTCCAGATCAATCTTCTCTAGATGTTGACATCCAGATAAATCAGGGATAACTGTGAGTTGGACGCAGTAGGATAGGTTCAAGACCATTAAGTTCTGTGGCACCTGCTCCACAATGTGATGTTATACTATATGATAATATTATAGCTAAGCAAAAGAAACAGACAACATATCCTAAAAGAGTTTCAAAAGAATTGCTTGATTTGGGTAATAGCCTAATCAGATAAATACTAATTTTTTTGAAAGAAGTAGATGAGAAATACTACTTGAACACTTCCATATTTTTGGTCAACTGTTTATAAAAAGTATCCTCCTTTTTTAAATTGTTTCGAAAGTTCTAAGAATTAAGGCTCTGAAAATTCAGCTTAAAATCAACTCATCAAGTGAGAGTTACTTCTATTTATATACACTATTTTTATTAAATCATTAGTTGATACATGATATATTCAATATATTTTTCTTTTATTGTGATATCTCAAATGTGAAATTTGAAGAATTGGACATCTGAGAATAATTTAATAATAATAAATCAAGATAAGTGACCCAATAGACTCAACAATAACTAGAATCCAATTTTGGATATTTAGAGATCGAATTCCAATTTTAAAATCTATCTCTAAACTATCCTATCAATTTACCGGTCGAAATTCAGTCACTAACAACTAACCAGAGGTCAATTTCTTCATCAATCTAATAACGAGAGTTGATCCACTAATATAAATTATTTTGATGATATCATTAGTCATGCAGAGGACTATATATCCCAAATATAAAAATTACAAGACTTAATTATTATTTCAGAATTTTGTTTAGTTCAAACTAAGCCCAGATGTAAAAGATGTTTTCATTTATATACATTATTTTGGTGATATTATTAACAGATATATAATTTTCAAAAAATAAAATAAAATTAAGTGATTTGACATATGTTCTGAGTTTCTAACTTATCATAAAGGGATATAAGATTTGTGTAAAGACAATAAGTGTGAAAAACCAAATCCAATCAGGTGGTTGTAGTTACGTATTTTTGTGTGTGTTCATACTACAGAATATATAACTGAAGCATACCTTGTTAAAGTTCAATCCCCACAAGTTCTTTATTTTCTTGCTGTTTTTGAGATCAAGGACAGCCAGCTCTCGTGGCCAGGATTTCAAAGGCATGCTTTCTAAAGGGCAACCTTGCCATTGAAGCCACTTCAATTCATCTGGAAGAAACTTGCCTTGTAATTTCACATTATTGATCTGAAGCTGTCTAAGATTAACCATTGGTTTAAAGGTTTTTGCATCAAGTATAAACTCTTCTTTTTTCTCTGCTTGAGGTTGGAGACGATCCTTTAGGCTTTGTTTGATGTGCCCTGATACATTTCTTAAACTCGATGTCCATTGATGATTCGTAGAGAAAACTGATTCGGCCTTGCTTTTGTAAAATCTTTCTTCCTCAAAATCTAGGACAATTCCTTGAATACATCTAGTTCCCTGCATTAAAAAATAATTATTTAAATAAATTATTAGCATGCAGAAGCTTAAAGTATTGGTACTTTTATCAAAATTTACATGTTTGAATTGTTTCAATCTATAATAGCATGCAGATCAAACGTCCTACGTATTAATCAAATCAAGATACTCGTAAGTGCCACACTAAATGAAAAAAAGGATGGTATGACCTTTTAACATCAAATAATTGACACCGTATTAATCAGACATTGTATATAAGTATCTCGTTCTCTCACTTTTTGTCTTTTATGTATACATGCACCACAAAAAAAATCTTTAAAATCAAGGCAAACAAAAAGAATGTCGCAAAGATGTTCACAAAAAAAATTGCAATTGAGTAATATTTAATTTCTGCTTCAATAAAGAAGTGGATTGTGGTCAATTTTTCTGTATATCTTGGAAAATATTAAAGTACCCATTTTCAATTCTCATTTCTATAAATTCTATCCCATTTTTGTTTCACACTGGTTTCTTTTTCCATTCCACTTACATTTATTATTTTCTCTATGTTTTTTATTATGTTTCTCTTATTTCCACTTCAATCTACATGATGTTATGAGAAATTATTGGGTGGTTCAGCACTACCATGTATCCATGATCTAATCAATCTTATTATAATCTAAATTAAAAGGTGGTCCTGAAATATGTATTAAAATTTCCATTTTTGGGTAGACCTTTGTCATTGCTCTGTTTTATTTGTCATGCATGCCCCCTCTCCCACACACGAGGATATATCAGACAATTTTTTAATTAAAAAAAAATGATAATGGACTCCTTTTGTTTGTATATCTGCCAGGCACTCTACCAAAATAAATATCTCACTAAAAATATTTTTCGTTTAGTTTTTTAAGCGTGAGTTCAAAGCACTTGTAAGCATTTAATATTTTAATTGTTACCGTGTGAATCTTCAAAACAGCAATGGTTTCAGCACGATCCCATAGTCTACTACGCATACCGGGATCAACAAGGCTTTCATCTCGAACAATTTGCCTCCCCATGTCTCTAATTTGATCATGCATCCACACGGTATTGTCGTTAGTGATTTTGATTAAGCATTTCTGTACAAGAACCGTGATAGCTATCTCACCCCCAAAACCACAGCCTCTTAATACATCAATCACATCCTCACGCTTCATTCTCATTTGAACAAACAAACAAGCAATATCAAGGAATATACTCTTCTCTTCTTCATCCAACGCATCATAACTAATCTTCAACACATCATGAAGATGCTGTGGCCGAATTAGCCTCAACTTCTCCACAGCATCCTCCCACTCCACCACCCTCCTCTTACCGAACAAAAACGATCCAAACACTTCAAGAGCCAAAGGCATTTTTCCTGTTAGAGACACTATCTTCTCTGACAGTTTCACAAAATCTTCTGCTGGTTCGCTTCTTCTAAATGCGTGGTAACTGAACAACTCTAGTGCTTCAGATGGATACAGTTCCCTAACTTCGTACAACTCATTTACATGAGTCTCGGGTAGAACTTGTGTGTCCCTTGTAGTGATTATAACACGGCTTCCATCATAAAACCATTCTCTATTACCAATCAAAGCATCAAGCTGCTTTATATCATCAACATCATCCAATACTAGTAAAACTCGATTCTCACTAACTCGTCCTTTAATTATAGAAATACCAACATTGATATCACTGATGGTGGGAAACCCTGATCCAGGGAAAAGGTCTTTAATGATTTTGCTTTGAAGGGAAACCAAAGCCTCATCACCTTTTGATGAAAGTTCTCTCACATTGGAAATGAAGCAACGATGCTCAAAACGGTTAACAAGGGCATTGAAAAGTGCCTTGGCTAGGGTTGTTTTACCAACCCCACCCATCCCATACAACCCCAAAACCTTAACACCATTGGACTCCACTTGTAACAACTTCTTCACCTTCTCAACACGTTCATCAAGCCCCACTGCAAACTCAGGAACACCCAAAGGAGTATTACTCAATTCCTTCATTACCCTTTGCACCAAACGCCGAATCAGATTATCTTCCTCACTGAAACAAAAACAAAAACAACAACATTTCTTTATACATCGCTAAGATCCAACTTAAAAACCCATGCATACTACTCAACCTCACACCACCGTGTCCTAAGATCTCAGGGATACCAACCCAACTCTAGTACACTTATAATTTAATCCTTCCATCATAACCTTTTTTAACTTCTTTCTTATAATAAAATTAAGTTTTAATGTTTTTAATCTTTTAAATTAGTTTTGATAATATTTTATAGTTGTTGTTAAATTGTGTTTAAGAGACTAAAATAATTTTTTTTTATTTGAAAAATTAACTTTTCCGCAATATAAAGGATTAGTAACATGTTAACACATACAACTTGGTTTTTCTTCCCTTTCCTTTTCATGTTGTCGTATACAGAAGCACTTGTGTACATAGTTTTAATCCACTCTTATATATTAAATTGGAATATTGTACATATTTTTAATCCATTCTTATAAAGTTTACAGACTTTAATTTTTTCTCACATTTATTCAAATTTCAATATTATTTCCGAGCGAAGATTGTTGTTATCTTCTGTAATCCTTATCTTTTTATTTTAGTAAAAACGTATATTAAACAAAAATTATATTCAAAGGAAAATTGTTAATTAAAAAATTAAAAAATTAAATTTTAAGTAAATTGTATTATATATATATATATTAATAATTTTTATTTACCAAATATTTATTTATTCATATTAGATATAAATATTCTTCACATATTTAACAATAATTAGTCATAATTATAAATTTTATATATTAAATTAAACTCGTAAAATGCACATTATAAAATGCTAACTTAACATTTTATATCATAGAACGTATCAGACTCTTTAAAGTTGAAAAAATACACCTTAAAAAATTAAATACGATCTCTGTAGTTACGTGGACATGAGAAGAAGCAGCAACAATGGGACATGAGAAGAGTACATGATGAAGAGAAGAATGCCGAGGAGACAAGAATACATAGATGGTTTAGAGCTACAAGCATTGAGGGAACGCATTCAAGGAATTCCAGGTCAGACCCCTCGTCATCCCAAACTAGGAGGGAAAGCCCCAAAACCAAAAAGAAACCCTATCTAATTCACGCATCGGCCCTAATAATTAACATATTACGGGTGAAGATGTGCACGTGGCCACCTCAGTGGCATGACAAAACACGTCTCAGGTCTAGCCATTCACCAATCTCGGACCTCCACCCCAAACTAACGGACTCGACAGAGTCTCGATCTTGAATCCCTTCACCCCGACCATCCTGTTAGCCCGGGTCCTCGAGTGTTGGAAGTGGTCAGCTCATGACAAGTGTGACGACACCTCGAACCCTGCCACCCATGTTCAAGCCTTCTTGACGCAAGTCGCCTTGACCTCAGACGATGATCACGTGCTCTAAAATGCTAACTTAACATTTTATATTATAGAAAGTACTTGACTCTTTAAAGTTGAAAAAATATACCTTAAAAATTAAATACGATCTCTGGAATTACGTGGACATGAGAAGAAGCAGCAACGGTGGGACATGAGAAGAGTACATGATGAAGAGAAGAATGCTGAGGAGACAAGAATACATAGATGGTTTAGAGCTACAAGCATTGAGGGAACGCATTCAAGGAATTCCAGGTTGGACCCCTCGTCATCCCAAACTCAAAAAGAAACCCTATCTAATTCACGCATCGGCCCTAATAATTAACATATTACGGGTGAAGATGTGCACGTGGCCACCTCCGTGACATGACCAAACCCGTCTTAGGTCCAGCCATTCACCGATCTCGGACCTCCACCCCGAACTAACGGACTCGACAGAGTCTCGATCTTGAATCCCTTCACCCCGGCCATCCTGTTAGCCCGGGTCCTCGAGTCTTGGAAGTGGTCAGCTCATGACAAGTGTGACGGCACCTCGAACCCTACCACCCATGTTCAAGCCTTCCTGACGCAAGCCGCCTTGACCTCAGACGATGATCACGTGCTCTGTCGAATGTTCCCTACAACTTTAAAAGGAACCACCCTCAATTGGTACTACTCACTCCCTCCTCTATCCGTGGACTCCTTCGACACCCTATACAAGCATTTTCAAGCTCGATTTGCTGACGCCAAATCGACACCTACCACGTCAATTTCACTGCATCATATAACACAGAGGGATAAAGAATCCCTCCGGGAATACATGACGCGTTTCGCCCAAGCCTGCCGAACTATACCCGACCTCCACCCAGTTGTTGCCTTACACACCATACAGGTCAGCCTCAAACCCGGCCCTTTCTCGGATTCGCTCTTCGGAGAGCCGCCCGCTAATATGAACGACCTCCGCTCCCGCACTGCTCGCTTCATGGGCATTGAAGAGAATGTCGAGGCCAAGCGCCGGGCTCGAGAGCAGGCCAACCCGCCGAGACAAAAGGAACCCCCCTCACATCGAACTGAATCAAGTAAAAACCGCCGCTCCGATCAGTATAGCTCATATACCCCTTTGAATACCTCTAGAGATAAGATCTTCAGGGAGGCCTGCGCGTTAGAATTGGTCTGTCGTCTAGCACCTTCCCAATCACCTTCAAACGTCGACCCGACCAAACGATGCGCCTACCATCAGAACAATGGACATAACATCGAAGACTGTCGTCAAGTCCGGGACCTTATCGAAGGCCTCATAAGATTGAGCGAGCTGCGGCGATTCGTGTGGGACGAGCAGAAATACCCGGAGAGATACAACGGACCTAATTCAAGAACTTGACCTCGGGAGCCAGACTGGGATACCCGAGATAATCAAAATAAATGCAGGGACCGCGGTTGGGGGAAATAAACCGATCAAAATCCCGACAAGGTAAAGGGGACGATCAACACAATAGCCGAAGGATTTGCTAGAGGGGAGCTTCATCTTCGGCCCGAAAGCGTTACGCACAAAGTGTCAACAACATTGGCATTCCCAAAAAGAGGACCCTACTGACCATCACATTCTCCGATGCCGACTTCAGTATTGACGACTCCGACCAGACCGATCCCATGGTTATCTCTTGCACTATCGTCAATTGGCGGGTTTGAAAAGTACTGATTGATGAGGGAAGCTCGGCTGACATACTATATTGGTCCGTCTTCAAACAGTTAGAACTACACGACTCCATCATCAAGCCATATCTAGAGCCCCTACTCAGCTTTGTCGGGGAACGAGTGCATTCTAGAGGTTACGTTGACTTACTACCTTTGGTGGAAGCGAGAGTTACCGAACTATAGAGGTAAGGTACATTCTGATTGATGTTGATACATCATACAACATCATCATCGGCCAAAGAACACTCAACCAGCTTGAAGCTATTGTATCCACACCCCATATGGCCATGAAATTCCCGGGAGAAGGGGGGGGAGATAGTCACCGTCAAGGTCGACTCGAGAACGACGAGGGTTTGTTATGCCCAGAGCTTAAAGGTTACACCATATTCCATCAGAAAGGAAGAAAGGGGCCGAGCTACGAACACAGTCGCCATATGCTCGGTCCAAAACGGCACAAACGAACCCTTAGATATCGACCCCCAAGTCGAATTCGAAGAAGAACGCCCTTCCTTTGTTGAGCCTCTTGAGCCATTACAGCTCAGACCAGAAGCAGGCCAAGTCACTAAAACCGGTACCTCCTTGCCGACCTCAACCTTGCAGGAAATAATAACAATGTTGGGCAACAATGTCGACCTATTCGCATGGAAGCCTTCCGACATGCCCGGTATCGATTCCAACCTTATGTGTCACAAGTTGTCATTGTTTCCTCATGCTAGGCCCATAGCGCAACGCAAGAGAAAGCTCGGCGAGGAACGTCGTCTAGCGGTACAGAAGGAAGTCGCGAAGCTACTGGAGGCGCGCTTCATCCGCGAGATTGTCTACACCACGTGGCTGGCCAACGTCGTAATGGTCAAAAAGGCTAGCGGGAACTAGAGCATGTGCACGGACTACACCGACCTGAACAAGGTTTGCCCCAAGGACACCTATCCTTTACCGAGTATTGATCGGTTGGTAGACAGCACGGCAGGATACGAAGCATTCAGTTTCTTGAACGCCTATTCAGGATACAATCAAATACCCATGTACTCCCAGATGAGCCGAAGACCGCCTTTATGTCGGCAACAATCAATTATTGCTACCACACCATGCATTCGGCCTTAAGAATGCCAGAGCCACCTACCAACGGTTAATGAACAAGGTTTTCAATGCTCAGATCGGACGTAATATGGAGGTCTATGTCGTCGACATGGTGGTCAAATCAAAAAATCATGCTCAACATGCCACCGATTTGAAAGAGATATTCGTAGAGATACGCCGGCATCAAATCCGGCTGAACCTAGAGAAATGCTCTTCGGTGTGGGCGACGGTAAATTCCTAGGTTTTATGATTTCCCAGAGAGGAATTGAGGCCAACCCGAACAAGTGCGCCGCCATGCCTAGTCCGAGCTGCCTGAAAGATCTACAACGACTTAATGGACGTCTGGCCGCCCTATCTCGATTCCTGCCCAAGTTGGCTGAACAGAGCCGACCCTTGTTCACACTTCTAAAACAGTCAAGCCGCTTTGAATGGAATGAAAAGTGCGCCTCCGTGTTTGATAAACTGAAAACAGAGATAGCTTCCTTGCCGACTCTAACGAGCCCATCCCCGGAATTCCCTTTGTACATTTACTTAGCAGTTTCTGAATATGCCATCAGCTCCGTTTTGGTTAAAGAAATCGACAAGGCCCAAACACCAGTATACTTTGTAAGCCGCACACTCCAGCCTGCCGAGACAAGGTATCAAACAATAGGAAAATTAGTGCTCGTCCTCGTCTTCACAGCTCAGCGACTACGACATTATTTTCAAAGTCATGACATCATAGTCCGGTCTAACTACCCGGTTAGGCAAATACTACAGCGTCCTGACCTCGCTGGTCGCATGACAGCTTGGGCAATAGAACTATCTGAATTCAGACTGTAGTTTGAGCCCAGGGGCCCAATGAAGGCACAATTCCTAGCATAATTCCTCACCGAGCTGCCCGAGATCGGAAAACGAGAACGGTGTTGGACATTAAGGGTCGACGGCTTATCTAACAAGAAGGGCAGTGGAGCAAGAGTAATATAGGAGGGACCAGATGATTTAATCTTGGAGCAAGCCATACATTTTTCATTTGTGGCCTCGAACAACCAGGCCAAGTACGAAGCCTTACTAGCCGGCCTCAGGCTAGCACGGGATATGAGAGCGCGACATCTGAAATGCCTAAGTGACTCCCAATTAATTACCTCCCAAGTTAGAAAGGAGTTTCAAGACAAGGAACCTCTTCTACAACAATACTATCACTGTGTCAAGAATCTGCTCTCCCACTTTTCCAAATTCGAGATCATACACGTTCCTCGAGATCAAAACGATCGAGCCGATATACTGTCCAAGTTAGCAAGCTCCCGCAAGGGAGGGCAACATCATTCAATAATTTAGGAAGTACTCGTTTCTCCAAGTTGGGACAAGTATGCTCGGTCCTTGCCAAACCAAGCAATTGGATGACCCCGCTGATATCATATTTACAAGATAATACCCTGCCCGACAACAGCAGTGAGGCCCAAAAAATACGCCGCCAAACCTCTTACTACATACTGCGGAATCGAGAACTTTTCCGAAGAGGATTTTCTACCCCTTTGCTAAGTGTCTGACCGACGATCAGGCCCGATATGTAATGGATGAACTCCACACTGGCATCTGTAGCATGCATTCCGGGGCCAAAAACATGGCGGCCCAATTAGTCCGAACAGGATACTATTGACCCACAATGAAGAAGGATGCAAAGGACTATGTTAAGAGTTGCAAGTGATGCCAAGATCATGGTTCGTTACCATCCGCACCCTCGGCCGAGCTCCAACTCATCTCATCCCTTTGGCCATTCGCCTTATGGGGAATGGATATACTCGACCCTTTTCCACCAGCACAGAGACAAACCAAGTTCCTCCTCATGGCCATTGATTACTTCACCAAATGGATTGAGGCCGAGCCCGTCGCTACGATCTCGGCAAAGCAAGTTCATAAATTCGTGTGGAAACATATCGTTTGTCAGCACGGCATCCCCCAAAGCCTGATCACTAACAATGATAGACAGTTCACGGACACCGCCTTCCGTACATTCTTAGCTCAGCTCGGCATATAACATCGGACCTCATCAGTAGAACACCCCCAAACCAATGGACAAGCGGAGGCCGCCAATAAGGTCATCCTGAATGAGTTGAAGAAGAAACTTGGCAGAGTAAAAGGAGGTTGGGCAAAAGAAATGTCGAGTATATTATGGGGATATCACTACACTCCCCAATCCTCGACTAATGAGACACCGTTCGGCCTCACCTATGGATTTGACGCTATGATCCCAGTTGAGATCAGGGAACCTTCATGGCGGAGACTGACATACACGGCCTCCACGAGACTGCCCTTAGGGAAGAACTAGACTTTATCAAAGAGGTCTGCGAGGAAGCTCGGGTGCGAGAGCTGGCAACAAAACTTCGGACAACCCGTCATTACAATTCTCGCGTCAAGGAATGCTCCTTCATCCAAGAGGACCTCGTGTGGAGGAAAACCGGCAAGGCACGACGCGACCGAGCTCATGGTAAGCTTGCCACCAATTGAGACGACCCCTTTCGCGTACTTGAGAATCATCAGAACGGCTCCTACAAATTACAAGAAATGAACGGTCGGCTAGTCCCAAGAACTTGGAACGCCACTCATTTGAAGGCTTATTTTAGTTAATCTATCATTCATATTCAGTTCATTTACACTTACCAATTTGTTTATTTCTCCATTTTGTAAATAAAGGTGTACTCCTTTTCCTAAGCCCGGATTTTTTCCCTAAGGAGGGTTTTTCCGGGAAAGGTTTTAACGAGGCACCACATTAGCATTCAATAAAACACGATTTCTCGGTTCACAAGTATATTTTCCAATCGTGCTCGGCGACTACCGAGCTAAAGGAGACCCTGCGTCCCTTTATAGGACTCTGCATCCTTAATCGTGCTCGGCGACTACCGAGCTAAAGGAGACCTCGCGTCCCTTTACAGGAATCTGCGTCCTTGATCGTGTTCGGTGACTACCGAGCTGAAGGAGACATCGCGTCCCTTTACAGTACTTCGTGTCCTTGGTCGTGCTCGGGGACTACAGGAGACCTTGCGTCCTTGATCGTGCTCGGTGACTACCGAGCTAAAGGAGACCCCGCTCCCTTTACAGGACTCCGTGTCTTTGATCGTGCTCGGCGACTACCGAGCTAAAGGAGACCCTGCGTCCCTTAACAGGACTTTGCGTCCTTATCGTGCTCGGTGACTACCGAGCTAAAGGAGACCTCGCGTCCCTTTACAAGACTTCGCGTCCTTGATCGTGCTCGGCGACTACCGAGCTGAAGGAGACATCGCGTCCCTTTACAGGAGGTCGGTCAAGCGAGCGACATTTTAGTATGTAAACGAAAGCATCAAGTTAAACACGCAACGACCGACGACATGGAAACATTAAGAGCAAGAACAACATGTTGAAACATAAACACAAATATACAGTGTGCGGCACAAAAGGGCCTTAATTACAAACCAAATAAATCAGCAGCAAGGTTTACAAAATACTTAGCAAAGTAAAAATAAGCCTACTCCACGCAGTCAACCCATTCACCGTCCACGACGTCCTTGACATAGTCGAAGGTGTCGGGATCGAGAATGGGAGCTAGGTAGCAAGCTTGCCTGACCGCCCCATCAAAACCCTTGCAAAAACTGGTCACCACCGCCTCCTCCATCTCGTCCAGTGGCCTTCTGTTGTGCTATGGTCTTCTCAGTCAAGCCCAGCTTCTCATTCAGCTCCAAGACTTTGGCCTCCGAATGGACAGCACGGTCACCAGCCAAAGTAAGTTTCCCCTCAAGTTCTTCTAGACTGACCTTGGAAACGACGAGCTCCTGCTCGATCTCCTCCTTGGCCAACCTGAGCTTGGTCGCCTCAATCTTCCATGTCGCCACCCGCGTTGCAAACTCTTGCTCTCGGCGTGTCGACGTAGCTTCTAACTTGGCTACCTGCGCTGCAAGAGCTTCTTCCCGGGTTGGAACCCCAACCATTTGAGCAGCCCATCGCTTCCCGTGCCGTACTGTGGTCGTTAGCCGGCTGAGCAAAACCTCTGCTCCGTCTAGATTATTCACCACTCCCACGGCATCTAGAAGAGCGGTGTCATACGAACTGGGGAAGGGCTCACCGATCTGAATATGCTCACCTCAGAGAGTGGAGTCCCATAGCGATTGATAAGGAAGCATGTCCGCCGCTATTTGTTCAATACGAGGCTCAACCCCCTCCTTACCCAACCACACTGCACCTGGAGGAAGCTTGGTGGAGGACTTAAGGGCGATGGTCGCCACGACCTCACCCTCGGGCACAGGCGTTGGTTTCTCAGCGACTTCTCAAGTGACAGGGGGAGTTAAGGTGGCAATGTCCTTCTCATGCCTTGATTTCTTGGCTGGCGCCACCGATCCACTAGCCCTGGATCTTTTCGCGGAGCTCGGGGAAGCTTGTGACATAGGAGGACGAGGCATCGGGCTTGGACCTCCCAGGGTCACCCTTCGGCCTCTTTGTCCAGAGCTCGGCTTACGTGCCTTTAGAGCCGCAACCAGATCGAAGTTCCCAGACATTAGTTCTACAAAACAATAAAGGAGACAACATCATTAGAAACACAATACACGCTATTGAAGTAGGGACATCAAAGTAGTTACCTAAAAAGTGTCGCAAGGGGTCCTCTTCCCTAGCGGAGTGTATTAAAACCCGACTACTAATGGGCCGAGGTAGACTATGTAAAACTTTGATCGTATTTCAGTCACCCGGGGAAAGCTCGAACTTGGGGAAGGAAGTATACTTCTGAGGGTGACACCAATGCAATGGATATCTCAGCTCCAAGTTATCTTTCATAAGAAAGGCTTTAAAGACCCTATTATTGTCAGGAGACAACCTAAAGTATCTATCTTTAAATTTTTTATATGACTGAGAGTAGGAGATGAGCAAGCCTTCCCCCGCGCGAGAGTTGCTGAGGGAAGCCCAACCCACCTTTGGCCCATGCTTGAGTTGGAAGTGGTAGAGGAATACTCGCGAGCTCGGCCTAACACCTAACATCCGACAAAGGATCTCGAAAGCTCGGAGGAAACCCCAACTATTGGGGTGAAGTTGACTCGGGGCCACATTGAGGAAAGCCAAGACCTCGGTTTCGCAACGAATCAAGGGAAACATTAGGCCATATTCTTTGAACATATACTCATAGACGGATATGGAATATCGGTCGTCTATAACTGCGAGAGTATGCACCCTCTGATTACACCTACACGGTCTAAAACTAACGACATCGTCATACCAAGCTCGGACGACGTCATATTGATTCACTAACGCTTGTACCCTATCCCCATTATCATAGCTATAGACACGGTTGAAAACCTCTCCCAAAAGCCACGAGAAGTCAGGCTCGTGCGAGGGGACGGGGATAACGAGGTCAGCCTCCTTAGACTCGCTCGCTTCCCCACTCTTGGCCCTCTCAGGAGAGGCTCCAACACCGCTAGAGACCTCCAGAACACCTTCAAGCAACCCCATCCTCGGCCACGTAGGGAGGGCCTTGGTGATGGTAAACACAAGCCGGACATAGGGACCGCCTCTGGCATGGAAACCTCACGAGAGGAAGAAGAAAATTCCTCCGACTCAGGCTCAGATGCCTCTACAGACCTAGCTACCATATTGTCTACACTACGAGTAACAGTCGAATGAGATGAAGACATACCTAAGAGATGGTCGACAAGAAGAACAGCAACAAAAAGGGCGAAACTTCGAGCATTTCGCACGAACAAGACAACGAGCAAAGGCAAAAGGGGAAAGCGACGAATAAAAAGGGGAAGTGGCGAAACCTTAGAAACGAAGAAGTAAAAAACAAATGAAAGAAAATGAAAAACATATTTAAAGGAAAAAGAAAGAGTAGTTCGAGGGGCAGTTACTAAAAAGACACCGTAACTGCTAAACCCAATTACTAACCATTAAATGAATTTAATTAAAAAATTGAAATAAAAATTAATAAAGGAATACCAAACGTTTCGGAACTTCCCGCCAAAAGTAACACTCGGGAGCCGAACGCGCGATTTGAACTCAACTCCTTACCTACGTCGGCTTGAGCTTGGGAGGCTGATGTACCGGGCTGGGATGAGGTCCGAGCTCATAACCCTGTCGCCGGGCTCATCCCTCCGGCCGAGCCGAGCTAGAGAGAATAGAACAATATCTAAACCATAATTATTCTCTGAAATAGTGGGATCATTGGGCCTAAATAACCTTCCCCGAAATCCATGGATGGTGTGATCCCTATAAATACTAATAGTAGACTCGTAACGCGACACGATATAATCACCCAAAAAACATATATTACTCAATGAAAGAATCAATCCTTCACGCAACTAGATTTCTCAGAGGCAAGCTGTGCTCAGACCATCCCAAAATCTTGCAAGAACAACTTATAACAACACTTCACAAAATAAAAATCAGATGATTCACTCAAAGTTTTAAAAGGAAAAAGTAAAGAAAATAAAATTTAAGTATTTGCTACGGTATTTTAATTATGTTTTTAAACTTTTTTAAAATATAAAAAATTATATATAATTATTAATATCATAACACCACAATGAAATTAAGCTTAAATTTATCCTATCCACCAGATTTGAAGGGAAGATCAAGAAATTTAGATGTTAAATAATGAAGATGCCAAGAAAAGAGAAATGAAAAGCAAATAAATAAGAGAGAGAGAACAGAACCTATCATTAAAAACCCAACCAGCAAGTCCACCAACTTTGTTCAAAGCTTCCCTCCACTTGGAAACCTTAACGTCCCCAAACCTTCGAACGTGGGTGTCAAAACCCACTTCAAATGGACCGGATTGGTGTCGGACCTGCTTCGGGTCGACCCGGTAGAAAACGGGCAAAACGAGCCTCCTGCACTCGCAAATCTTGGCGAGTTCCTCCAGACACCAATGGGAAGTAGCGTAGTTTTCAGATATTATCACAATGAACGCTGCTGAGTCATCAATACCCTCCATCAGCCCAGGCGCTATCTCCTCCCCACGCTCCAATCCGACGTCGTCCAGAAACACACGAACCCCACGCGCCTCCAGCGATTCGTACAGACTCTTGGTGATGGCGCCGCGCGTGTCCGTGCCTCTGAAGCTCAGGAACACGTCCCACCGCAGCCTGAACACTCCCGGTGTCGGTGCTATGATGTTACTTTCGGGCATCATAGAAGAAGACATCATGTGCTGTGCTACGTTCGTATATAACTTTTTTACTTTGTCCGAAACAGACAACATATCCTAAAAGAGTTCAAAAGAATTGCTTGATTTGGGTAAATAGCCTAATCAGATAAATACTAATTTTTTTGAAAGAAGGAGAAGAGAAATACTACTTGAACACTTCCATTTTTTTGTCAGCCTTTTATAATAAGTATCCTCCTTTTTTAAATTGTTTCGAAAATTCTAAGAGTTAAGGCTCTGAAAATTCAGCTTAAAATCAACTCATCAATTGAGAGTTATTTCTATTTATGTACACTATTTTTATTACAATTTCAATTCAACAATAATTACAACATTTTAAATTGGATAATGTTCTTTGTGATTTTAAAGATTTCACTTCTAAATTAATAGACATATATTTATTAATTTAAAGGAGAATATTAAAATAATTATTAATTAATTATAAATTAATCTTATATAAATTGTAAGTAGCATAAATGGAGGTAAGAAACTATTCTTTTATATATATATATATATATATATATATATATATATATATATATATATTACACACATATAATAAATCTTAGTGATACAATTTGATTATTATCCCATCATAAGGATTATTATCTCACCATTTATGTTCTCAACATAAGATTATCATTCCACCATTTATTTTTTCAATATTTTAAAATGGTATTAGAGTCTATTCTAATATTGTTTATAGATGTTGGGTCATCTGTTGTCAAGTCATCCGTTTAAATAGTCTCCACGCACGAATCAAAACCTTAATATGAAGAGGTGTGTTGGAAGTCTCACATCGTTTAAAGATATGACTTATTGCATGTATATATATCAAAAATAATTCTTATTTCACACATCAGATTTTATAGAGTTGAGTTAAATACATAACTTACATTTAACTTACATACTCATATTTCACATTTTTTAATTAAAGATATAACACCATATAAACCTTCCATTCATATAATATAAATTGATATAAATCTTTTATCAATATTTAAAATATGAGGTTAATAGTTAAGGCATAAATGTTGGGTATGGGTATTTTCCAGCGGAACTATTTTCTAATATGTCTGTAGCTAATCTTGTGCACTGCACAAATGGGATCTGGGCACTTTCCTCACAATGATAACCTGACGCATGCATGCTTCATGCGACGACTTTCATATAATGTTGATAACCCTAGTTGCTATATAAATATGTTGATAACCCTAGTTGCTATGGCCTTAAATATTTCGGGTTTTGGAATGATGACTTTTGACACACCTTTCAGTTTGGGGACCTGGAGGAGACTGTGGCACCACTATAAATGTAACTTATTTACAAATTTAAGAAGAATGAAAAATACATAGCGTTAAGCTGGTGTTTGTCGTCATTCTTATTATTAATTAATTCAATAAATTGGCAGTACTTATTTATTGTTATTGGTGAGTAAAAATCATCAAAATTAATTAGTAATCAATCCTAATATTAACCAATTTGTCAAGGTAGCAAAAGTTTTAGATCTTTTCAGTTGTATATTTTAAAAAAAAAAATATACAACAGTCTAATATTAATATTACGAAGATAAACAAATACATAACTAGCTTAGTGATCAGACAGTAGAGTCGGTCACCTAACAAAACTAACAAAATATGACTTATGAATATAAGTAACATTTTTTTTTTCTTTTACTCTTCTTGTTTTTACCACTACACCGCTTATCATATTAGAGTGTTTTTTTCTTTCTTATTTGTCCCCCTTCCATATACTCTAATTAATTTGTCTAATAAAAATTGTCATGAAAGTAATTAAGTACAAGAAGTGCAGTGTTTGATATAGAATAGATCACCATTTTAGTTTGATAAGCATTTTAATCTTTGAAAAATAAAAAATAATATAAGACAAGAACTTGCTGGTTTAATATATACTTAAAATTAATTCATTATTTATTCAAAGTCTTCTTTGAGATGCACGGATTTTAAAAAAACAAGGCTCGGTACTTAGATTAGTTGCTGACAGCGTTGATCGAACGTCGCAGTGGGCAGCGTCATTGTCATTCTAAAGTCAACATGTTTCGTTTAAGAAGAAGAAACAATTTCTAAAGTTTAAGTTCAAAACTAACAGCTAGTGGTCATGTGCTTAGTTTTGGGGGAGATATCTGTTCCAACTTCCAATAGATGCAAAACTATTCCTTATTTACTTCCACGTTCAAGAATTGTTTGAGTTTAAAATTAACTGATTTAAAATAATTTAAAATAATTTTTGCATCTAGTAATAAAAATTATAATAAATTATACTATTACTTTTTTAAGAAAAAAAAAGATATGAACATACATTATTTTTTTTTAATTCAATTCTAGTAAAAATTTTACATGAGAAAAAAATAATTATAATTATTTGAGAAAATTATTTATTTTGCATGAGTTTAAAATCTTTGAGAAAATTAATTATTATTGCCAATAGTAACCAATCGTACCAATATTATAGTTAGAGTTAGGTACCGTTTATCTCAATTATTTTTCGGGTTTAAAAGTTATTAAAATTAAAAAATAGAAATTTTTAAAAACGAGCACTCCTATTTCTTACGATAGAAAAATTGCACGAATTCAGACGAATGCATGTGTGCCTTTTTCTATTGGTTGTTAAAATAGTTAAAAAGAAAAAATAAAAAATTTTACTGTCTGAAGAAAATCATGGTCATGCTTAGTGTGTAGATTCGTCTACTAGTTTTCATAACAAATAGGATTATCCTTAAAAAAGATAGAAACTATTTATCAAATTCCATTTTTTATTTTAAAATCCTTTTTAATTAAAAGTTAGATTGAATATTTAAGTATATAAATTTTATAAAACATATATTAATTTTTCTAAAAATTACTTATTATTATTATTATTATTCTCTTTAAAAATTATTAACATTTTTAAAGTGATTAACTTTACTTTAATTTATAAATAATTTTTAAGTCAAAAAATTTGAGCGAGATTTCCATACCGGACAGTATTTCAATTCCAAATTTCCTATCGTTGACGTAGCATTATGGCAATTGAATTCTCAGTCCTGTCTTTTCAAGAAAACTATATATACCTACTGATATACTAAGAATCTTCTAGAAAAGTAAAAAACTAAGTGAGTTTCCAATTCAATAATTACACATTTACTGTTTGCAAAGATGACTTATGTAAATCAAAAATCAACTTCTTCTTTGTCCGGTCTTTATGGTGATTTAATATTTTTTTTTATTAAACCTAATCAGTATTAAAAAATTGTATTAAAACAATATATGTTAAATAGTATTTTACCGGTGCTCTTCTTACATATAATAAAAATAGATAAAATTTATTTCTTTTAAAATTTGAAAATTGCTTTTTTTTTTAAATACAGAAACAGTTTAACTAAATACATCATAGAAAGCAAATAATTACTTATTTTATTAAAAAAACACTTATTTTAACCAAAAAAAAAAAAGTTTAAATAAACGAATATAATCTAGATCATCAACTCTTTGAAAGCGAATTTGGCATGCAAAAAATTTGAAATATCTCAAAAGTCTTTGATAGAGAATGTTAGTATTTTATGTTTGGCTGTAACTTAAAAAAATATTATCCGTACATATTACTTTTGGAAATTATTTTTAATTATTTTCTTGCAAAAACATTTTTATGGGAAAGATTGACAATTCAAATTTTCTGATTTACTGTTTCTTTTATTGGTGTAAAAAATATCACCTTAATTTTTGTTAATATACATAATATGGTAAATAAACAAATTATGAATTTTCATAAAATATTTTTTGATTAAAAAAATATATTTTACTTATTCCTAGAAAACATGATTAGAAAATTTTCTATATGTCAAACACTCTCTAAGAGAAAGAAAAAAAATATAACTATCAAAAATGAAATGATGTAAAAAAATGATTAAAGAGTGTCATAACATTTTGTATACAAGTTTAGACTTTTGGATGGTACATTTCACCCGGCCGTGAACCAAGCAATAGGACCAAATAAAATGTTAGATCATTTAGAAACGAGATTATTTTACATATTAATGAACTAGTCTATGGATCAATTCAATTTTCAATTATTCTATAGCTTTATTGGTTCAATTGGTTAACTACTAGTTGGTGTTTGAATAATCATATTTCTTTTTATAAAAGGTTGGTGAGGATATTGAATCTGTATACTTTGTTTGATGTTTGAGTATAATGTGTAGAAAGAAAAATTTATTATTTCGTTTATCCGTACATATTTTCTTATATTTTCGTTAATCTTAAGTTATACATTTTGATGTTTTTTAAATCATATTTTATTTTTTGTATTTTTCTTAAGTTTTTTAATTGTTGAGTCTTCAGATCGGTTCATTATCTCATAGAAGAGAAATTAAAATGATCCTTATTATTTAATAAGCGAGTCACATAGTCTGACTCATTAAAACACAAATAAAAATAGGTCAAACTAAAAAAATAAGATTGATCTATATCCGACATGTAAGACAAACTAAAAAGACAAGATTGATCTATACAGGGAAAAGATCAAATTCAGGCTCAGAGGGGAAATAATTGAGTAAGAAAATTTAATTTTTTGCATATATACATAAACATAATATGCGTAGGAAAGCTAATATTAAACTCTTGTTTTATGAATAAAAATACATGAGAACAAAATACATTAGGGGTTTAATTTAAATAATTTTTATACTATCATCTAATTATTAATTATTATATATATTATAAAATTAGTGACTATTTTAATAACTATTTCTTTAACTAAAACGTGCTCATATAATTATTTCATTATCAAATAAAGTAGAAATACAATATAGAATATGACTTAAAGTAAAAAAAAAAAAAAAAAAAACAAAACAAAACAAAACAAAAAAATACAAAACGTAGTTACGCCCTTACTAAAGAATAGCAATTATATTGGTTCGTGTCCTCAAAAAATTTCTAAATTCTAATAACTATTTTAATAGTCATAATTTCTAATTAATTTACAGTCACAATATTTTCCCACTAACTATATATAAAAAATAAGGTCATACATTAAATAAATATAAGTACTTTTTTAAGATATATTTTAGGGGGCAGCAATAATTTTTTTAAAAAAAATAAATAGGCTTAAAACACTAGTGTTGACCTTATAGCTCCACTATGTCATCCCCTGCCTACTTGTATATAGTTTCATAAAAATTATTGGAGTTGCCCCATCTCATTCACTCCTAAGAAATCACATACACATGCACATTGTATATATTGGAAAATGTTACCCTTTCACTTTGAGCACTCAGTGGCCACTTGAGCAGGTGGTTAATTATGTATAAAAACGAAGTTAATTTTGTATCATATATGTATATATAGTTACCAATAAATAAACAACGATTATAAAGTTAATAGTTATATATATATATATATATATATATATATATATATATATATATATTATATCAAACTGCGTGACATGAGGAAAAAGTTCCCTTATATAGAAGAAAATTACAATACCGACAAATAATTAAAGTAATTAAACAGTAAAAGCAAACAGTAATTATACAGTAACTTGTCTACACACTTTTTTGTTCTTTATCTTCAGAGATTCTTTTCTGATAAGAAGGAATCTAATCCAGCTGGACTCGAGCTGGATGGTTTGTCTTTTTCTTCAGTTGTGGGCCATGGTGGCCAGGGTTGTTGGGAATCTTGCCAGACTGAGTTGTCAAGTGGAGGGTCTAGCTTTAGCCATGTGTCTTGTTCTCTGGTGAGAGGGTCATTCCACAGAATATTCGGAATGTTTCTGGAAAAATCAGGAGAGGTGGCCGGGACATCAATTTTTTGGTAATCTACATACCAGAAATCTGGACTAGCATCCCAATTGAATGAACAAATGATATCCAGATTTTTTAATCTTGAACAACTAGATGAGACGGGTTTTGGAGTAACTTTGTGTCCATTGATCTCATGTAGATGTAAGATTAGTTCTTCTTTCCAGAATGGAGGATTGGTATCTACAAGAAATTTTTTCAATTCTGGAAAAGTTGCATAAGTAAAAACTTGCTTCTGAGCATACAAGTGTCCAGTAGTGGGATGTTTGAAGTAAGGTCGATGGACAATGAAAATGGAAAACATCTTCTGTCTTTCAAAATCATCTATTTTCCATACTTCATATTTTGTCAATTCTCTTTCAACTTGTTCTTTCCACCATGCAATTGGAGAAAACCAGGACAAAAGTTTCCATAATAGAGAATCAGAATTGTTTATCTCTGAGAGAAACTCAAGCATCTTGTAACAGGGACAAATGATGGGGTATTTGAACAATACCGTTGTGCACCATAAATATCAAATATCTGAATTGATTAAGGGTATTGGAGTCAGAATTGGGAACAGATTTAAGTATGGTGCAGAAGGGTTGAACCAAGCTGGTTTTGGTTTGATCTGGTGTTCTTGAAGACTGGTAGCAAGGTAATGAAACATGTGGGTTTCAGCAAAGGATTTTATGGTGGTAGGATCAATGTGCTGGTATTTGAGTAATTCTGGAGGGAATTCATGAGGAGGGTCAATTTGAGTGTTCATCATGATCAATGGAAAGTGATTTTGATTTAAAATGATTGTTATCACTTGTTGGTTTAATCTTGGAGGTCTTGAGAGATAATCAGGAATTAAATTTGATTTTCCTTTTATATGTTTGACAAGAAAGTCATACTTGGAGAACCATTCTTTTAAACGAAGAATTTGAGGATTTGGAGGTATCTTGTTCTTTAATTCAAGCATTTTGGGAAATGTTGAATTATCAAGATGTACTTCAAAAGAATGTCCCCTGAGATGGAAATCAAATTTTTGTATTCCATATTTGACTGCAAGAGTTTCTTTTAAGGTCGTGTGATAATGAACCTCAGAAGGTTTAAAAGCTCCACTTGCATGACCACAATAATGAGTCTTTCCTTTTTCTTCCTCAATGAGAATTGCACCCCAAAAGTAATCACTAGCATCTGTCTGCAAGATTCTTTTGCCTTTTCCTGGAATTTTCAAAGGTGGAGGATTTTTTGACAATTCTTTCAATGCTTTAACAGCTTGTGTTTGCTTATCAGTCCAAGGAGGAGGATCCTTTTTTAGCATCTTTGAAAGTTCTGCTGTATGCTTGGCAATCTTAGGAATGAAATTTTTGACATAATTAACAATCCCTAAAAATTGTTGTACCTGTTTTACTGTCATGTTTTCATCAGGAAATTTTGGTAATTCTTCAACCAAGTGTGGTTGAGGTCTGTATTTGCCACTGAAAAATTGCATCCCAAGGAATTCAATTTCAGTAGATCCTATTTTGGATTTGGATGCTGACAGCATGATTCCATATTGATCACATAATTTATGGAATTTTTGTAGCAGGATTTTGTGTGAACTTTCATCTGAAGAATACAGAAGAATGTCATCTATGTAGATGAGTGAGCTTTGTAGGATAGGTTCAAAGATTCTTGTCATGGCTTTCTGGAAAAGTGAAGGTGCCACTTTTAGTCCAAAAGGTAGGACTGTCCATTGGAAATGTGCATTTGGAATGCAAAAAGCAGTTTTTGGTAATCTTACGGTTCTAGGCCAATTTGCGAAACCAGATTTTTAAATCAAACTTTGAAAAGATGTAGGCATTGGCTATGTATGAGTAAAGGGTATTGATTTTTGGTAATGGAAATTTCTCATCTTTGAGGAACATGTTAAGAGGTCTATAGTCAATGACTAGTCTCTTTTTCCCTCTTACTCTTTCAGATCTTTTTTCAACATAGAATGCCTGACATGCCCAATCAGATTGGGTTGGTTCTATTAATCCTTGTTGAAGGAGTTTCTTACATTCTTCATAGGCTGCATCATTTTCAGAAGGGGTCATCCCATGATGGATTGCTTTTGTAGGATTTATGTCTTCATTTAATTTGAATGGCAATCGAACAAAGAAATCTTTGTTTTTCCATAAGGGATTTGGATGTTGAAACATCTCATGGCTATCAGCTGTTAATCTGAGTAGATTTTTCTTGATTTCCTCATATTGTTGTGGCGCTTCTTCTAAATTGAAGATTTTTGCCAATGCAGTGAACTCTTTGAATTCTCCTTTGAATCTTATTCCTGTAGGAATTATTTGTATTGACTTCAATTGACTGAAGACATCCATTCCTATGAGAATATCTTTTCCTGGTAAATTTGTGCCAATCACCTTTGTCCAGAGTATACAATTTGGAAAAAATCGTATCCCTATTGACTTTCTTGTGATCAGGTTTGTGGTGAAGATTTCACCATCTGCAGCTTTGAAATGAAATTCTTTTTTCATCCAGTGTTGTTTTGGCAAAATCTCAGCATTCATCATTGTTTTTGCTGAGCCAGTGTGATGTAAGTCTCCCATGGAAGACTCACGAATTTGCCCTATCTTCACTTCAACAAGCATGAATTTCACGGTTCTACTGGAGAATTGGCGGAAACGATTATCAAAGAAGAAGAAAGGTATAAAACGGAATAGATTTAGAAGATGAAGGCGCCATGCAAAAACAATAAGCCTAAGGGAGAATCGCCACAAGGACCATGGATCCTTGATAAGATTCGAGAATCGCCACAAGGAATAGTTTCCCTGATAAGATTCAAGGTTCACGAAGAAACCTTAGAGAGAATCCACTCTCAAAGAATTAGCACTTGCTAAATTCATTTTCATTAAAATTTCATCAAAAGATCCTTTACAATTCACAATGTTACGTATTTATACTAATTACAGTAGGGAAAGCTTGTACTCCACTATTCAGATTCTGGAAACAAACAAAAGCCAAAAACTAAAGATGCAAGTGGTAATTGTTCATTCGTCGACTAGGGTATCGTCTGTTGGGTCTTCGGACGGAACTTCATTCAGGACGAAATTGGTTAGGACGAAAGGTTGCTTCATGGTATCGTCATCCATTGTCTACAAACGGAATCATTCATTCGAGAAGGTGTCTTGAGACGAAGCATTCAAGCATCGGACGAACGCGTCCTCGGATGAAGCTTCAGGGCCCGAATGCTCGGCGGAACAGATTATTGAGGCAAGCGGTACCTAACTTACGCTCCTATATTCACATGATACACGTCCTCTCCAAAACGAGGTTCGATGTTTCGTCGTGGTTAGTTATGAAGTCTCGTTGGTGGGTGACTTCGGTTGTATCATCAAATACGTGAGTATAGTCAATGCGAGTATCGTCGCAATCGTGGTCGAGTCTATCCATGGGTTTCATGTCCATGGTACCCGTCTCTCCAATGAGTATTGTCTACGTCCATGGGTATCGTCGCCCATCGATATCGTCACGTCCATGGGTTTAAATCGTCCATTAGTATCGTCTGTCCATGGGTTTAAATCGTCCATCAATATCGTGTCCATGGGTTTAGATAAATCCATCAATATCGTTCGTCCATGGGTTTTTGTCGTCATTTGTCTTGAAGATCGATTTAAACAACATTCATCGGACTTGCAAAGAGTGCACCTTCGGTAATCGGACGAAACTTTGTTTACATCACCCTTAGCATATAAGCCTTTACTTTCGGCCTTGTTTGATGCTCAATTTATTAGAGAGTAATGTTGAAGAGTTTGTTGAGCTTTTTGGAGATGGTCCTCCATCAAACCCTCCTTCTTGTGGCCAACTTGTCCTCGGTGGCCTTAGGTCCTTACCTACAATAAAATAATCCACCAGGATCAAAAAATTAAACAAACTCTATCAAGTTTTATATTTAATATCAAAGTATATTTACAACTCATTTTATTAACACAATCATGAGAATATAGGAAAGCATGTAAATGATGTTTCTCGGCTTGGTAGAATTTCCAAATGCTCCCTTGTTTCTCATTAAGGTGTGGTGATTTTTGTTCTCCAGGAATTGTGGAGATTTTTGATGTACCCTCCTTCTTAGATTTTTCCAATACCCTGAAATATTCATCCTTATGAAAACAATGGTTAATAGGTACAATCAAAATTTCTAGATTTCCATACTCAGGAATTGTCTGAGGCTTAAAGCCACAAGACTCTAGGCTATAATATGAAATTTCATCTTTATTAGAAATGACAGGATTAGTAAGTGATAAGGAAATTTCCTCAAAAGGTAATGCAAATTCTAAAGGTATTTCCTTTTCATGTTCATAATTATTCCAAGGCTCATTTGTACACAACTCTTGATTAGAAATCAAATCAAAAGGAAGTTTATAAAGATGGTCACATGCATCTTTAATTGAAGTATTAAGTTCATTCCTTCCAACTTCTTCACACAAGAGATGATCAATTTGCTCTTTGGAATCTTCTATTGGCACAACACCTACAACATCCTCAAAAAAAGAATCAAAATTGTCAAATGACGGGTTAGTAGAATCAAGTAAAGAATCATTTTTCTCTTTTATTTGTTTTTCCAGCAACTCTATTTCCTTAATTTCTTTTTCTAGTAATTCTTTTTCTCTCAATTCCTTGATCATTCTCTCTTTCTCTCTTCTCCAATACGCATCAAAATTTCTTTCTTTTCTTTCCCTTCTCTCCTGCTTAGTTTCTTTTCTGTCATACTCTTTTTGTTTAGCCTCATCTTCAACTCTATGGCTCACTCTTTCACTTCCACTCCTTCTATGAACTTCGCTTCTCCTTTCATGCTCTTCTCTTTCCTTTCTCTCATGGTTTTCTCTCACGGTTTTCTCCTTCCTCCCATGATGTTCACGGTTTCTACTAGCATCCTCAAGGATCCTCTTGTCATGCTCCTTTCTCAACCTCCTTTCCTCCTTTTCTCTCCTTCTTTGGTCGAATCTCTCTTCCAAAGTTGTGTGAATTATGGTACTCATCAATTCCACCATCTTCTTTTCTTTAGGTGAGAGATCATTCCATACACTAGGAGAACTTTCCATGGCTGCACAAAGAAAGGTTAGATAACAAGTACAAGCATATAAAAGAAGTAAGTGCAGTAATATATTGCTGGACAAGTATAAAATACAGCAGTTTCAATTATGCAAAAATTTGAGTCAAAACAAGCTAGTCACAAGTACACACTACTAGGCTTAATTTCCAAGCTACTAGTAATTTTACTAGGTGAATGAGTGTGCTATGTCTTAGCTCTAAGTCTAATTTGTCTTGCTCAAATTTTCTTAACACTTTGATAGCTTGCTGGACAGTATTTACAAGTCCACTAATTTTCACTTCAAGTACTCACAATTTCTGGTACTTTCAGAACTCTTTTTCTAACTTTCTTTTGAATTTTCTCATTTGTTTTCTTCTTGTTTTTGATTTGTATCACTTGATTTCTTTTCTTTTCTTTTCTTTTCGTCTGAGTTACTGGATTGAGATATATTTTGCCTAAAACAAGCACTCCAAGCTCAATTACTAATGCTAATGCTAGTACAAGGCGTAATAGGAATTTAGACCTTTAGTAAGCACTCTACTAGCATGTAATGATGTTGACGTCTCAATTTTGCATACGTGAACTTGAATGTACAAATGGATAGGTGTATTTCCAGTACCAAAACAGAACAAAACAGAGTTTATACGATGTATGACTCACGGATGAATTAAGACTGACTCACTGTAATTGATAATTTCTATCAATTGACCTCAATTTGACCGAACCGAACTAAGAATACTTGATATATTTTCTAGTTTCAACTCAAAACACAAGTTAATACTCAGATCTACACAATGCACCGAACGAAAATTCAAAACGACTCAAAGAACTCAACGATGAACAAGACATAACTCCAAGATGAATAAAATTCAAAAGAAAATTCAGATCTAGAAATTTAAACTCACAGATACGAAATTCTACTTGAAGAAGGAACAAGCTCTGATACCACTTGATGTAAGTCTCCCATGGAAGACTCACGAATTTGCCCTATCTTCACTTCAACAAGCATGAATTTCACGGTTCTACTGGAGAATTGGCGGAAACGATTATCAAAGAAGAAGAAAGGTATAAAACGGAATAGATTTAGAAGATGAAGGCGCCATGCAAAAACAATAAGCCTAAGGGAGAATCGCCACAAGGACCATGGATCCTTGATAAGATTCGAGAATCGCCACAAGGAATAGTTTCCCTGATAAGATTCAAGGTTCACGAAGAAACCTTAGAGAGAATCCACTCTCAAAGAATTAGCACTTGCTAAATTCATTTTCATTAAAATTTCATCAAAAGATCCTTTACAATTCACAATGTTACGTATTTATACTAATTACAGTAGGGAAAGCTTGTACTCCACTATTCCCGTTACAGCCGAAACAAACAAAAGCCAAAAACTAAAGATGCAAGTGGTAATTGTTCATTCGTCTGACTAGGGTATCGTCTGTTGGGTCTTCAGACGGAACTTCATTCAGACGAAATTGGTCCGGACGAAAGGTTGCTTCATGGTATCGTCTGTCCGCTGTCTACAAACGGAATCATTCATTCAGAAGGTGTCTTCAGACGAAGCATTCCAAGCATCAGACGAACGCGTCCTCAGATGAAGCTTCAGACCGAATGCTCAGACGGAACAGATTATTCAGACGAAAATGGTACCCAACTTACGCTCCTATATTCACATGATACACGTCACCTCTCCAAAACGAGGTTCCGATGTTTCGTCTGTGGTTGGTTATGAGAGTCTCGTTGGTGGGTGACTTGGTTGTATCATCTCGCCTCGTGAGTATAGTCCGTATGCAGTATCGTCCGTCTCGTGGTCGAGTCTATCCATGGGTTTCATCGTCCATGGTACCCATCTCTCCAATGAGTATTGTCATCGTCCATGGGTATCGTCCCGCCCATCGATCGCCGTCGTCCATGGGTTTCGTCTCGTCCATTAGTATCGATCGTCCATGGGTTTTCGTCGTCCATCAATATCGTCGTCCATGGGTTTCGCTCGTCCATCAATATCGTCTGTCCATGGGTTTCGTCATCGTTCATTGTCTTCAAGATCGGACAAAGCGAACATTCATCGACGCAAGAGTGCACCTTTCGATCGACGAAACCTGTTTACATCACCCCTTAGCATATAAGCCTTTACTTTCTCGGCCTTGTTTGATGCTCAATTTATTAGAGAGTAATGTTGAAGAGTTTGTTGAGCTTTTGGAGATGGTCCTCCATCACAGTGTCAATAAAAGCAATTACCTTGATTGGAACTTCATATTTTGAAGGAAGAATGGTGATTTCTATGTTTGGTGTTACTGAGCTTGCTAAGTTGGAATGAAACTGTTGTTCCATTTTCTTTACTTCTGCCAAAGTAAGAATAGGAAAAGAACAAGAAGTTGAAGGATCTGAAAACTCAGATTCTGAATTAAATTCATCTTCTGAATCAGAAATTTGAATCCCGAATGTTGTATCTGAATCAGGATTTTCTTGTTCACTGTATAGGGGCTCTATATCATCATCTGGAGCTATTTGCAAAGTGTGAATCAGTTTTACTGATTTCTTCTTTTGAGGACATGATTTTGCAAAATGACCAGATTTTTCACAGATGAAACATCTATTTCCTTTTTTCTGCCGGAATGACTTTCTTTTGAAGAATCTGAACTTTTTCCTTTTCTGGAAATCTTTGCGTCCTTTGTGGAACTTCTTTCTCCTGAATCTATGTTTTGTTGACCTTGTTGGACATTCACAGTGGTCTTGTTTACAACCAATCTCCAGATATTTCTTCTTGCAGATTTTTGAGAATTTTTTCTGTCCTTGTATAATCTTTTCAAACATGTTTCTTTGACTACATATTTTATCAAGGGCAGCAATGCACATTTGATGAATTTCTCCCAAGGTCATGTTGATGGGTTCCTTGTTTTGGAGATTCATCATTCTGTACATTTCTTCTTGCAGATCTTCTGGTAAGGAACTAACATACGTGTTCTTCAGGCTGGGATCATTATATCCATTTAACATATAGAACCGTTGTTGCATCCTTTGAAAGTGTCTTTCAATGTCTTCTTGCTGAAGTGAACAACATTTCATAGCAAAATATTCTTTTCTTAACTCTTTATGAGTCAGGTCTCCATTTTCCAGAAATTCGAAATGGATTGCTGATATGATCTGATCAGAGTTTTCAAGTCTATGCAACTGATCTTGATTTGCTGTTCCCAGACTTTGGTACCATTCTTTCAAAGTACCAGTAAATCGAGCACAAAATTCTTCAATGACTCGATACCTGTCTACTTCAGGATTAACCATTTTGGCATCTATCCAGGCTTTAAAATCAAGAAGTCTTTTTCTCCATAATTTTCTTGATATATCATCAAGACTAAATAATGGAGTGCCACTGATCTTTGGTGCCGGAGTGTTTTCTTCTTCTGGATGTAGAAATTGTGGCTCGCGATGTTTACAGGCAAATATGTTGGATATGTCTCGCATACTCTTCTTGAGGAGGTCGACTATCAACATAATTTTCTGAATCAGTGGAATCATAATCTTCTGAAGAGGATGATTCAGTGGTAACAATGGTTGGGGTTGTCATCATTTGAGTGAATGGTTTTTCTTCAAAGGGTGTGGAAGTAGTACCTTCTGCTGAAGATTTTGCTGGTTCAGTTCTTGGTACTTTGGGTGTTTCTTTTTTCTTTTGTCCAAAACTTGTGGTGGATGGTGTGAGATAAGGAGGTAAAAACGGTGGTTTTACTGAATGAGGAATTATGGCGGTGGCAAGTGATTGTTTTGGTGTCAATTGAAAAGGATTAAACTTTTCTGCAGGAGGAGTAGTTACCTTTTTTACCCATTCTTCAATCTCATGAAGCTGGGTACAGAGTTTTCTGAGTTCTTGCTCTCTTCTGGCGAATTCATGGAAGTTTTTTCCCACGAATTGTTCCATTTGTCCTTCTATCTTTCCAATCTTTTCTTTTAACTCTGAATAGTTTTGTTGAATATTTATTGACATTTGTTTGAGTTGGTCCTCAAACAAATCTGTTAATCTGTCAACTTTATTTTCAACATTTTTCAGGACTTTGTTTTGAGCCAGAGAGTTTTCAGTCTGCCAATTTAATACTTCTTCTGCTTGTGAAGGCATTCTAGATGAGCCATCTGGAAGTATTTCTGTAGGCTCTACAAAGGGTCTGATCGGAACCATTTTGTCTGGATTCACCCTTCTTTCTAAGGGAGGGAATTCTTCATTCATCATACATGGAATAATTGAACCTGGTTCGCTCTTTAAAAGATTTGAGCGTTGATGATCAAGTGTGGCCATGTAATGAGATTTTCATCTTCAGGAGGTGGTGGAAATCCTTCCTTTCTCAATAATCTGATCCCTTTCCTGTAGAGAGGTAAAGGGCGTGTTGATGTTATCATCTTTTGATTTTTCCTTGGCTGATTTGATCTTGGTGAAGGAGGAGGCTTACAGCTTCCTTGTGATGGTGGATAGTCATCATCTTCATCAGAATCAGTTTCTTCTCCTGTATTGCAATTGCAATCAGGATCACACATGGATGGATCAATATCCCAAAGGAAATGACCATTTAATTTATCCGAATATACAGGCTTTCTATTTGTTTTGAAAGCATGTATAGGGATCTTTCTCTCCTTTTCTCCGAGAGAAATCATCATGGTGTGAAAGACAGGAGGTCTGGAACTAGGTCCTTCATCTTTCCATTTGAAGATTGTTTTTACTCTACCATCAGTAGAGTTTCTGTGGAAAGTTGCTTCTGTTGCCACCAATTGTTGTCTTTTCTGCTTGTAAGTTTCATAATTGCTTATCCATTCACAAGGAATAAGCTTCTGCAATTCTTCTTTGGTAATCTGTTTTGGAATTTGGACAATAGTTGGAGTATCTGCTTGTCCTTCATTTGCCAGTACCATGAGAGCATTGCCTTGAAGCTCTTTATCACCAGGTAGATCAAAACAGTGATCTTGTATCCTATATATTATCTGGTGATGTAAAGTTGCCGAGAGAGCTTCTTCATCTTGCTGGGCTCCAATAAGTTGGATTTGCACCTTGAATCGGGTTGGGAGAGTAGGGTCTCTCAATTGGACATTAAAATTTGGGAACAAGGTCAGAACAACACTTCCAACATTTAAAGTAGTTAGAACAGTTCCTATGACAGCCTGTTCATATTGATGAAATGTGGAATCAAGTAGAGTAATCTGGCCAGTTACTGGAAGTCCTTTTCTCCCATGTAGGGTTAGGACTAGTCTAACTGCTCCTAGATGAAGTGCAACATATCCTTCTTCTCTCCAGTGACGAATTAATCCTCGATTGATTTCGAGGTCAACATATTGTTCTGCTGAAGTAGCTTGGAGTGCTACTTGGTCCATTTTGGAGCTTTGGATATATTCTTTTACAGATTTATAGGGAGTAGAGATAAGTTTTCTTATAGAGGAGATCCATGGAAAACCAGATCTATGTCTACGAAAGACATTATAAGGACTGAGTAAAGGTGGTAAGGCAGATTCAATCTAGGTTTCTTCTGGAATATGGTCATACTCTATGAGATTACCTATCTTAGAAGAAAGTGTTCTTCTGGCATGACTCAGAATAGTAATTCTAGAAGAGAGAAAAATAGGGGCAAGAGCGTTTGGGGTAGATGAAGTATCCATGGTTGATGAATTCTTTCTTTCTTTTGCATCCATAGTTTTAAGGTAGAGATTGAATAGATAATTTAGGCTCTGATACCATCTAAGGAGAAAATAAGAAAAACTCTGATTTTCTGATACTGTTCGGTCTCCATGCCTACTTTTCTCATACATCAGAATTTTTCTTATTCTATAGATGGATAATTAATCAGGAATTTCATTCATGGCGTTGTTGTAGCTTAATATCTCTGGTGAAGAGAAAGCTGCGAGGCATGACCTGATGATAAGGTCTATACTTCATAAGGCATAATACTTATGAGGTAGCCATCGCTTTTCCAGCCAGATAAACTAATAATCCTGAAACATTCAAATATACTTTCTGATACACAAGATCCTCAAAGAGGCAAGTATAGAGCATACTCATAATTTCAAATGAATCATATGAATCTATTCAATCTTTTCCCCAATACTACTTCATGCTAAGAAATACATAAGACATAAGACTTTTTTTTTCACAATCACTGATATACATAGTTATATTCGTAGTATTCTGAACTCTTTTATGTTTTTTTATGAATTTAGTAATGATTTATGAGATAAAATTAATTTAATTTAAATATTCTAATTTGGAGTGTAAGTAGGTTGAATCCCAATCTGTGAATTGGTTCGACACAACTTAATTATAATTTTAGCAAATAAGGTTGGATAATCGAATTGAATTTGAAGTTATTTTACCTAGCAAATTATAATTTGTTAGGTTATGATTATGAGTACGATAAAATAATCCAATTGAACCTATTTTAATAAAATAACATAATGTTATATTTCTATTATTTTATTTATAATTCAGTCTTATTTTATTTAATGATTTGATATTAATTCTATTAGTTTGTTCAGTTTTATTTTATTTTATAACTCAAAGTAATTATAAGTATTGAATTTGCCTAATGTATACATTAGGACTTATAATTTATCTTTGATATAAATAATTAGATAAATAAATTTTTGAAGAATTTTAATTTGATATATATAATACTAATTAACATTTTCACAAGCTTCTAAGATTTATTTGAACTTTTAAAATATAATATAATTGGATTGAATTTTTTTTTAAAAAAAAAACAATAAATGCTAATTATATTTTGACTGAGTTAGATCTTAAAAATGTCCAAAATCCACCTCAATTTAGACTTTTACACTTTTGTATATAGATAATTAACAACCTAAGGAAATTATTCATATATTTTATGATTATTTGTCTTTATTTAGAATTTAAAAATTATTCATTGATATTGTAAAATATACATAAATTTAGCATAAATTTTATTATAAAATCAATAAATTTGTAATATATAAAAATTATAAATAATTTTCATTATAAAATATTAAAAATTATTCGTATTTTTTTCTTAATTATTTATTATTATATACGTACGATTCAAAATTAATGATGTTTATATATGTAATTAACCAAAGACCGGTGTGGACCCTAGGTGGAGACTTCTTAGTGGTAGAGTAATCAACACTTGGTATATATTCACACACACATGTTCTGGAAAAAGTAAAAAAGTCATAAACGAACATAGCACAGCACATGATGTCTTCTTCTCAGATGCCGGAAAGTAACGTCATAGCACCGACACCGGGAGCGTTCAGGCTGCGGTGGGACGTGTTCTTGAGCTTCAGAGGCACGGACACGCGCGACGCTATCACCAAGAGTCTGTACGAATCGCTGGAGGCGCGTGGGGTTCGTGTGTTTCTGGACGACGTCGGATTGGAGCGTGGGGAGGAGATAGCGCGTGGGCTGATGGAGGGTATTGATGACTCAGCAGCGTTCATTGTGATAATATCTGAAAACTACGCTACTTCCCATTGGTGTCTGGAGGAACTCACCAAGATTTGCGAGTGCAGGAGGCTCGTTTTGCCCGTTTTCTACCGGGTCGACCCGAAGCAGGTCCGACACCAATCCGGTCCATTTGAAGCGGGTTTTGACACCCACGTTCGAAGGTTTGGGGAAGTTAAGGTTTCCAAGTGGAGGGAAGCTTTGAACAAAGTTGGTGGACTTGCTGGTTGGGTTTTTAATGATAGGTGCTTCTCTCTCTCTCTCTCTCTCTCTCTCTCTCTCGTAATTATTTGCCTTTCATTTCTCTTTTCTTGGCATCTTCATTATTTGACATATAACTTTCTTACTCTTCAAATCTCGTGGATACGATAAATTTAAGCTTAATTCCATTGTGGTGTTATGATATTAATAATTATATATGATATTTTATATTTTAAAAAAGTTTTAAAACATAATTAAAATACCATAGCAAATACTTAATTTTTTTTTCTTTATTTTTTCCTTTTAAAAGTTTGAGAGAAGTCTATGTCTGATTTTTATTTTGCCAAGTGTTACAAGTCATTAATATTTAAAAAATATAAATAATTTTTTTATCTTTTATTTTTTTAATGATTTTTGTTTTATCATAGAATAAAACTGTAGCAAATTATAAAAGTTAAAAATAATAACAATATTAACTTTGCATATATAAAAAAATTAATAATAGCAAATAATAAAAATCAAGAACTATATTAACATTGCGGTACTTATTTTTTATTTTTAAATATTAAAAAATCAAATTGATACTCCACTTTTAAAAATTTGACTAAATTATATCTTTAATTTCCATTTAATTTTTTAATTTTATTTTTAATCTCTTATTTTTATTTTAAAATTTCTAGTCATTTAATTTTAAAATTTTATACTTTTGCTTTTATATATATTGTTATTTTAGTCTTCAAGTATTAAAAAAATACGTGAATTTCATTTAACTATTTATGTATTCTTGTCTCCTCCGAATTCTTCTCTGCATCATGTACTCTTCTCCAGTCCCACTGCTGCTGTTTCTTCTCATGTCCACATAATTATAGAGATCGTATTCAAATTTTTAAGGTGTATTTTTTCAACTTTAAAGAGTCAAATTCTTTCTATAATATAAAATGTTAAGTTAGTATTTTATTATGCGCTTTTTACGAGTTTAATTTAATATATAAAATTTATAATTATGACTAATTATTATTAAATATGTGAAGAATATTTATATATAATATGAATAAATAAATATTAGGTAACTAAAAATTATTAATATATATATAATATAATTTACTTAAAATTTAATTTTTTAATTTTTTAATTAACAATTTTCCTTTGGATATAATTTTTGATTAATATACGTTTTTACTAAAATATTTATTTATATGTGGCGCATGTGTGTTTAGAAATGAGATAACAAATCTAAAGAAGGAAAGAAAATGACAATTAAAGAATGCCGGTAAAAGAGAAATATCGGAGGAGACGTGAGTAATAGGTGTGTTTTTAATTTAAAATAAAATTAATAGAGATAATAAATTGATTGTTTTAGTTTTTTAAATAAATTTAAAATATGTAATAAATACATGCGTTGTGTGAGAGAAATAATGGAGAAGAGGTGTGTTTTAATTTAAAATAAAACTAATAGAGATAATGAATTGACTGTTTTAGTTTTTTAAATAAATTGAAAATATGTAATAAATACGTAAGTTGTGAGGTATATAAATAGGAATAAAATTGAATTAATTTTTAAAGTTGAGTAAGAGTAGATAGAGATGAAAAATAATAATTAAAATATAAAAATATAATGAATAACTTCACAGTAAAATTGTCCAATTAAAATGGAGACAAAGAGGGAAATCCCTTTTTAATTTATTAATACTTCTCAATTTTAACCAATTTAGTAATAATATTTAAATAAAAATAATGGTACATATAAAAAGAATAGAAAAACATGTGCAAAACAAAAAAATTTCCTTGAATAACAAAATTTAGATCAAATTACAACAATATCCTTAAAGTTTCGTTTAATTCCATAAATATTTTGTATTTTTTTAACCATTATATTCATGTTTGTTTAGAGTGTGTCAGTGTAATATTTGAAAGGATATCACTTTAATGTTTTCAAACATATAAAATATGATATTTTGAAATTAGAAGGAGATTAATGTAGGAAAATAAAAAAATTAAGATGTATTATGTAATTACAAAAAATTTTGGGAGGTGTTGCGTTCATTTGTTCTAAAATTAAACTGAAAATTAAAAAAACAGATGTTATCACTTTGACTTTAAAATATAAAGTAATAAAAAATAAGAATATATTTATTATTATTTTAATTTAAATGTTTTATAATTTAATAGATCAAAGTTAATTATAAATATATTTTTAGTTTTTATTTTGAATATTTATTTATTTAAAAATATTTTCATAACAAACATTAAAATTACTAATAAAAGTGAAAGAAATAAAAATGACTAATAAAAGAAGGTGAACAAGATCAAGAATGATAAATGCCATAATGAGCAGGTAATTTGTCACAATTCACAATGAGCTGATTTCAAATACCGGTTAAAATAAAAGAAGAAAGATAAAGATTACAGAAGATAACAACAATCTTCACTCGGAAATAATATTGAAATTTGAATAAATGTGAGAAAAAAACTTTATAAGAGTGGATTAAAAATATGGACAATATTCCAATTTAATATAAATGAGTGGATTAAAACTATGTACACAAGTGCTATTGTATACGAGAACATGAAAAAGAAAGAGAAGAAAAACCAAGTTTTATGTTTAAACATGTTACTAATCTTTTATATTGCGGAAAAGTTAATTTTAATGTCAAATAAAAAAAGTTATTTTAGTCTCTTAAACACAATTTGATAACAACTATTAAATATGATTAAAACTAATTTACAAGATTAAAAGCATATTAAAAATTAATTTATTATAAGAAAGAAGTTAAAGAAAATTATAATTTATGGATTAATTTATGAGTGTGTTAGAGTTGGGTTGGTGTGAGATTGAGTAGTATGCATGGACTGAGATCGAGAAGTATAACAACTTTATTATAGTATCTAATCAGCTAATTTCCTCGTAGATTATATATATATATATATATATATATATATATATATATATATATATATATTTATATATATATTTCTCTATATATTTATTTAAATATTATATATTTATTTATTTATATTTTATACGCATAATTATTTTTTTATAATTGTTTGTCTGTTTGTTTATATTTTTTTACCGACTACTTTTTCATATAGAGACGTTGTTTTTGTTTTTGTTTCAGTGGGGAAGATAATCTGATTGGGCGTTTGGTGCAAAGGGTAATGAAGGAATTGAGTAATACCCCTTTAGGTGTGCCTGAGTTTGCAGTGGGGCTTGATGAACGTGTTGAGAAGGTGAAGAAGTTGTTACAAGTGGAGTCCAATGGTGTTAAGGTTTTGGGGTTGTATGGGATGGGTGGGGTTGGTAAAACAACCCTAGCCAAGGCACTTTTCAATGCCCTTGTTAACCGTTTTGAGCATCGTTGCTTCATTTCCAATGTGAGAGAACTTTCATCAAAAGGTGATGAGGCTTTGGTTTCCCTTCAAAGCAAAATCATTAAAGACCTTTTCCCTGGATCAGGGTTTCCCACCATCAGTGATATCAATGTTGGTATTTCTATAATTAAAGGACGAGTTAGTGAGAATCGAGTTTTACTAGTATTGGATGATGTTGATGATATAAAGCAGCTTGATGCTTTGATTGGTAATAGAGAATGGTTTTATGATGGAAGCCGTGTTATAATCACTACAAGGGACACACAAGTTCTACCCGAGACTCATGTAAATGAGTTGTACGAAGTTAGGGAACTGTATCCATCTGAAGCACTAGAGTTGTTCAGTTACCACGCATTTAGAAGAAGCGAACCAGCAGAAGATTTTGTGAAACTGTCAGAGAAGATAGTGTCTCTAACAGGAAAAATGCCTTTGGCTCTTGAAGTGTTTGGATCGTTTTTGTTCGGTAAGAGGAGGGTGGTGGAGTGGGAGGATGCTGTGGAGAAGTTGAGGCTAATTCGGCCACAGCATCTTCATGATGTGTTGAAGATTAGTTATGATGCGTTGGATGAAGAAGAGAAGAGTATATTCCTTGATATTGCTTGTTTGTTTGTTCAAATGAGAATGAAGCGTGAGGATGTGATTGATGTATTAAGAGGCTGTGGTTTTGGGGGTGAGATAGCTATCACGGTTCTTGTACAGAAATGCTTAATCAAAATCACTAACGACAATACCGTGTGGATGCATGATCAAATTAGAGACATGGGGAGGCAAATTGTTCGAGATGAAAGCCTTGTTGATCCCGGTATGCGTAGTAGACTATGGGATCGTGCTGAAACCATTGCTGTTTTGAAGATTCACACGGTAACAATTAAAATATTAAATGCTTACAAGTGCTTTGAACTCACGCTTAAAAAACTAAACGAAAAATATTTTTAGTGAGATATTTATTTTGGTAGAGTGCCTGGCAGATATACAAACAAAAGGAGTCCATTATCATTTTTTTTTAATTAAAAAATTGTCTGATATATCCTCGTGTGTGGGAGAGGGGGCATGCATGACAAATAAAACAGAGCAATGACAAAGGTCTACCCAAAAATGGAAATTTTAATACATATTTCAGGACCACCTTTTAATTTAGATTATAATAAGATTGATTAGATCATGGATACATGGTAGTGCTGAACCACCCAATAATTTCTCATAACATCATGTAGATTGAAGTGGAAATAAGAGAAACATAATAAAAAACATAGAGAAAATAATAAATGTAAGTGGAATGGAAAAAGAAACCAGTGTGAAACAAAAATGGGATAGAATTTATAGAAATGAGAATTGAAAATGGGTACTTTAATATTTTCCAAGATATACAGAAAAATTGACCACAATCCACTTCTTTATTGAAGCAGAAATTAAATATTACTCAATTGCAATTTTTTTTGTGAACATCTTTGCGACATTCTTTTTGTTTGCCTTGATTTTAAAGATTTTTTTTGTGGTGCATGTATACATAAAAGACAAAAAGTGAGAGAACGAGATACTTATATACAATGTCTGATTAATACGGTGTCAATTATTTGATGTTAAAAGGTCATACCACTGAGATTGCATCCTTTTTTTCATTTAGTGTGATACTTACGAGTATCTTGATTTGATTAATACGCAGGACGTTTGATCTGCATGCTATTATAGATTGGAACAATTTAAACACGTAAATTTTGATAAAAGTACCAATATTTTAATCTTCTGCATGCTAATAATTTATTTGAATAATTATCTTTTAATGCAGGGAACTAGACGTATTCAAGGAATTGTCCTAGATTTTGAGGAAGAAAGATTTTACAAAAGCAAGGTCGAATCAGTTTTCTCTACGAATCATCAATGGACATCGAGTTTAAGAAATGTATCAGGGCACATCAAACAAAGCCTCAAGGATCGTCTCCAACCTCAAGCAGAGAAAAAAGAAGAGTTTATACTTAATGCAAAGTCCTTTGAACCAATGGTTAATCTTAGACAGCTTCAGATCAATAATGTGAAATTACAAGGCAAGTTTCTTCCAGATGAATTGAAGTGGCTACAATGGCAAGGTTGCCCCTTAGAACGCATGCCTTTGAAATCCTGGCCACGAGAGCTGGCTGTCCTTGATCTCAAAAACAGCAAGAAATTAAAGAACTTGTGGGGATTGAACTTTAACAAGGTATGCTTCAGTTATATATTCTATAGTATGAACACACAAAAATACGTAACTACAGCCACCTGATTGGATTAGGTTTTTCACACTTATTGTCTTCACAAATCTCATATCCCTTTATGATAAGTTAGAAACTCAGAACATATGTCAAATCACTTAGTTTTTTTTAAATTATATATCTTTTAAGAATATCTCCAAAATAATGTATATAAATGAAAAATCTTTTACATCTGGGCTTAGTTTGAACTAAACAAAATTCTAAAATAATAATTAAGTCTTGTAATTTTTATATTTGGAATATATAGTCCTCTGCATGACTAATGATATCATCAAAATAATTTATATAAGTGGGTCAACTCTCGTTACTAAAGAAATTGACCTCTGGTTAGTTGTTAGTGACTGAAGTTCGACCATTGACAGGATAGTTTAGAGATAGATTTTAAAATTGGAATTCGATCTCTGAATCTCCAAAATTGGATTTTTGCATTGTTGAGTCTATTTGGTCACTTATTTTGATATATTATTATTAAATTACTCTCAGATGTCCAATTCTCCAAGTTTCACATTTGAGATATCACAATAAAAGAAAAATATATTAAATATCATGTATCAACTAATGATTTAACAAAAATAGTGTATATAAGTAGAAGTAACACTTACATGATGAGTTGATTTTAAGGTGAATTTTCAGAGCCTAAATTCTTAGAACTTTCGAAAAAATTTCTAAAAGGAGGACACTTATTATTAACAGTTGACCAAAAAAATGGAAGTGTTTCAACTCCTTCTTTCAAAAAAATTAATATTTCTCTTATTAGGCTATTACCCAAATCAAGCAATTCTTTTGAAACTCTTTTAGGATATGTTGTCTGTTTCTTTTGCTTAGCTATAATATTATCATATAGTATAACATCACATTTTGGAGCAGGTGCCACAGAACTTAATGGTCTTGAATCTATCCTTCTGCGTCCAACTCACAGTTATCCCTGATTTATCTGGGTGTCAACATCTAGAGAAGATTGATATGGAGAACTGCATTAATCTAACAAAGATTCATGAATCAGTGGGCAGTTTGAGCACCTTGCGTAGTTTAAATTTAACACGCTGTTCAAGCCTCACTAACCTTCCCACTGATGTATCAGGGCTAAAAAATCTAGATAGCCTTGTTCTTTCTGGCTGCTCAAAGTTAATAGCATTACCAGAAAACATAGGCAGCTTGATATCCTTGAAAACACTTGATGCTAGTGAGACAGCTACGGCAGTGTTGCCCCAGTCCCTTTTTCGCCTCACCAAACTTGAAAGGCTTGTTTTAGAACGTTGCCAGCATTTGAGAAGGTTACCAAGTGTTATAGGAAATCTATGTTCTTTGAAAGAATTATCTCTGTATAAGTCAGGATTAGAAGAATTACCTGACTCTGTTGGATCATTGAATAACCTTGAGAGACTCAATTTGATGTGGTGTCAATCTCTCACTGTAATTCCTGATTCTATAGTCAATCTCATATCATTGACAGAACTTTGGCTTTGTAGCACAACAATTACAGAACTCCCTTCTACCATTGGTTCTTTATCTTACCTCAGGGAGCTATTAGTTGGAAACTGTAAATCTCTCACTATATTGCCTAATTCAATTAAAACTTTGGCCTCACTTGTTGAGCTTCAGTTAGATGGAACAGCCATCACAAATTTGCCAGATGAGATTCGAGAGATGAAACTACTGAGGAAACTTGAGATGACGAATTGTCAAAATCTTGAATATTTACCAGAATCTATTGGCCACCTAGGATCTCTTACTACACTGAACATGACCAATGGAAATATCAGGGAATTGCCAGATACCATTGAATTGCTAGAAAATCTTGAGACCTTAAGATTGAACAAATGTAGGATGCTGAGAATGCTTCCGGCTTCTATTGGAAATTTGAAATCTCTATATCACTTTTTCATGGAGGAAACAGCTGTGTTTAACTTACCAGAAAGCTTTGGAATGCTCTCAAGCTTGAGAACATTGAGAATGGCAAAGAGGCCTAACTTAAATCCTAATGAAAATAGCTTCCTTACAGAACCTGAAGAGAACCACAACCCTAGTTTTGAACTAACAACTTCCTTCTGCAATCTGACCTTGCTATTTGAGCTTGATGCCAGAGCCTGGAGAATATCTGGGAAAATTCCAGATGAATTTGAGAAGTTATCATTACTAGAAACTTTAAATTTAGGCAAGAACAATTTTCACAGCCTTCCTTGCAGCTTGAAGGGCCTTTCTATACTCAAGGTGCTTTCACTGCCAAACTGCTCTGAGCTACTCTCTCTTCCCTCACTTCCTTCAAGCTTGATTGAGCTGAATGTTGAAAACTGTTATGCATTAGAATCTATACATGACATGTCAAATTTAGAGAGCCTGCAAGAGTTGAAACTCAATAACTGTGTAAAGGTGGTGGATATTCCTGGTCTTGAAGGTTTGAAGTCATTGAGAAGGTTGTACCTTAGTGGTTGCGTTGCATGCTCCTCGCAAGTACGCAAGAGACTTTCGAAGGTGCTTCATTCTATCCCTCAAACTTTCAATCAATGAATAAGGAAAGACTTGAAAAAATTTTAACCCCTGAATGCATGACCTGCCTTGTAACTTTAATTCTTATTTAGTTCTTATTTAAAGGAAAATCATAAGAATACTAATTAAATAACTAAAAAAATAAATTAATATACATATTAAAGAATTAAAAAGAGAAATATCTAATATATAAATTATGAATGAATATAAAATTACTTTTTAATATTTTTTGTGCTCACCCATAATTTACATATTAAATAGTTTCTTTTAAAAAAATTTAACCAATTTAATATTCATATGGTATTAATTAACATGACACTTATTTAAATAAAGAAACGTGAAACTAAATATATTCACTGTTTAAATTAAATATACTATCTTAACCCAATTTTTTTTTCCAACTAATTCCAATAATCTAAATAATCCCTCAACTTTCTCGCAAAATATATACTTTTATATATATATATATATATATATATATATATATTTCACATTAATTATATCGTAGGAGAAAACATAATTGGAAGGAATTAGTGTCCTTGTGAGTAATATCAGATCCTTAAGATGAGACTAAAACAATCTCGGTGAACAATCAGATATTCCTTCATTATTATTTTCAAACAAAAACATGTACTAATTTTGAAAAACATCGTAAGAAAAAAAAATAAAAAACATCAAGGCCAAAACTGCCTTTTGCTTCTTATAATTTCTAAGCAACGGTGTATTTGTATAACAGATGGCATTGAGGAATCTACGGAACTTGAGCATGCCAGGAAGTAAATTACCAGAATGGTTTTCAGGAGAAACTGTCAGCTTTTCCAAGCGTAAAAATCATGATTTAAAAGGTGTTATTGTTGGTGTTATTGTTTCAATAAACCATGACATTGATATTCCAAATATGAAGCGAGATGAGATGCCTGCAGTAGTTGATGTTCAAGCACATGTTCTAAATTTGGGCAAATCTGTCTTTAGTACAGTGTTAAACATTCGTGGGGTGCCAAAGACAAATGAAGAACACATACACTTGTGTAGGTTCCATGATTACCATCAGTTGACACTCATTTTAAAAGATGCTGATACATTGTGTGTGAGTAAGCGAAATCCACCTTATGATGCGGGGCTGGAGTTAAGAAAATGTGGGGTTCATTTAATCTTTGAAGGGGATGATGATTATGGTGGAAGTGAAGAATCACTGGACCAAGGCCTACAATCTGTGTCAGAAAAATTGGCCAATTTTTTTCAGCACTTATGAAGGTGGTGGTTATGTTTACTGATATTGAAGATCAGTGTCCAAAGTAATTGGTGATACTGAAACAAGAGACAAGATCATTCGTATACCACTTCATATCACAATTATTAGTATTTAATAAAGATTGACAGAATAAAGTACATCATTGTGACTGAGATGCTTGGTACTAAGATTTAGGTTTCAAATTTTAAATTTTATTAATTTTAATTTTTAGTTTCAAATTTTATTTATTTTAATTTTTAATCTCTTATTTATTTTATATATTTTTAACTTACGTATTAAGTTAAAACTATTAAATATTAGTGTGATTAGATAAAAAGAGTCACCTAATACTTTCAAATTAATGTTTAATAGATAATTTGGCGATTAAATATTAGAGTGATTAGATTAAAAGGTCACCTAATACTTTTGAATTAATGCTCAATTGATAATTTAGCTTCATGTTCAGGATTAAAAATATTTATAAAAAATAAATTAATTAATTTTATTAAAAAATTTAACCAGTGGCTAAAAGTTGAAAGTTTGAAAACTTAATTTAAGTAACCTAAAATTTTATATTGATTTGACTAAAATATTTAAGATTTATGTTTTCTAATCAAAATTAAATCATGGAGTTATAAGCAGTTGATCTCGTCTTTGAAGAAAATAGAAAAATATTGTTTCTTCAGAAATAATTGTTTCTTCTTGTTCTCTTGTGTTGAACGAAATAATTTAATTATTTTGTAAATATATTTTATTTTTGTTTTCATGACTTTATTTTTAAACATTTTCTAGGGGCACTAAACTTGGGATACAGCTCATTTAAATAAAATACATTGGATGAAAATTTCTTTTTATGGTGAGAGGGTGTATAACCCAATATATTTATTATGTGAAAGTTTGGGGTAGTTATAAAAACATTTGAATTTTAAGTTATATGTATGCATTTTCATGCTAATGAATTACATCTTACGAATTATATATAGGGGTGAGAATATATTAAATCCAGTATTTAATAGATATACTTATTTTTTATTTTAGAAGCATGAATTTGGTCTCTGACTTTTAGTAGTCTATTTATTTAAATATAGATAAATTTTTTTTTATATTTGCAATAAAAGAACATGATAATATAATGATTAGTGATTTTTATATTTAAATCTTATATATAAATTTAATTTTATTTTTATCATATTTTTAATATTAGATTAGGTTACATGGAGTGTCTAAATTATTTTTATCCTTAATTAGAGTGGATGAATCTAACTTAAGACAACTTTTCTCATTTATTAAAATGATTAAACACATGGGCGGATAAAAAAAAAATAGGGTGGAACGAAATTTTTTATTTTATTTTTTTATTTTTATTTTTTTTAAATTGGTTAAATATAATTTATTGATTATATAATTTTTTTTAACAGAAGTTAAAATAAATTTAGGAGAGATTAAAATTTATTATTAATATATAAAAATTTATTATTAATATAAATAAATTTATATATATAAATTAATATATATATATATATATATATATATATATATAAATTAATTTTTATATATATGTAAATTAATATATATAAATTTATTACTAAAATATATATTTAATAATAATAATAATAATGAATTTATATATATATATATATATATATATTAATAATAAATTTATATATATATATATATATATCCTTTATTATTAATATATATTAATATTTAATTTATTACTAATATATATATATATATAATTATTGATATATATATATATATATATTAAAAAAAAAAAAAAAAAAATCAAAAATTTTGGGTGGGGTAGTTGCCCTGGAGCCACAACCTGGCTCCGCCCCTGACTAGACACTAACCAAATTTAATTTCTATATTTGGCATAAGTGTATATTCATTTTTTCTTTGTTGTTTTACACAAAAGAACGAGTAAGATATTCTTTGCCATTCATTTCTAACTATAGAAGAGTTGTACAAAATATTGGACTTGAAAATCCCTTTTCTTATTGACAAACCGAATTTCCTGCATAAAGGAAAAACAAGGTTAGAGAGAAAGAAATTATATGAGATGAATAAATGACATACACAAAGATTCTATGTACTAAGATTTAAATAAAAAATTATTAATTATTATATTATAATATTTTTTTATTATAAATATTATAAAAAATAAAAAATTAATATTATTAATAGACTTTTATAAATAAATTTGAAAAAATATATTAACCTAACAAGTCAGTCAAAAATTTTAAACATATATTAACAAAAATAATCTATTATAAGTTAAAAACAGATTTAAATTTATAAAATAGAAATTTTAAACATATATTAACAAAAATAATCTATTATAAGTTACAAAACAGATATAAATTTATAAAATAGAAAATAAGCCTCACTTATTAAATATTTTTCCACAACTAAATATAATAATAGAGTACTTTGCCAAAGTTAGAAAGTATTTTTGTATATTTAGAAAACTGAAAATATGACTTGTTTAATTTTCACTAGTTGATTAATTTCTTTTATATCTGTTTCTAGATGGTATAATTTTTTATTTTAATTTTATTTATCAAGATTATTAATACATAAGTTTAGTTTTTACGAAATAAAATACTATATTATAATCATCTAAGTTTTCAAAGTTATATTTAAATAAACATTAATATAAAACATATTATCACCAAAATAAATAAATATAAATTTATTAACAACCTTTTTAAAATTATTATTTAATTTTCAAATGGGTATTTATAAATATAACTATTTTAAACACGTCTACAAAAATTCTTTGAGTTGCTAGATATACTTTATTTTAATAAGTTCTCGTGATTTAACCCGTAAAAAATTTATTGTTAAAACAAAATTATAACTATAAATATTTTATAACAATGAAACTATTTTTGCTAAAATTATATTAAAATTAAAAACTAACTGGTATACGCATATATATATATATATATATATATATATATATATATATATAATATTTAGTTTTAAGCATTTGATTTTCTTGTCATTTATACAGCATTTGAATTTCATTTCTTTTTTCTTTTATTTTTGTCTGGCTGGGAAGTCTCCCCACCCTCTCCACTCTCATTCACACAAATATAATAAATATTATTACTAAGAAAATAATTAAATAGTTATTTTAATTAAATTGTTTTTAAAATATAAGTTTTGGTATTTTGTATTTTGTCGTTGTCAGACTGGGAAACACAAAGCCAAAGAGAAAGAAAAAATGCGTAGCCTAACCGGGAATGAATAATTGAGAGACCAAACCAAAGCACGCCTGGTTCAAACCCAAAACGGTGCGTTCCACTCCCCTCGCCTCGCTCCCAAACCCTAACCCTGTTCGGGGCATTTCTCCGGTCACGAAGAAAGTAATCGATTATTTGAGCGAATAATCGATCCGAAAGGAGAAGAATTAGGAGGAAACGATGCCGTCTCACGCGGATCTGGAGCGTCAGATCGAGCAGCTGATGGAGTGCAAGGCTTTGTCGGAGTCGGAGGTGAAGGTGCTGTGCGATCAGGCGAGGGCGATTCTGGTGGAGGAGTGGAACGTGCAACCCGTTAAGTGCCCTGTCACGGTTTGCGGCGATATTCACGGCCAGTTCTACGATCTCATCGAGTTGTTTCGGATTGGTGGAAGCGCTCCCGATACTAATTATCTCTTCATGGGTGATTATGTAGGTCAGTCACTCTTCAATTCCATTTACCTCTTTTTTTTTTTAATTTTTTTTATTTGTTTGTGGTTAGGGTTACGAATACTGCGTACACTAGTTTTTTTTTTTCTTTTTTTTTTGTGTTTATGTTTCTGGATTAATTTTTTTTTGTTTTGCTGAGAAGAGGCCTTTCTCGGGGTTCAATCTGTAATTCGTTCAGTATTAGATTATTACTGGGTAGAAAGCATCGGTTTTTTTTTTTTTTTTTTTTGTTGTTGAATGGATTCTTATTTTTTGAAGTGTTAGTGATTTGTCTGGGTGAATTAGTTTATGTAACTGAGTTTGATGATGTGTCTGTGACATTGATTGCCTCTGTTGATACATAAGAACTTCAACTTTTGACCTTGTTAGATGGAAAACTGTTTAGTGAAACTGAAACTTGCTCACTCCCTCCTGGTTGGGTGATTGCCATGCGTCGATTATAGGGATTTTGCTTAATGTTGATTTGAAGTTATGGGTATTGGATTTTCATTGTTTGGGAGTGTGGTTGTTTTGGCACTTAGATGGTACTGGGAAATGAATTGACGATATATGCATGTCATGTTTTCACTGGATATGGAGTAAATTATGACAAACCTGATTGTTGTGATTTTCTGTGTAATTTTAGTTTGTGTTAAAAAAACTGAATCTTTAATATTCAAACATTTGATGGACAAATGAATTTGAAAATTGCTTGCTTGGGTTTTCCCGGGATAAATATCTGCGAGGGGTGAAAGTCTGTGATGTCCGATTCGCATCTGTGATGTCTGATTCGCATCTATGAAGTATCTAAAGGAGTCTATTTTTAATTTTTTGAATTGCCTGATGCCAATATGGTTTTCTATACACATCATGACACATGAATTTGCAGTTTTCTCTTCCACGAATCTTCATGTGCTGATCTCTGCCTATCATAACACAACTAACCAACAAAGCATTTGTAGCAAAATATCATCTTGCACACCTTTGTAGATGATTTTGGATGGGGGAATGAGATTGATATTGTTCTTTTTGTGTGAAATAGTCAAATAGGCAATGATTTCTGATGATAACAGTTCATAATTTCTATTTTGTTTTTTGTAATGATGTTAAAGAAGAATGTTCATAGTTACTATTTCTGGAATTGGAATATATTGTGTTTTATGATTTTTTTCATGCATATCCATATGCATATCCTAGGCATATCACATATTGCATACAACATTTTGCTAGAATAGACATGTTGCCATATTGTGTTTGTGCATCATAGGTTTTACTGTTGTTCACTATCATCCTTTCTTTTTCATACTTTTTTTGTTATTTTCATGTTATACTCTTCACATCTGGGGATGTTGGCATTTCCTCAAGATATTAATGATCTTTTAATTCATGCAGATCGTGGATACTATTCTGTAGAGACTGTTACGCTTCTGGTGGCACTGAAAGTCCGCTACAGAGATAGAATCACAATTCTCCGAGGAAATCATGAAAGCCGTCAAATTACTCAAGTGTATGAACTATTTCTTCTTATTCAATGTTTCTAACACAACACAATCTTTGGACCCATCATTTATTTTGTCAAGGTCAATCATGTTTAAATTGAAGGTTTGATGTGTGTGTGTGTGTGTGTGTTCAACCGTAGTTGTCAATAACATGCTATAGTTTGATCACATTGCAAATGGCTCTTGGATTTTGTGGAAATCAAATGCCATTGCTCTTTTGAGTAGCTGCCATCACAGCCACTATAGCATTTAAACTTCTGTTCTTTCTTGCTGCTGGAATGGGTGCAACTGTGACTGGGTGCAAAAACCCTAATTTAGCACGTAACAGTCTCTCACTGTCTTCTAGGGCCTTTTAGTGGATAATTTCATGACTCCCCTTTCCACCTTTCATTGATTCAGAGGTTTCAAATGAAACCCCAAAAGTTTCACACTCACATGCATTCTCTCATTGAATACCTACCTTTCTCTGGTGACACTGTCCAGCTAGTGGTGACATTTCTCAGCATTTTATGGTTGGCAGGGGTTGTTTCTGTCCTTCCATGAACTCTGCATCCAGTTTCCAGCTATCCCTGTTTCACCCTTTAACTGTTATCTTTTCTATTTTCTCCTTTCTTTCATTTTTTTTTCCTAATGTTCTGCCTTTATGAATTTCTATTGCTGATAACGAATGTCTTGATTTTGGTATTTTTTGAGCACATGTGTATATGTATAGTATGTATATCATTTAACTTGCATATAAAATTACACAAGTGGCCATCCTGCTATGAGCTATCTGCTAACCCACAATGTATTCAAATTAAAAATTTGAGAATGAGTTGTGGGAGTTGCAACCTCGATACCTCTAGTCGTGGGCCTTATTACCCAATAGAATTCACTTCTTAGTGCACCATCTATCCAGTGGGCTGACATCAAGAGGCTTAAGAGCAACAACTTGGTTTTGTTATGTCTTTAGGACGTAATTTTTACCCCCACTTTCCAGGTTTGTTTTTGTCATCATTAGTATGCTGACTGAATATTTAGTTTTAGGATGTTATAAATTGTAATAATAAAATAATATTTTAGATTTTGGGTGTTGTGTAATCTATGTAGCTGACTTCAGATGCTGAGTGCTGTTAGACATGCAGTCATTTTCACTCAATGAATAGCAACTAGCAATTGTACTTTGTGTCTGTGGATAAACTATTAGAATCATTGCAGTGTAACTATTGTTTGAAATTCGTTTGGACACATCTCAATCATGTTCAGCTGCTCAAAATTAATTTTATGTGAATCAATTTTAATAAACTTTAAATCGAATGAATGCTTTGTTGAGATGAACCTGATACATGAATTCCTAAGGAAACTAACTATAGAAAGATACCCTTTATCTGTGAAACATTGTTCAGCAAACTTGTAAGTTACATCTGAATGACATTTGTTAAAACCAGCACATTAATGATTTGACAGAAATGAAACAGGAAAAATGGACAATCTCTTTAAATACTATGAAAAATAGTTCTTTTAATTAAAAATTGTTTGTTTTGCTTTTTTTCATTTCATCTATATCCTTTACCATCTGCTTTCAGGTATGGCTTCTATGATGAATGCTTGAGAAAATATGGAAATGCCAATGTCTGGAAATACTTTACGGACTTGTTTGATTATTTGCCTCTGACTGCACTCATTGAGAGTCAGGTTTGGGTTAAATACGTTGCAGAATGTTCATCTGACTGATTTTTAGCCAGCCTTTAACTTCTATGTGTGTTACAGATTTTCTGCTTGCATGGAGGTCTCTCACCTTCTTTGGATACACTGGATAATATCAGAGCATTGGATCGTATACAAGAGGTTTGTTGCAATGGCTAGCATGAATGCATAGCTTTATGATCTATTTACTTGAAGAACATTTTTATTTGGAGAATGATATCTTGAGTTAGATATACATCTGATATTTAATATGGCTTGAGAAATATTTGGCTTGATGTTGCAATTGTAGTTTGTATTATTGTTGTTTTGCTCTGAGATGTTTATCTTGGACCTACAATCATGACTGCTTTCTTCTCTTTTTAGTTTAATTTAATTTAATGTTATTGGTCTAGCCAGACAGAAAGCTTTTTTGATATCTTATCTTTTACTCCAGGATGGAATGCGATTTCTTAACATAGTATTGTCCATGCTGATATAGATTGGTCGAGATTAATTGGATACCTGGTGAATTGGCAATTATGCCATCTGGTTTTCCTAACAACTGTATTTGTATGTTACAGGTTCCGCATGAAGGACCTATGTGTGATCTCTTATGGTCTGATCCTGATGATCGGTGTGGATGGGGAATATCTCCACGTGGTGCTGGATACACATTTGGGCAGGATATAGCTGCTCAGTTCAATCATACGAATGGTCTCTCCCTGATATCTAGAGCTCATCAGCTTGTTATGGAAGGATTCAATTGGTGCCAGGTGAATTTCACGAGTAATATCAATCAATAAAATTGTCATTTTCCACTTTGGGAATCTATTGACTTTAAGTTGATGACTCTTGTAGGATAAGAATGTGGTGACAGTATTTAGTGCTCCAAATTACTGTTACCGATGTGGGAATATGGCTGCCATACTAGAAATAGGAGAGAATATGGATCAGAATTTTCTTCAGTTTGATCCAGCTCCCAGGCAAATTGAGCCTGACACTACACGCAAGACTCCGGATTATTTTTTGTAACTTCATTTATCTGCCTGTTTGTAGTTATTGCTTTCTGCCGTCACTGTAGATGTGTCTTTAAGGAAAGAGGATTTTTAAGTTTAAGTGGAGGGTGGTCATCAACATAATTCTTTCTTTCAAGTGTTTACCTGCTGCTGCTGCCGCCGCCTTAGTTGTACAAGAAACCAATAGAACTGACACAAGCCACCAATTGGGGTTGTATATTTTTTGGAGGAGGAAGCGGCAATAACATGGTATATCTTGTTCTGTAATCCCTTTTCTTTTGTTTTTCTTTTTTTCTTTTTACTTTAAATTAAATCTCAAGTTAGAGAGCAGATTTTTGAGTTCTGACAATGATGTCCATTTGAGACTTTTGATGGTGCCAAATTAAGGTGCAGGTGTTCATTTTTCGTGCTTAAATTATATCTTGGTAGAGGGTTGAGTAGTATCAGTGCAGTGATACCTCAAAAGTAGGAACCTAAAGTTTTTTTTTTTTTTTTTTTTTTTTTTTTTTTTTTTTTTTTTTTAAAAAAAATTTATAAACCAATATCCTTCAGTTTCGCCGTTGCACATTTTCTCTGGGTAATTTTGTTATTGGTGTTAAGAATCTGTTGATTTTGTCTGACTAATTATGGTCGGAAAATGCTGTTTGCACATTTTGTCGTTGATTTTCTTTTACGTTGAACTGGGGCCAAAATAATGTGCTGCCTAGTGCCTAGGACGAAGGCAAAATGGGAGCAGTGATCCTTACTACAAAACAAATAAAAATTACAAATATAGAGAAACATGTTGTCAAAATCACACTAGATAGTTGATGTTCACGTGACTCCAAAAAGTGTAGGAGTCAAGCGCACGAAGAACCCGTCTATAAGGATTCTAATTTAATCAATAAAGGATTTTGTTATTATTGAATGCTACTTGGAACATCCATCAACAGTGTTTTGTAGCTCAACCAGCTAAGCCAGGACAAATTACCTTTAGAAGCTCCATGTCAAACCAGAGCTGGTAAAAAATGACACAAAGCAATTTATAAAACAGGATTCAATGTGCTCGTGCCAATGTAAGCGTAGGGCAAGAGAAAAACGTTAGTCATGCCGTTTTTGAACATTGAGAACAATTTGAAATCAAAACGCAATATCCGTAGCTTTGATTCTGACAAAGACAGTGGTCCTAGAATTCGGGTTGGTTTGATGATCTAATATAATTGACGGAAAGAAGAGCTTTGGGAGAAATGAAATTAACGATAGATAATTAGAATCTTACTGGAAGATTTTCGTGAGAGATGCACTTACCTTCACGAAAAAAGCATTTGATCCATTGGGAAAGCAAGGACAATTCGAGAAGAAAGGCTGAACGAATCAATGCTTTTGTTGCTTTCTTTCATTATTTTCCCAAGACAATATCTTTCTTATCCACAAAGAGATCATTACACTTCGCTCTAACCACTCAAAGGGAAGCACGAGGAGTCCTTTCGAAAAGGGCTTGAAGATTACATGAATGTATAACTAGCCACCTGTTAAAACTAAAAGATGTTGGATAGATAATTTTAATATTCAGATAATTAATAAGATGTAAAGAGAAAAAAATACATATATGTATACTTTTATTAAATGAGTTGATTGATTGACTACATATTATAGTTATTTATGAAATAAAGTTGTTAAAATTAATAATATATTTGAACACGTACGAATGACAATTCATGATGTGTTAAGCTTTCCATTTGATTTTTCATGGGAGAGTATTTGATACCTTCATAGTTCAATAGGACAAAAGTAGACCAAAGCCCTCTAAACTTACGTGGGGTGTTCCATTGGGATACACATACACCGAATATCTGGTTTTGTCAATATTTCTTGTTTGATTGATTCAAAGAAACGTATATAATTTCCTTTTTGCTTTGAATATCCTTTGTCAAAATTATATGCATTAATGATTATATCATACTCACCAACTTATCATTTACCATGAACAACATATAGATACGTGGTTCATATACTTACCTGATTTGTCACTTTCTAAATTATTGTAACAAAACTTTCCTTAAAGAGAATGTGGTACGTGGTCACCTATTTGGTCACGGTTCTTGAGAGAACCAACTATGGAATATATGTATGTATATCTCTAAATTATCTATTTAAGGATTCTTTCTCATGTACCTAAAGGTCGAATACTAGATCACATAATGGACATGATTGTTTTCTAACCAAACCTTTATGTTCGTGAATTATATATCCATAGCCCATTCATTTTTACTTTTCTCTTTTAATACTAAAACAACCATTTAAGATCTCCTCTTATTGTTTCACGCCTCAAACTTGCTTACTCTTTATTGAGTCATCCTCTGTTTCCAAGCTCATACACCCTCTCCACAATGGCCAACAAGGACTACAAAGACAACAATAGATCAGTTTGTGAGACCTCAATGTTGTTGGTGGCAAACATCATTAGATTATCATCTCTAAGATTTTCTAGCCAGAGTTTCACAAAAAAACTCACACCTCCACAAGAGGAATCTTGTGAATCAAAATTTTACAAGAGGGAAAGAACACGAGAGCCAAAGAGGATCAAAAGCCCACATTCCTACCTAATGAAACAACAAAAGGAGGATCAACCAACAACCCATGTGAGTCAAGCAGAAAGCAACGTTGACATCGACGCTGAGAACTATATTAACCATATTCGTAAAAAGATCAGGGATGATAATACGATGCATTAATCAAGTTTTTATTTCTTATCTTATCTAAATTTATGTTTTTAGTTTCTTAAGAAAAATTGTTATTATATTTGTTCTTCTAGTAACTTTTTCATTAAGTAATTAAATAAGTATTATTTTGTAATGGTTAAAATAATTCTTTGACAGACACAAAATAATACTTATTCAATTACTTAATAGAAATATTAATTAAAAGGACTAAAATAATAATAACAGAAAAACTTGAAGGACAAGAACAAAATTGAGATAAATAATGCTAATGTTGAATCTTGATTCAAAGCGGAAACGTTTTGATGCCATACCTTTCTTCTTTAGTGTATGTATGGTAAGGTAGGTTTTTCACTTTTAGTGATTTATTGTGTAAAGCTATATATCAATTAGGTAGGTTACCTATGTGTTTCATTTTCTGCCCGACCAAATCATAGGATCAATATAAGAAGTGGGGATCTTCACGAAATATTTTGTGGGAGAAAAATAAGTAATGAAAAGAAAATTATCTTGTGAGGATAATTATTCTCGTAGTAGGTGGATATGCCGTGCCCGCATAAAAAAATATTTAGTAGATAATTAAAATACGTATATAAAGATAGAGAAATATATATATATATATATATATATATATATATATTTATTTGTAAGTAAGTTAGCTGATTGACTATGTATTGTGGTTCATAGTGAAGTAAAATTCTCTATGAATAAATATAAGTACTAGAATTAGTTTTTCTTTTATTTTTTAATTTTTAAATTTAACGTTTCTCTTTAAGTAAAGGGATGCATATAAATCTTATTAGTTTTATTTCTGCTAAATGAATTGAATGTAAGATAGTGATTGGAAACCTTAGTAATAGTCTTGGTACTTGAACTGATGTTCAATCTTATAAATTGATACTTAGTATTCAGTTTCTTGAGTGAATTCCATAATATTGAGTAAAATACTAAGCAATAAGTATAGTAATTGCTAACCATTTGACATCAAAACTTAAAGAGGAGAGTATTAATTTCTTTTAAAATTATTTTTCTTTTGTGCATTAATCTTTATTGTCAACAACTTTTTCAATTTCTAGAAAATAGATGAACAGTGAAATTACAAATCCAATGAACAAATTAAAGCCTAAACATAAACATATAAAGCGACTAAATGAGATTAGGGAGGGGAGAGAGGATGACAAGATTTATATTGGTTTAATTAGAAACTGTCCGTCCTTTATTCAATATATCAAAGTATTACAAATCAAGGAAGCCTTTCACGCTTTAATCCAGAGGATTTTAATATTTTTTTTCTTGTAGAAGAGTAGTCGATCAAAATTTTTAAATGAAGTAAAAAAAAGTTTTGAGTTATTTCATTAAGATAATAATAAAATTTTAAAAGTATTGTGAAAGTCTCGTGATATTTAATTAAAATAACTAATTAAAATAATTATGATTGATTTAAACATGTACTATAGTGTCATGTTTTCTTGTTCCGGGTGCAAAGTATAAATTGATTGAGATGATCAATACTGAATTATCTTCGATGATCAATACTGAATTATCTTCGATGATCAATACTGAATTATCTTCGATGCGGTATAGATGATCAATACTGATCAATACTGAATTATAGTGTCATGATTGATTTAACACCAAGGTAATTTATATAGGATTCAACTTCAAGCTCATATGTATGCTTCTGTGTGTGATGATATTTTAAATGATAGATTTAACTGAATTTTGAGTTCTGTGATTGATGCAATATAAATCTATAATTTTTCCTATGTCGTACTTTTGGGAAAGTCTTAAAAAATAGAGGAGTTTGCCCAAAATTCGCGGTGCCACTGCCATAGAAGAATATTTAGACATTTTGACAAAGAATCCTTATTTTTAATTTAATGAAAATTATGTTGTTTATTTAGACCTAATTAACTCTAAATCTAACCATTGGAATTGGATGATTGTGGTCTTAATTAAACTTTAAAACTTTGTTATTGGAACTTATTTAAGATGGAGTCATTTAGAGCTACAAGTGGAACAATAGAGTTTAACATTAAATTGTTAGGAAGTGATCAAATCTTTCATTGACTTCTAATTGATTAAATTAAGATAGTATTCTTATCCCGTAAGGCATAGACGAGTTTTCTTTGAAGGCTCTCGTACCTGGGATTCGGGTATGGAGCCTCTTGGTACTCATATTGATTAGCATTGAGGGGATAGGGATAATCTTTGTTCGAGCATCTGATTGACATATACTCCAATGCGACCTTGACAATTTTAATTAGTACCCATCAAGGACATTCATTACACTGATACGTGAATATAAATTACACTTCGGAAGAGATTAAATTACTCAGTATAACTTATACTATCTATATATTATACTGTTACATCGTCCAATAACTTGTAGAACGATTTTACCTCAAAACACACTATTTGATTAAAAGTTCCTTTAATATATATCATGTACAAAATTTTATGTTAATCTAAACCTAACTCACTCATACATAAAATAATAAAATACTTTGCTTAATTATCGTCTTATTATTGTTTAATTTTAAAAAAGTTGATACAAACCATCTTAGTAATATCTATTATAAGTGAATGGTTGGATCAACAAAATTCATGTTTTGTAACATATTATTGACTGATTTAATAGTTGATATAAATTATACATATATATAATGTGATTTATTTCTATTAAGTTTAAAAATTATGATAAATAGTATATGTAAAATACAAATATACAAGATGGGGTTAAATTGTGTTTTTCAAATTAAAACTTTTTTAGATGATGCGTTTTGTGTCTTTGTTGAAAAGACTTGATTAGACGCAAACTTAAACTTCTCTTTATAAAAATTGATTTTAATTAAAAATTCAGTTTAAGTTATTAACTCTAAGCAGATAAAAATAATTAAAGCAATAATATTTTTATACTGGTTCATTTATTCAAGACTATGTTTAGTTACCCAACAACTTGCTGAGGTTCCACTATGAGTATTTTTTGAACTCAACAACTCGTGACTGTTGGACTTAAAGCTTGAAGGTGTTTTGGTGTCTCTTTTGGTGTTTTGTTTTTGATGCTATGTAATTTTTGGTTTTCTTAGATGAAATGTAATTAGGAGTTTCCTATGTATTGATTGTTTAGTTTAGGCATGTGTGTGGTTGTTCTTTAGTTGAATGCCCTGGAGAGCTTGGCAATCTTGTGTGATTTCTCATGTGTCAAATGTTTGGTTTCCCTCTCTAAAATGTTTTGAAAATATCTTTGGTAACCAACTGAGGTAATAAATTACCAACAGAAGGTAGTTAACTACCAACAGCAGGTAATCAACTACCAACAGTAGGTAATAAAGTGTGGGAATGCATTTGCCACTTGAGTAATCGATTACCCCCTCGGGTTAATCGATTACCATGAGCCAAAATCACCCTAGAAATCCTTGCTCACTAGTTTAATCGATTACCAGCTTCTGGCAGTCGATTATCCTTATCAGAAAATCATTAAGTTGCCTAAATTGAGTTTTTAATTGAACATATAAATACTCTTTTCTCGAAATTTAACATAAGATCTTGGAACATAAGTTTTAGAAAAGTTCATACACTTTCATATTCTCTAAAAACTGAGTTCATCATCTTTTCCAAGAAACCCATAAAGAACTTCAAGAGTTCATCAAGTTTTCATAAAGAAAAGGCAAACTTAATCTTTTCTCTGACTGAGTGGTATTCATAGTGTTATCTTTTGTGATCAGATCTACACTCCAGGTGTTTTCTAAACTGATCTTTTGTTTACCTTTTGATTTCTGGGTTATTACTCTAGGAGAGAGGTCTCTCTGGATAGAGTAAAGGTCTTTGAGAAGTGTGTTCTCAAAGGTTTGATCTTGGGTGTTCCAAGGTCAGGGAAGAACTGTTCCTTGGGTTAAAGGACAAGTTTTTTGGTGTTTTGATTTCGTTTTTGTGTTGCTTGTTGCAGAGTGAATATAAAAGAACACAAAAGGGATCATTTGATAGTGGAAGACCGATCGCAACAGTTGTTAGGTTGGGGACCTGGATGCGAGCGATGGTAGAACCAAGTATAAATCACTGTGCACTTTTCTTCTTCCTTATTCTCTTTACCGTTTACCTTACATTGCTGTTATCACGATTTATCTTCTGCAATTTGTTCGGTAATTAACTCGGTAATCAACTAAAACTGGAACAATTAGATACTGATATTGATTACGACGCATATTGATTACTAACGTGTTTCTGATTATTCCTTTTGGTATTTCCGCTGTGTATCTTTGATATTTCCTGTTTATCTGTCTCTTCTATTGATAGGTAATCAAGAATAGCTTTGTTTGAATTAAAAGGAATTAGAAACTCGCGAAATTGGGCTATAGTGGAACTAGAATCTATTCACCCCCCTCTAGATTCACACATAGGGACCATCAGTGACTAATTACAAATATTCTTTGAATACAGCCTTCTCAGGTTAAACCTGATATTCTTTGACTCTAGCCTCCGTAGGCTAAACCCAGGTATTCTTTGAACCTAGCCTCCTCAAGCTAATCAAAGTTATTCTTTCAACACTCAGTCTCTTCAAGCTAAAACAAGTATTCTTTGGATCTCAGTTTCCTCAGGCTAAACACAAGGTATTCTTTAAACAATTAGTCTCTTCAGACTACATATTACCACAACAGTGATTTACAATTAAGATCAATAAAAATTATCCTCTACGTAGAGAAATTTTACAATGAGTTCTATTCTAAGTTCAGGGTGAGAATATAATCTTTGTAGTGTAGTGTGTCAACTTCAACTCGCTGCAATGAAGTCCTTTTATAGATAACTTCTTGAAGTATCCGTTAGATTGAAGATTTGAACGTTAGTTCTTTGTCTTGGGATACTTCAACATCTGACAGAGTAAACAATCAGAACATTTAATGCAAAGTCAGCAGATATCAGTGTGAGGTCGGAGTTTAACTGATTTGCTCAGAGATTTCACAGAAATGTGCAACTGCTCTTTTCGTGTTGCAGAGGTTTATTTTAAAATCTTTTTCCCTCTAAGTTTCTGAGTAATGACTTGATTTGAAACGAAAACACGTGTTACCCAGTGTTTGAACTTCATTAACTTGATAGACGAATGGACAAATAGATGAGTTGTGTATTGAATTCATTCGTCTGTCTTTCTTCTTCATCTTTAACTTCAGTCTTTATATCTTTACTCTTGAACGCATGTCTTGAAGTTGAGATAAGCTCTTTGTTTGATCTTTGAAAGGTTCTTCATCTAATGAGGTTGATTTGAAACATGATGACTTGAACATTTCATCTTTAGCGTCTTCTTGTTTGAGGGTGCATTTTTCGTTTATGTTGATAATGATCTGTTTGATCATTCTTCCCTTTGTGTATGTTGATACATCCATCTGTCATGTAATTATCAAAATTAAGATTTTAAGTCATTTTGACTTAACAATATATATATTTTTATATACAGAATATATAAAAATACAGTTAATTATTGATAATTGATTTAAAATAATGAAATGAATCTTAAGAAAAGTATATTAGATTAAAATTTTGAAAGATTATTTTAGCAATTAATATTTTTATGGATTTTAAAAAATGTCGTAAGATTTACTTAAAAGGCTTTGATAATTAAGATTTTTTTAAGTCTAGAGTAGATTTATATTATATAAATTTATAAGATTTGAAAAAATATTATGAATTTATAAGATTTCAAGATATTTCACTTGCACAATCAACGGTAGTAATACCTCTTGAATTATAATTAAAATAAAATATATTATATTTAAAATAAAATTATAAAAATTTATATCATATTTTTTTTTCATCACTATTGTTATTATTTTTTACTATTGTTGTCGTTACTCTCACAAGTGTTATCATTGTAGTGATAATCGTGATGATAACAAAAGCGGTACTAGAAATAATATATGATAGTAGAGATAATAATAATGATAGAAGAGGTGATAATAATAATGCATAATATAGTGATGTATATGATTAAAAACTCATTAGATAGAAAAATTTATATATTATTAAAAAAAAAAAGGTTTTACACTATCTCAAAGGTTTAGATGAACTTACTAAATGAGGATTACTTATATTTTTTTTCTAAGAAGTCCACAAAATCTATCATGACAAATAATCAATTAAACCTATGTGATTTTGAATACTAGATAATTTTTCAAAAAAAAAAAAATTGTGAAATTTTTTAATTAAATACTACTAAAATTTTAATTCTTTTTTTTAAAAAAAATACATAATTGTATTAATTAAATACCACAAAAAAATTTCAGATAATCATTTACAAGACTATCTATAATAAAAATCTTTTAATAACATTCAAAATCTTAATCTAAAGCACCCTCTCATAGACCAAGATAACAATAACATATTAAAAGAAATAAACTAACAAAATGCCTACAAATACAAATAATAATAATAAATAATTAAAACATTTATACTAAAGAATGAACCCTAAAAAAATATTTTCTAAAATATACATCAAAGAGAACATTAACCGTAATCAATATTATGTCTTCATCCAAAAAAACAACATTTATTGGATATCTAGAATGTTAGCTAAGTACAAAGTCATAATTTGATAGGAAAAAATATAAAGAAAAATAAAAAATATTAATATGACATTTAAAGATACTAAAAAAAATTACACATCTGATCCTTCCAAGTCTCTCTCAGACTAAACATCTCCCTTCCTGGCCGAGGTGATATGATATCTCTGTAGCCATTATATAAAACTTTATAAGAGGCACCAACTCCTCTAAACTTCCTCTTATGTTCTAAATTGTAATTAGACATCGTGTAGTCTATAGTCACTTGCACAATTTACATAATCAACCTAATAATATATAGATATTACGTGTCTTCTCAAAAAAATTATCTTTAAACTCTTGTATGTTTTCATCTGGGTTATTTTCACTTGTACTAAGACACATCTTTCCAAATAATATTTCTAAATTATTATATTCTTTTATATTAATTCTCTTCGCTCACTCATTCTTTCCTCACTCACTTGTGTTAACACATCGGAGAATGTTTTAAAAGTACCATCTTCCTTAAAAATCCCAAAGACGAATTCCGGAATACCATCACCGTCGGAGGATTCTAACTCGATTTCTGAAATGTTCTTGATCTCTGCAATGTTAACCTTAGCTCGGACTCACGAAAGTAACAATCGTTTTCTCTTCCCACACACATTCATGCATTATATACACCAAACAAACAAGCCATTCAATTACCTAATTATCCATCAGTACTCACCATTAATAACTTCATATTCTCTAACTCGATCTATGTAATATTCTTCTGCAATGTTAACCTTAGCTCATACCCACGAAAGTAACAATCGTTCTCTCTTCCCACACACATCCATGCATTATATACAGCAAGTAAACAACCAATTTAATTACCTAATTATCCACCAGTACAATCTATTTATTTCTTTTTCACCTTCAATAACTTCATAATCACATCATATATCCATACATTCCAATGATTAATTTATTTCTAACCTCTGTTAAATTCCACTCTTCAACAATATATTGCTCCCGGTAAAATTTCCAATTTTACACGACAAAAAGAATAATCAAAACCATCTATAGTTAACCACTTTGTTCAAGTAACGCTAATAAAATTGTCAGCGCTACCACTTAAATTCTCCTTAGACAGACTCTGAAACGTTGCAGGCGATTGTTCCTTGGGCACCGGCAGTTTCAATAACAGTGACTCCCTATTCAAGTCCAACTCAGACATCTTCAAAGACGAAGCCTTCAAAGACGGAGCCACAGGCACAGCCGGTCTCGACGGTTCCACTTGTTCTTCCGTTACCGTCATTGGTTCCATCACCTTCATTCCGTATTACCACAGAAATATTAAATCAAAACTAGATCGCGTAACAAAAAATTAAAAAGTTGTTGTTAAGATACAATACCGAATCTGTGGTAATGTCAAAGAGACTAGATCTCCTGCGGCGGCGATGATTCTGTCCATGACGGTGGAGAAAATACTTCTGAGCATGACTAGCCACCTGTGTTGGCGTACGTGTCTTCACGAAGTTTCTCGAAATTCCCCTCCAATCTCCTTTTCCGACTGTCTGCAAACCTTGTATGAATAGCCTGTGTTCCTCTTCTGTCCATGGAACACCTTGAATCCAAACACAACCATTCGTCATTAAAAAATACCAATTAATTAATTAATTAATTATAATAATAAGTTAATTACCTCGTTTGCGTTCACGCGAGCGATCAGAAGGGTGAACGACGTCGTCTGAGATGTAACCAGTGTTGGGATCAGGCATCGACCGAGACTCGTACTGGGAGAGATTGTGCATGCTATTACTCTTTCTGATGGAGGTGGGGTTATTATCCTGTACGGTGAGGCGCACGCCGAAGAGCATGATCCCCTTATCCTTCTCCATTTTCAGTTTAATAACTTAATTATATTAGTTTCAGTCCATGCAAGGAGAAGAAGAAGAAGAAGAAGAGAGGATCAAACAGAGTGAGATTGTTATATGATGTGATAAAACAAGAGGCTTAACAATCAAGGGTGAAAATGACTATTGCGTGTTTCTAACTGGCTCTGGCGATTTTCACGTGCTTATTATTAATTTATTTTCATTATCAGTTACTAATGAATAATGATACTCTGCCAGTGTTAATTAGCCAATGTTAATGTAATTTTAAAAAACGTATACTCTGATTTAGTTTTAGACATTTGACTCTGCGAGGTATTCATTTCTAGACATGAGTTATTATGTTCATGAATTTTTCTGTTTTGTGCTTTATCATTCAATTATTTCCGTTTTCTATTTTTTTATTTTTTTACTTTATTTTATTTTTAGACATGAGTTATTATATTAATGTATATGGGTGTTAGTGGTTTATCATTCAATTATTTATGTTTTTATAAATAAAAGGTATATATAATAAAAATAAAAATTATTTGATATAAATGCCTATTTTGTAAATTTTTATATAGCTAATAACAATATAATTAAATATATACTATCAAAGAAAATTATATAACTTGATGATTATATATATGTGTGTGGATTACTTATATTTATTAAAAAGATCTTTAATTATCTGTCAAAACAATATCTTTGATTAATCCGTTTTCTTAAATAAATATAAATTATGTGATAATTATATATATATATATATATATATATATATATATATATTATAAAAACATAACCATCTCTGCTATCATAAATAAGAAAATATCCATCTGTATAAGTTTGGTTCTAATTAGATTAGGTCGATTAGCAAAATCAAATTCAAAAATTTGTTATTTCAATTTTTGATTTCTCCATTTTTCAATTTGTTCAGTTCTATGGAGTTTTTGAATTAATGGATTTTATTTGATTTGGCCAGTTTATGGCAATCATTATCTTACTCAAGTTCCGTCTTCCATATTTTTTCTATTATATTTGATATAAAATTGAACTAATTTATTATTATAATAGATTTGTTAACTTCTAAAAACAAAGTTCTTATAAATCACAAGAATTTGAATTTATGATGAAATAAATGAGTAAACTTTTTAGTTTTCTTTCTAACACTATCTTTATTTTTTTCTATATCATTTATCATATTTTTAGTTTATATTTCTTTGCGTGTTCAGTTTTACTTTCTCTCTTTAATTCTTCCCCTAGTCCTTTCAGTATTGTTTTTGATAAAAAAAAAATTATTTGGACATCTTTCTATTTTTTTTCTCATTTTATTCATGAAAATAATAAAAACAATATATGAGTGTATTTGGATTATTGTGCGATTGGTGGCAAAAGACTGATGTCTATCATTGTATGTAAGTATGTGATAAATATATTTATGCAGTACTTTCACTGAAAAGAATAAAAATAAAAATCGTCCATCAAATATGAATCAATTATTGAAAAATATATGCACTAACAATATTACAATACACGATAAATCACGAATTTATTAATTTTAATAAGAAATTTTTTATAAATTATATAACATATTATTTATAATTAGATAATTATATAAAATTGATTTACATTAATATATAATGTTTGAACTATTAATCACTTGTATAATCATATTATTAATATGTAAATTAAAATAATATATAAGATTTAAGATTATTATATAATACATATGGTTTATTAAAAATCAATATATATATATATATATCATTTTATTTTTAAAAAAACATTATGAAAATAAAAATTTAAAGTATTGTCTTAAAACATGAATAAAATTTTATATGATAAATAAATTTTCATTTAATTTTTTTTAAAAAAAATTGCCTTAAAAATATATATTTTATTTAAAATAACATATGTGCATATATAATTCGATGTAATATATTTTTATTTGTAATGAGAGAATATTGCGTATGATGTAATAATTACATTTTTCAGTGTAAAGCATATTTTAGATATATTCTTTTAACGTAAAGTTAACTGAATTCAAGCATAAAATAAAAAACAATGAATTATACTCTACTATTTTAGTATTAGTCTAAATTTACTAAACTTAATTTAAACTTATTAAATTTTATATTCTGCCCATTTATACTATTATTCGTATATACCTTTTATTTTTACAATGATTAAAAATATAAATTTATTTTTTTTAAAATTAAATAATATAAAATATAATAATAATTTAAATAAATTTAAGACCATACATTTAACTAAAATATAACTTAATTCTTAATTTTTTATATTATTTGATTTGAAATATAATTAATAATGGAATATACAATTTATTTAAAAATATATGTAAATTAAAACTTATAAAATGTCAAATAGACTCATGAACTTTTTTTTCAAAATTGACTAGGAAAGAGTTGGATTTAAATTTTTTAAAATTATAAAAAAAGCAGGGAAAAATAATAAATAAATAAATAAATAATGCATCTTCAACTGGTTAAAAAATAATAAAATGTAAAACCTGAATGAAATGCAAAGTATTTTATATTTTTAAATATTAACTTTTTTTTCTTTGTTAACACCACGTAAATATTGATATTAGTATTTGTTAAAAGTTATATTATTTAGTTGTTACATATTCATGAAATAGAGTCATGAACTTTTTTTCAAATTTGACGAAAAAAGAGTTGGATTTAAATTTTTTAAAATTATTAAAAAACAAGAAAAATGATAAATAAATTAATAATACATCTTCAACTCGTTAAAACAAATAAAAATGTAAAAAACTGAATGAAATGCAAAGTATTTTATATTTTTAAATATTAACTTTCTTTATTGTTAACACCGCATAAATATGTGATATTAGCATATGTTTAAAGTTATATTATTTAGTTGTTACATGTTCATAGGATAATGGGTAAGTTAAACATTTTAAAATAAGATATATTTAAAATGAATTTACCGAAAACAAATTTTAAAAAATACAAATTAAACATATTCATTGTCCGGTTTGAAAACCCCTCGAGTTTTAATCAACTGTACTTTTTCAGTTTTAATTCACATGTTTAATAAATTATATATTATGTAATTAAATATATTTTAATTCAAATAATAAATAAAAATTAATTTAATTTTAGTTGTTAAATGTTCTATTTTAATTTTTTCAATTTTTATTATAATTTAAAACAAATAACTATTGAAATAATTAATTTATATACATAATCATTATGGGTTATTTAAACAAACTTTAAGATGAAGGAGTGTAATTTATTAAATTAAAATATAACTAACTAATTATAAATTAAATTTTGTAAGACTTTTGGGTATTTATTATAAAATCAACATACCGCCATGAATAATAAATTGCGATTAGTTAACACTATAAAATATTTTATATTAATAAATTTTTCTAAAAATATAATAGTTTAATTTTAACATAAGAAGCGCAAAGAGTTGAGTAAAATGTAACGACGGTAGCACGGAGAGAGGGACGTTTAATTTTTATACATTAATTTTATTAATCAATATTTGTTGGGGAAGAGTATAATTTTGTGGAAGGGACATTTTTCATTATTTCTTAAAAAGAAATAGACTATTTTACTATTGTTCTGGCTAAGAAACTTTTATTTAATTTTATTTAATCATCTCAATTTTCAATCACCATCAAATTTGTTTTTCCGGAATCAGGTAAAAAAGGTATAAATGTTACGATGATGAATATGTGATGTTGATAATCGAAAGGACCTTGAAATTTCTTGTAAATGATGTCTTCTAATGGGTCAATCTCTTTAGAGCTGAATATCTACAAAGATTCTAATGGGTCGATCTCTTTAAAGCTGAATATTTACAAAGACACTCTGACGATCAAATTAGTATGTCACTAAAGTGTTTAGGGGATATAAATGTAAGATAGAGTGAATTAATGATTAAATTCAGAATACTCCTTGTAAGTAGGCATGTGTATAGAAAGTATAGACTTGTCCATGTTCGAAGTAACTTTTTTTGGTAACATGACGTAATGCAATGTGATTTGGTGGGCTAGGACAATTCATACATCCTCTAGATTTGGTGTTGTCAAGTAACAAAATGCTGAGTTTATTTATTAGTGACAATATAAATTGGGCTCAAATTTATTTATTACATTTTACTTTTATAAAAATTGCTTTTCTTTTATTCACTAATCAATACAACATGGTGCTTTGATGCTTTACTAATGTGATGCTAAAAATTTGAGACGTAACATTAAATTTTTCTAGTAGGTATGACAGGTTTTTCTTATCTTTACATAAAACTTTTTTCTTTTCTTCACAACTTTTATGTGTTAGGCATTTAGCACTTTGTATGTTTCAAAAAAATTCATGGGAATTTGCCCTGCTCACCATTTAACTCCTTGTATCTATAAATAGTTTTCTTTTTCAAATGTTCTTTAGCAAAATCCCTTTCAATTCTTGTCCATTCTTCTTTTCTGTGACTATTCTTTTTTTTTTTTTTTTTTCAGACAATGAATAACAACATTCGTAGAGAACACTTCCCTACCGAGGCTGGTGCTTCTCATAAATACCTACAATTTTTTAACACATCAGTTTTTTGCATCAACTAGAATTAAGAAGGAAGTAAACATCTCGCACAAATCATTTCAATTAACAAATTGTGTTGCAGTGATTTTCTTTCGTTAAACAATCTCTAATTAATTTAATTTATATATGATTTTCCATCAGCATGTAAATATCATAAGAGCTTAAAAAATGTGAAAATGAACAGCAAAGGCGCCAATAGTTTCCCGGATAAATTGATAAGTGCCCGACTCATCAAGTGAAATCAGTAATTTCTTGGTAACGAACAGCTAAAACTAAAGTTCTATTAAAAAGCGTTTTTCCATGATAGAACCTCCTAAGAGAATATAAGATTTTCATGAGGCTGATCTTGAACCGCCATCCATGTACGAATACCTTTGTTTAAGAAAATATTTTTAGTGTAGAAAGTCTCAAATTCAAAATTTTCCACTGAACAGATTTCTTGAGAAACGAAATCATAGACTCAAAACAAGACCAACTACTATAAAAACACTCTTCCATAAACCAATAATTGGTACAAGTAATAACTAACGTTTATTGAAAAAAACAACTCCCAAAAATCTGGGATAAAAAATAATTGGCAGTAACCATTAAATACGTTTCTTCAACTTGTATTGGATTAAAAACATAAAATGTATTTGGGCCGTCACCATCTTCAAGACACCCAATAACAACAATACAATGCGACACTTAATTATGTAATACACAAACAATTTTTGTAGCTATATAGTCACTCATGTAATACACAAGTAATTAACCCTAATGTAGTCATGTAATACACAAACAATTTTGTGGAAGAATTTTTTTTATTCTTTTTAAACAATTAAAAAGAGTAATAAAAAGCTATGGTATATTATAATTATTAATATATATTGGAATTAATTTGCGTTCATTTTGTTATGGAACTTTTAACTTATTTTATTTAATTATCTCAACTTTTAATCAAGTATTTTCATGTGAGCAAGTAGAAATTATAACTGTTTGGAGACTGTGATAATGATCTACAGTTTACCATAAATACCTACAATTTTCTAACACATCCATATTTTTTCTATACATTTAGAATTGAAAAGGAGCAAATGTCGTATCAATCATTTTAATTCAGAAATTGCATTAATGATTTTAATTTAGAGATTGCATTAATGATTTTCTTTCGCTAAACAATCTCAAATTAATAATATTATATTAGCATCTAATTATCTTAATATCACGAGATTATAATAATTTCAAAGGATACGGGTAAACAAAAATAGCTATATGTAATAAAAAAGTATTTATATTGTACAAAACATATTAATAATTTTCAATATCCTTAAAAATTTATATTACAGTATACAAAAAATTGTTTATACACTAAATAATTTGGAATTCAAATTCAACTTATACAAAAAAAATATAATGAAATTAATAAATATGTGCATTAAATTGATTGTGTTGTCATATAATCAAATAAAATTTATTTGATATATCTTTTATTTAATAAATTATTATTAGAGTCTCTATTTTTCTGAATATAGATTGTCTTAAATGTTATTTTACTTTTTATTCTTAAATTATTGCATACTCTAATTATTTGATATATTATTATTCTAATATATTCTTAAGATATAATTTTATTTAAATTAGTTTTATTATCATTACACTCTGTCTTGTTTAATTTATTCCCCTTACTTCGTGATTTTATGCTTTATATAATAAAAATAATTACCTTATTATTAAATTAAATTAAATTAATTTGATTACAATTACTATTTGTTTCTTCACATTTGTTCCCAATTCAAAGATATATTATTCTTAATTCTGAATTTTCCCTAAAAAATACTTTTTATAAATTCAACATATTATCATGGATACGTGAATATATATATATATATATATATATATATATATATATATATATATATAATTGGACACTACCAAGTTAAGGTTCGTTATTGAAAAAATGGAATAAGTTAAACTAAATCATAATCTAATTAAATTTAATATCATTTTTTATAATTATTATTAAAATTTAAATAATATAAAGAAATTTTATACGGAATGGTACCGGCTTATTTCTCAATAAACGTTTTAATTCTTTAATTTTTAAAATTAATTTTTGTTATAACCTGTTCCATAACTAGACCACGCCCGCACACTCGGGCTAAAGTTTAGTTTTGTCTAGAATCAAAACTTGGGCACGATTACCTAAAATGATATTATTATTATTATTATTATTATTATTATTATTATTATTATTATTATTATTATTATTATTATGATTTAAAGCAATATTTTTAACAATTCATGTACACTACTTACTAAACTAAATTGCATTTCTTGAATTCAGTAATATTAATTGTTGTAAGATTAATTACGGCTAGGCTACAAGAGGCTTGACAAAAAAATGTAGGTGAATTGGAAAAACCTTACAATTAAGCAAGTTGATCTAACATTTTAATGTTAATGATTAACTATATAATTTTATCTTAGAGTTTTTTACTAATTTTTAAGAAATTTGTTTCAGTGTTAATTTACCTCAGCCCATATTAAATTTATAATCATTAGATAAGAATATTTCAAATAGGTTATTTAGGAATAATTTATTTAATTTATCATTGGATTAAATTTTAAGAAAATCTCATTTATTTATTTTTATAATGAATATCTTAATTTTTTAATTAAATTCATATATTATAAATATATTCCAGTATAAAATTAGGAAAAATAACAACTATTCTAGTTTTTATACAATAAAATTTGAATATTTATTTCATTATTATTAATTTATTTGACTAAGGATGTGAAAAAGTTTGTTGTCTAACTTCGTTAACATAATCTGTAAATCAATATACTTACAATTACACTTATAAAATATTTTTATATATTTTTTAAATACATTTATATTATATAATATATAATATATAAATCGAAAATTTTTGGGGCCACAGCCTCGGGATACAAAGAAGATCAGCCATTAGTTAGTTGCGACTAATATATTTTAAATTGGTGGAAAATGTCAGCATGTAAACGGAAAATGCATCCATCCTGAAAGCAATAATTTGAGTGTAGTTGAATTAATTAATACGTACATACTTTGGACAAAAAAGAAAAATAAAAAAAATAGAAGAAAAGAAGGGTATGGTGGAGAAGGAGGGCGTTTGTGCACCATGAATTAGGCATATCCGGTGCTCCTTAATTTAATGGAATACTTGGTATTGTTTAATCCAAAATTATTTGCACTTATCACTTGGGTCACCTCAGCCGTTTTATGTGGCCAATGAATTGTTTGTTTTCCTTTGACTAGTCTTTTGATGCCACTTTTTTTTTATGTTTTTTTATCCAGATTTCTATGTCCTCAACTAAGAAGAGATTATACTGAAGTTTTGAAAGTTGAGTGTTATCGGGTTTACAGAGAAACATATATATATATATATATATACCGATAATATAAAATTTAGAGTTTATTTTATCATTCAGTTAATTATAATCACTATGTATTAAATTATTGACTTATTTATGGTTATCCTAAAATTATATTAAACTTAATTTATATTGAATTTTCGCAACTAGTTATGGATCTATATTGGTTAGATTTTTGACTTGACACTGTTGAGATTATTTATTTGTATTTTCATGAAAAATACTATAATTATTAGTTTATGTACATTTTTATGTGATTTAGGTTTATTTTTTGCTGTCTTAATTAAGATTAACTTCTATAAAATGAGCTATTCACTTAAATAAGTAATGTCAGTTATTGACTAAAAAAATTAACAATTGATACGTGGATATATGGATCTATTGAAATAAAAACTGATAGTTCTATATTATCAGCTGGAATTAATTACACTGTATTGCTAGCTGACCTTATAGAATTTTAATCTATTGTCTTAGATGTTAAATCAAATGAATATGTTTTACTTAGTTATATATATTTAAATAAAATTTCAGTTTACTTAATCATTATTCAATTTCCAGCAAATAGAAAACATGACGAAACGTTTATATATATTAACAATAAAATAATGTTTCATCAACTAAATCAATTTTTGAAAAATTTCGAAACAAATTCATCACTAATGTTAAACTTTTATGATCATGTTTAACTTTCCACAATGGGCAAATTTATAGAAGTCACGGATAAAATAGTAATTTAATGAATGAGATGAAATACCTATTAGTTGAGATAAGTTGAGCGTGCATGTTTGTTGGGATTATTACTATTCCATAGTCGTATAAAAAGCTATAGATGTTCTATTCTTTTTTTTTTTTTTTTTCAAAGGATTCTCAGTGGCTAGAGCATAGACCGCTAGGTTATATAATTGTGGTCAAAGAAAATGAGATCCACTACGTAACATGTTAATTTAGCAACGGTAGTGGAATACTTCGCGTGCTAATTAGTCCTCGACTTATGATCCCCTGTCACTATTAGAAAAAACAAATAATTTTGGCTTTGATTCAATAGGTTATTTGTGAAAAAAAATTAAGAAAAAAATCCAATTATATTTATTTCAAAATCTACGCAAAAGAATCACTCGGGTCGGTAAATACTTATATGTAATGAGAATATGAATCCGTAGCATAATCGCAGGACAAGAAAACATATCCAAGAGACCACCGTCGGGAATGACATGTTTCTTCTTTAACAAACTCTAAGATTATTATTATTTTTTTCTTTTTGGATCTTTCGTCTAACCGTTGTTGGGTTGACATGGATAATTCGTTGTTTAATTTTTACACTTAAAATTTTCAATCCTCAATGGAAAATTGAGAGATATATGTTTGGAAATCTCACCTTACATAAAATATGTTAAGTGTATATAAATAAAAGATATTCTTACCAAATTTTGTAGAATTAAATTAAATTCATAATTTATATTTCTAATAGTCTGTAAAATGTTTTTTTGTGCATGGAAATTGAAACAATCAATAGAGGCGAATGTTAACAGTATACTTATGTTTGTGGTAATTTGGGTCAATATTTTAATTATTATTATTTTTTTAGAGAGTTGAATCACACTTTCTCACTCGTTGGTTGGAGATATTCATGTTTGAGCAGCAAAACGAGTTATGTAGGCATAACATTTTAGTGGAATAGAGGTTCTGCTCTAGTCATACTTATAATTAATTTGTACCATTGAACTAAACACTGCCCAAATGGATGGAAGTAAGCACCATTTTGGCATGTTTTGCATTCTACTTGTTTTAGAAGCCTTGGTGACGAGCTCTTAGGTCTAAGAGCGTGTTATAAACTTTTTCATAATTATTTATAGGAAAAAGAACAAGTATCATAGGAGATCATTATACTTTTTATATATATATATATAATAACAACTGAGGGTTCAATTTAAGACTTCATACATGTTTTCCAACTCTTTCTACTCAGCCAACTCCAATTATTCATAGAAGAATATTGCGGGAGATCTCTATATATCTTTTACAATGATGTAGAGGATTGAACTTGAGATTACATATACACTACTCTAACTCTTATTAGGCCTTGATACCCCCTCCTCCAAGTATTTAAAAAAATAAATTCAACTGAATATATAATTAGGGTATTATAATAATATTTATTTAATTTTATATGATAAATTTTATCTTAAATTTTATCCATAAAATTAATTTTATGCCTAAAACTAGTTAACATTTAAATAATATTTAACTATTTTTTTCCGTGTTCAATTGCATTTTGGAATTTGGATCCATTCTTGTTTATGTAGATTATCTTCGGGTTAGTTTCATAAGTGTTGTTGACGTTATTGAGTTGGAGTTTCAATATCTTTCTGTGTATGTTGATGGTATTGGAAATTGAATCTACGAATGCATGTTATATATCCCAGTGATGAAGTGGAATGGTTCGCTGGCCGGGAGATCAGTATATATGTAATTTTAATTTATATGAATAAAACTTATATTCATTTAAAATTGTTATTTTCTAATCAATATTAGAGTTAGATCTTGGTAATATGCATTCATATTTATTGAAATTATTAAGGTAAAATTTTGATTTTAATTGATTGGAATATAACCGAATACATTTAACTTTTGTCGTCCTATTTATATGAACTTCTGACACTTTAATTATTTTTTTTATATTTGTATTTTTTTGAACTAATTGAAAATTGTTTGCAAATTTTAACTACGTGAATTATCAAAATATTTATAAAGTAGTTTTTTACTTCATAAAATAATTTTATTCACTGTTTATTATATTATTAATTTACTTTACTTTTATGTGATTTAAGATATTTTTCCCAAGTTAATAGATTAGAGATTGATTTCATCTAAGACGATTAACTACCGAGATTTTCAAATTAAAATAAATAGTATTATTGAATTTAATATCAATAATTAACGATTAATATTTATAGATAAAAAAAATTAACCCAGAGCTATACATTTTTGTATGACACGTAACAATTTAACTTCACAAAGTATTTTGCTAAGATTTGATTTCTTTAAAAGTAGGTGAATTTTTAGAAAATAAAATACATTTTTAACTATTGATAAAAAAAAATTTATTATTAGGATTTATGATATATATCATACTATGGGCCATATTGAAATTGTAGAAAAACCACGATCGCTTTAAGCTATCGAAAAATGTTTAACTTATTATACTGTATATACATATTAAAAGAGTTCTTGTTTTTAAAGGAGGGAGAAAAAATTAGTCAAAGAACATTTAAATTTACAGATATATATACCTAGTCATTTGTAAAATGAGTTGTAACTATAAGAAAAATTGATTATGGAAAAAAATCAGATAAATTAGAGAAATTTAGTTTACTAATAAAATAAATAGACTTGTATATTGTGTAATAAAATTATGAGGTAGAGAAGGTGGATGAAATTTCTTTAAGATTATGACTCTGAACTTTCCTACCACCTTGGGAAGATGAACGTGGTAGCATATGCTTTGAGTGGGAAAGCAATGCATGTGTCTGCGATGATGGTGAAAAGTTGGAACTGCTTGAGTCTTTTAGAGACCTGAACCTAGCAATAGAAATCAGTCATTTTTACAAAGCATTTTCTTCCTTCATGTTGATTACTTGTCGTAGGGAGTTTCAATATAAGCAACAAAATAATAAGTATAATGGCAGGAAAACACAACCAATAAATTTAATAAGAATGACAAAAATTTCCACGAATGCTCGACATGTAAACATTGGACCAACATGTCCTACTAAATACCGAGTCTCTAACCACATATACAAGTAGAACATTCCCTTTAACACGGACCGACAATGTCCAAGGGTTAGCAAGAAAAATACTCCCTATAAACACGAGTTGCTAAGAACTACGGGTTATCAAGAAAAATGTTCACTTAAACACAGATCGACTAGGTCACAGGGTAAAAAATTGTTCCTTTTAACACAGACTAACAAAGACTAAAGGTCACCAAGAAAAACGTTTCTCTTTACACGGACCAACAAGATCCAGGGATCATCAAGAAAAACGTTCTTTTTTTACACATGGGTGAACAACTACAAAACAAATTTATTATGTTTAGACTGTAATACACAACCAATCAGCTAATGTATGTTCTTTCTTTATATTTTATACGTATATTTTTCATATTTTATAATTGATTATTTTATATTATAGATGTCTATCAAATATTTTTCGGTACAAAAATTTAATAATTTATAAATTCCATATCACAGTGGCCCCAGTTCACGTTACAACAACAACAGATACACAACTCACCAAAACCGTAACTTAAAACTAGAATTTACATTTATAATTATAGATTCAGGATACCTCTATCAGGCAACAACCCTATTTTCGGATCAGAAAAATAGGAAGAAGGAAGTCCTTGAGGCCACTGTCCCACACTTCAAAAAACTTTAACCTCCAATCAGGTGCTTCAATTGCTCGTGTTCCGAGTCCAAGTGCTCTGTCTTTCGATCTTATATTCACATCCTCCTTCCAATACCCTTTTACAAAACTTTGCCTTTAACGTTACCCATACTTGAACTTTTTTCTGAAATAAAGTCTCGTGATTCTTTATATTCAACACTCGTTGATCTTTTATGTTGGTCTTCTCCAGGCTGCTGAACTAGTGCAGGGCCACGCGCCTCTTCTTCATAAGTTCACTTATAAAGTTTTATCGGAAGTGAAGAAGATCTACCACCTAAGCAGGAATTGTTTCACATTTACGAGAAAAAGTGGGGGAAAGCTGAAAAAGAAGATATTAAAAAAAAATGTTAAGGGGACCATGGTGCCTTTCTGAGTAACTTGAGAAATGACTCATTCTGAATCATGAACTTATTTTTTTTTATTATTCATGTTTACAGATCACTCCATCCCACCTCTTACAGAGTGGGGAGTGGGATGTTTCAGCTTCTGATTATATATTTTAGCTTTCACTTTCTATGTGTTAAGATATTATATGTTTTCTTTTAATAGAGCCAATTCTATGTTATGTTCATCTTAATACTTCTAATTACTTGGGACTTCTAATTTTTTTTTTGTAAAGAGTAGGTTAGAAGGTTTTCCCGTGTGAGAAATAACTAAATGTAATGATTAATTACTAGAACTCAAAAATCAGATTATATAACACTGCGCTCCCGCCCGCATACTTTGGCTAAATTGTACCATTTTGTTTTCGAAGGATTAAATTAATGATCGACATCACGCATTTTTATATATTCTATAAACATTTTCAATTTTTTTTTATCCATTTACCAAATTATAATACTTATTGTATCTTTTATTACTCTCTAAGTAATGAGAAGTGTCTAATAATTTTTTCAAATAAAGTATATTAAAGATGTCAAATTTGAGTTTATACTTACTTTAAAGTACAACTACCACTTAGTACGTCCGCACCTAAATAGTCTCTTATTTTTAAAGAAAAATGATTTTAAGATGCATACAATATTTTGAAAGAGATTGAAAAAAATGATAAATAATATGATTTATTAAAATATAAAATAAGTAATATATATAAATAAAATATTTAATATTTAGTAACAAAATATTATGATTCATGTTTAAAATCAGTTTGGATGTATTAGATGGGTAAAGCATTCTCAAATGCCTCATGAGTGAGTTTGAAACTTGAAAGACGTCCGATATCATATGTTAATTTATATTATCGGTTTGAACAAATATCAATCCATACTAATCATTCTCTTGTAGACAATGGTCACCTCTGTTTCTTATATCTTATTTTCCTTCTCTGACGTCACTTATTTTTCTCCCAAAACTGAAGCTAATGACACTAGCTAGTGGTTATCCTCATCTTATATTCAACGTGTCATAATCACTTTAGAAAAAGTACTATAATAAATAATAAAACAATATAACATTAATATTTTCCCCATTTCAAACCTTAAATATTTAAATATTCATTTTGGTTTTCATTTTTTCATATTTTAGAGGTCTAATATATATTTGTACATTTTTTTTTCATTTATACCATTACATATAAAAAAATAATCAAATGATTAACAATATCTGTGTATAAATAAATAAAAATTCTAGAATTATTTAAAAATACTATAAAGAATTATACAATAATAAATAAAGATAGTTTAATTTAAATCCATATACATTAAATACTTTTTAATTCACGTGTGAAATTTTATATGGAAGGAAAATTAAAAATATAATTAGAGCCCTCTTCTCGTTTTATGTACTAATGGAAATCTTTCCCATGGCAACAACCCTGTCTTGGGATCGGAAAAGTTGGAAAGAAGAAGGTCCCTGAGATCAGTGTCCCACACGTCACAAAACCTTAAACTCCAATCAGGTGGTTCAATTGCTCGTGTTCCAAGTCCAGGCGCTCTATCTTTCGATCCTATATTCACATCCTCTTTCCAGTCCGCAACATAAGTAGCAACCCTTCTGAAGAACTTTGCCTTAAACGTTTCCCACACTTGGTACTTATAGTGGTTTATAACCACAACAGAAGACGACAAGTCACGTGCTTCAAACCCCTCCTTCAGCTCAAAATGGTGCACCACATTAAGAAGACTAAAATGAAGCAATTCAGGCCGCACAATTGACTTGTGCCTTTCCGGAGTCCTAAGCCGGCACGTATACCCTACGCTCACTCCTCGCTTAGGATGGTTCTTCAATCCAGAAGGGCCGAAATTATGACACGCTGTCCTAATTTCCGCAACTGACTTTGATAACGAGAAATTCGCCACAATTGATCTCAGAGCGTTCTTTTTCCCTTCGCGAAAGTAATAGAACTCGTCCACGTCGAAGAAACCAGCCCACTTACATTCCTCTTTTGCCCTCAACGCACAATGCGAAAACCCTGCTTCTTGACTTTTAATCCAAGGCCATACCACTCTGCTAATATTATACCCTTCAGCTTCAAGCTCGCGAGCCACGTCATCAATCTCGTCGTCGCTGTTGTTATCGTATATAAACCATTTCTCAACGCCGAGCCACGTGTGGTAGATAACCCACTCGCGCAACGCACGTGCCTGGTTCCAAACCATGGTGCATGCGCAAAGTTCAAACTTGTTCTTATTCCCTCTGTTTATTATTTCTCTGTACCCGCCAAGTCTAGCCACCGAAGGGAAAATATCCTCGTCCCGCACGTGACTCACGGTCACGCTTATTCCTATAGCCTTGTCGGGGTTGTTCAGAATACTCTGCGGTAGCGCGCACCTAACGACTTCCTGCGCAGCCGAAACTGCTTTGGTTTTAATCCAAAATGCACCGTTTCGCGGTCCGAAGTGACACCGGAATAAGGTGGCATCAGAAACTTTGTGCGGTCGGAGGTTTAGTCCTTTAACGAAGACAATTGCAGTGTCCTTGTCGAGGGTTGCTTCATACGCTAACTTATCCCAGTTATGTTTTGTTGGTGTCACCGGGAACCGGAAAGGTCGGTGGTTGTTGTCTCCCCCGCGATGACGAAGATCGATTGCAGAGAAGTTTTTTGTAGGGAGCGGGCAGCGCGCGATGGATTGGAACTCATCGAACCGGTCTGTGGAGAGAACCGGGAGAATGATAACGGAGAAAACCGGATTGGGTGGAGATGAATTGTTGAGGAGGGTGTAGTAGACGCAATGGAGTTGGTGAGGAGTGAGAACGGGGTTCGGGGGTGAGAGTGTGAGAAGCACGTGATCGGGAAAGAGGATATGATCGTGCACGTGGAGGGAAAGCGGGGTGGTGGAGTATAGAGTGGGGAAAGTAAAGGATTGGGGAGAGGGGTGGAATGAGAAAGAGTGGTGTGAGAAGAGGAATAAGATGAGGAAGATGGAGAAGTAGAGAAGAAGTGATTTTGGCGGCAACAGTACTGTGGTTTTTCTTTTGCGGGTTTGTTGTGGTGATGATGAGTCCATAATTATGTGGGTGCCCCGTGGGAGAGTTGTTAAATATGGTGAATCAGCTATGGGGTCACGGTGTTGGAGAAGGAAATGAAAAGGGAAAGATAACCAAGTGGGGTTGATATGGATGATTCTGAGGTGGGAAAGTATATGGGATAGTTGAGCCGTCAATGGAGAATAGAGAACCAAAATAGAGTTAGTGTCTTCTTTTCTACTCTCTCTAGTGGATTGAGAAAAACCCAATACAATGAACTTATGTAGTTAAGTAAAAAAGCAATGAATATAATGATAATCAATTATCTCATTTTCCTACGACTCATTTTTAATTCATTCTTTTTCTTTACTATTTCTTTTTACTTTTTCATCTCATCACAATTTATATCAATATTATTCTAGCTTTCTCTATTTTTACTTTTCTTCTCTATCTCTCCTACCCCAGTTCAGCCAAAACAGTTATTGACCATTAGTCAAGGAAAAATATAAAGATGTATCCCATATTTTCGATGTATTGGAGTAGATAAATAGAGATAGAGAAAAGAAAATAACAATAGAGAGAAAATTATGAATGTAATATATAATGTGATGGGAAAGGGTAGAGAAAATAGAGGAAAAAATAGATGAAAGTGATTTATTTGAAAAGTAAAGTATAACATAATCATAACTCAAACGATATTAATAATTAATGGTGGAATGGTATTTAAATATTTATCATTTTATGGGAAAAGAAAGAGAAAAATAGAGAAGAAATAAGTGTAAATCTTATTTAAATTTTATAATTTTAAACTCTATTTTAATTTACTTTCATTTAATTCAATTTCATTATCTTAATTTCTTAAATATTATTAATATTTAGTATTATTTATATTTTTTTTATCACATTATATAACCTATTATGTGTGTATTTTTTTTCACTCTCCCACGAACTGTGTTATAAGTTGCAACTTAATTGTTTTGAAACATCCAACCAATATTTTTTTATGCTTAAGATTAAGATGGTTAGGAGTACATCACATTAAGACAAAGTGTCTTATACGTTGCTACATTAACTTTTTTAAACATCCTATCAACATTTTTTTATACTTAAAGATGGTTAGGAGTATATCACATTAAGGCACGTGTTATCAATTGAATCAGTTGGTCTTGATTCGTTATTAAATTATGAAACTGAAAATAATTGATGTGTAAATAAACTCAAATTTACAAAAACTAATTATTTAAAATTTGTCATAATTTCTTTCAAAAATTTAATCTTTTCAAAATATTCCAAATTCTTTTTTAACTATAAATTAATTTATCTTTATATAAATTAAAAAATTTATATCACACAAGTTTTTTTCATGAACCGTTCTTTAATAAGAGTGTTTTTAGTTTTTTTTTTCCTTCAAAAAGGGTATTTTTTTGAAATTTTCTTAACTTTTTTTTATATCTTTTAACATATTATTATGTTTATTCTTAAATTGTATTTTAATGTAATATAAATAAATTATCAATATTTAAAAATATTTAATTCCACAATATGAACTATTTTTCATAAATATATTATAAAAACATTTATTGTTACGAAATTTCATTATAACATAATTTTTATGATCAAAAGTATTTATTTATTATTTTTTACTATATAAAATAAATAACTTTCCTATAAAATGCACAAGTTGAAATGCTGGTTAGAATAAAATTAGTAGTTAACATTTTAATAACCTCTATTATTTTTAAAAACTTATATTTTAATATTTGATGGTTGGTTGAACAAATGTGGGAATAAAGATGCGTAAACTTCTATTTAATTACTGCCTTAAACTTTGCCTGGTAAACTTAAATTTAGGTGGGATGGTCTTTTTATTGTTGATAATGTGTTTCTTTATGATGTAGTTGAGCTGAAGGATGAGAGGACTCGAAAGACATTCATGGTCAAAGAGCAACGTTTAAAGCATTATCACTAGAGCGTTCCTGATCAGTCGGAGGAGCAAGAAGTTTTAACATTTTCAGACTTTTCTCTTTGAGGGAGTTCCTTTTTCTCTTCTCTCTCCACTCTTTTCCATTATATTTTCACTCATTTCCTATCTCATCCACCTTCTATAGTTATGATTTTTGTTTTAATCTAATTATGAGTACTTTATCTATAAGGATTGTATGTTGATTTCCGAGTTGGAATATGATATTGGTTAGTTCTTGCATTATTTTATGGTATTAATTCCTTTCTTTGTTAGATCATGTTTTAATCTACATGAATTGATTATGCATTATCTCTTATATGTTTTGACATCTGATCTTGTGAGTTTTTGGGCTTATTTAACTGGAGTTATCTTTATGTCATTTTATTTCTTTCTTATGTGATTTGTGCCATTTTTTATTGTTGTTTTTCATAACTAGGTCTCATTATTTTTAAAGCTACATTTTATCACATAGTGCATGATTATGATTGAGGCATTCTTTCTATTTCCCTACTTGACCAGATAGGCTACCTTGCATTTTTATCCCTTGCTAACCCCTTTGAGCTTGAACTTTATTCTTTCATTGCCTTCATTATAATCCTAAGAGTAAAACAATTTTGTCCAAATTCTAGAGATATTGATTGATGATTTTTAATTTTTTTGTTTTGTAAAGTAGATAAGTGTGAGGGAGTTGCTCGCAACGTTTAACAAGATAAATGGGGGAGGGGGTGGGAGGGGTGGACATGTGCGAATTTAACTTGATTATGTGGGCATGTATTGTTGAGTTGTAAAATTTTTGGTTCACCACACATGTACAAAATTTGTGTGATTTTGTTCTATTTGATTTTGCACAAATAAAAAAAAGAGAATAAATGCAAAAATGGTATTTTAAAAAATATATAAAAAGAAAAAAAAGTTGAGAAAAAGAAAAGAGAAAAAATAATGATCTCAATAAGTGTGGAAAATAAGTTGAGTTTTCCAAGTTGATGTATTACTGAAAATCTTTTATGGATCTGTATTGTGTTCTTGCAATATCTATAGAATAGTTCCTCACTTAACCAAATAATCCAACCTCATACATCGGCCCCGTTATAACTTGCACAAGTCCATGCATGCCTATGATTTTAGTAGTAGAGAAGTAGATTGCTTGCAAGACTATGGTAAAATGATATTCATTTTAATGTTTTAAGAGTACACACTTACCTGAAACACTTAAGAGTCTGAGTGATACACTTCTGGTTAGACCATTACATATGATTGACTTGCATGATTGATTTATGATTTGATTAATCCAATCTAAGACAGGAAGTAGTTAACACTGTTATATGTAATCCTTGGATTGATTTTTGCTATGATCACCATGCTTAGTTTTTTATGCACTGATAGTTGTTTGGAAAGTATGAAATAATTTGATCAGAAAATTTTTACGCTTAGTTTCCGTTTTCAATAAGACCTAGTTTTTCCAAACAATAAATGTGGGGGAATATGATGTGTTATTGTTTTAATCATTTCCTTGATGCTTATTATATCTAATTAGAGAATAATTCATGATCAATTTAGGTATTTGATGGAGGACCATCTCCAAGAGCCCAAAAAACTCTCCAGGAGAAGCTAGGAGCTAAAGGAGGAGGTCAATGGTCAAGTCAAAGTCAAAGAAGAATGAAGACCTTACTCTTTAAACTGGGCTTATAACAATTTATTGTTGTTTTAGGCTCTTGACCAGGTTTAGTATTTCAAGTATAACTTGCGCTACAAAACTCTGATTAAGTTGTACTTGGTGACGTTTTAAACAGGATTTAAAGGGATACAAAAGCTATGAAGACACCAAAGCCCATTTAAGACTTCATCTAGGACAAAATTAAGCTTAAAGTTAGCGTTTGGGTGTTCCCAAAATTTTTCATCGTTTTGCTTAAGTTTTTAGGCCCATTTTCTTGCATGCAAATTGCATCATTTAAATTGTGTAGCACATGGTATTTAAAGGAGGGATTTCAACTCGGTTATTTTTTCTAGCACATGATCTGCAGTTTAAAGTTTAGGCCCATCACAGTTCTCTTTAAATAGGTCAACTTTTACTTTGTATGGACTTTTGGTCAATATTTTGATGAATGGAGTTATTCTGTAGTAGAGAGTGTTCTCTTTGGGTTTTCTTGAGTAACCTTTGAATCTTATCAATGCACCTTGATTCATAGTGGCGATTCTACATTTGAGCTTATTGTCTTGTGCACAACACTTTCCATTTCTTACCTTCTCCATCTTTTATTTCTTTCCCTTTTGTTACTTGTAATCCGTGAGTGTTATCACTTAAATCGTGAGATGATGGAGGCAGAAAACTAATTAAGAAAGTTGAAACTAAGTTGTGTGCTCGCCTGCGATTAAAATATTCCATGATTTTGGAACGCTAATTCGGCGTTGAAATGCAGGGATTCTAACTTCAATTGCACTACATAAACTTTGCACTCGTAATTAGGAGCAAGTGAGGGGAATTAAGAACTGATGGAGATCAGATTGGTGTTTTCCTTAATTGATTCAAATATGCATTTTTATTGCTAATGTTATGTTTGGTTGTTAATTGTTTTTTGTTTGCATCAATTGATTTCCCACACACAAATCCCCAATATACATATATAATTTTCGGCTATGAGTATTAATAGGGTAATGTGCTGGGAGATGCCCTAAGTCCGTTACTACTGTAAGGCTGTGGCCAATTTAGTTTATTTGACGCACGTTCGACACGTGTGTCAAGCATATATAAGCCTAACTTTAAAACATGAAAACATTTTTGATGAATTTTAAAAAGAATTAAATTTCTTTGTGAGATTCTTCTTATTAAGGTTTCATGTGAACAACCTTGAATCTTATTAACGATTTTTAGTACCATTGTAGTGATTCCACAATGGCTTATTGAAACTAATGTAGTGATTCCAATTTTTAGTCTTTTTCATTTTTTCGTCTTATCCACTTTTTCATTTTTTAGTCTTATCCACTTTTTCTTTCTTTTTATTTGTTAGGAAACTAAAAGCTTCAGACCATTTTCTTGGAGAATTGTCATTAGAAAATGAAGACACGAACTAGTCTATGATTGGCTTACATTAATAAATATTTTGTTAGATACAACTTATGATATATATATATATATATATGTATATAAATTATATAACTTATATTTTTAGTTCAATAAAGAGAGTATTGATTGGACAATACTTGTCTTTTATTTTAAAAAAGGTGGATGCAAGTTAATAAATAAGTATTGGGAATTCAACCTCCTGAAACAAGTATAGGGAGAAAGAAAAAAAAAACACAAAAAGATTTAACGTGGTTCGGTGCCTCAAGACCTAGTCCACGAATATGATATTGGTTAGTTCTTGGATTATTTCATGGTATTAATTCATTCCTCTATTAGATCATGTTTTAATCTGCATGAATTGATTATGCATTATCTCTCATATGTTTTGGCATCTGATCCTGTGAGTTTTTGGGCCTGTTTGACTAGACTTATCTTTATGTCATTCTCTTTCTTTCTTATGTGATTTGTGCCATTTGTGAATGTTGTTTTTAAGAACTAGGTCTTATTCTTTTCAAAACTACATTTTATCGCATAGTGCATAATTACGACTGAGACATTTTTTCTATTTCCCCACTTGACCAGATAGGCTACTTTGCATTTTTATCCCTTACTAACCCCTTTGAGCTTGGACTTTTTTCTTTCAATATCTGCATTACAATCTTTAGAGTAAAACAATTTTGTCTAAATTCTAGAGATATTGATTGAGCAATTTTAATCTTTTGTTTTGTGAAATAGATAAGTGTGAAGGAGTTGCTCGCGACGTTTAACAGGATAAGTGTTGGGGTGGACATGTGCAGATTTAACTTGATTATGTGGGCATGTATTGTTTAGTTGAAAAATTTTTGGTTCACCACACATGTACAAATTTTGTGTGATTTTGTTTTATTTGATTTTGCACAAATAAAAAAAGAGAGAATAAATGTTAAAATGGTATTTTAAAAAATACATAAAAAGAAAAGAAAATTTTGAGAAAAAGAAAAAAGAATGATCTGATAAGTGTGGAAAATAAGTTGAGTTTTACAGGTTGATGTATTACTGAAAATCTTTTGCGGATTTGTATTGTACTCTTTCAATATCTATAGAATAGTTCCTCACTTAACCAAATGATCCAACCCCATACCTCGGCCCCGTTATAACCTACACAAGTCCTCTTGAATCATGCATGACAGTGATTTTAGTAGTAGAGAAGTAGAACTCTGGCAAGACTATGATAAAATGATATTCATTTTAATGTTTTGAGAGTACACACTTACCTAAAACACTTAAGAGTCTGAGTGATACATTTCTGGTGAGACCATTACATATGATTGACTTACATGATTGATTTATGACTTGTTTAATCTGATATAAGATAGGAAGTAGTTAACACTGTGACATGTAATCTTTGGATTGATTTTTGCTCTAATCACAATGCTCAATTCTTATGCATTGATAGCTCTTTGAAAAGTATGAAATAATTTGATCAAAAAAAATTTACAGTTAGTTTTTGTTTTCAATAAGACCTAGTTTTTCTCAAGAGTGTAAAAGACTAAGTATAGGGGAATTTGATGTGTTATTATTTTAATCATTATAGTTAGAGCATAATTCATGATCAATTTAGGTATTTGATGGAGGACCATCTTCAAGAGCCGAACAAACTCTCCAATAGAAGCTAGAGGAGGAGGTCAATGTTCAAGTTAAAGTCAAAGAAGAATGAGGACCTTACTCTTTAAATTGGGCATATAATAATTCGATGTTGTTTTGGGCTTCTGACTAGGTTCAGTATTTCAAGCATAACTTAGGCTACAAAGCTCTGATTAAGTTACACTTGGTGTCATTTTATAGAGGACTTAAAGGGATACAAAAGCTATGAAGATACTAAAGCCCAGCTTGTTGGACTTGAAGCTGAAGAAGTCGCCTCTTGTTTTAGTTTTGATATACTTGTAATTTTGATCTTTATGATAGATTGTAAATAGGAGCTTAATTGTATTGATTGTTTTAGTATAGGCTTTGTGTGTGGTTTTTATTCAATCTTTTTCATAGAGAATTTGAATCTACTCTTATGATTTGAGCTAGAGAAGTTTTGGAACCCCATTGTGTTTTGGAAAAGTCAAAAACTTTGGTTTGAAAAGGTTTTAAGCTGAAGTAATCGATTACCATATAACCGTAATCGATTACCAACAAACTCAGAAAACAGGGGAACCTAAATTGCTCTGGAGTAATCGATTACCACTCCATAGTAATCGATTATTTCGTGCTTGAAGAAACAGAGAAGGCAAATTTCTCTGGAGTAATCGATTACCTCTATCCAGTAATCGATTACCACACCAGAATTCATCTCAAATAGCTTTTGAAACTGCTTTAAATAGAAACCTCTTTGAATTGTTTCAAAGAGAGAGATCCTTTGAGTTTTTCAGAAAGAAAGGAAGAGCGGAAAAAATCAGTTTTACACAAGAATTCTCTTCAAAGTTTTTAAAAGACTTTCTCTTGAGATGAAGGCTGTGTGAATGATTGAATTCATTAGATGCTATCTTGATCAGTGCATACACAACAGGTGTACTCTTATCTGATCTTTATCTTTTTGTATTCGTTTTTGGTTTAAGACTCTAAAGAGAAAGGTGTTCTCTAGAAGAGTTGAAGAGTTTTGTTTTGAGAGAGGTACTCTCAAGGTTGGTTCTTGAAGGGATCAAGAATCAAGATATGTTCTTAGGTGAAGAACATATGTTTTGAGTTTTTTGATTTGTTTTGTGTTTGTGCAGCGTGATTGTATTGGACACAAAGAATCATTGTAGTTGAAAAACCGATCGCAACAGATTGTTGGGTTGGGACTGGATGTAGGCCGAAAGCCGAACCAGGATAAATCTCTGTCTAAACTCTTTTCTCTACCTTATCTCTTATACTTCATTGTTTTTCTCGCTTTACTTTCTCGCTGTTATCCGCTGTAATATCTCTGATACGTTACTTGTAACTAAGATAAAATTGAATCGGGAAAGAAAGTGAGAGAAGGAAAAAATTGATATAGGGAACTAGAATCTATTCACCCTCCCCCTCTAGATTCACATAGGGACCAACAATTGGTATCAAGAGCTTTAACTAGTAAATCAATCTAGTAATCCTACATAGTTCCCTGTTATGGCTGGTAATCTTTTACCCCATTTGAAAAGAGCTTCTATAAATAGACCTCCATCGTTCTGCGGTGATAACTATCCATTCTGGAAAGTTCGCATGAAGATCTTTATGGAATCTATTCACAGAAGCATCTGGCAGGCTGTGGTAAATGACTACAAAGTTCCAATGAAAATAGAAAATGGAAATGAGATAGAAAAACCATTTGAGGATTGGGACATAGATGAGATTAGGAGGGCTGAAAATGATGCTAAGGCCTTGAACATTATACACTCTGCCTTGAATTCTGATGAGTTTTTCAGGATATCTGCATGCACAACATCAAAAGAAGCATGTGAGCTCATCATGGTAACCCATGAAGGTACTGCTGAAGTCAGAAAAGCTAGAAAGAACACACTCATTCAAGAGTATGAGACATTCAGAATGTTCCAAGGAGAATCAATAATGGAAATGCAAAAGAGATTCACACACATCATCAATCATCTCAAAGGACTTGGTAAGAACTTCATAGAAGAAGAAGTAAATGTCAAGATTCTGAAATCGCTGAACAGAAAGTGGCAACCTACAGTGACAGCCATAACTGAATCAAAGAACCTTGCTGTTATGACCAGTGCTGAACTGTTTGGGAAACTTAGAGAATACGAAATGGATATGACTCGAATGGCAGATGAGGAACAGAAGGACAAAAGAGCCAAAGGAATTGCTCTCAAAATAGACCATACTGAAACAAAATTTGAATCCTCTGAAGACGGAAATGATTCACAAGAAGACCAAGTGAACCTGATGGTAAAGAAGTTCAGAAAATTCATAAAGAACAATACTAAGAAGAAATTTGGTCAACCAAGAAAAGGAGTCAAGAAGCAAGACAACACTTCAGTCAAAGTGACATGCTACGAATGTGGAAAGATTGGTCACTACAGATCAGATTGTCGAACCTTGAAAAGAAGCAACAACACTGAAGTGAGAAAATCTGAAAATGAAAGAAACGTCAGAAAAGAAAAGAAGAAAAAGAAAGCATACATAGCTTGGGACGAAGGCTACACATCCTCAACATCTGAAAGTGAAAATGAGGAAGCGAATCTGTGCTTAATGGCCAAATCATCCAGTGAGGTGAGTGATACAAACTCAACTATGGATGAATATGAAGAACTGCATTCTGCTTTTTGTGAGCTATACAATCAAGCTGAAACATTTGAAAAAGAAAACATAGTTTTGAAAAAGCAAGTATCCATGTTAAAACAGAAAGTATGTGAGTTAGAAAATGATGTTTCAAATTTAAGAAAGGAACTCAACACTTCTGCAAACTATGTTCACATGAAATCTGGAAACACTAAACATGCTAAATTCACTTGTACTTACTGCATGAAATCTGGACATAAATTGTTTAACTGCATGATTAAAAAGAAAGGGATTTCCAGTGGTAAATATAAATGGATTAAGAAAGAAACCTGTAGCACTAACATGCATGGACCCAAGAGGAACTGGGTACCAATCGCAAAATAAGTTCTTTTTCTCTTTGGGAAAGCCGAGCAATGAAGCTCAATTTGGTACTTAGACGATTGGGTGCTCAAGGCATATGACAGGTGATAGAAGGAACCTGAGCACCTTCACACCAAGAGAAATTGGATCAGTTGTATATGGAGACAACAACAAAGGGAAAATACTAGGCTACGGTACTGTTGGATATAAAGCAAATACAGTGATAAAAGATGTTTTGTTGGTCGATGGATTAAAGTTCAACCTATTGAGTATCAATCAACTATGTGACAAGAATTACAGAATTGCTTTTGATGATGAACATTGTCTTATCAGCAACAAACACTCAGATGAACTTCTCATGATTGACAAAAGATCAAACAACATCTACATATTGGAAGTAGATCACTCATCCCCTTACTTTACATGTTTAACTTCTAATGATAATTTGTCTTGGCTATGACATAAGAGAATAGCACATATTGACATACTGCATTTAAATAAACTTATATCTAAAGAGCTAGTTTTTGGTCTCCCCAAACTAAATTTTTCCAAAGAAGGACTATGTGAGGCTTGTCAAAAGTCCAAGCAGGCAAGAACATCTTTCAAAAACATTAACCATGTTTCTACAACTCAGCCGCTTGAACTCATGCATTTAGACTTATTCGGTCCATCTAGGATAGCTAGTTTCGGTGGAAATCTGTATGGGCTAGTCATTGTAGATGACTACTCACGATTTACTTGGGTTTTGTTTATCAAGAAAAAGGATCAGGCCTTTGGAGTTTTCAAAGTACTTGCCAAGAAAATTCAAAACAAAAAGGATTTGAAAATTAAAGCTTTAAGAAGTGATAATGGAACTGAATTCAAGAATAGTTTTTTTGAAAGTTTTTGTGAAAAACATGGGATATCACACTGCTTTTCAGCTCCTAGAACTCCTCAGCAAAATGGAGTAGTGGAGAGGAAAAACAGGTCTCTTATAGAACTTGGTAGAACCATGCTGAATGAGCACATGATGCCTAAACACTTTTGGGCAGATGCTGTGAACACTACATGTTATGTTCTCAATAGAGTCTCTATAAGACCCTTTTTGAAGAAAACCCCTTACGAGCTTTTCTATGGCAGAAAACTAAACATTTCTTACTTTAAAGTTTTTGGATGCAAATGCTTTGTTTTAAACAATGGCAAGGACCCTATTGGAAAGTTTGATACAAAGGCTGATGAAGCCATTTTCCTTGGTTATTCAAATACAAGTAAAGCATATAGGATCTTTAATAAAAGAACAATGTGCATTGAAGAATCTGTCCATATTAGATTTGATGAAACTAACACTTCCCAAAAGGAAAGCTTGTTGCATAGATGAAACAGGTGAAGAAAGCATAGAAGTTGATCATATGCATCAGCAAACACAACCAAACCCAGTGTCAGATCAAGCAAAAAAATGGAGGACACCTAGGAACCTATCTCTTGACAATGTCATTGGTGACATTCACAAGGGGGTAACTACCAGATCCTCACAAAATTTGTTTAGCTATAATACTGCTTTTGTATCACAGGTTGAACCCTCCAGCATAGAAGAAGCCTTGAACAATAAATTTTGGATCATGGCTATGCAAGAAGAACTTAACCAGTTCAGAAGAAATGGAGTTTGGAAACTTGTTCCAGACAAAGGCAACATGAATATAATTGGCACGAAATGGGTATTCAAGAATAAACTGAGTGAAGAAGGAGTTGTGGTCAGAAACAAAGCAAGACTTGTGGCAAAAGGCTACAATCAACAGGAAGGAATTGACTTTGAGGAAACCTTTGCCCCTGTTGCAAGACTTGTGTTGGTCCCTATGTGTGAATCTAGAGGGGGGGGTGAATAGATTCCTGTTAAACTTTACCCCAAATTCGCGTGTTTCTAATTCCTTTTAATTCAGCCGAAATCTAATCTTGATTACCTATCAATTACCTTTCAATTACAGATTCAATTACAAGTTCAATTACTGATTCTATTCCTAAACCAATTAATGAGTTGATTATCAATACAGTTTCCAAATACAAAGCAGAATATGATCAATAACAATATAGTGAAAACTGTAAAGAGAATAAGGAAGAAGATGAGTGCACAGTGATGTATACTGGTTCGGCCAACTGCCTACGTCCAGTCCCAACCCAACAACTGTTGCGATTGGCTTTCCACTATCAAATGATCCCTTTTGTGTTCTTTTACATTCACTCTGCAACAAGCAACACAAAAACGAAATCAAAACACCCAAAACTGTTCTTCAACCTGAAGAACAGAACTTCCAAGATCTTGGCACCTCCAAGATCAACCTTTGAGAATCACTTTTCAAATACAATGCTCTATCTAGAGAGACCTCTCTCCTAGAGCAACAACCCAAAAATGGAAATACAAAAGATCTGTAAAGAATACACCTCAAGTGCAGAATCTGATCACAAATAATCTCTATGAAATCCACCCAACACAGGAGTGTATCAAGTTTGCCCTTTCTCTTTGAAAACCTTGATGAACTCTATTTACAGAGCATATGAAAGTGTAGAAGTAGTTGCAAATGGTTTGGTTTTCTCTACCTTCATATGTTTCATCAAAATTATACTTATAGAGCAAATTTGGAGGAGAAAACGTGCAAATGAATGCTACAACGGTCAATGTAATTGATCCCAAATGAATGTAATCGATTACACTAGCCGTTAGAACCCTCCAATTTGAATTTTCCATGCATGTAATCGATTACAACGAGATGTAATCGATTACATCAGTGTTCCCAGGCCATGTAATCGATTACATGAATGATGTAATCGATTACACCAGAGGGCCAAAAACATGTAATCGATTACATGACCATGTAATCGATTACACCAGAGAGGAAAATCATTGTAATCGATTACATCAAGCCTGTAATCGATTACATCAGTGAAAAATGGATTTCCAGAGTTTTCAAAGCTGTTTTTCATAATTGGAAATCAAACATTAGTCACTTGATCAACCATACACTAGTTTAAAACATCTCTGGGGCCTCAACACAAAGAACTCAACACATATATGCCTAAACTCAACAAACAATACATAGTAAACTCCTAGATACATTCCAACTAAGAAAACCAAAATTACATTAACATCAAAATCAAAAACACCAAGAGAGACACCAAATCACCATCAAGCTTTAGGTCCAACAATCTCCCCCTTTTTGGTTTTGATGTACCAAATCTCAACCAAGGTTTTCTTAGGAGTTTAGGATGTGTGTTGATCTTCTAAGAATCCTGCAATTGTTAGAGATTTCCAAATACGCAGTATATGCATTGCAGATTCACTATACATTTTATTCCTTACTCCTTACTCCCCCTATCAACAATATTCTATAAACTCTAGCAACTTATACTTCTCCCCCTATTTGGTATATCAAAATCAAAAACAGAGAAGAATTAAGATCAAATATAGAGAATAGAGATACTGATTTTCTACATGTTAAGCAATATGAGTTATCAAAGATAGAGGTATAAAAATTTTCCCTTATGTTATCTCCATAAACTGCAGATCCAAATTCTATTGATTGAAAGGAGATAAGTTTTGATTTCTTCATCAATCACATGTCTTGAGCAGCCATTGTCCAGAATACCAATTGTTCCATGATTCCAATTGTTGATTGTTTGGCTCTCAAGCATATCTACACAAGAAAGTTTACTTTGATTTTGGTACCCAACTTCTCTTGGGTCCAGCCATGTTAGCATTATCAATTTTAACTTTCTTAACCCACTTAAACAAACCATAAGATATACCTTCCTTTCTAATCATGCAATTATAAGAATTATGACCAGGTTTCATGCAATAATTACATGTGAAGGTTCTATTTTTGCTAGTTTGTGTAAAGGATTTCATGTTATTTCTTTTTAAAGGGGCATCAAAGGATTTACATTTTAAACAGGGTAGTTTCAGATTATCATTTTCCTTTTTCAAATCTTGAACATTGGTTTTCAAAACAGAAATATCATTTTCTAAATTTGTAATTTTGTTTTTCAAAACCTTGTTCAATTTTTCTAGTTTTTCGGCTTCCTTGTAAAGTTCACAAAAAGCAGTTTGCAGCTCATCATAATCATAAGTAGATGAATCGGAATCACTTACCTCATCATCTGAAGTTGGATTTGCCATGAGACACAAGTTTGCTTCTTCATTTTCACTTTCACTAGAGGATGAGGAGTCATTTTCTTCCCAAGCAATGTAGGCCTTTTTCTTGCGGAATTTATCCTTCTTGGGTCGTTCCTCATGTTCTACTCTTCTAGATTCACTGCTGTTATTTTTCTTCATGTTGGGACACTCCGATTTGTAGTGACCCATCTTACCACACTCATAGCACGTGACCTTTGAAGATGAACCTTCATTCCTCTTGAAGCCTTTTCTTGAATTTTTGAACCTTTTCTTGTCACTGTTCTTTATCAAGAACTTCTTGAAATTTCTTACCATACGGTTCATGTTTTCTTCTTCAGACTCACTTTGCACACTAGATGTGTCACTCTCACTTGTTGTGTCTTCCATCTTCAGTGCTATACCTTTGGCTTTCTTATCTTTCTGTTCTTCATCAGCAATACGGGACATATCCATTTCATACTCCCTCAACTTACCGAATAACTCTGCACTTGACATCAAGGCTAAGTTCTTTGATTCAGTGATTGCTGTGACAGTTGGTTGCCATTTTCTGCTCAAAGATTTCAGCACCTTCACGTTGACTTCTTCTTCAATGAAGATCTTACCAAGTCCTTTGAGATGGTTCACAATGTGTGTGAAGCGTTTCTGCATATCCATCACAGACTCTCCTTGTATCATTCTGAAGGTTTCGTACTCTTGGATCAAGGTATTCTTCCTTGCCCTTCGTACTTCAGTGGTTCCTTCGTGTGTGACCCTTATTGGATCCCACGCTTCTTTGGCTGTGTTGCAAGCTGAAATTCTAAAAAATTCATCAGAGTTTAAAGCAGAATGTATAATGTTTAAAGCTTTAGAATCATTTTCAGCTCTCCTAATTTCTTCTGGTTTCCACTTCTCAAATGGTTTTTCTAATTCATTTCCATCAACTATATATGTGGGGATTTTGAAATCAGTTACAACAGCTTGCCAAATACTTCTATGAATAGACTCCATAAAGATTTTCATTCTAACTTTCCAAAAAGGATAGTTATCACCACAAAACAGAGGAGGTCTATTAATAGAGGCACCTTCAAAGCAAATGGTAATTGACATCGGCCATTATGGATCAAATTCTAGAGCAACTTACTAGAAGTAGCTCTGATACCAATTGTTGGTCCCTATGTGTGAATCTAGAGGGGGGGTGAATAGATTCCTGTTAAACTTTACCCCAAATTCGCGTGTTTCTAATTCCTTTTAATTCAGCCGAAATCTAATCTTGATTACCTATCAATTACCTTTCAATTACAGATTCAATTACAAGTTCAATTACTGATTCTATTCCTAAACCAATTAATGAGTTGATTATCAATACAGTTTCCAAATACAAAGCAGAATATGATCAATAACAATATAGTGAAAACTGTAAAGAGAATAAGGAAGAAGATGAGTGCGTGATGTATCTTGGTTGTTAAATCGCCTACGTCCAGTCCCAACCCAACAACTGTTGCGATTGGCTTTCCACTATCAAATGATCCCTTTTGTGTTCTTTTACATTCACTCTGCAACAAGCAACACAAAAACGAAATCAAAACACCCAAAACTGTTCTTCAACCTGAAGAACAGAACTTCCAAGATCTTGGCACCTCCAAGATCAACCTTTGAGAATCACTTCTCAAATACAATGCTCTATCTAGAGAGACCTCTCTCCTAGAGCAACAACCCAAAAATGGAAATACAAAAGATCAGTAAAGAATACACCTCAAGTGCAGAATCTGATCACAAATAATCTCTATGAAATCCACCCAACACAGGAGTGTATCAAGTTTGCCCTTTCTCTTTGAAAACCTTGATGAACTCTATTTACGAGCATATGAAAGTGTAGAAGTAGTTGCAAATGGTTTGGTTTTCTCTACCTTCATATGTTTCATCAAGATTATACTTATAGAGCAAATTTGGAGGAGAAAACGTGCAAATCTTGAGCTACAACGGTCAATGTAATTGATCCCAAATGAATGTAATCGATTACACTAGCCGTTAGAACCCTCCAATTTGAATTTTCCATGCATGTAATCGATTACAACGAGATGTAATCGATTACATCAGTGTTCCCAGGCCATGTAATCGATTACATGAATGATGTAATCGATTACACCAGAGGGCCAAAAACATGTAATCGATTACATGACCATGTAATCGATTACACCAGAGAGGAAAATCATTGTAATCGATTACATCAAGCCTGTAATCGATTACATCAGTGAAAAATGGATTTCCAGAGTTTTCAAAGCTGTTTTTCATAATTGGAAATCAAACATTAGTCACTTGATCAACCATACACTAGTTTAAAACATCTCTGGGGCCTCAACACAAAGAACTCAACACATATATGCCTAAACTCAACAAACAATACATAGTAAACTCCTAGATACATTCCAACTAAGAAAACCAAAATTACATTAACATCAAAATCAAAAACACCAAGAGAGACACCAAAGCACCATCAAGCTTTAGGTCCAACAACTTGAAGCTGTTAGACTACTCCTAGCTTATGCTTGCATCAACAACTTCAAATTATTCCAAATGGATGTAAAGAGTGCATTCTTAAATGGGTATATAAATGAAGAAGTCTATGTAGCACAACCACCTGGATTCACGGACGCTACTTGGCCTACACATGTTTACAAACTTCATAAAGCCTTATACAGGTTGAAGCAAGCCCTCAGGCAATGGTATGATAGATTGAGTAAGTTTCTCATATCAAAAGGATTCCATAGAGGTAAAGTAGACAAGACCTTGTTTATTAAGAACAAGTCTAACTACATTCTATTGGTTCAAATTTATGTTGATGACATTATCTTTGGATCATTTAACCAACAACTTTGTAAAGAGTTTGTGAGCAATATGCAGGAAGAATTTGACATGTCCATGATAGGAGAACTAAGTTTCTTTTTAGGACTCCAGATCAAACAAATGGAAGGTGGCACATTCATTCACCAGGCTAAGTATACTAAAGAACTACTCAGAAAATATGACATGGTTAACTGTAAAGTGTCAAATATACCTATTTCTACTAACACTTATCTTGAGATTGATGAAGCAGGTGATGAAGTTGATACTACCTTATACAGAGGTGTTATAGGATCTTTACTTTATCTTACAGCCAGTAGACCTGATATTATGTACTCTGTATGTTTATGTGCTAGATTTCAATCTGCACCTAAGCAATCTCATTGGCTAACAGTAAAGAAGATTCTCAAATACCTAAAAGGAACTATAAGTTATGGATTGTTGTATCCAAAAGGAACCTCACCATTACTTGTTGGTTTCAGTGACTCTGATTTTGCAGGTAGCAAAACAGATAGGAAAAGCACCAGTGGAACATGTCACATCTTTGGAGAATGTTTGATATCTTGGAATAGCAGAAAACAAGCTTGCGTAGCACTATCAACTGCAGAAGCTGAATACATAGCTGCGGGAAGCTGCTGTGCTCAAGCAATTTGGTTGAAACACCAACTAGAAGACTTTGGGCTAAAGATAGATCACATTCCCCTGAAATGCGACAACACAAGCGCTATAAGTATCACAAGAAATCCTGTACTGCACTCAAGAACAAAACACATTGAAGTCAGACACCACTTCATTAGAGATCACATCGAAAAAGGAGATTGTGACATCGAATTCATAGACACAGAAAATCAACTAGTGGATATTTTTACAAAGGCATTAATAAAAGAAAGGTTTTACAAACTTAGATCAAACCTCGACATTTTGAGTGAGGAACATCTAAACTAAACCCTTTTACTTGATTACACTCATCCATAAAATTGTTTTTGTGAAAATTTTTCAATAAAAACCTTCTTCTGATAGAAATAATCGATTACCAAAGAAGAATAATCGATTACTTCGCGTGAATTTCACTCTGGGAAGGATTTTGGTACTGAGATAATTGATTACCACGATCCGTAATCGATTACCACAGAACCAATTTTCAATGGTTTTAGAAAAACCCTCTGGAGTAATCGATTACCAGATTTCTGTAATCGATTACCACGACTGTTTTTCTTGTTTTTCATCTTCTCTTTATATAAGGAACAAAGATAATTGATTTCCAACTGCTGGTAATCTATTACCTCGTTTTTGGGCTAATATCTTGGGCTTTGTTTTCTCTTATAAGAAGTGCAGGTGAAACCCTACGACTCACCATTCATCTTCTTCCTCCAAAACCCTAGATATCTCTCTCTCTCTCAGCAACCATGGAAGAACAAGGAAAAGGCAAAAGAAGCAAGATGAGAGCAAACAGATTCCCTCAAGAAGAAATCAAAGGAAAGAAGAAAGTAGGAGAATCCTCCAAGAGGAAGAAACCTACATCACCAGCTCAACAAGAAACTCAACCTCCTCCACAAGAATTTGCGGTCAACCGTTGGTTCACCTCCAAGGGACAAGAAACAAGATTCAACTTGGATTTTGCAAACAAAAGTCTTGTTCCACCAAAGATTCTAGACCTCCAATGGCTAGACAGTCAGAGTTTCACATTCCAGACATACCTGAGGCAACAACACTTGGAGAGATTTGTAGGCATGAAAGGTTTTATCTACCCCGATTTGGTTCGAGTTTTCTATTCAAACCTCAAACCAAACATGGAGAGAATGACAATAAGTTCTGAAATTAAAGGTATTAAGATAACCCTAACCCCTGCACATTTTCTTCAAATTGCTGGTATCAGGAAGGAAGGGATCATAGCGCATGTAGACAAACTCCGAGAGAAAGGATTTGATCTACAAAAAGACACTTTCTACATGAGCCTACTGAGGAACCCACAGAACTGGGAAGAGGCAAGGAATTCTAGAAGAGCACAAGGCAAAAAGGTGACTTACAACATTGGTGGCCTGACAGCTGATGATAGGTTACTGCATTACACAGTTTGCTGGATTTTGGCTGCTAGAGGAGCAAATCATGCACAAATCAGTGAAGATGACATGATCCTCATGGCTGCTCTATGTTGGTCCCTATGTATGAATCTAGAGGGGGGGTGAATAGATTCTTGCTAAACTTTACCCCAAATTCGCGTGTTTCTAATTCCTTTTAATTCAGCCAAAAGCTAATCTTGATTACCTATCAATTACCTTTCAATTACAGATTCAATTACAGGTTCAATTACTGACTCTATTCCTAAACCAATTAATGAGTTGATTATCAATACAGTTTCCAAATACAGAGCAGAATATAATCAATAACAATATAGAAAAAACTGTAAAGAGAGTAGGAAGAAGATGAGTGCACAGCGATATATACTGGTTCGGCCAACTGCCTACGTCCAGTCCCAACCCAACAACTGTTGCAATTGGCTTTCCACTATCAAATGATTTCTTTTGTATCCTTTTACATTCACTCTGCAACAAGCAATACAAACAGAAATCAAAACACCCAAAACTGTTCTTCAACCTGAAGAACAGAACTTCCCAGACCTTGGCACCTCCAAGATCAAACTTTGAGAATCACTTCTCAAATACAATGCTCAATCTAGAGAGACCTCTCTCCTAGAGCAACAACCCAAAATTGGAAATACAAAAGATCAGTAAAGAATACACCTCAAGTGCAGAATCTGATCACAAACAATCTTTATGAAATCCACCCAACAAAGATATGAACCAAGTTTCCCTTTGGTCTTTGAAAACCTTGATGAACTCTAAGTTTAGAGCATATGAAAGTGTAAGAATTGTTTCAAGAAGCTAGGTTTTCAGCACCTTCATATGTTTCATCAAGATTATACTTATAGAACAAATTTGGAGGGAGAAAACGTGCAAAACTGAGCTACAACGGTCAATGTAATTGATCCCAAATGCATGTAATCGATTACACTAGCCGTTAGAACCCTCCAATTTGAATTTTCCAGGCATGTAATCGATTACCATGAGCATGTAATCGATTACATTGAAGAGGGAAACCCAGAAAGGTGAATTTCAAACCATGTAATCGATTACACTGGGGATGTAATCGATTACACCAGAGAGTTCTCAGCATGTAATCGATTACATCAACCATGTAATCGATTACACCAGAGAGAATGATCAATGTAATTGATTACACCAAGCCTGTAATCGATTACATCAGTGAAAAATAGATTTCCAAGGTTTTTCAAACTGTTTTTCTCAAATGGAAATCAAACATTCTTCACATGATCAATCATACACTAGTTTTACATATCTCTGGGGTCTTAAGCAAAGAATACAACACATATATGCCTATACTCAACACACAATACATAGTTATATCCTAGTTACATTCAACTATGGAAAACCGAAAGATACATTCATCAAAACCAAAACACATAAGAGAGACACAATCAGCATTCTTCAAGCTTCAAGTCCAACAATCTCCCCCTTTTTGGTTTTGATGTACCAAATCACATAAGAGGTTTTCCTAGAGTTTTAGGATATGTGTTGTTCTTTGACATACCTGCATATGTTAGAATTTTCCAGAAAATACAATATGCATATGCACTAATAATCAACCATTCATTCAAGTATGTATGACATGATTCAAATACAAATATAGATCAAGACCAATGAATCATAAAACAAACCAAATTTTATTTAATATCAAAAGCAAACACTTAACATAGTTCAGAAATCAATAAAACAGTAAAAACTTCAAAACATAAGATCTCCTAAACAATATTAGCTAAACAAAACAACCTATCAAAGCTACTCTCAACTCAATTCTCAACTCCCCCTATCTAGGATATCCTAACTATTCTCCCCTATTTGGTATATCAAACCAAAAAAGAGAGATACAACGAGAGGAGTCACTGATCATCACCATCATCATCATCTTGGTTGAGGCGCTCCATGATGGTTTCCATCAAAGACCTCATGTCAAGGAAGTGCAAATTTTGATTCCTTTCCAAGTCTTTGATTTGCTTTCCTAGATCCTCTTGGCGCTTGTCCATCTCTTCCAACCTATCTAGGACAATGGACTCAAAACGAGACTTAGGGGTGTACTCCCCAGCCGCTGAATCTCCATCATCATCAGAAGGAGGATGTTGTGGTTGTTCTTGTTGTTGTGGTTGGTCTTGTTGCTGTTGTTGTTGTATTTCCTCTCTAGATACCCAGCCCTCAGATGTCTTGGTCAATCTCATCTTTTTCAGCATCATGTCACCAAGCACATGGATATCCCTTGCCAATTCTCTGTGCTCATTGGAGACATCCACTTGATATCTCTCAAGAACACGTGATATGAACAGACCATAAGGGCACTTAAAATCATGGAATTTCCTTACCTTGGTCATGTTGTCCATGACAACTTGACCCCAATCAATCAATTCCATTCTTGGGCAGCCATCAAGAGCATATCTTCTTCCATAAGTTGAGCATGATTTGTACCTCTAGCGCCCAATACCCAGCAAATAGTATAATGAAGAAGACGGTCGTCAGTGTTGAGACCACCTATGCCAAAGGTCTTCCTCATACCTCTTTCTTTCCTTGCAGTCATATCAGCTTCCCAAGACTCAGGATTCCTCAACATGCTCATGTAAAAAGCATCCTTTTGAAGTTCAAAGCCTTCCTCAGCCAGATTTTCCAAAGTAGGGACTATCCCCTCATTTGTTATTCCACCGAGTTCGAAAAACAAATCGTGAGTCAGAACAATACTCACTCCTTTAACTTCAGATAAAATCCTTCCAGGGTGATATTTCAGATTAGAATAGAATACTCTTACCAAATCAGGGTAAATGTGACCCCTTAGCCCAACGAATTTCTCCAAGTTCTGATCTCGGAGCATGGATTGAAAGGTAAATCCTTCATTGTCTAACCATCTGAAGTTAACAATCTTTGGGGGTACGAGTTCCCGGTTTGCAAAATCAGTCAAGAAACGAGTTTCTTGTTCCTTCGAGGTGAACCAAGGGTTGTGACGCACGGATTCTTCAGAAGCCTTCCTTTTGGAAGAGGTTTCTTGTCTCTTCTTGGTACGTCTTTCCTCTTGGATGTCTCGGCTAGCTCTAGCTTTCATCCTTTTGCTTCTTCCTTGTCCGTCCATGGTTGAAGATTAGTGAAAGAGAAGATGAAGAACGAAGGTTGAAGATGAAGAGGATGAAGAATGGTGGTGGTACGAGAGAGAGAACTGATACCAATGGTGGCTCTTGGGATTTTTAGGGTTTTGAGAATGTGAATGTAAGTGAGAGCTAAAACCCTAGGGAACACTTCTAATAGATTCACAAGAGCAATGGGCTTCCAAGAACACAAAACACAAAGCCCAGAACCTCAAAAACAAAGCTGTAAAAACCCTTCAGAGAAGGGTGTAATCGATTACATACATGATGTAATCGATTACATCAGAAACAGAACACCCTGTAATCGATTACATTGGTCCTGTAATCGATTACATCGTAACCTCACACACCGTAATCGATTACATTGTTGTTGTAATCGATTACATCAGAGCCAAAACCTATTGTAATCGATTACATACATGCTGTAATCGATTACATCCTATAGAAAATCAAAAACAAGTTGAAAATGAACTTTGTACTACAATGTTAATGAATTTCACATATAGGATGGTTGAAAAACATTTGATTCTACATATTTTGAACTTAGAAATGGTCAAGATCATATTATGCAATGAATTCATATCAAGTTTAAGCACAAATGAATGATTAAACTAACATACTTACAACACTTTATGTGAGATGTTCTTCACTTAGAATACCAAGATTGGTTCTAAGTTTGAAGAACCTCTCCTTGGGCAGAGGTTTGGTGAAGATATCCGCGAGTTGATTCTCTGTGTCAATGAATTCCACCTCACAATCTCCTTTCTCAACATGATCTCTAATGAAGTGATGACGCACCTCGATGTGTTTTGTCCTTGAGTGTAAAACCGGATTCTTCGTGATACTGATGGCACTTGTGTTGTCACACTTGATTGGAATATGATCAAGCTTAAGTCCAAAATCCTCCAGTTGTTGCTTCAGCCAAATGGTCTGAGCACAACAGCTACCTGCAGCTACATACTCTGCCTCTACAGTTGAAAGAGCTACACAGGCTTGCTTCTTGCTATACCATGAGACCAAGCTTCCTCCAAACAAATGACATACTCCACTAGTACTTTTCCTATCAGTTTTACAACCAGCAAAGTCAGCATCACTAAAACCAACCAATGTGGGATACGTACCTTTTGGATACCACAAACCACAGTTAGTAGTTCCTTTGAGATACTTCAAGATTTTCTTCACAGCTGCTATGTGTGTTTCCTTTGGTGCAGATTGGAATCTTGCACAAACACACACACTAAACATAATGTCTGGCCTACTTGCTGTGAGGTACAAGAGTGATCCAATGATCCCTCTATATCTTGATTGGTCTACACTTTGTCCAGTTGCATCATTATCCAAGTAGAGATTAGTTGACATAGGAATGTTTGAGATCTTACAACTCTCCATGTCGAATTTCTTCAGCAATTCCTTGGTGTACTTTGCTTGATGCATAAAGATTCCATCTTTCAGTTGTTTGACTTGCAATCCTAGGAAGAATTTGAGTTCTCCCATCATAGACATGTCAAACTCCCCTTGCATGCTATTCAAAAACTCTTCACACAGAGATTTATTAGTTGATCCAAATATAATATCATCAACATAAACTTGAACCAACAAAATACAGTTTGACTTCCTCCTTATGAAAAGAGTTTTGTCAACATTACCTCTGCAGAACCCTTTTGACAACAAAAACTTACTCAGCCTTTCATACCATTGTCTAGGGGCTTGTTTTAGACCATATAGGGCCTTCTTGAGTTTGTACACATGTTCAGAAATCAAATCGTGAATCCAGGAGGTTGTGAAACAAAAACTTCTTCATTTATATAGCCATTCAAGAAAGCACTTTTAACATCCATTTGAAACAACTTGAAATCATGTATGCAGGCAAAAGCAAGTAAAACTCTAACAGCTTCTAGTCTAGCAACAAGGGCATATGTTTCACCAAAATCTATTCCTTCTTGTTGATTATATCCCTTAGCTACTAGTCTAGCCTTATTCCTAACCACAACTCCATTCTCATCTAACTTATTCTTAAACACCCATTTTGTTCCAATTACATTCATATCTCTTTTAAAAGGTACTAACTCCCATACGTTATTCCTTTTAAACTGATTCAATTCTTCTTGCATAGCATTCATCCAATATTCATCATTTATAGCATCATCAACACAAGAAGGTTCAAATTGAGATACAAATGCATAATCATCACAGAACATGTTATGAGTAGATCTAGTAGATACTCCCTTATGGATGTCACCAATGATGTTGTCAAGAGATAAATCTCTTGGTTTCCTCCATTCTTTTGGAAACTCATGAGAAGTAGTTGGTGGTTTTTGCTGTTCTTCTTTGCTTGTGCTTTCTTCACCTACATGCTCATCATCATCAACAAACACACTTCCCTTTTGGGGATTGTTAGTTTCATCAAACTTGACATGCACAGATTCCTCAATACACATTCTCCTTTTATTAAAAACTCTATATGCTTTACTTGATGATGAATACCCAATAAACACACCTCATCACCTTGGCATCAAACTTACCAAGAGGCTCTTTGCTATTATTCAAAACAAAACACTTACACCCAAATACCCGAAAATGAGATATATTGGGTTTCTTGCCTTTATAGAGTTCATAGGGGTTTTCTTTAAAAGAGGTCGAATCAAAATTCTATTTAGAACATAGCACGCAAATGGAAACCGCATCGCCCCCAAAATATTTAGGCAAACCACTTTCATTCAACATAGTTCTAGCTAGTTCTACTAAAGATCTGTTTTTCCTTTCAACAACCCCATTTTGTTGTGGAGTTCTTGGAGCGGAAAAATTGTGATCGATTCCATATTTTTCGCAAAACTTTTCAAAAGACTCATTTTCAAATTCCCCTCCATGATCACTTCTAATGGACTTGATTTTCAAATCTTTTTCGTTTTGAATCTTTTTAGCAAGTATTTTGAAAACTTTAAAAGTGGTGTCTTTACTTGGTATAAAAGCAACCCAAGCAAACCGAGAGTAGTCATCTACAACAACTAATCCATATAGATTTCCACCTAAACTAGCAGTTCTAGATGGACCAAAGAGATCCATGTGCAGCAATTCAAGCGGTCTAGAAGTTGAAACAACATTTTTAGATTTGAAAGAGTTTCTAGATTGCTTGCCTTTCTGACATGCATCACATAGGCCTTCTCTTTTGAACTTTAATTCAGGTAGTCCTTCTACTAAGCTCTTAGATGATAGTTTATTAAGTTGATGAACATCAATATGTGCTATACGTCTATGCCAAAGCCAAGATAGATCATCATTAGACATAAGACATGCATGATATGATGATGAATGATCAAGTTCAAGTGTATAGATGTTACCTCTTCTTTTACCTACCATCAATACCTCATTCAATTCGTTGTTATTGATCTTGCAGCAGCCTTTGTCGAATGAAACTTGATAGCCTTTGTCGCACAATTGGCTAATACTCAGAAGATTAAACTTCAAACCTTCCACAAGCAGTACATCTTCAATCACGGAGTTGGATTTGTCTCCAACATCACCAATACCCAGAATTTTGCCTTTGTTATTATCTCCATAAACTACTGAACCGGATTCTTTGGATTTGAAGGAGATAAAGTTACTCTTGTCACCCGTCATATGTCTTGAGCAGCCACTATCCAAATACCATGTTGAGTGTTTGGCTCTCAAGCACACCTACACAAAGAAAGATATCATTTGGTTTTTGGTACCCAAATCTTGTTGGGTCCATTTAAACAATCCATTATCTAAGCCTTTCTTTCTAATCATGCAGTTATAATGATTATGTCCAGATTGCATACAATAACTACATGAGAAGTTTTTATACTTGCTGGTTTGTTTAAATGTATGGAGCTTCTTGTTATTCTTTTTCAAAGGGGCAGTAAAAGATTTACACTTTGAACAGGGCAATTTCAACTTATCATTTTCATCTTTCAATTCTTGAATATTGGTTTTCAAAACAGAAATTTCATTTTCTAAATCTGCAACTCTGTTTTTCAAAACTTTACTTAGTTTTTCAAATTTTTCTGCTTCTTTAAATAACTCACAAAAAGCAGTATATAGTTCATCATAATCATTATCATTTTTAGAGGAGTCAGAATCACTTACCTCATCATCCGATTCTGGTTTAGCCATAAGACATAAGTTGGCTTCCTCATTTTCGCTTTCACTAGAGGATGAGCAGTCATTTTCTTCCCAAGCAATGTAGGCCTTTTTCTTCCGATACCGGTCCTTCTTGGGTTTTTCTTCTTGCTCCACTCTTCTAGGCTCACTGCTGTTTGATTTCTTCAAGTTTGGACACTCCGATCTATAGTGTCCAGCCTTGCCACATTCATAGCATGTGACCTTTGAAGATGAACCTTTTCTAGCATTGTTGAATCTCTTTTTGTTGCTGTTCTTCTTCATGAACCTTTTGAACTTTCTGACCATGAGATTCATTTCTTGCTCAGATTCGTTTCCACAGCTTGATGATGCATCATTATCACTAGCTGTGTCCTCCATTTTAAGTGCCAAACTTTTAGCTTTCTTGTCCTTTGACTCTTCATCAGCCATACGTGACATATCCATCTCGTATTCTCTCAGCTTACCAAACAACTCAGCACTTGTCATTAAGGCCAAGTCCTTTGATTCTGTGATGGCTGTGACTGTTGGTTGCCATTTTCTGCTTAGAGAATTCAACACCTTTATGTTTACCTCTTCCTCAACAAAGACCTTACCGAGTCCTTTGAGGTGATTCACAATGTGTGTGAATCGCTTCTGCATGTCCATGATAGACTCACCTTGTGCCATTCTGAACATTTCATACTCTTGGATGAGTGTGTTCTTTCTAGCTCTTTTCACCTCAGGAGTACCTTCATGAGTCACCATGATAAGATCCCATGCTTCCTTTGCTGTTGTACAAGCTGAAATTCTAAAGAATTCATCAGAGTTTAATGCGGAATGTATAATATTTAAAGCTTTAGCATCATTTTCTGCTCTCCTAATTTCTTCTGGTTCCCACTTCTCAAATGGTTTTTCCAATTCATTTCCATCAACTATATATGTGGGGATTTTAAAATCAGTTACAACAGCTTGCCAAATGTTTCTATTTATAGACTCCATAAAGATTTTCATTCTAACTTTCCAAAATGGATAGTTATCTCCACAAAACAGAGGAGGTCTATTAATAGAGGCACCTTCAGCAAATGGTAATTGATTACTTGCCATTATGGATCAAATTCTAGAGCAACTTACTAGAAGTAGCTCTGATACCAATTGTTGGTCCCTATGTATGAATCTAGAGGGGGGTGAATAGATTCTTGCTAAACTTTACCCCAAATTCGCGTGTTTCTAATTCCTTTTAATTCAGCCAAAAGCTAATCTTGATTACCTATCAATTACCTTTCAATTACAGATTCAATTACAGGTTCAATTACTGACTCTATTCCTAAACCAATTAATGAGTTGATTATCAATACAGTTTCCAAATACAGAGCAGAATATAATCAATAACAATATAGAGAAAACTGTAAAGAGAGTAGGAAGAAGATGAGTGCACAGCGATATATACTGGTTCGGCCAACTGCCTACGTCCAGTCCCAACCCAACAACTGTTGCAATTGGCTTTCCACTATCAAATGATTTCTTTTGTATCCTTTTACATTCACTCTGCAACAAGCAATACAAACAGAAATCAAAACACCCAAAACTGTTCTTCAACCTGAAGAACAGTAACTTCCTGCACCTTGGCACCTCCAAGATCAAACTTTGAGAATCACTTCTCAAATACAATGCTCAATCTAGAGAGACCTCTCTCCTAGAGCAACAACCCAAAATTGGAAATACAAAAGATCAGTAAAGAATACACCTCAAGTGCAGAATCTGATCACAAACAATCTTTATGAAATCCACCCAACAAAGATATGAACCAAGTTTCCCTTTGGTCTTTGAAAACCTTGATGAACTCTAAGTTTAGAGCATATGAAAGTGTAAGAATTGTTTCAAGAAGCTAGGTTTTCAGCACCTTCATATGTTTCATCAAGATTATACTTATAGAACAAATTTGGAGGGAGAAAACGTGCAAAACTGAGCTACAACGGTCAATGTAATTGATCCCAAATGCATGTAATCGATTACACTAGCCGTTAGAACCCTCCAATTTGAATTTTCCAGGCATGTAATCGATTACCATGAGCATGTAATCGATTACATTGAAGAGGGAAACCCAGAAAGGTGAATTTCAAACCATGTAATCGATTACACTGGGGATGTAATCGATTACACCAGAGAGTTCTCAGCATGTAATCGATTACATCAACCATGTAATCGATTACACCAGAGAGAATGATCAATGTAATCGATTACACCAAGCCTGTAATCGATTACATCAGTGAAAAATAGATTTCCAAGGTTTTTCAAACTGTTTTTCTCAAATGGAAATCAAACATTCTTCACATGATCAATCATACACTAGTTTTACATATCTCTGGGGTCTTAAGCAAAGAATACAACACATATATGCCTATACTCAACACACAATACATAGTTATATCCTAGTTACATTCAACTATGGAAAACCGAAAGATACATTCATCAAAACCAAAACACATAAGAGAGACACAATCAGCATTCTTCAAGCTTCAAGTCCAACACTCTAAAGAATGGAATTCAAGTGGATTGGACGCACATCATTATGGACAATATGCTGAAGACTAGAAGACTTCTAGACAATAAGTGTCCATACTCTCTGTTTATATCTAGACTAATTGAAATTTTTCAGATAGATACTACTGATGAAGCAAGAGAATTAGTCAAGGATGTTCACATGATCAGTGATAGAGCCTTGAAGATGATGAGGCTGATCAAAACTGATGCGGGCTGGATAACCAGAGAAGAACAGCAAGCAAATCTACAAGAAGAACAAGGAGAAGCACAACCTAAAGATGAAGATGAAGACAACCTGGCATCTGGAGAGTACATTCCGAGATCGCGCTTTGAATCCATCATGATTGACAGATTGGATGAATTGGAAGCAACTGTCAACAAGAGGATAGATGACCTAGGAAAGCGTCAAGATTTGCACTTCCTAGAGATGAAAGACTTGATGGAAACGATCATGGAGAGACTCAACCAAGATGACTCAGATTAGTAACTTCAACTCTACCTCTCACCTTCTTATTTGATATACCAAATAGGGGGAGTAGTAGTGTGTAGTTATTAGTTGTTATTAATCTTTTCTTCATATATTAGTCTTCATAGTTTTTTTTGAACTGTTTTTGAATTGCTTTTGAATCTGTTTTTTCTTAAGTACTTTACTTAGGGGGATCAGATTAGAAATATTTGAACAATATGGATAATTGTAATAGCTAGATTTAGTTTTCTTTGTAAATGATTGCCTTTATATTTCTGTGAATTGAAAATGTGATATGATTTGAATCATCTATAAAGCTGTATGAAAAAAAATGATGAAAATAAAAAAAAAAAAGGGAAAAGGAAAAATACTAACATTACAGGACACATCAAAGCCGTCATCTACATTAAGATCTCAACTACACGCTGATTTGGTACATCAAAACCAAAAAGGGGGAGATTGTTAGACTTGAAGCTGAAGAAGTCGCCTCTTGTTTTAGTTTTGATATACTTGTAATTTTGATCTTTATGATAGATTGTAAATAGGAGCTTAATTATATTGATTGTTTTAGTATAGGCTTTGTGTGTGGTTTTTATTCAATCTTTTTCATAGAGAATTTGAATCTACTCTTATGATTTGAGCTAGAGAAGTTTTGGAACCCCATTATGTTTCGGAAAAGTCAAAAACTTTGGTTTAAAAAGGTTTTAAGCTGAAGTAATCAATTACCATATAATTGTAATCGATTACCAACAAACTCAGAAAACAGGGGAACCCAAATTGCTCTGGAGTAATCGATTACCACTCCATAGTAATCGATTACTTCATGCTTGAAGAAACAGAGAAGGCAAATTTCTCTGGAGTAATCGATTACCTCTATCCAGTAATCGATTAACACACCAGAATTCATCTCAAATAGCTTTTGAAACTGCTTTAAATAGAAACCTCTTTGAATTGTTTCAAAGAGAGAGATCTTTTGAGTTTTTCAGAAAGAAAGGAAGAGCGGAAAAAACCAGTTTTACACAAGAATTCTCTTCAAAGTTTTTAAAAGACTTTCTCTTGAGATGAAGGCTGTGTGAATGATTGAATTCATTGGATGCTATCTTGATCAGTGCATACACAACAGGTGTACTCTTATCTGATCTTTATCTTTTTGTATTCATTTTTGGTTTAAGACTCTAAAGAGAAAGGTGTTCTCTAGAAGAGTTGAAGAGTTTTGTTTTGAGAGAGGTACTCTCAAGGTTGGTTCTTGAAGGGATCAAGAATCAAGATATGTTCTTAGGTGAAGAACATATGTTTTGAGTTTTTTGATTTGTTTTGTGTTTGTGCAGCGTGATTGTATTGGACACAAAGAATCATTGTAGTTTAAAAACCGATCGCAACAGATTGTTGGGTTGGGACTGGATGTAGGCCGAAAGCCGAACCAGGATAAATCTCTGTCTAAACTCTTTTCTCTACCTTATCTCTTATACTTCATTGTTTTTCTCGCTTTACTTTCTCGTTGTTATCCGCTGTAATATCTCTGATACGTTACTTGTAACTAAGATAAAATTGAATCGGGAAAGAAAGTGAGAGAAGGAAAAAATTGATATAGGGAACTAGAATCTATTCAGCCCCCCCTCTAGATTCACATAGGGACCAACACAGCTAGGACTTCATCTAGGACGAAATTAAGCTTGAAGTTAGCATTTGGGTGTTGTCATGATTGTTGTATCATTTAAATTGTGTAACACATTGGATTTGAAGGAGGGATTTCATCTCATTAAAAGGTCATGTGGCTAGCACATGATCTACACTCTAAAGTCTAGGCGCATCACAGTTATCTTTAAATAGGTCAACTTTTACTTTGTATGAATTTTTGGTCAATATTTTGAAGAATAGAGTTATTCTATTGTAGAGAGTGTTCTCTCTAGGTTTTCTTGAAAAATAATTGCATCTTATCAATGGACCTTGATCCATAGTGGCGATTCTACATTTTAGCTTATTGTCTCGTGCATGACGCTCTCCATTTCTTACATTCTCCAATTTTGATTTCTTCCCTTTGTTACTTGTAATCCGTGAGTGTTATCAATTAAACCGTGAGTGTTCTTGAATTTGTGAGTTGATGAATCATTAATGAATGAAGATTGGGGCAACACACTACAATTTTGTGAAGGAGTTACACCAATTCCCTAAGAGATTTTATCATTATTTTAGTGGAATCATGACATATGGGTTTATTGGGCATAAAATGTGAATTTTGAATTAATTTGCAGCATGATTTTGATTCTACACAGGTTCAATATTTTGATCATATCTGAAGCTTACAAACTCTGATTGATTTGTTCTTGATGTCGTTTTATAGAAGACTTAAAAGGACTAGAAAAGCTATGAAGACACCAAGACCCATTTTGGACTGTATCTATAGCAAAATAAGGCTTGAAGTTGCTACCTAGATTTTTTACCGAATTAACTTAGGAATTTAGACAAAATTATTATATGTAAATTTAATCATTTATTTTTTGCTTTGGTTGGGATCCAAAGGAGGGGCATTTAGGTCACTTAAGAGGCATGTGACTAGCACATGACCTGCACTCTATAAACATGCCATTTTTGATACAACTTGTTTTACATTTTATGCAATTAGTTTGTTTTTCACGTTTTGCATTCTATTATTCTCTATTAGGGTTTTCCGTTTTCCTTTCTCTTCTTTGTTACATTTTCAATTTCGATTATGCAATTTTGTTTACTGTGTTCTCAGATTTTAAGCATGATTAACTAATTCCTCTAATCAATCCAATCTCAATAGGTTATGCAATTGCCTTGGCTCATTGTTCTTGTTGATTTTGATTGTTAGTTTTAGCATTTTAGTTTTCCATTTTGATTACTCGATTGATGAAATTGAATTGAATTTCTAATTGCTTTGGTATCGTTGATTGATGATGGATGCAGAGAACTAATTAAGCAAGTCAAAACCAAGTTGTGTGCTCTCATGCGATTATATGAGTTTAAAGTCCATCAAGTGTTCGATTAAAATATTCCATGATTTTGGATTGCTAGTTCGGCATTGAAGTGCAAGGATTCCGACTTCAATTGCACTACATAAACTTTGCACTCGTAATTAGGAGCCAATGAGGGGAATAGAGAACCGATAGAGCTCAGATTGGTGTTTTCTTTAATTGATTCAAATATGCATTTTTATTGCTAATGTTATGTTTGGTTGTTAATTGTTTTCTGTTTGCATGAATTGATTTCCCACGCACAAATCTCCAATATACATTTAAAATTTTCGGCTATGAGTATTAATAAGGTAATGTGCTGGGAGATGACCTATGTACGTTACTACTATAAGGTTGTGGCCAATTTAATGTGGTTCGGTGCCTCAAGACCTAATCCACGATCTCACTGGGATAAAATTCACTATTTATAATTTTTGAATGGAAAAATTACAAATCCTCCTCACATGTAATTTTTGTACGGAAAAATCACAAACCATCTTCATTTGTAATTTTTGGACGAAAAAACTACAAACACTCCCCTAATGTAACTTTTGGACGGAAAAACTACAAACCCTCCCCAATTGTAATTTTTGGATGGAAAAACTACAAACCCTTTTCAAAGTGTTGGACACTCACTACCTAAAATCTAAACACTCCTTTTATAGATTCAATGATGTGGTGTAAGTAAATAAAAACCTAATACACTCTTATATATAGGTTTTTCACTCCTCTTTATTTCTAATGCTAACCGATGTGTGACTTTAAATTAATAAAATACACAACAAATCTCCCCTTAATTCAAAGTCCTACACTTCTAGCAGCGATTCACTTATCTTTATAGGAGGTCATCTCCACAAGTTACCATATTTGACGAATCCCTTTTCAACCTGCCACTTTTCTCTTTCAAGTTATGCAAGTCTTCCTTGAATTCTGGGCATTTGATCTACATATGACCTAACTGTCCACAATAATGACACTCAAGAGAGCTCATATCTCTTGGTTGAGATCTTTCATCTAGTTGGACACTCTTCTTCTTCCATCTATCAACAATTGTTACAACTAGAAGATGATTGTCTCTAGAAGACTTTTCACCACCTATCATCCGCTGACTTTCTTTCAAGGTATTCGTCACTTCATCCAATTTCAGTGTACTCTTTTATGCTATTATTAACTGTACTAGTGACTTGAAGGATTTTGGCAGTGAAACAAGTAGAAGTAGTGCTTGCTCTTCATTCTTGATAATGTCCCATACATTCAACAGTCTAGATATCATCTCATTAAGTTTATTTATGTGGTCAACTACATTACCTCCTTCTTCCATCTTTAGTGAGTACAAGTCCATTTTCATCATCAATCGACTGGTAAGTGTTTTTGATGCAAACTTACTCTCCAACGTGTCTCACAACCTTTTTGGTGATGTCTCTTTCAACATCGTCACTTTGATCTGTGAGGCTAGAGATAACCGAATTGTGCTGGCTGACAGCCTTCTTTTGGATTGTACTCCACTCTGACTCTTTCATATCACTCGGCCTCTAATCTTGCAATGTTAATTCAAGACCTTGCTGGACCTGATAATCTTGAATCGTGCATGGCCAAAACATGAAGTTTGTTTTTCCATTAAATAACGAGACTTCAAACTTCAAGAAGGTCATTGTATCTCCCCTTTTGTTGCTAGTGTGGCACATAGATCCACCCCTCCTCCTCTTGCTCCTAGGTTGTAACCACAACTCTTGATACCAGTTGTTGGGAATTCAACCTCCTGAAACAAGTATAGGGAGAAAGAAAAAAAAACACAACACAAAAAGATTTAACGTGGTTCGGTGCCTTAAGACCTAGTCCACGATCCCACTGGGATAAAATTCACTATTTGTAATTTTTTAACAGAAAAATTACAAACCCTCCTCACATTTAATTTTTGTACGAAAAAATCACAAACTCCCCCAGATGTAATTTTTGGACAGAAAAACTACAAATTCTTCCCAAAGTGTTTGACATTCACTACCTAAAATCTAAACACTCCTTTTATAGATTTAAAGATGTGGTACAAGTAAATAAAACCTAATACACTCTTATATATAGATTTTTCACTTTATTTCTAATACTAACTGATATGGGACTTTAAATTAATAAAATACACAACAGTAAGCGATTTAGATGTTATGTCTTTATGAAATTGTGTAAGCTAACATTCGTCTAAGATATGGAATTTTCAATTTACATCTTTAGGAAAAATAATATAACGTGCACATCTAACATGAATTAGTAATACTCAATCAAAATGTAAAACACTTTATTATCATTAAAGCTTTAAATCTTGTGTTTTTTTTAAGTGGTTTAGATGCATTTCACATTTTTTTTCCAATATTATCACAAGAAAAAGAAAAGATGGTAGTAAAATATTTAAATTTTGAGAAGTGACCGTGTAAAGCATATTCTAATAATAAATTTTTGTATCTAAAGTTACTAGAAATTTTGACAGAAAAAATAGAAAGATAGTAAATATATATATTTTAATATAACAAATAAGGAAGGTTTAATTTACTATAATAGCTAATAATTTATTATTAAATATAATGGGTTGTATCATGTTTTTCATAAAAAGCTAATGTATTTTGGTAATATATTTGACTAATTAATTATAAAGGTATAGTAATAAAAAAAGTCATTAATATTTTATAATTATTCATGTATATTTAACATGTATTTAATTTTAAATAAAATTTAATATCTTAAATATTGTTTCAATTTCTATATTTAGTGTATATATATTTTTAATTTTTTATTTCTATAAATAAATCAAAACCAAAAATATCAAAATATCTCTCTCTAATATCTTTCCATATGAAGAAATTATTATACCAAAAATGATATTGAATTTAAAATATTCTAATAAAATGATATTATTATATTTAAAAACTTATTTTTTAAAAGTTTAGGATAACTATCAACTAAAATTTAAAATAATATTTAATTTTTTTATTGAATTTAAGGCATAGGATTATGTTTTTATCATGAATACGAAATGCATGCCATATTTTGTTTTTGAAAAAAGTCAACATTTGAACAATCTTGAAAACTACATCATATTTAACATTAAAAATTTAGAATTTCTTTGCTTTCGAAAATATATTATAAAAATTAATCAAATATTTTGTCAAAAAAATAATAATATTATTTTGTATGTGTGATATCCTTGAAAAAAAAATGGTGAAAAAACTCCTTTTTTATATGAATAGTCTTATATTAAATGCTTACATATGCATAAGGTATCATCATAACAGGATAACATGATCTTGATAGGGTTATAAAACTTAAGATGGGATAAGGCCCATTAGCCTATAAATAATTCATATATAAGGAAGGAAGGAAGAAATTGGACATATTAGGGAAAGAAAAGAAAAGAAAGAAGGATGAAAAGAAAGGGGAGAGAAGAAGAAGCGAATAAGAGGTACCAGGAGACTTTAAACCTTAAAGTTTGTCTCTACGTATTGCCTTGTTAGTGCTTTGTTTTTGTCTTTCCCTGATCATTTGATCGTTGATTTCCTTTCTTTTCCCTTTACGGTCATTTTGCCCTAAGTTAGGGTTTTATGTGATTTTGAGATATTACGAATGATTAAGGAGTTTTTCACATAGATTAGATGGTTAGAAATGTAATAAGACTATTTTACGACACATTTTTTAACTTTAGAGTTCTTAGGATCCAATTTTGTGATTTTTTATTTACACACTAAGCTAAGAACAAATTTCTAGGGCTAGGTATAGGTTTGATTTACAGTGTACATGTTACGCATATCCTATCCTTAGGCTAAGTGTGAACATTGAACTAAGAACAACTTCTACTAACCTTAGTTTAGACCTATCACCTTAGTTTAGACCTATGGAGAGCACATGTTAAAATGATTGTGTTGCATATGTATGTATGCATATGAACCACGTATAATTAAATTATCTAAGACACTTAAAATTTAACAAAGATGTCTCTGTAACAAAAAAGCAAAAAAGTACATTCCGTAAGTTTCCATGGAAAAAAGGTATGATTTTAAAGAAAATAATATGTTTTCAAGGAAAAACATGTTTTCAGATAATGTTAGGTTTCAGAAAGACATTTACCTCATAAGAATTATAGAGTAAATTCTCTATACTTCCTAAATGGCCTAGAATGTGAATCTATGAATGATTGATAGTGTGCACCCTACTACAAGGTGTTGAGTCTTATATTAATTTAAAGTCTCACATCGGTGAGCATTAGAAAGAGATGAGTGAAAAACTTATATAAGGTAGAGTAGTAGGTTTTATTCACTTGCACCACATCCTTAAATCTATAATGGATGTTTTAGATTTTAGGTAGTTGCGAGGGTTTGTAATTTTTCCGTACAAAAATTACATGTAGGGAGGATTTGTAATTTTTCCATTCAAAAATTACATATGGGGAGGGTTTTTAGTTTTTTCGTTCAAAAATTACACTTGGGGAGGGTTGTAGTTTTTCCGTTCAAAAATTACACTTGGGGAGGGTTTGTAGTTTTTCTATTCAAAAATTACATATGGGGAGGGTTTATAGTTTTTCCGTTCAAAAATTACATATGGGGAGGGTTTGTAGTTTTTCCGTTCAAAAATTACACTTGGGAATGGTTTGTAGTTTTTCCGTTCAAAAATTACAAATAGTGAATTTTGTACTAGTGGAACCGTGGATTAGGTCTTGAGGTACCAAACCATCTTTTTTGTGTGTTATTTTTCTTTCTCCATATACATGTTTCAGGAGGTTGAGTTCCGAACACAAGGAACCTACATATAGTCTAAACTAGAAGTCTAAACTAGAAGAAAGGTTTTATGCAAGTCAAGATGAGTTGAAGAAAGATCTAAGAATCCAACTATGTCAAAGGATGAGGCTATCGTATTCAGCTAGGGGAATAAAGTTAACAATGTAGGTAAAGAAAATTGTATAAAGGAACTTTTTTGCAAGGGAAGGTGGTTCAAAACCACAAAAAACAAAATGGCATAGAAATACAAGGAGTGTCTTTTGGGGAAGATATGTAGGATGAAAGTAAATGATTAAGCTAACTAGCACTATGAAAAAGTCTAGAAATATTAATGCAACTATTTAAGCTATGACTATGTAGTTGATGATGTTTACACCAAACTATTAGGTATGTATAATGTATTAAGGCAATCATAGATTAAGGATTTCTTAAGCTACCTTATGTGTATGTAATTAGTGTTATACCCAACAAATATTTATGTAAGTTGCAAAGAGTAAACAATGAAGAGGTAAGTAAGAGAAAAAATATGTTAGCATTTAGTAGTAAGAAAACATGAGTTTAGTGATGAGAATTATATACCTTCTATGTAATAACGGTCTATGGTTTGACTTAAGAAGTCAAACTTAAGTATTGAAACAAAGGAAAAAAAGGATCAAAATAGTCTTATTAACTAATGAAGTTAAATTCATATGATATTTTGAAAACGAATACAAATAAAAGTGTGAGGTATAGGTTTAACAGTAGGCAAGAAAGAGTCCTATAGACCAAGTGAAGAGTAAAAACTGGGAATTATAGAGATAACTAATAAGATAATGAAGATATCCTGGATCTAGAATTCTAAAAACACTTATTAAGAGTTGTATCTCACTACTTTAATTTTGTGTTTTTTATGTTGAAAAGGTGAAAGCCCTCAAAAATGAAGGTTGGAGTTTGGAGTTGTCTATTAATAAAGTGTTTGAAATTTTTACCTCCACATGTATGAAAGTTTTTAGCTTAATTATTATATATCTCCTTTATGGTTTGTACAACTTCCAAGTAGCAAGTGATATTCATTATCTTTTGTGACATCTTAATTAGTTTTCACTTAATGATCTATGGTGTTTTAATATTTAAAATTTTCTTATCCTATAAATGATAAGGAATTTTAGGAAATAATTTTTTTATAATTAACTTAGGAATAATAATATAAATAGACAAAAAACTTTAAAAATTATTTTAAGAGATAATAATTATACTTTGTGTTTTTCTTTCATTATGTAAACTATTTTAAAATATCTAACATTATGTATGAGTGAGCATGTATACATGTGTATGTGTGTATATAATATAATTATTTTTTGTGTGTCAAATTTTTATTGTATTATTGTATTTATAATTTTTTGGTATAATAATTCTTTTAATATTATTCCCAAGATGTAAGGTTGTGTAAATGAAGAACTTCAAAATTTCTTTATAAATTTTTATGGCCATTGTACCATGAAGTTTATATTTATCAATAAAGACTTTTCTCTTGATATTCATGTTAGGATATTTGGCTCTTCCTTAATTGTCAAATTTTAAGATATTAGAATCAAAGTTCTAATAAGTTAATATATTTTGTTGGTTTAAATTTGTTTTGCAGATAATTTTCTTTTTTTATTCATTTTAATGATTGTTCTTAATGAAATCTTTATCTCAACAATCGAGATTTAAACAAGTGTTGGTGAAAATTGTTGACTTATAAATAAATTATCATGTATATGTGTGAAATTGTTTGTTCTTGGTTGTGATGCTTTGTTTCAACTTTTCATTATAGAATAATGGGTGGAGGTGGTAAAAAGATGACTAGAATGGATGCCACACAATATATCAAGGAAGTACAAAATAGATTTCATAACAACACTGACAAGTTTGACAAGTTTTCGGATGTCATGCATGATTTCAGGCTTCGCAGGTTTAATCAAGTTACACCATGTTCTTCTAGCTAATTGCTACACACACATATAGAGAGAAAGATATGGAATCCACTTACTCTGAGAATAAGTTTAAAAGATTTACTCTTTATCCTTACCTTTGATGTCTTTTAGATTAAGAGAAAATAAATGGCAAGGATAAAGTATAAGTCGCTTAAACTTACTATTAAAGGAAGTAGATTACTCCTCATATACACACATATATACGGGCACACACTTATTTATTTCAATTTTGTTAGAAAATATTGATTTAATACCTTTTATTCATTTGTAGAATCAATATTGTGACTGTCGTAACAAAAGTGGAAGATATTCTCAACGAACATGAAGATCTAATTTTGGGGTTTAATAGTTATTTGCCGAAAGGATATAAAATATTATTTCTACCTAAGAATAAACCCCAAATTTCAGATGGCTTGAGATTCGTTGACAAGATTCGGGTAAGAAAAATTGTTAAATTTAAGACATATCATGATAATGACATTAGGGTTTATTTTGATGGAAGCATAATAAAATTGTGTAATTTGATATTGTCATTATGATGCATGAAATGAACATATGATAATGAAATTTTATGGGAGAATTGGATGTTAGTATCATCAATGTATTGAATATGCATGTCAATATATGGAAGTTTATGTATTTGTATTTGCTAACTTTATTTCAGTCACATTAAATTCATTTGTGTAAAATTCAATTTTATTAAATGAAGTACCTATTTAAAACTATTTGTAAATATATAATGATGTTATAAATTTAGGCACATGCTAATGCATGTTTGGATTATATATATATATTTCTGTATATCTATCTTTACGTACATACACCTATACATTTAGTATAAGATATTGTCTTTAGTTGTGTCAATGTAAATAGAATAACTTCAATTTTTTTTGAAAGTTTGATTGATTTTCTTTCATGCAGGCTCGATTTCTAAAAGGCAACAAAAATATTTATGATTCATTTGTAAGCATAAGAAATAGGGCTAGAAATGGAATATGCATTGATCAAATATACGAGGAGGTAATAATTTTCTATTTACATTCATATAAAAACCCAATCATCATATTTTCTTTTACTTCCTATTTTTTTAAATTATTTTCATTTAACTTTTCCAGGTTACTATACTCTTCGAGAACCACCAAGATCTTGTTCGTGATTTCACTAAATTTTTGCCATCAAAATATTCAATGGGAAGCTTTACTTAACTTATATTAATGATTGTTCAAAATAAATAATAAGAAAGATTTTATTTAGACCTTGTTATAATATTATTTGTAAAATATTTACTTTTATTATTATTGTTATTGTTATGTAATGCTATATTATATCATATTTATATTATATTATATCATATCGTGATGTAATTGTTATTATTATTATTAAGATTTTATCATTATCTATATAAAAATGTTTTTTTTTTGGAAATTTATTATTTTTTTTAAAATATATTAGTATTATAATTGACTTTATACCTATAACAACGAAATGTATGAGTTTAGTTTTGAGTTCTATAATTAAAATTCTTAGAAAGGAAAAGATTGCAACTTACAAAATGTTATTATTTGTGTATTGAATAAAATTAATCTTTAAATAGGTCCGTTGATCTTAAAGAACACTATAAATCTCACATTAAACATAATAATGATGTAAGTCAAATCTCTTGGCTTAATTTGTTTTTTTATCTTAAGTTCTTCAAAGAAAAACCTTTGTAGAAATAGACGTGTCTCTTACCCAAACAATTAAAAAAGAATAAATTATTAAAGATTGAAAAGATACATCAGTGTGCAAATTACATTTTTAACGTCACTAATTTGATAATGGCGAAGTGAAAAAATGATGTAAAATAATATGTGTTATAATTTTAATTAATTTTTTTTATATTTATTACATCATAGCATAATTAATAATCAATTTATATGTTTTAGTACATTCATTATAAAAATATTCATTGGGCCTTAAATATGATTTTTGAATTAATCCCCGGCCTAATTTTATCTTTATACATATTCAATATTTTATAACAGAGCTATAAAATTTCGATTAAATTCTTCATGGTATGTTTTAAAAAGGATTTAAAGAAAAACAAAAGCTACACAGAGACACTGAAACCAACTTCAAAAAGTATCTAAAATGAAATTAAGCTTAAAAATGGCGCTCATTCATTTGTTGCCAGATTTTTGAGTGAGTTTGAAATTTTCAAGTCCAACTATCTATCTTTGGATCCTATATTCACATCCTCTTTCCAGTCCGCGACATAAGTAGCAACCCTTCTGAAGAACTTTACCTTAAACGTTTCCCACACTTGGTACTTACAGTGGTTTATAACCACAACAGAAGACGACAAGTCACGTGCTTTAAACCCCTCCTTCAGTTCAAAATGGTGCACCACATTAAGAAGACTAAAATGAAGCAATTCAGGCCGCACAATTGACTTGTGCCTTTCCGGAGTCCTAAGCCGGCACGTATACCCTACGCTCACTCCTCGCTTAGGATGGTTCTTCAATCCAGAAGGGCCGAAATTATGACACGCTGTCCTAATTTCCGCAACTGACTTTGATAACGAGAAATTCGCCACAATTGATCTCAGAGCGTTCTTTTTCCCTTCGCGAAAGTAATAGAACTCGTCCACGTCGAAGAAACCAGCCCACTTACATTCCTCTTTTGCCCTCAACGCACAATGCGAAAACCCTGCTTCTTGACTTTTAATCCAAGGCCATACCACTCTGCTAATATTATACCCTTCAGCTTCAAGCGCGCGAGCCACGTCATCAATCTCGTCCGCTGTTGTTATCGTATATAAACCATTTCTCAACGCCGAGCCACGTGTGGTAGATAACCCACTCGCGCAACGCACGTGCCTGGTTCCAAACCATGGTGCATGCGCAAAGTTCAAACTTGTTCCTATTCCCTCTGTTTATTATTTCTCTGTACCCGCCAAGTCTAGCCACCGAAAGGAAAATATCCTCGTGCCGCACGTGACTCACGGTCACGCTTATTCCTATAGCCTTGTCGGGGTTGTTCAGAATACTCTGCGGTAACGCGCACCTAACGACTTCCTGCTCCACCGAAACTGCTTTGGTTTTAATCCAAAATGCACCGTTTCGCGGTCCGAAATGACACCGGAATAAGGTGGCATCAGAAACTTTGTGCGGTCAGATTAGTCCTTTAACGAAGACAACTACAGTGTCCTTGTCGAGGGTTGCTTCATACGCTAACTTATCCCACTTATGTTTTGTTGGTGTCACCGGGAACTGGTTGTTGTCTCCCCCGCGATGACGAAGATCGATTGCAGAGAAGTTTTTTGTAGGGAGCGGGCAGCGCGCGATGGATTGGAACTCATCGAACTGGTCTGTGGAGAGAACCGGGAGAATGATAACGGAGAAAACCGGATTGGGTGGAGATGAATTGTCGAGGAGGGGTTGAAACTCATCGAACCGGTCCATTTTATGTTAAATTAAAGAGGACTGAAGGAGCTGCTGAAAAAAAGACATGAAGAGTCAATTCGGATCGCATCTGGGTGAAAATTGCCTTGAGAGTGACGCACGATGTGGAATTTCAGCACGAAGAATTAGTGTAGGCCTATTTCAAATCATGTAATTGGACCATTTAAATGTTTGTATTAGTGGGTTTTGAACCCTGCACCCTGAGTCACTTAAAGTTATAAATACCCTAATTCAGAAAATTGTAACACATTTTTTACCTTTCAATCAATTTCAATTTTTAGCATTGTTCTTTTCCTTTAAGTCATTCTGTTAGGGTTTTCAGGTTTGTTATTCCAATTCTCGTTCTTTCTCCCTTCTTGCAATTTAATTCTTCTAATATGCAATCTCAATTTATGTTTTGTCTAATTTCAATTATGCGCAACTAAATTCATCAAATAATTTGATCTCAATAGGATCTCTAATTTCCATAGGTTTTCCGTTTTCAATTGCATGAGCACTCGTTTAAGATTCTATAATTTTGATTTCATTATGTTGATTAATATTTTGGATTAAGATTGTTGATTTTATCATTGTTGATTGATAATGAACGCAATGAACTAATTATATGATTCGAAACCAAACCAAGTTATGTCCTCTCATGCGATCGTGTGAGTTTAAAGGTCACCAAGTGTTCGATGATAATTTTCTAAGATCTTAGAACGTTAGTTCAGTGTTGGCATGCAGAGATCTCGATCTTAATGCACTGCATAGATGAGTCCCTTTTTTTTGTTGAACCGATGAGGGAAATTAGAATCTGATCTTTTTAACCATCTATTAATTGCTTTTTAATTATTTTTTAATTATTGTCATGGGTTAATTTTTACTATTTAATTGGCTTAAATTTTTCCTCTACACAAAAACTCCCAAAAATTGCATTTAAAATTTCGGCTACAGAGAAGTAACAAAGTAATCCGTAGGGAAACGATCTGAGTCCACTATTACTGCAAAGTAGTAGCTAGACTTTGGTATTATTTGACGCACATTCGGCGCGTGTGTCAGGCATATGATAATTCACTGCTGTTTTGGGCTTCTGACTAGGTTCAATATTCAAGCATAACTTGGGCTACAAAGCTCTTATTAAGCTACACTTGGTGTCATTTTAAAGAGGACTTAAAGGGATACAAAAGTTATGAGATACTAAAGCCCAACTAGGACTTCATCTAGGATGAAATTAATCTTGAAATTAGCATTTGGGTGCTGTCATGATTGTTTAGCGTTTTGCTTAAGTGTTTAGGCCCATTTTCTTTCACGCAAATTGTATCATTTAAATTGTGTAACACATGGGATTTGAAGGAGGGATTTCAGCTCATTAAAAGGTCATGTGGCTAGCACATGATCTACACTCTAATGTCTAGGCGCATCACAGTTATCTTTAAATAGGTCAACTTTTACTTTGTATGAATTTTTGGTCAATATTTTGAAGAATAGAGTTATTCTATTGTAGAGAGTGTTCTCTCTAGGTTTTCTTGAGAAATAATTGCATCTTATCAATGAACCTTGATCCATAGTGGCGATTCTACATTTGAGCTTATTGTCTTGTGCATGACGCTCTCCATTTCTTGCCTTCTCCAGTTTTGATTTATTCACTTTGTTACTTTTAATCTGTAAGTGTTAACATTTAAACCGTGAGTGTTCTTGAGTTTGTGAGTTGATGAATCATTAATGAATGAAGATTGGGGCAACACACTACAATTTTGTGAAGGAGTTACACCAATTCCCTAAGAGATTGTATCAGTATTTTAGTGGAATCATGACATATGGGTTGATTGGGCATAAAATGTGAATTTCGAATTAATTTGCTGCATGATTTTGATTCTGCACAGGTTCAATATTTGGATCATATCTGAAGCTTACAAACTCTAATTGATCTGTTCTTGGTGTCATTTTATAGAAAACTTAAAAGGGCTAGAAAAGTTATGAAGACACCAAGACCCATTTTGGATTGTATCTATAGCAAAATAAGGCTTGAAGATGACGCATCATTGCTACCTAGATTTTTTAGCGAATTAACTTAGGAATTTAGACAAAATTATTATATGTTAATTTAATCATTTATTTTTTGCTTTGGCTGGGATCCAAAGGAGGGGCATTTAGGTCACTTAAGAGGCATGTGACTAGCACATGACCTGCACTCTATAAACATGTCATTTCTGATACAACTTGTTTTACATTTTATGCAATTGGTTTGTTTTTCACGTTTTGCATTCTATTATTCTCTATTATGGTTTTTCGTTTTCCTTTCTCTTCTTTGTTACATTTTCAATTTCGATTATGCAATTTTGTTTACTGTGTTCTCAAATTTTAAGCATGATTAACTAATTCCTCTGATCAATCCAATCTCAATAGGCTCTGCAATTGCCTTGACTCATTTTTCTTGTTGATTTTGATTGTTAGTTTTAACATTTTAGTTTTCCATTTTGAATACTCGATTGATGAAATTAAATTAAATTTCTAATTGCTCTAGTATCGTCGATTGATGATGGATGCAAAGAACTAATTAAGCAAGTCGAAACCAAGTTGTGTGCTCTCATGCGATATATGAGTTTAAAGTCCATCAAGTGTTCAATTAAAATATTTCATGATTTTGGAGTGCTAGTTCGGCATTGAAGTGCTGGGATTCCTACTTCAATTGCACTACATAAACTTTGCACTCGTAATTAGGAGCCAATGAGGGGAATAGAGAACTGATAGAGATCAGATTGATGTTTTCTTTAATTGATTCAAATATGTATTTTTATTACTAATGTTATGTTTGGTTGTTAATTGTTTTTTGTTTGCATCAATTTGATTTCCCACGCACAAATCCCCAATGTACATTTAAAATTTTTGGCTATGAGTATTAATAAGGTAATGTGCTGGGAGATGACCTAGGTTTGTTACTACTATAAGGTTGTGGCCGATTTAGTTTTTTGACGCACATTCGACACAAAAACACTTTTGATGAATTTTAAGAAAAAATGAATTTTTTTGTGAGATTCTTCTTACTAAGGTTTCATGTGAAGAACCTTGGATCTTTTCATTGACTTCTAGTATCATTATAGTGATTCCACATTGGCTTATTGAAACTAATGTAGTGATTCCATTTTTTAGTCTTATCCACTTTTTCGTTCTTCTTATTTGTGAGGAAATTAAAAGCTTTAAACCATTTTCTTGAAGAATTGTCATTTGAAAATGAAGATAAGGACAAAACTAGTTCAGTTTATAATTGACTTACATTAATAAATATTTTGGTTAGATACAACTTATGGTTGTTTTATATATATATATATATATATATATATATATATATATATATATATATATATATATATATATATATATATATATATATGAGATATAACTTATTTTTAGTTCAATAAAGAGAGTATTGATTGGACAATACTTGTCATTTTTTAAAAAATGGTGGATGCATGTTAACAAATAAGCGATTTATGAAATTATATATGCCAATATTCATCTAAGTTATCAAAATTTTAATTTACATCTTTACGAAAAATAATATAATGTGCACACCTAACATAAATTAGTAATACTCAATTAAAATGTAAAACATCTTGTTATCATTAAAACTTTAAATCTTATGTTTTTTAAGTGGTTAGATGCATTTCATATTTTTGTTCTAATATTATCACAAGAAAAATATGGTAATAAAATATTTAGATTTTGAGAAGTCATAATGTAAAGTATGTTCTAATAATAAATTTTTGCAACCAAGGTTAATAGAAATTTTGATAAAAAAAATGAAAAGATAGTAAGTGTATATATTTTAATATATAAATAAGGAAGGTTTAATTTACTATAATAGCTAATAATTTATTATTAGATTTAGTGGGGTGTATCATATTTTTCACAAAAGCTAATGTATTTTGGTAATGTGTTTGACTAATTAATTATAAAGGTATAGTAATAAAAATAGTCATTAATATTCTACAAATTATTCATGTATATCTAACATGTATTTATTTTTAAATAAAATTTAATATCTTAAATATTGTTTCAATTTCTATATTTAGTGTATATATATTTTAAATTTTTTATTTCTATAAATAAATCCAAACCAAAAATATCAAAATATCTCTCTCTAATGTCTTTCTAATAAAGAAATTATTATACTAAAAATGATATTGAATTAAAAATATTCTAATAAAATGATATTATTAGATTTAAAAACTTATTTTTTTTAAGTTTTGGATAACTATCAACTAAAATTTAAAATAATATTTAATGTTTTATTATTGAATTTAAGGCATGGCATTATGTTTTTAACTATAACATGAATATCAAATGCATGCCATATTTTGTTTTGGAAAAAAGTCAACATTTGGACAATCTTTAAAACTACATCATATTTAACATTAAAAATTTAGATTTTTCTTATTTTCAAAAATATATTAGAAAAATTAATCAAATATTTTGTCAAAAAAATAATATTATTTTGTATGTGTCATATCATAAATTCTAGACTTGAAAATAAAATAGTGAAGAAACTCTTTAACATAATAGGATAACATGATCTCGATAGGATTATAAAGTTTAAGATGGGCTAAGGCCCATTAGCCCCATAAACAGTTCATAAAAGGAAGGAAGGAAGAAATAGGACATATCAAGGAAAGAAAAGAAAGAAGGAAGAAAAGAAAGGGGAGAGAAGAAGAAGAGGAAAAGAGGTATCAGGAGACTCTAAACCCCTTAAAGCTTGTCTCTATGTGTTCCCTTGTTAGTGCTTTCTTCTTGTCTTTCCCTAGTCATTTGATTGTTGATTTCATTTCTTTTCCCCTTTTGCTCATTTTGCCCTAAATTAGGGTTTTATGTGATTTTGAGATATTACGAATGATTAAGGAGTTTTGCAAATAGATTAGATGGTTAGAAATGTAATAAGACTATTTTACGACACATTTTTTTAGCTTTAGAGTTCTTAGGAGCCAATCGTGTGATTTTTATTTACACACTAAGCTAAGCATAAATTTCTAGGGTTAGGTATAGGTTTACAGTGAACTCATGTTATGCATAGTCCTATCCTTGGGCTAAGTGTGAACTTTGAACTAAGAACAACTTTTACTAACCTAAGTGTTAGACCTATGGAGAGCACATGTTAAAATGATTGTGTTGCATATGTATGTATGCATATGAATCACATATAATAAAATTATGTAAAACACTTAAAATTTAACAAAGATGTCTCTATAGCAAAAAAGAAAAGAAGTATATTTCGTAAGTTCCATGGAAAAAAATATGATTTTAAGGAAAATAATATGTTTTTAAGGAAAAATGTATTTTCAAATAAAGTTAGGTTTCAAAAAGACATTTACCTCATAGTAATTATAGGGTAAATTCTTTGTACTTCTTCCTAAATGGCCTAGAACGTGCATCTACGTGCACCCTACTATAAGGAACCTACATATAATCTAACCTATAAGAAAAGTTTTATGCAAGTCAAGATGAGTTGAAGAAAGATTTAGGACTCCCACTATATCAAAGGATGGGGCTATCGTATTCATTTAAGAAAATAAAGTTAATAATGTGGGGAAAGAAAATTGTATGAAGGAACTTTTTTGCAAGGGAAGGTGGTTCAAAACCATAAGAAACAAAATGGTATAGAAATACAAGGTCATTAGAAAAATGAGTGTTTTTTTATGACTTTGAACTTATTTTAAATAAAAGGGAAGATACATAAGATGAAAGTAAATGATTAAGCTAACTAGCACCATGAAAAAAGCTTAGAAATTATTAATGCAACTATTTAAGCTATGACTATGTAGTTGATGATGTTTACGCCAAACTATTAGGTATGTATAATATATTAAGGCAACCATAGATTAAGGATTTCTTAAGCTATCTTATGTGTATGTAATAAGAGTTATACCCAACAAAGATTTATGTAAGTTGTAAAGAGTAAGCAATGAAAAAGTAAGTAAGAGGAAAAATATGTTAGCATTCAATATAGTGAGAAAGCATGAGTTTAGTGATGAGAATTAAAACTTATTTTGAATAAAAGGGAAGATACATAAGATGAAAGTAAATGATTAAGTTAACTAGCACCATGAAAAAAACTTAGAAATTATTAATGCAACTATTTAAGCTATGACTATGTAGTTGATGATGTTTATGCTAAACTATTAGGTATGTATAATATATTAAGGCAACCATAGATTAAGGATTTCTTAAGCTACCTTACGTGTATGTAATAAGAGTTATACCCAACAAAGATTTATGTAAGTTGCAAAGAGTAAGCAATGAAAAAGTAAGTAAGAGAAAAAATATGTTAGCATTCAATAAAGTAAGAAAGCATGAGTTTAGTGATGAGAATTAAATACCTTCAATGCACTAACAATCTTAAGCTTGACTTAAGAAGTCAAACCTAAGTATTGAAACAAAGGAAAAAAAGGATCAAAATAGTCTTATGAACTAATGAAGTTAAATTCATAGGATATTTTGAAAACGAATAAAAATAAAAGAGTAAGATATGTTATGTCTTGTGTTAATTCAAAGTCTCACATTAGTGAACTAGAAAGAGGAGTAAAGAAACTATATAAAAGAGAATAATGTGTTTTCTTTACTTGTACCACATCCTTAAATCTATAATGGGTGTTTTAGGTTTTAAGTAGTGTGTGTCAAACACTTTGGGGAGGGTTTGTAAATTTTTCATACAAAAATTACATGTAGCGAGGGTTTGTAATTTTTCTGTTCAAAAATTACATATGGGAAATGTTTGTAGTTTTCCGGTTCAAAAATTACACTTGGGGAAGGTTTGTAATTTTTCCGTTCGAATATTAAGTGTGAAGAGGGTTTGTAATTTTTCCGTTAAAAAATTACAAATAATGAATTTTGTTTTAGTGGAACTGTAGATTAGGTCTTAAGACACCGAATCACATTAATCTTTTTTTTTATACACTTTTTTTCTCCCTATACTTGTTTCAGGAGGTTGAGTTCCCAACAAGATAGTGGTTTAACAGTAGGCAAGAAAGAGTCCTATAGACCAAGTAGGGAGTAAAAAATGGGAGTTGTAGAGATAACCAATAGGATAATGGAGACATCCTCGACCTACAATCCTAAAACCACTTATTAAGAGTTGCATTTCACTACTTTAATTTTGTATTTTTAATGTTGAAATGGTGAAAGCCCTTAAAGGAGAATGTGGGAAGTTGGAGTTGCCTATTAAAAAAGTGTTTGATTTTTTTACCTCCATGTGTATGAAAGTTTAGCTTAATTATTATATATCTTCTTTTAAAGTTTGTACAACTTCCAAGTAGCAAGTGATATTCATGTATTAGATATGTTATCTTTTGTGACATCATAATTAGTTTTCACTTAATGATTTATGATGTTTTAATATTCAAAATTTTCATGTCTTATAAATGATAAGGAATTTTAGGAAATAATTTTTTGCTAATTAACTTAGGAATAATAATATAAATAGACAAACAACTTTAAAGATTATTTTAAGAGATAATAATTATATTTTGTGTTTTTCTTTCATTTTACGTAAACTATTTTAAAACATCTAACATTATGTATGAGTGAGTATGTATACATGTGTATGTGTGTATATAATATAATTATTTTTTGTATGTCAAATTTTAATTGTATCATTGTATTTATAACTTTTTGGTATAATAATTCTTTTAGTACTATTCTCAATATGTAAGGTTGTGTAAATGAAGAACTTGAAAATTTCTTTATAATTTTCAATAGTCATTGTACCATGAAGTTTATATTTATCTAATAAAGACTTTTCTCTTGATATTCATGTTAGGATATTTGGCTCTTCTTGAATTATTAGATTTTAAGATATTAGAATTAAAGTTCTAGTAAGTTAATATATTATGTGGGTTTAAGTTTGTTTTGTAGATGATTTTCTTGTTTTATTATTTTTAATGATTACTTTTAATGAAACAGATATTGCATCTTCATCTAAACAATCGAGATTTAAATAAGTGTTGGTGAAAATTGTTGACTTTTTAACAAATTATCATGTATATATGTGAAATTGTTTATTCTTAGCTGTGATGCTTTGTTTTAACTTTTCATTATAGAATAATGAGTGGAGGTGGTAAAAAGATGACTAAAATGGATGCCACACAATATATCAAGGAAGTACAAAATAGATTTCAAAACAATACTGACAAGTTTGACCAGTTTTTGGATGTCATGCATGATTTCAGACTTCGCAGGTTTGATCAAGTTACACTGTATTATCCCCCTAATTGCTACACGGACATATAGAGAGAAAAAAATATGGAATCCACTTACTCCAAGAGAAAGTTTAAAAGATTTACCCTCTATCCTTACCTTTTATGTCTTTTAGATTAAGCGAAAATAAATGGTAAGGATAGAGTATAAGTTGCTTAAACTTACTATTAGAGGAAGTAGATTACTCCTCATATATACACACACCTATTTATCTCAATTTTGTTAGAAAATATTGATTTAATACCTATTATTTATTTGTAGAATCAATGTTGTGACTGTCATAACAAAAGTGGAGGATATTCTCAAAGAACATGAAGATCTAATTTTGGGGTTTAATAGTTATTTGCCAAAAGGATATAAAATCTTATTTCTACCTAAGGATGAACTCCAAATTTCAGATGGCTTAAGATTCATTGACAAGATTCGGGTAAGAAAATTTGTTAAATTTGAGACATGTCATGATAAAAGACATTGGGGTTTATTTTAATGGGAGCATAATAAAATTGTCTAATTTGATATTGTCATTGTGATGCATGGAATAAATGTATGTTAATGAAATTTGATGGGAAAATTAGATATTAGTATCATCAATGTATTAAATATGCATGTCAATATATGGAAGTTTGTGTATTTGTCTCCGCTAACTATATTTGAGTCACTTTAAATTCATTTATGTGTAAAATTCAATTTTATATATGAAGTGCCTATTTAAAACTCTTTGTAGATATACAGTGATGATGTTATAAATTTGGGCACATGTTAATGCATGTTTGGTTTATGATTATATATATAAATATATATAGAGAGAGACACACATAAATACACATATATTTCTATATATCTATCTTTATATACATACACATGTACATTTAGTATAAGATATTGTCTTTTGTTGTGTCAATATAAATGGAATAACTTCAATTTTTTTTGGAAGTTTGATTGATTTTCTTTCTTGCAGGCTCGATTTCTTAAAGGCAACAAAAATGTTTATGATTCATTTGTGAACATAATAACCAGGTTTAAAAATGGAGCATCAATTCATGTTACATATGAGGAGGTAATAATTTTCTATTTATATTCATACAAAATTAACCCAGTCATCATATTTTCTTTTTATTTCTCATTCCCTTAAATTATATTCATTTAACTTCTCTAGGTTACTACACTATTGGAGAACCACCAAGATCTTGTTCGTGATTTCATGAAATTTTTGCCATCAATGTATTCAATGGGAGGATTTACTTAAATTATATCAAAGATTGTTCAAAATAAATAACAGAAAAGATTTTATTTGGACCTTGTTATCATATTATTCGTAAAACATTTACTTTTATTGTTATTGTTATTATTATGTAATGTTGTATTATATCATATTTATATTATATCGTTGATGTAATTGTTATTTTACTATTAAGTTTTTATCATTATCTATATAAAAATGTTTTTTTGGCAAATTTATTATTTTTTGAAATACATAGGTGTTACAATAGACTTTGATACTTATGAGTTCTATAATTAAAATCCTTAATAGGAAAATATTGCCACTTTACTTACATTTGTTTGGAATTTCATTATTGTTTATTGAATAAAATTAACCTTTAAGTAGGTCTGTTGATCTTAAAAAACACTACAAATCTCACATTAAGCACAATATTGATGTAAGTCAAACCTCTTGACTTAACTTGTTTGTCCATATCTTTAGCTCTTCAGAGAGAAACCTCCATGGAAATAGATGTGGCTCTTACCCAAACAATCAAAGAAGAAGAAATTGGTAAAAAATGGAAACACACATGAGTGCAAATTACTTTTTTAACGTAACTCATTTGATGGCGGTGAAGTGAAAAAATGACGTAAAAGGATATACCACGTTGATGTGTTATTATTTAAATCAATTTCTTTACGCTTATTACATCTAGTTAGAGCATAATTAATTATCAATTGATATGTTTTGGTAAATTCATCACATAGAGATTAATTGGGCCTTAAATGTAATTTTTGGATTAATTCGCTGCCTGATTTTGTTTTTGTACATATTTAGTATTTTGAACATATCTTGAACTACAAAACTTTGATTGAGTTATTCTTGGTGTCGTTTTAAAGAAGAAGTAAAGAGAAACAAAAGTTATACAAACACCAAAACCCAATTTGGACAACATCTAGGATGAAATTAAGCTTTAAGATGATGATCATTTGTTGTCAAATTTTGGAGCGAGTTTAACTTAGGAAATTTAGGCCCAATTCCTTTTTTGTAAATTGATTCATTTAATTTTGCTTTATTGGGATTTGAACTAGGGCCTTCAGGTCACTTAAAGGTCATGTGACTAGCACATGACCTGTGCTCTATAAATAGGGCCAAACTCAAATCTGATGCACTCTTTACATTACATGCAATTGAATTTTTGATTTTGTGCATTTCATTTTCTCTTCGTCTTTACTCTGTTAGGGCATGTTTTTCCTCTTCTCTATTTCGTTTTCAATTCTAATTATGCACTTCCATTTACTGCAATTTCAATTTCTGAGCATAATTAACTAATCTCCTAATCAATTCGATCTCAATAGGTTCTTTAATTTTCCCTAGGTTCTCTGTTTTCATTTGTTGAGTGTTTCGTTTAAGTACTTTAGATTTTCAGTTTCAATTAATTGATTGATGAAATTGATATTAATTTCTGATTATGTTGGCATCGTTGATGAATGATGGATGCAGAGAACTAATTAAGCGAGTCGAAACTGAGTTTTGTGCTCTCATGCGATTCTGTGAGTTTAAAAGTCATCAAGTGGTCAACGAAAATACTCCAAGATTTTGGAGCACTAGTTCGGCATGGAAGTGTAGGGGTTCCATCTTGAATTGCACTGCATAACATTGCGCTCGTTTTTTAGGAGCCAATAAGGGAATTTGAGAACTGACGACTATCAAATTGATGCTTTCTTGATTGATCTTGATTCAAAAATTTAACTATCGTTTCCTCTGTTATGTTAGCTTTCAATTGATTTTGATTTGCATTAATTTATTTCCACGCAGAAACACCCAAACTACATTTTATAATTTCAGATATGAGTATTAATAGAATAATCTGTTGGGAGACAATCTGAGTCCGCTACTACTACAAGGTTGCGGCCGATTTAGCTATTTGACGCACATTTAGCGCATTTGTCAAATTTGGTGCCGTTTTTGGGGATTAATCTTTTAGTCTCACTGTGAATACTCATTTTAATTTTTTACACTAAGAATAGAGTAAATTTACATTCAATAAATCCTACAATTGGTGTTGTTTCATGCTCTGTTAACTTGATTTGGCCTGTTGATGTGAAATTTTTGCCATCTGTGAGTAAGCTGCATATTCTAGTCTAACGTTATTCTGCCTTCTGAACAAAACTTTCATCCCATAAAGATGAAAAAGTGGTGTTAGGTTTTCAAGATTTCTTCTATTTTCTACTGTTCTGGAATATTTTCGTTTCTGAAGATACATCAGGTATCTCTAGAATTGTCGTTCTAACTCCGATTGACTTAATATTTTGCAGGTTAGTAGATTGTAAGGAAATAATCATAACTCTGAGGCTTTGACTCGGAGCACCACCCTCTCATGGCCAAATTCTACAGAGTAGACCCATTTTTCAATTTTTTAAGTTTTTACTACGCATTTTTTGGTTCCCAAAATGGATTAGAATTGACATGTGTCAAACCCATAATTTTTAAAAATCATTTGATATAGTTTTTCAAGTTATTTCTTCCATTTTCTACTTGCTGATAATGAAATTCTAGTGTTATTGTTGAATATTGTTGTTTTAGTTGTATGTTGCTGATTTTCACTAATTTTGATGCATGAGGACTAAAAATAGAGGTACTGATTTAGTTAAATTCAATCCTGAACCAGAGAGAATCATACACAATAATAAGAGTTTAAGGAATAGACTTAGGCATTCTGAACATTCACTTATAATTGAGCCTGATTCATTCTCTGTGCATAGTATTGGTACTGATAGTAACCATAGTTCTCCACATTACGCACATACGACTGATATTGATTTTGAACATTCTAGGCAGTTGATGAGTCATTATTTTCCCCTATTTATTTGTCTTTCTGCACCTAATTTAATTATTGATTTGTGTTTAACTGCTTAGTAATTTCTCTTTTGTACTGTTTGGGCTTAATTGGGCTATAAATTTGTATTTTCTTGAGCTTAATTTCATTATTACTATTTTCAAGGTAGTTTTGGATTTTCATTGGGCTTGGAAATTAATTCTGGACTTGAAGAGGAGCTGTCACGTCAGATTTTTATTTGTTATTTAGATTAGATTTTTTATTTTCTTTTTGTAATTATTTTTATTTGGTATTTTGTATTGTTGGGTAAGATTGATTGTGAGAGGCTCATTAGTCCATTGCCTAGGTTTAGGGCTGCCCATGCACCAAAGAGACAGATTATTATTTTCGTTTGGTTTTTTTGCGTTTTAAAGAAGAGGGGTTTATCTATGTTTGGGGTTGTTAGGCTTTTCTCTTCTTCGCTTTTTGGCTGGTTGTTACACTATACAGAGACTATACTTTCGTTTTAGGTTTTGTGCTTCGTTTTGGTTTATCTTCAATTTTTCAGACTTGTTGTTTCAATTTTCCAGTCTCATCAATATAGTTCCATTCATTTTCTATTCTTCTATTTCACTATTCCATTCGTTTTCTCTTCCACTGCACTTTCGTTTCTTATTCTTGCCTTCTTCTTTATTTTCATTTCTGCAATTTCGTTTTGTTTCTGCAATTTCGTTTTCGTTTTAATGGAAGGCTAAGTTAAGGTTACCCTCTTGATTCAAATTGCATGAGCTTTGAGGTTCTTTGTTTGTATTGTTTATGCTTTATTTGTTCTTAACTCTTCATCATTTATTCTAGTGCTTAATGCCTCAATTGTTGTTCATGCTTAATGTTTTAGTTCATATGTAAATCGTTTCTCTATTCATGCTTAATGGAGTGATTTATAGTTTGCTGGAAATGGAATAATTGATGTGTGTGATTTCTTAATTCGCATAAGGAAAAATTGTATTAGTTTTCGCTTAGTTAATTAATTTGGTTTGGAATGAGGGTTCAGTAAGTTAAGCATAATTTTCTGTAACCTAAGATAAGTGGATTGCAATCTAATCAAGAGGTTAATCTTATTTCGTTTGTTGTTTAAAGTAGTGTTAATTTCTCTCTGTTTTTATATCTATTTTCATAATCAAAACCTCCATGTGTCCTGCCTTTGACAGAAAGATAATGATAGTCCTTGAGAGACGACTTAGGAGTCACTTCCTAGTATTCCAATTATTTTGACCGAATATGGCTTCGATCAATAGTCTAGTCCTGTTATGTATCCTAACATTGAACATCTTACAAATACGAATAATAGGACACTTAAGGAACTATCTGCACCTAATGTGAACTATCAACCTTTGAGCATTGAATATCCTGAACTTGATGCTGATTTTGAACTTAAGTCAAATTCACTTGCTTCCTAAATTTCATGGTCTTGTAGGTGAGGATCCTCATAAGCATCTTAAGAGGGTGCATTGCTAATTGACTGTGTGCATTGCTAACCATTTGATCAAGATGTGATTGATCATCCATGATGCAAGGCACCATCACGATTTGATCAATCAAGTAAGGTCCTAGAATGCAATCACATGGTCTTGATTCAATTTGATGAAGTGTGAGTCACGTGACTTAAGGTTGAATCTTGTACCTTGGACTATAAGTAATATTAAGGTCATGATTCAATTTTAAGATGATGCTTAAATCATAAAAGGGTTGATTTAAATTTGTTCAATTGATTTAAAATAATCAAGTGGTGTAAATTCAAGTGAAGTTAGTGGAGAGAGCACTACTTTCTCTCCCTTCCTCTTATACTTTCTTTAAAGAAAGTGTAACTCACTCTCTCAACTTGGATCATAAGCAAATTTGGCCCAAAATCAAATGTCTTGGCTGAAACATGTATCACACGATAAGGGTCCAAGACTTCTTAAACAAAGTCTAATCTAGTTACAAATTAATAAGAAAATTACAAGGCTTAATTAGCCCAAGTTTTTAATCTTGAAGAGTTGACCATTGACTTTTACTTGTTGACCTTGACTTTTACTCTTGGTTAACTCTTCTTCAACTTGGTTTTGGATCCTCTTTTGCATAGCTCTTGTAATCCTCATTGTTGAAGATGGTCCTCCATTAAACCCCCCTTCTTGAGGCAAACTTGTCCCCAAGTTGTTTTCATGTTCACCTACAACATAAGCACTCAAGTCACTAACATTAAAAGAATCACTTCCAATATAATCACTAGGTAACTCAAGTCTATATGCATTAGAACCAAGTTTCTCAAGAATTTTAAATGGACCATCCCCTGTTGGGAGTAACTTAGATTTCCTAAGATTAGGAAATCTCTCATTCCTCAAATTCAATCACACCAAATCACTAACATTAAATTGCACATCCTTTCTCTTCTTGTTGATGTATTTGGCCACCTTCTTATTCTTCTTCTCATTTGCTCCTTAACCTTAGCATGTAAGGCCTTCACTTTTTCGGCCTTAGCTACACCAACATCATTAACAACAAACTCAAAAGGTAAAGGAGTTGGATCAAGTGGAGTAAGAGGATTAAAGCCATAAAAAATTTCAAAATGAAAGTGAAGTGTGGTAAAAATAACAACTCTATTATAAGCAAATTCAATGTGTGGCAAACACTTTTCCCATAATTTAATATTTCCTCTCATAAAACTTCTCAAAAGTTAGCCTAAAGTCTTATTCACCACTTCAGTTTGGCCATACGTCTAAGAGTAGCAAGTGGTAGAAAACATAAGCTTTGTACCAAGCTTACTCCATAGGCTTCTCCAAAAGTGACTTAAGAACTTGGAGTTCCTATCACTTACAGTTGATCTAGGCATGTCGTGAAGCCTCACAACTTCCCTAAAGAACAATTCGGTTATATGTGGTGCATCATCTACTTTGTGGCATGCAACGAAATGTGTCATTTTAGAAAATCTACACACAACCACAAAGATAGCATCCATACCTCTCTTGGTTCTAGGAAGACCCAAAACAAAATCCATGGAATGGGCAAGGGAGAATATAATTCATGATTCATTAATTTAAACTTAGCTTTATGGCAAGTGATGCACCTAGCAACCATTCGATTTACAAGCTTTTTCATGCTCGGCCAATAAAAATGCTTACTCAATGTAGTCAAAGTCTTATTAATGCCAAAATGGCCCGTAATGCCTCCCTCATGTGCCTCACATTGATGTAAGAACATCTAAGGAAAATCATCCAACTAGAAGAATTACTAGAAACTCCAAGACCAAGCACACACTCAATCAAGTTACCTTAGCTTAAGATTTGATTTTTATAATTGAAATGTAAATAATTTTGATGGCCTTGTAAGTTTTCGGCCAAAAGTGTATTTTTCTTTTAAGTGTTTACTTAACATTGTGCTTAAAAGGCTAGTAAGCTTAAAGAGTGAAGCTTAATAGGAGTAAATGAATTTAAGTTCAAGTTCATGTTAAATTCACATTTGAAATTTAAGTTTGATTTGATTTAAGTTTGAATTTCAAATTGTGAATCCAAGTGGTTTTGGTTCAAAAAGATTTTCACTTGGATTAGGATCTATGCCTAATTCAAGAGCAAATCTCAACCTTTGATTAGATGCACTCATCCAATGGATGAGAATCAAGTGGAAAGTGACATGTAACCTTTGAGAGTGATATATAACCTTTGAAAGTGACATGAAACACTCTTGAAAGTGACATGTACTTGAACCTTTGAATTTGTGGCTCTTATTCATTGACTTGTAGAATACTCTAATGTGGTTTAGCTTCCTCTTCAAGTTTCCCTAAGCCTATAAGAAGCTAAAAACGAAATTGTAAAGAGTCCTTGATCATTTTGGATAAAAACTTTGAGTTTTTGAGAGATAAGTCTATTGTCTTCCTTAGTAAAGTTTCTTTAATCTTATAATGGACTCTTGTCTCCATTGTGGCGGTTCCGCCTAGGCTTATTGGGTCTCTCATGGCGCTATTCCTTTTCATTCCCTTCCTCCTCCATATTTTCTTTTTCGGTTTGAGTTGAATCATCCATGAACCTTGACCGAAATCCACTTGGATTTTCTATTGAAAGATCATTGAAGAAGCTAGATTGGGAACTTTAAGGTTTCTTTGAGGAATTCTCTAAGGAGGCCTCTAACACGCATATTAACAACTCTCTTAAGGAACTTTTAGGCACACACAAGCAATTACCCTTTAAAAGGTATCCATCTTGCCTAAAGAATTCCTTATGAGCACCATTAGCACATAAGTTCTACACTTGGCCGAAATCCTCATCATGCAAATATAATTCCTTTATGTGATCAAAACCTAGCATCTTAGTTTCTAACATGCAAATCAAAGAATATCTTCTACTAAGTGCATCAGCCACAACATTGTTACTTCCCTTTTTATACTTAATCACATAAGGAAAAGTTTCAAGAAATTATACCCATCTTGCATGCCTCTTGCTTAGCTTGCCTTGACCTTTGATGTGCTTGAGAGCTTCATGATCTGTGTGCACCACAAACTCCTTAGGAAAAAGGTAGTGTTGCCATACTTGAAAGGCTCTCACAAGTGCATACATCTCTTTGACATAGGTGGAGTAATTGAGTTGAGCTCCCTTAAGCTTCTCACTAAAGTAGGCAATTGGATGCCCCTCTTGCATCAACAAGGCTCCCACACCTAAGTTAGAAGCATCACACTCCAACTCAAAAAAAACAAGCAAAGTTAGGTAAAGCAAGAATTGTATGTGTAAATGTTGGAATTAATCCAGCGTCACCCTTAGGATTCGATGGGCTTAACATCCCAGCCCATGGCGCTTAAAGGCGCAGCCCCTTAAACAACTCTATACTATAAGTATATTAAGTTGCGCCCTCACTGGGGGGAGATTGTTGGAATTAATCCAGCGTCACCCTTAGGATTCGATGGGCTTAACATCCCAGCCCATGGCGCTTAAAGGCGCAGCCCCTTAAACAACTATATACTATATAAGTATATTAAGTTGCGCCTCACTAACCAAGAATTGTTTTTGGTGTAGTGGTAAACTTCTCTTTAAGTATATTAAAAGCATTTTCTTGAGTTGTCCCCCCCCCTAAAAAAAAGTAGAATCATTTTTAACAAGTTCATTAAAAGGTGAAACAATAGTACTAAAATCCAAGAAAGACTATCATGTTGATGGCAAATGTGCACTTCTCCTTGTTATCATATAGCCTTTTCTCCCTAAGAACTTTCATCACAAGTTTAAAGTATGTTAAATGATCCAAGAAAGATTTGTTATAAATTAGTATATCATCAAAATAAATCGCCACAAACTTTCCTAGAAAATCTCTCAACACATGATTCATTAATCTCATGAAAGTACTAGGTGCATTATAGAGTCCAAAAGGCATCACAAGCCATTCATATAATTCAAACTTAGTCTTAAAAGTGGTTTTCCATTTATCTCCCTCTTTCATTCTAATTTGATGATAACCACTCTTAAGATCAATTTTGGAAAACACTTTGGAGCCATGCAATTCATCCAATAATAAATCATTTAGTTTAGGAATAGGATGCCTATACCTTATGGTGATGTTGTTGATGACCCGACAATCAGTGCACATCCTCCAAGTTACCTCCTTCCTGGGCACCAAAATCACGGGTGTAGCACAAGGAGAAAGGCTCTCCTTCACCTAACCTTTGCTCATCAAGTCCTCCACTTTCCTTTGCATCTCATGAGTCTCTTATGGAGAGCTTCTATAAGTAGGTCTATTGGGTAGTGAAGCTCCCGGAATGAGATTTATTTAGTGCTCAATTCCTTTTAGAGGTGGTAAATCCTTTGGATTCTCCTTAAGGAACACATCTTCAAACTCCACCAATAATGCATCCAAGTCTTATTGCTTACCTACATGATTAGTAATCAACATAAGGGGGTTAGGTAAACAAAGAAACATGTTCTTCCTAGCTAGGAAATCTCTTTTCAACTAACCCCTCTCAACAAACAAACTCTCCTTAAGATCTTTCTTGGATTTGCTCTCGGTTTTCCTAGCCTTAAGGGTGGTTTCACTCTTATTTTTCATCCTAGAATCACCAGTGGCATTCCTTGAAATTACTTTAGAACTCGACCAAACCATGATTCTTATGGGTTTTGGTTTCTTTCTTATTTTTGGCTATTTTTAACTTTTGAAACACTTAAACAAACCATCAACACATTCTAACACAAGGTATTATAAATTAGAGCAATTAACAGTTGTTTTGGCTTGCTTAAGAGTGTTTAATGGACAATTTATGCATTAAAAAGCGCATGCTAATAACTCACTTTTGTGAGTTATCATATTGCTTTGCTCACTGTACAAGAGAGTTAGTCATGTATGCATATTCAAGTTATGTCAGCGGTCATCTGTGTGTGTGATTTTTGTTCCAAGCTCCCAATGAAGTCAAGTGTTGTTAGATTTCAGAAAACTACATTACTCATTTCCCCTCATGTATTTCTTGCATTATCTTCCACACAAGTTAGTACTTACCAGGAGCAATAGGGCTTTTATTAAGCTTGTAATGTTCGGCTTAAGTGAAGGTATGATGACACAGTCAATTTAGGCCCATTACCTTGTTCCCCAACTTAAGAAACTATAGTTCCCAAACCTTTTTCCAAATAATCTCTTAGCACTTAATCTTTTTTTTTTTTGTGTTCTATGTTGGCTTTCAGGGAATTTTATTGATACATCTTTATTCTCAGTATATTTTTGGTTGCCACAAATCGGTGGCTTTTTAGGATTCTCTAATTTTTTTTAGTGATCACAAACTATTAATCTTGTCTTTGCTTTTCTTCTTCTTTTTTTTTTTTGTATTTTCTGAATTTCTAGAGGCTTGATTCATTTCCCTGTTGAACACATAGTATTTGACTAAGAGAAGTCTCTAAGATAGGATTTAAGTTTTTTGCCCTGAGGTATGGTGGGTTCCTCAAGAGGGTAATAAAAAAATGGGAATTATTGACTCAAAAACTATTTATCAAGAAAATCCGCTTAGGCTCATCATACTATGGTTGGGGTTCATACAGACTTTTATAGAAATATACATTGAAAATTAATATTCTCACAATGAATATTAACTTTCAATGGCTCCTAGAGCATCACAGGAAGTTAGATTATGGGAGAAAGTCAACCCAAATATAGTAGGTAAAATTTAGAATTTTTCTAGATAAATATTTAAATTTTCTCAAAAATCAGGCAAATTCTCCTTAATAATTTGGACATCCCAAAACAAAAATTAGTCCATAGACACTAGAAAAATTTCACAACAATCTTAAAAATTCCAGAATATCTAACTAATCACACAAAATTAATTTCACAATTTTTTGATCGCAACATAACACTCAAACAAACCCCATTAATTGAAAAAACACGAAATAATTATTTTAGTTCATTTGAAATTCATATTGAACAAAACAAAAATTCACAAAATTTTATAGACATTTTTTACAGGGAACAAAATTCCCCTCACCTCGAATAGGTAGGAAGAACTCTCTGAAAAAAAATAAATAAAACACTCCTAAATTTTATACGCAGCAGCTGAATGTTGACTTTCGACTTTCCACCGACTACTTCATTTGAAAAAACAACCAATCTAAAATAAAGAGAACAAATATTAGGTTAGTTTAATTTATAGTCAATAAAGTATTTATATTTATCAAAACATTACGAACCAAAACAATATTTGTGGTCGGAAAAATGTCAAGATGATAATAGTGTAGTTAATTACGTGAAAATAAACTTTCTCATAACTCTTAATTAGAAAAGGCAAAATTTAACTAAGCAAATGATAGTATTTTACTAAAATGATATTGTAAATGAGTCAAGGGATCAAATAGGTATATTTAATTGGAAAAACGAGTTGGCCTATGCCAGGATACAAAACCTTTAACTCTGATAACCTTATTTATTTATAGATTTTGACTAGATTTTGGCTAGTTGTACTTGTTTAGAAATGAATGAGCATTAATAATAACTTATAACAAGTCAAGGTTTCTTGTCTAGTCAAAAAACCCTTTTCTCGGGCAGAACCTTAAAACTTATCCACTAATAAAAAATTCATGTACTTAAATAATTTACCTTAAATATTCATGAATGAGTTTTAGACCCTTTTAAATCCAACTAAAACATAAACTTCATTAAACAATTATCCACGTAAAAAATAAAAATACTTTTGCATCTATAATTGAGAGCATTACAAAATGTATCCTCTTTACCACCATTATTTCTTAAGTAAATTTTATTGTTTGTGTTTACATGATCCAAAAGATCAACGGGGTAGCATACTTTCCAGGACCTATCCATGTTGCAGCGTATTCAATTTTTTATTTTGCTCCAATTTGTTTGTGTATTCCTATGCTGGGATATATATACCGGCGGACCCACGTTGTGGCTCGGCCTCGTCGCCCCAATTTTTTTTTTTATATATATATATATATATATATATATATATATATATATATATATATATATATATAAATATATATTAATAATAACTTTATATATATAATTTATATATTAATAATAAATTTTAATTTATTTTAAATTTATTTTAGTCTCCAATAAAAAAAAATTATTATATAATTAGTAAGTTTGTGTCCAACCAATTTTAATAAAAAAAATTAAAATTAAAAATTTTAAAAAAATTTGCTTCTGGTTCCGCCTATATAACTGACATTTTTTTTTTATAGTTGTTTTGTTTTGGCCTCATGGTCATTCATAAATAAATAAATTATATAATTATTTATTAGAGTTAAATTTGTTATTTTAATCCAATAAATTTGTCCAAAATTATTGAGTTTATTTAAATTGAAAGACAGGATAGAGATTAAAGAATATACTTGATTAGAATATACAACTAGGTCAGGGATACATATAAATATTGTTTCTCACATTAAAATAATTTTTGTTGATCCAATATTTGATTAAGGAAGAATGAATGAAAGGAAAATAGATTTTAATTAAATTTTATTGTTTGATTCAATTTTTACGAAAAAAGAAAAAGAGAAATAAAATTCTTCTTCACAAGAGTTTATACAGCTCTCCAATGTTGCAAGTATTTAAAAGTAAACGAGAAAAGTTAAATAATTTTTTAATTGACTACGATGATGGTATGTAGAAGGATCATTAGGAGAAAAATATAACAAAAAAAAAAAGAAAATTATTTATAGAAGTTCAATCTTCTTAGCACGTGAGACTTCATGTAAATTAAATAATAAAAATTAATATTAACTTTTAGAAAAATAATTTTTTTCTTTTATTCTATTAATTTTTTTTAAAGAAAAACACCCGAATATACTCATGATATACCTCATTTTAAAAATAAATTAAATTTTAAAAGTATTTTTTATCTATTTAATCAAACACGATATATATTTAAAATCTCTAGGTTAGTTTATTTTCTCCTCCAGTAAACCAAACAATGCATACATCCAACAACTATTTAATCACTACCCTTTTCTTCCGTTCCTCCCTTTTCTGTTGTGCCTCTCTTTCCTCGCTCCCATTCAACAGCGCTGTCATCTCTCATCTCCTCATTACTTGACCTTCACGCTTCATTCAACAGCCACCACCACCATAACAACCACCGCGCCAGCAACACGCGTCTCCAATCTTCTGCGTTGCATGAGACCTTCACTCACTGTTCTCTTTCTTTGGTCAGTTTTTTTTCTTTCTCTTCGTTTTTTTTTTTTCTCGTCTGACATTTGTTTCTTTTTTTCTTCTGAAATATGTAAGTTAGGTGATAAAACAAATAAAGTTTTGAATTTGGGCGGGTCAAAAGTTTCTATTTTTGGTGCAGAAAAATTTAGGGGTACGGATGACGTGTAACCATAGTCAGGAAAAGCTTTCAAACTGAATGAGCGCTTACAGAGGTACTAACATTTATCTTACTCGAAGTAAGTCAAATAGTTTGTTCAATTTGGTTAGTCCAGAATTCAATGATTTTTTACTAAGAGATAGGCATTAATGAAATAGTTGAAACGGAGAAGTTTTATTCTTGGACGTGAAACAAGGCTATGGGATTCTTGTGTCCCCTCTTTAGTTGGACATTAAATTTTAAGGAATGCCTTGGTTTCTCCTAGTTGTTGGGGGTGGGGGAAGGTGTTGGTTTTTTCAGATGTTATGGGGAAAGAGTGGAGCTGTAAGAACTCATGACTCTGAAGTAGAAGATTTTTTTATATAACTGCAATTCGAAGAGGGAAAGTCAAACTAGAGGTAATTCACAGTTTTGTTATTTGCCCCCTAATTGAATTGCAGAGGTATGAATTGAAGACAAATGCTAAGTGAAGAGCTTGTTTAGGATGGCTTATTCATACCTCAGTAGTTTCAGTAATTGTAGGATTCGGCAGTGTTTCCGGTGAACACCTGATATTTGGGAGGTTGGTGACAATAGAGTGAGGGTGTTCGTTGGCAAAAACCAGTGCTCTTTGAAGTAGGAAGTGATTAACAGTCTGGTCACAGGACAGCTAATGTTCAAATTGGAGAGTGCTCTGGTCTTCTTTTCTCAGACAGGTGTGATGCAAAAAGCGAAAAATGTCATGGAGTCTATAAATTACAATCATTTGAAGCATTAAGGATGGATGATTTTGAATTGTGTTATGTAGATGTAGATAATTAGAGCTATTAAGGTTGATAAAGGAGTTGATTGGCTTGGAATTTGTCAAATGTATATTGGCTTTGGTGGAGAAGCAGAATACCTTGTTGGTTAGTCTATCAACAGATGCGGTGTTGTTTTATAAAGGGTGGTGGCAAAGCATTAATACAAGGGCTTATTAATTGATGGACAATGTGCTCTTCATTTCTTTGGGGTTATCAATGTATTCAGTGCTAGCACGGGATGGGGGTGGAAAGCCTTGGGTAGTTGCCTAATTTTAGGTCATAAGATCTTTACCTTCCAAGGGCAATAGGCTATCAGATTCATGTTATGCTGTAACACTTTTCTCTTGGTATCCTGAATTTGGCACCACTCATGCTAATTTGGGAATTTTAGTAAAAGTCTTTTACATATAAAAAAAAAAAAACAAGATGCGAGACCCAATCATGTTCTACCCCGATTAACCCCTTGGGGTTAAGCATGTCAACTTTTAATACGCTTAAAACCCTTACATTGGGCAAATTGATCTTGGCCTTTCCCCCAGCAGTTTGTGATAGTAGAGTCTATAATCACGTGGCTTCATCATAGTGAGTTATGATTTGGGTTTGGGTTCAAACAATGTTTTAGGTGAGAAAAAAGTTGAAATAAAGCATAGAATAGGATTGTTTGGATGAAGTGAAATAAAATAACATGGGAAAGAATAAATTTTGAAATAAATGTTTGGAATGATAGAATAGAAATTAGATTTAATTTGAAAATGCTTTCCCTTCATTTAATTTTCTACACATAATTTTTTTTCATGTAATCCATTAAGGGTGGGGGTTAATTGGTTTTGGATGGGGGCAGAGGAGGGGGTGCCTGGGGGTGGGTATAATCAATTAGGGAGTGGGGGAGGGGGTGTTGTTTAATCATTTAGGGGGGCTGGTTGGTTGGTTTAATCGATTAAGGGGAGGGGAGGGAAGGCATAATCAATTAATGTGGGAGGCATGATTGATTAACATTTTTGTTTTGGGTGGCATAACCAACTATGCCTTGCTTGCTATTGTGGCATCCCATTTTGCATTCTGACTCCATAATTGATTTTATTTATATATAATCAATTTGAAAAAACATTGTGCAACCCATCGCACATGCTGCGAAAACACCCTGTTCAAGCCTTCTCTTCCCTTGCTTTCTCTTTGTTCTACAGCGAAAATGAAAACGATAGGCCAGCCTTGAATTTTTTTTAAATTTCATTTGCTTTCTTTGCATTCAATCATGCCACCATTACATTATTCTCTTCCATTCTGTTCTCTTGTGTGTTTCTATGCTTACAAACAGCCTTTTAAGACCCTGTGCATATTATTAAAATTCTCCCACCACTAGGACAATTTGACCAACCCAAGGGGGTTAGCCCAGCCTTTTAGGATGAGGATGATAGGACATAAAAGAAAGATTCTAAAAAGTTTCTAAATACATGGACATACAGCATAAGAAAGTGGATGAATAAAATAGAAAATGAAAAGGGAAAATAAATGTAAATTGTGAAAATGCATGCAGTCTGTTGTTTTGGTGTAGCTTACTCTTATACCTTTAGTTATTTCATTTCTTTCTATTTAGATGGCTTCCCTTAATTCAAATACTTTTGATTCCTTGCTCAGTTCAGTTTTGCTAATTAAACTTGCTAAAAAAAAATAATAATAATAAAAAAATCAAAGATTGATTTTAGCTCTTGGTAAGGTTGTTGTCTTGTTAGAAACCACTTGAGTCTTTAGCTTCAATTTGTCTTTACCTTTTAACGTTTGACTCTGAGTCAAAATTATATGTTTGAATCCTTCTTGTTTTAGGTTGCTTTTGATCAGATCATTTTCTTCTGTATGATAATGATTTATGATAAATTTGATTTTTTTTTTTTTTTTGTATAAACAGTTTGCCAACCATAAGTGAAGAGAAGAGGTGCTAAGAAACAAAACTAATGGCAAATAGTGGCTTAGCATTTCTAAAGGAAGTCAAGAATGCATTTACAGATGAGAAGGAGAAATATGATAAATTTTTGAAACTTATAAAAAATTTCACTGCTGAAAGGTTTGATTGTGCTGTACTTTATAGTTTTATTTTATTGTGAGATGAATATGGTAGAATTTTACTGTTCATTTGTAGATTCAACATTGTTAGAGGCATAGAAGATGTGAAGGAGCTGCTTAAAGGGCATAGAGATCTTATTTTCGGATTTAATTTCTTCTTGCCAACGGGATATGAAATCAAACATCCATTGGAGGATGAACCTCTACAAAAGAAGCCTGATGCAATTGTTGAAGCTAATAAACTTCTGCGCAAGATTGAGGTATAAACTTTGCATTTGAAGTATATTGTGTCCTGCACATATGTCCACCCATACACTAGAAAAAGCCTACACTCATGCGCAGTGACACGTAGAATACTCAAGTGTTGTGCTGGCTGATTTAAGTGTGTACATATTGAATTCTTGGAAGTGATACTGCCACAACAATCTCCTGTTGCTTTTAGTTGAAGTTTCCTTCATAGAAAGATCCATACAGATGGACAGTTTACCTTGAGTCTGATTGCTTCTTTCCATGCAGACTCGATTTCAAGACCATGATCATGTTTACCAGTCGTTTCTTGCTATATTGAAGATGCAAAGAGATGGAAACAAGACTATCACCACAGCTTACAAGGAGGTTTGTACTGTCCATGACTTTGTTATCCTGGTTTCGTATGGAAGTTCTAAATTACTCCTTCTATTTTCCTACACTCTTTTAAGACATTCATTATAATGATATATTGGATATCCCCAGATCACAGAACTTCTTCAGGGCCACTCGGATCTTCTTGATGAGTTATCTCGTTTATCGCATGCTTCAATGACAGTTCCAATTCATTTTGCTCATGCTCAAAATTTTCTGTTCCATGAAAGGAGCTCTGCAGTGCCAACAGAGCAACAAATGTGTGCTCCCAAGGTTTACCACTCTCCATATTCTTATGTCTCTTTGATTTTATAGTTGGTCATCAAGCTGAAATTTCACTCATCTACTTGCCAGAGGAAAAGGACCAAAGCTTCACATGATGATCACGACCACAGTGTTGACGATAGATTAAAGAGAGATCGGAATGGAGTGGTCAAGGAGTATAGATATTATTATCAAGATGGTATTTGGAAGCCTCTATCCCTGGAATGGAGATATAGTTGTATATTTGAAGACCCTAGGGCAGTGTTATCAATAGTGGATGGCGGCCTATGGTGGAAGGCCTAAATTCCTCCACATAAACGTGCCATGTCTGCTTATTGCATTGCTATAGCAGGCCTCCCTTCACAAATTGCATGCAGTTGTTGGAAAAAAAATCCCCTATGCCGTTCTGCCATAGCGGCCATGACACTGCCATTTGACAACACTGCCCAAGGGTTGAACCATTATGTAATGCTGACAAAACTTTTGGCTTGCTCCCCATGTCCCCTTGCTATGATAAAAGGTTCTATGATAAGTGTGCAAGGGTTTTGATTGAAGCCTACTTTTTATGCTTTCTTACCTTTCTTCAGTTTTTTATGTCTCAATATCATTTTCATGTTTATTGGAAAGGAATTAAATGGAAGAAAAAAGAGAAAAAAAGAAACAAGAAGATAACACCTGAAAAGTCATTGTCTGATGAGAAAAGTTGTCTTATTTCTTTCTACCACAGCTGATTGTAAAAGATAAAATAATCATGATATGTGTTGATTCTAATATTTATAATTGATGAATTTTTTTTGTTTTATTTTTATGTTCTGGGCTGTTTGTAATATTCTTTTGCAGAAATTACATTTAACATCCTTTCTATAACATTTTTTTCAATTTAATTTTGTCATCTCAGCTAGTGAAGAATTTGCTTTCAGTGCAAAAGTCAAGGATAAATTACAAAATTCTAACAGCAAGGAAAAAATTACTGAACAAAAATTGCAGTCACCGGTAAGTTTTGTACATATAATGTTTTATTGGCTGCTTTATTGGTTATATTGTCATATTCTGTGTCAATATGATTGAATTTAAGTTTGCTGGCATTGAACTTTGACCTGTTGCATAAAACTGAGGTTGTTTTGATTAAAGGAGTGACATGTTTCTAGAGTGGGAAATGGATCCTCTAATGCAAATTTTATCATGACAAGGTCATCTCCAAATGTGTCCATCAATATTCGGTATGAATGGCTAGATTCAGCAGTGAGTTATCTTGTTTCCTAAATGAGCATGGGCTTTTCAATATAGTTCGAATTTTGTCCACCTACGTTACAAAGAACTTGTGGACCTTCGCTTTTCATTCACTGTTGTTTATCTTTGTTACCTGCATGATGTGTCCAGAATTATGACAGAACAATTTTGGGCAACTTTGTATTCGATCTGTCTTCAAAGAATGTCTATTTTCACTGCCTTAATAGACTAATTCAAATTTATAATTACCTAATCTTTGGTTTAACTGGAGCTGAATTTGAAAATTAATAAAACAAAGCAATAAAACAACAAATTTGTGTTTTATCCTGTTATGATGATCTTTTCAAAATCTTCCATTTTTTAAGCATCTTCCAAGCTAAAAATCAAATAGTGATGAATAATTTCACTCTATATTATCTGCCATTGAAGATAGTTGAAATTTACTCCGAATCAAGTATTAGCTTGATTTGATTTTCTTTGTTTTTATAGAGAGCAATTTGTTCTCCCGAAGTTCAATCTCTAGTGGGCAACCCATAATATGTATAATAACTAACGTGCGCTTGCTTTTTTCAGGTGTCTGGTTTCCTAGGTAAATACCCAGATCTCATGAAGGGGTTTGATGAATGTGTAACCCAATGTGAGAAGATGAATGGTAATCTTCAACCTAATATTTGCATGTATATAAAGTCTTGATTTTGTTATATTTTTGTAATTAAGCTCTATTACACAAAGGAATTGTGCTGGCACTGAAAAAGAAAGTATGTAACAGTTTTCAGCTAATTCTTATAAAAATTTTCAGCTAATTCTTCTGACTCTAAAACTTCTGTGTCTATTTATCAGATTCTTTGTTGAATGGAGAACATGACCTGATACAATTAAATGTGGGAGACTTGGATAAAGATCAGCAGTATGATCATAATACTCGAGTTAAAAAAATTAGTGAATGCCGAGAAAGGGTCAAATCTACTGCAGTTGCCAGCAATAACGTTTCTGGTCCTAAGTTGTCTCGGAATGCTAGCAAGAAATATTCTGAAAATCCCGTTGGCGAGCTAGACCTATCTTCCTGTGAACAGTGCACTCCCAGTTACCATCTTCTACCCAAAGAAGTATAGTTGATTTACTTATCTTTTTGTCATATTATATATTTTCTAAGGGAATATCTGGGATTTTCATACTGTTTGTTTTATGTGTATTGTTTGTGTTCATGCAGTTCCTATCATCTTCTAGCCAGAGAACAGAACTTGATGCAGAAGTATTGAATGATCATTGGAAATGTGCTAATTTAAGTATTAATGATTATTCTTCGAAACACATGAGCAAAAATCCATATGAAATGATCTTGTTTGAATGTGAAGATGACAGGTTGGGTCATACCAATTATTTTTATGCCTCTTTTAAGTACTTTTCGTATTGACTTATCTTTTATTAAATCCTGTCATAATTTCTGTATTCTACAGTTTGATTAGTTTTGACATCGCTGCATTGATTTAGAGATGTTATTTCCAGATGTTCTCTATCACTAGCACTTGCACTTTCTGTTGCTGACATAATTTTACTCTGCGACTGCAGGTTTGAACTTGACATGTTGTTAGCGACTGCAAAATCAACAACTAACCGAATTGAGGAGCTCATAGAAAAGATTCATGACAATAAAATTGAAAGAGACAAGCCAATTAATATTGAGAAACATTTTACAGGTATGAACTTTTCAATTGAGATAATTGTTCATGTTTTCCATATTCTGATTTGATTGTTTTGTCTTTTCTTTTAGTTCAAAATCTTAGGTGCATTGAACAAATATATGACGACACTGGGCTTGATGTGTTGCACATGGTAGAGAAGAATGCACCTCGAGCTTTGCAAGTCATCTTAACCAGCTTGAAGCAGAAACAGGAAGAGTGGGCAAGGTGTCTTGTTGATTTTAATAAACTTTGGGCTGATGTATTTGCTCAAAACTATCACAAATCACGTAATCATCCTAGCCTCTGCTAGGATCCAAAAACCATCAGTACATAGGTTATGATTGTTTATGCTTAATTTTTATTTTTTTTTTTAATAATTTTTTTCTGTTTATGCAAAAATGGTTTCCAGATTATTTTTTTGTAAAAGAAAGTTTACAATTGTCATGAATTTTTAAAAAATGTGCATTGGTTTGCTTGAATTTCTCGAATCCTACATAACCACATCTGCAGCAGAATTAGAGCCTTACATTTGCTTCAACATCTGCCGAATGCTTTGAAGTCGTTGAATGATGGGCAATTTTTCAATGTCAAACAAACTTCTTAGCTGATAAAAAGACTAAAATATCTTGCCAATCAGTTTTATTGCAATTTACTTTGAGTCTTCTTTTGCTAATGTTGCTTTTGCTCCATTTCCTCGTAGATTTTAGTCGTATTATGAGCTTTTAGCCCCTTAGTTCACTAAAAATATATAGAATATTTCAAAACTTTACATTAAAGTATATTTATCGCAATTATATATATATATATATATATATATATATATATATATATATATATAATATAAACATTGCATATTTATTCTTATTAGTTTTAGAAACTAGACTTGTAGATGACTCAGACAAGGCATCGAGATTACATGTGAATGATCGAATCATCACCTCATATACTAAATAAATAAATTTTGTATGTTGAGCTTTTATAAAACTTAATTGTCATGTTTAAACCAATATCCTTTAAAAGTAATGTGCTGGCTTCGATTCTACTCGAGGAAGCTACTTAATAAATTTTTAATATTGCAATTAAATTTCAACTTTTAGTACGTGTATAGTTTATTACAATAAAAGCCATTACATCTAAACTCTGATGGTAAAATTTTGCTATCCATCTCATTACAATTTTGAAGGAGGACCACTCACTTAGTACAACAAGAACCAAGGAGGGTCACGATGGTCACGGTAAAAAGAATTGATGAAGTTGAGGTCAACTCTTGATCATAGAGTCTACTACTCAATCTATTTCAATAACTTGTGCGCGAGTATTGTAATTGTGTTTTAGTTGAGGATAATGTGTATGAAATGCCTCTTGTTTTTTGGGTTAGTTTTCCTTGTGTTGATTTGTTTTTTGTCTTGATTAGGCTTGTTTCCTTATGTTTTCCTTGTTTTGGTATGTTTCTTTGAACCATATGTAATGTAGGCTTTGTTTGTATGAGATTTACTCTCAATTGGATAATTAAACTCATTTTAATCAAATAAGCGGAGATTAATATTCAACAAATTTAGGTTAAAAATTAAGCATCTTAAACTTAAAATTTGATTAGTTAAAATTGGAATGATTAAACTTAAGTACAATTAAGCATCAACATAATCATCTACACCTACAATTATAGGATTAAAATATCATAACAAGTTCAAGTACAAGAGTTCAAAAACATTAGAAATGAATGATGGAAAATCAACAAAATAGAAATTGAAAAATAAATTAAACCTTAAAATTCTATTGCAATATCTTAATAGAAATAGTCTTAAAATTAGCCTTCCATGAAAGGTTTAATTAGGAAAACGACAATAATAAGGAAAATCAAGTGGGGAGGAGGAAGAAAAAGAAGATGAACAACCATATGCCTTTCCGACACTCAACTTTCACTTTCACCCATGACTTCTGATTCGCAATTTGCAAAACAAACAAGCAGCCAAGAGTGAGCTTTCTCACCATCATCACATTCATACCAAGCACACGCTTACTGCCCACCAATGTAGTTAATTAGTAATGTTCTCAAGGTTGAATTTCACCTAAGTGTAAACTAGGCTTACCATATGATGAGCACATTCAGACCAAGCCCAAGTCCAAGATCCACTCCAAGGTTTACGCGGGCCAATAACTAAAATTAAGACTAAGAAGGCCCAAGAAACACTCAAACATATCATATCCAATTTGCTAAAGACACGAGATAAAAAGGAAGTTCAATTCATTGAAGTGGCAAGATACTTAAATGTCAAGTTTATATCTTGCTTGATGATGACTGAAATTGATAGAATCGAGCTTAAAGGCTCAAACTGAGTGAAAGTTGTATTTATTTTTAATTTTTGTGATTAAATGTTCAAAAAATATTTTCAATGAGAATTGAACCTAGGTACTTGTAGGACATCTTCGTTGCTTGTACTAATGCTAGTTTTATTTTATTTGGTTAAAACATAACTTTTAATTGACATTGTAATAAAAACACTTGAATCAAATATGAACAGACACACAAGATTATTCAGGATTTGCGAGAGGCTTTCTCTGCTAAAGTTTTTCCTACTTTCATAGGATCTTATCAAGAACATTGTTTCTTGTGGCGATCATTAACTTATCAATCCTTTAGATTTGTGGTGTCAACTTGATACTATTGTTTATTTATTTTTTTCCATCTCTAATCAAAATAAAGTGTTTGTTAGCCTAATCATTAAATCAATTTCGTTTACAACCATCACAGTTCTTTTCCTGTTTGTTTTCCTCTAGTTTAAGATTGAATTGAAACCTTAATTATTTCTCTAATTCGGGTGATCTTAATCCTAGTTAGGTCATTTTCTTAAGATATCCTGATTGATCTTTATCACCATATACTTTGTGGACTCACACATTGTTTCTTGATTGACTGTTAAGAGCTCTCCCAATCAAGTACATCAATGGGCACCTACTAACAGGTGATGGAGACACGGTCATTATATGGACTTGTCGAGATTGATCTAGGCTTGTCCTATGCCCCACCTGATAGTACATCTCTTAGGATCATCAAATCTCATGTGTCTATGCCAACATGTACCAGTTTATGGTCAATAAATATGTAGAAGATTGATCTACGCTCACTCTTTCACAGGTTTAACAACTTATAGAAGAGAAACTTAGTACTCGTGGTACTAGATGAGAGTCAAGATAAGTACATAGTAGCTTTTACCTCATGAACCTCTCACCTCGAAGTCTATTGTCATCAGTCTCAAAAGCATTATAACTTATACATATGTCCATCCTTAACGAGTTCCTTGTACCACGTCATTTCTACCAAGATCACCTCTAGCCTCGAACCATGATCTCTCATGGACCATCTCATATAAGCATCTCCATCTGGCTCATGAATCATGCCTCAACCACATGTCAGGTAACACAAGAGAGCTTCTCTAAGTTTCTACTCATGTTTACCACAACCAACATACTAATTGGGATTCAATTATTTTATATCTTACCCTTTCAGACTCTCACTTATTCGTAAAATACCAGTACATTTATATACATATACATTAAAAACATAAAGGAACTTAACAATGCATCTAACATCCACTAAGATCAAACAAGAGGTCAAACAAACTCAAAAGAAGAAAAATGCTTTATTGAGATTTGCATGAATAAGAAAAACAACAAAATTTTTTACGAGATCCGCACTTCAAATAAGAAACTCTTGTCAAATTATCTATAAAAAATAAATAATCATTTACAATAAAATACAAAATTAATCAAATAATATCAAATATTAACTATTATTTTTAAATAATATAAATAAATATAGATTTTAAATAACAATATCATTCAAACAAAGATAGAATATATATAGAGATTTGGAGTCATTTAAAAATAACAAAGCCAGTATTCACTAATCCAGATTACAATAACTCTATTTTTAATAAAATCATTCACAGAGTTAACAACTTCATTTAAAATATAATTATTTAACATGATATTTTCATCTAATACAATAGTTACTCGATATACTTAACTCATTCTAATTGAGATGGTTGATAACAACTTCCTCTTATATACTAAATTTCAAATTCGCCTCGTTTATGTATTTATTTCTTAAAAAGAAAAAAAAAATTGCCTAGTATGAAATCAAAAGAATATTTTAGTATTTTATTTTAATAGTTGGCCAAAATATTTCATTTCTAAATCCAGCAACTCCATTCATTCTCTCGTCCTCGAATCGTCCACTCTAGTGCTGTTGCTGAAGCGTGACCATTCTCCTTTTGACGATGGCCGCGCGAGCCCTGTTGAGCAGAAGAACCCTAGGCTCGGTCCTAATCACCGACCCGAAGGCTGTGAGAGTTGGCATAGCTGCAGCGGGTAGCCATTCCCGCGGCTTACATGCATTGACGCTACCCGATCTCGATTACGACTATGGCGCACTGGAACCAGCGATAAGCGGCGAAATCATGCAGCTCCACCACCACAAGCACCACCAAACTTACGTCACAAACTATAACAAGGCTCTTGAACAGCTTCAAGGTGCCCTCGCCAAGGCCGATGCCTCTGCCGTCGTTAAACTCCAGAGTGCCATCAAGTTCAATGGCGGAGGTAAGTAATTACTTGACCTGATTATTGGATTAAAATGAATTTGTGAATGGGTAACAGTGGATTACTTTAGGTTCCTGTGGATGTCAAGTTAATTGACTAATCACTTTAGAACATAAAATGCAATTTGGTATATTAATTAATTTTAGAATTTCTTGAATGGGTTTTTTTATTTTATCACAATTTTAAATCGCTGGTTTTCTAATCAACAACTCCAAGTGCACTGTTAGAGATGTAGGAAATTAATTGGTTATGTAAGCCTCTTATATTCCTTGTAATCTCACTTTTTTCATTCTAATGCACTTTTACTTTGAATATAATACTTTTCTCTCCCTTTCCTCCTTTAGAACCATGTTTCTTAACATGAGCCAAATCCTAGAATTGAAGCAGTGGATTCAGACTTTTTTACACATTGTTGTGATGCTGGTAGTGATTAGTGAAAGCATCAGATTTTATCTTAGGCACTGATGTATAGATACTTAAAATTGACAACAAATCTGTGATGTATACCTGCTTGAATGAAAAGAAATTTTAAAATGGAAAGCATATTTGTATTGTACCCAATGCCAGTACTTGTGCAACATGGATCTTAGAAATCTGTGATGTATACCTGCTTGAATGAAAAGAAATTTTAAATTGGACAGCATATTTGTGTTGTAGCCAATGTCAGTACTTGTGCAACATGTATTGGACAAACGAAATTTTAAAATTGACAGTATTTTTTTATTGTGTGTGTGGGTGGGTGGTTAGCGTCCGTGTTTTATTGTTGTCATTTTGCTTAAAACAGAAGGGGTGATTCGTGTTTAATATCTATACTGGGATAAATTGATGAGAATGAGCTATGAAACATAAATTGCATAGTAGTATATATGGAAGTTTTTTTATGAGTCTTTGAGGGAAATTATGCCCAGTTTCAAAATGAATCAAACAAAATTTTCTGAGATGGAGCAAGGGTATATTTTCCATGATTTTTAAAGTTGTTTAATTTAGTTTATCAGCGACTAATAATCATTTACCGCAGGTCATATCAACCATTCTATTTTCTGGAAAAATCTAGCTCCTGTTCGTGTAAGTTTTTACCTTGCTTCTGTTTTATGGAAAGTCTTTTGTCTTCTGTGGTTCTGTTACACGATGCTCACCCCTTGTGCAGGAAGGTGGTGGAGAACCACCCAAGGGTTCACTGGGATGGGCTATTGACACGCATTTTGGCTCTTTTGAAGCATTGATACAAAAAGTTAATGCAGAAGGTGCAGCACTACAGGGGTCTGGTTGGGTGGTGAGTTGTACATATTCTGAAATACCCAAAATATCTTCTTCCTTACATAAGCTATCAAACTTAATGTCTTGGTGTTATTTGAAATGTATTGTTTCCTTGTACTTAATTTGTACTGCTGTGCCAGTGGCTTGGTCTGGACAAAGAGCTGAAGAGGCTTGTCATTGAAACCACTGCCAACCAGGTAAACTACCCCTTCCACCTCCATGCACCTCCCCCTCTTCCACACTCATGATGCTAGGAGGCTGTATAGATCTGCAATAGCATATAATGTTAGTAAATGAAATCATTATATTTATTTTGGTTTAGTCTCCAATTCTACCTTTTGTGTTCTGTTTTATATTATGTCACCATTCAATGAGATTCAATCGTCAAGTATGTATTGCTTCTCCACATTTTTTTAGTTGATTCTATTGACATTTCAAAAAATATGTTGTGCTCTAAACAATTCTTTATTATTGTAATATGGCTCTGTAAACAGGGTTTGACTTGTGAGGTTGAGTTTATTAATATATATAGACATATATTTAGTCCCTTGTAAATCCTTTCTATTTTCATGTGCAATTTTCTTCTTATACTCTAGAGTCTAGATTCTAGAATGTGGAGGACTTCTGCAAATTTTAATGCTGTTCAGGATATAGAAAGATCACCATGATGGAAACTGGAGAGAAGACAAGAAACTTGTTATAGTTTTTCCTCTTTCCTCATGCTCATTATTTTGAGCTTTAGTGAACCATGTTTCTACTCTATGCACACAAATAATTTCTGGCTTCTTAATTTTCAGATGTAATTGTGAACATTTTATTGCAGGACCCACTGGTTACTAAGGGACCAAATTTGGTTCCATTGCTTGGTATTGATGTGTGGGAGCATGCGTACTACTTACAGGTAAATTTTGAACTTGGGTGATCCACCAGTGACAGCATGGTTGCTGTAATGACATTTTCTTGAAGCTGTGTATATTTTCACTATGGTGATTATGATGATGAGACAATGGATCTTGGGCCTAAGCCCAATCATTGGGCTGAACAGGACAAGGATCAATTGCTGGATCCAAGGCCAAAAGAAACTGAGGCTCTGGAAGGTTTATATTTAAAGGCAGAATGATGGATTTGTGTGTGAGAGAGAGAGTGGAAGTTGATTACAAAGTTGATGTGTCATTTTTGTTACATAGTGGGGCGGCTACAGGTATATGGGGAGGGGGGTTAGTAAGGTAAGGCACATTTCAGAGAGAGAAGGTTTAAGAAAGAGGAGTTTAAGGGAGAGTTCTGTCATTGCACAGTATCAACACATACTTGTTTTCCTTTTAGTTTTTGGTATTCTATCAGATAAACACACACATACACACGATATGCATGTGTCAATACTTGCACAACTTGTTTATAAGTCTTCTTAAATCATCTGTGATCTCTTAGAAATCAAAGTTTCAATTTTCCTTTTCTCTCCTTCACTGTAAAGAATTTATCATGAAGGAAGACAATGAGGGTGCGAGACTTCATATTTTAGCTAATTTTTCTGTTCCTAAAGCGTACATAAGTTTTGGACATAAATGTCTCTTTTTTCATCACCTACCAATGTTGAAACTCATCTGCAATTACTTGACAATAAAATTACAAGTACACCCTATCTGAGATTCCTTGATGCGCATCTGTGATCAAAATAATTTCTGATATATGCTTTTGTTTTTATTATTGCAGTACAAGAATGTTAGACCAGACTATCTGAAGAACATTTGGAAAGTTATTAATTGGAAATATGCCAGTGAAGTGTTTGAGAAAGAGAGCTCTTAGTCTGAAACTGCTACTTGATATGGAACTGGAGAGGACAGATTTGCAGCATGTTGAGATGGAACAAAATTAACTGATGTAGTAGATATTTTTGATCAATAAGTAATGTAATTGTTAACTATTTATGTATTTATACTGAATAACCTCCAGCATTTTGTGGTTGCATTTATTGTACCAATTGTGATGGTCTGCACGTGTTTTGTAGATTTTCTGATGACCAGTGATGTATATTTTTTTGCTTCTAGAATGTGATCCTTTTAGTTTACTCGAATAAGAAGTAGTAGAATTCTGAAACACAAGCTCGATATAGTTTCATTTGATGAATGAACAACTTGGAGTTGTTATCCCCTGTTTAGTTGGGGATTATTTATGAAAAAAATATTTTTTAAAAAATAAATTATAAATACTACAAAATAAAATAGCAACTTTTTCTAAGCATATTAATCCAAGCACAGGTGTTAGGAATGATTTCAGGGAACATAAAAAGGAAACCTCTATAGGTTTATGACAGAGTTGAGTTGGTTGAGTTAGTTAAAATTATTTGGTCCTGACATATGTATGTTAGGTTGTTATAGATCTTATATATGAGTCTTCTTTTGTACGGGAGTGGGGAATTGGAGAACAATTGTATTTTCTGAAATTTCCCAATGTGAAAAGGAGAGTGCTCCTTTTGGAGTATACCTGTATACCTTAATTCTTGTTTGAGTTTGTTTCCTTTCATCAGTGAAGAAGTATTTTCCGTTCCTTTCCTTGTTGTGAAGGTGTGTTCAAACTAGTCTAGATTTTGTTTTCCTATCTTAAGAAGAGCCTAACAAGATTGGTCTGACTTGTAATCACAATCAGGATGGAGGATCGAGTTGGAGTTTTAGAAAAGTTGGCAACAGATTAAAGACTAGTATGGATTACATCAAGAAATTGCTACTAGAAATGAGCAAGAATAACAAGAAGATCCCTTTTGTTGAGGGGGATGATACTATTAACATAGAAGAGCAATCCATGGGGGTGAGAAGGATATTAGAGGATCAGAGGAAGAAGAAAATGGGTCATTGCATCCTTGGGTCTAGAAAATGCAATTACCCACTTTTAAAGAGCAAGATTTGTTGGAGTAGTCGGTAGGAGGATTGCATCCTTGGGTCTAGAAAGTGCAATTACCCACTTTCAAAGAGCAAGATTTGTTGGAGTAGTTGGTAGGAGCAAAGAAATTTTTTGAAGTAAAGCAAATCAAATCATAAAAAAAAAAAAAAGTTAATAATTCGACAAGATTGGCCTTCATCAACATGGAAGGGAATGAAGGCCATTGATTTAGATGTTGGCGCCTCCAAGAATCCTTTATGGAAGGGTTTCTCAAAAGTTTTGATGAGGAGATTTGGAGGTAATGGCAAAAGAATGATAAATGAGAGATTGGCAACCTTAAGTCAAACTACAGGAATTAATGAATATGTCCAAGAATTTAAACTCTTGGTTGCACAAAGCCAAACTCAATGGGTAAGAACAAATGTTGGGGTATTTATTAGTTGGACTATGCAAGATATTTGGAGTTTAGTGCTTCCACATGACCTTAAATACCTCATTCGAGTCATGTAGGTGGCCCGTGACATTGAAGAAGCCCATGAAGCGAGTATAAACCTATGAGAATACATAAGAAAAAGGTGCAAACTCGGGATTTAGATATCAAGGCAACGAAAGAATCATAGCTCAAGCAAGGGGTTTTTGTGGCACAAACAGTGCCCAAGCCTTAAATGATAGAACGCGAAATTCTTAGGAGTGCCTTAACTAAACTTCCTAGAAATAGAAACAGGGGGCTCGAACTCTCCCCTGCGCGGAATATGCTAGAAGGAGAGAAGAAGGGAAGTGTTATCATTGTGGAATAACCTATAGACTAAGACACTGCTATCTTGAAAAGAGTGTGAAGGTGATAATCTTGATCAAGGACGAGTAAATTAATGAAGAGGTCAAATATCAATAATGGTAAGAACTACAAGAAATAAAGGAGAAGAGGTTAAGTCCTACACATTGATCTCTTAGGTTTTTCACAATTCCAAAGTCTATATGGAAAAATATATAGTTTTTGTCATTGTAAATGATTATTCTAGATATACATAAGTATACTTTCTAACTCATAAACATAGTTTTATAGAGTGTTTAAAATATTTGGCAAACGTGTTTAAAATGGAAAAAAATGAAAAAAGTGTTTGCATTGCTTCCGTAAGAAATAACCATGGAACTCAATATGAAAACTAAGAGTTTAAGGAATTTTGTTATCAAAATGATATCTTTCACAACTTATGTTCAATGAAATAAGGTAGTTGAAAGAAAAAAAAGAATCTTGTAAGAGATGGCAAGAATTCTACGTTGTGAAAATTCACTCCTTAACTATTTATGAGTAGTCGCAGTAAATATTTCTTGTTACAATCAAAACAAAATATTGATAAAACTCATTATAAATAAGACTCCCCACGAACCGTAGAGAGGAAGGAGACTCAATATCTCTTACTTTCATCCCTTTGGAAGTGAGTGTTTCATCTTAAAAGCCAAATATCACCTTGGAAAATTAGACTTTAAGGTGGATAAAAGATTTTTTTTTTGGATATTCTAATACTTCTAAAGTTTATAAAATTTATAATTCTAGAAATCAAGTAGTAAGAGAATCTATCCGTGTAAAACACAATGATAACACTAAGGGTGATGAAGACATATTAGACATAGAAAACTCATTTAATTTTATTCAAATACAATCATTTAATCATTTAGTAGATAATTTAACAATCTCGTTAGACGAACTAGTAATACATATGTTTGTTCCTCAACCTTATAACTCTAAAGAATCAAAATCAAAGAAATTGAAAATTTATTACTAATCATTAAGAAAATTTTATTATTAGAGATACAACTCAAGAAGTAAAGACCAAACTATCTCTAAAACATTTGCAATAAAATCAAAGAACATAGAAAATCATAGCAATAAGTTAAGCGATTAACATTGAAACAGTTAACCAATTTTAACTATTTTTTCTAAAATATTAAAATTTTAATTTTAATCCATCTAAAATATATTTTTTTATTTCAATTCCTCTATTTTAAAAATATATCAATTTAAATCTTTAAGATAATTAATCTAATATAATAGTTTTTACCTATAGCCTAAATTAATTTAAACACTAAATTATTATGTCAGTTTATCATTGTTTTCGTTTTATCTCATAAGTCTTATAAAATTAAGTTATAAAGCTAACTTATTATCACCATTTTTATATTATATTTTGACATTAATTTATGTTAACTATAAATTTGAATTTTTTAATACATTTTCTGCCACTAAGCATAATTACTTTGATATGCAGAAAATATGACTAGTAAATGACTATTAGTGAAATTAAAATAAATTTTAAAATTATCTTAAAACCTTAAATTATAAACGAAATATAAAATTGGTTTATAATTTCATGAGCCATTTCAAACTTTATTTTAATATTATCCCTTGAGTACGTCAAACTTTAATATTTTCGATATTAGAAATTGAACAGAGGACTTTAACATATTTTAGAACAAATTCATCATACAATTTATCATGTTATATTTTTTTACTATAAAAATATTTTCGAATCATAACTACGTTTTATTTATATTTTATAAGCAGATTTTTTTATATGATTTTTATTTAATTTCTAAAAAAGTATAATCTAATTTTAATTTAGGTCAAGACTATTATAAAAGTAGAAATAATAACCCAAGCATTTTATTTTCGGGCGTATAAAAGGGATTCTGCTGTTCTCAAACCATTCACTGAGCAGCCGCAGCACTCATAGAACCCTAGAGAGGAGAACGTCCAGTTTCCGGCTACTAATCCACCATGGTTCGAGATCCGTTCGTTATTCTCCGTTTCAATTATTTCATAATCTGTTCGTTATTCTCTGTTTCCCTTATTTCATAACCTTCTTTTTCTTCTTCTTCTCAATCTTTCGATTTCGTCTTGTGTTGCAGACATTCAAGCGCAGGAATGGCGGTCGCAACAAACACGGCCGTGGCCACGTCAAGTTCATTCGTTGCTCCAACTGCGGCAAATGCTGCCCTAAGGTTTTCATTTCACTTTCTTAAACCTTCAATTTTATGCCTCTAATTTCAATTCAGTTTTTGTGTTCTCTCATGTTAATAATAATAATAATAGGACAAAGCAATCAAGAGATTCCTGGTGAGGAACATTGTTGAACAGGCTGCAGTCAGAGATGTGCAAGAGGCCTGTGTTTATGAACGTACAACTTTTCTTCTCTGTTCCTTTTCTTCATGTTAATTTTACATCCGTTTGTTATTTATTTATTTGTTTTTTTATTTTTGTTATTTGCAGAATACACTCTTCCCAAACTTTATGTGAAGATGCAGTACTGTGTTTCATGTGCTATTCACTCTCACGTTGTTAGGGTTCGATCCCGCACTGATAGGAGGAAGCGTGACCCTCCACAGAGATTCATCAGGCGCAGGGTAAATCTACTATATAACCATTGTGTTTCCCCCACCTTTTCCATTGTGATATATTCATTATTATTTGGTCTTGTTTTATGTTGTGTCTTCTCTGTGTGTTACTGAATTATTGATAGTTTGTATAAATTTGTGTGCTTTGCTCACCCGGATGCATTATGTGTGTTTCAATGTTTTAAGATTTGACACTGAATCTGATATTGAATCCATTTATCGGAATCTCGTGTTTTTAGAAATTCCTAATGGCCATTTTTATTGTGGTAAATGATCAGTTTCATCCTTGCACTATTACTCTCTCCTTAAGAGTTCTTGAGGTAAAAGCATTATTGAAAGAATTCTTGAGGTAAAAGCATTATTTAAGGATTTCTTGAGGTAATAGCATTATTTATGGAGTTTTTATAAGTAAGAAGACAATTTAAGTAGTTCTTATAAGTGTTAACATTGTCTAAGTAGTTCCTAAATCATGCTAGGTAGTCTCTAAATGTTAAAGAACTCTTCGAATTGGTTCAAACTTTACTCGTATACGTCAGCTTAGGGACTAAAATGTTGGATATTCAACACTTTACTGAATATTTATATAGTTTCGATACTTTAGGGATTATTTATATAATTTTATTACTTTTTTGAATACTTGGAAAAGAAGGTAATACTTTGGGGACAAAGTTTGTGGTTTATTCTTGATATTGCGGATGGAGAATTTGACAGTACTGGAAAGATCTGAGATTGGAACCCAGTTATATCAAAATTGTATTTTTCTGTTCTTGCATATGAGATTGTTTGATATAGAAGTCAAGGCAAAAACTTGTATTTGCTTCTCTATCTGGTTGGAAAATTGATATTCCAATGAGTTAATGGTTAAAGAAAAATTATTGTTTCTTTTGAATGTACAAAGGGAATTCATTTTAACATGTAGTTTACATCAGGAGAATGTGCTATATTTGTATGAATAGGCTCTGATCATTTGCATATAAAAATGTTAGCAATGGTTGATGATTTTATTTGTCTCTTTGCCAGGATGATGCACCAAGGCCCGGTCAGCCAGGTCAAGCACCTCGTCCTGCAGGCGCAGGAGCTCCAGTCCGAACCTAAAATCAAATCCTATGAAAAAAGACCTTGATGTTATCCTGGATCAAATTCATAAGATAAACTTTTTTGTTGCTTAGTTTTGAAAATACCAATGTTGAGGGGAATTTTGTTCTAATTATCTGCTTTAGTAGTTGGATAATATCTTTCTGGTTTGGCGGTTTTTATGAAAATGGAACTTGATATATAACAAGTATCTGCAACTTGAAAATGATATGTCTCCCAACTAAGTTTTTAACGAAATGGCTTTCTTTAATCGGATTTTTTTAGTGCTTACGATCTTTAATGTTTTCAATTATCTTTATTTACAAGAAAAATGCCTGAAATATCTTACAATTTTTTCATAAACGTGTTCACTAAGATACTATGAAAATTATTGAATGTTATGTGTTGTTATATAGGTTTTGTTTATCATTTAGTATTATTTTATTTTATAGTTTTTAATAAATTTTAATAATTACGAGTTGGGTTGGAGTGAATGTGCCGGAAAGCATTTTTTGTTTTCTTCAGTAGATAGTTAGGTTTATTAATTTCATGTTTTGTAAAATAACTATTTGTACGTAGTTATGTTGGTTGAAAATTGATAAGTTGATTGATAGCTCGAAGTTAAAACAGAGTAAGTTCTAACTGTTTGATAATATAAAAACGTTTGGATTAATTCTATTAACAATTGGGTGAATTCTACTCATTTTTTTTTTCATAAATTATGAGTTTTATAATTTTGTAATTTTTTTCTCACATAAAAATTCTTTTATAGATTAAACATTTTGCGACTGTTTTACATTTTGAATTGTTATAATTAAATATTGTTTTAATTATTTTTTTAATTGTAACCTTTTTTTCGTGAAGAAAATCCGTTCGATAATGGAATTTTGGGTGTATAATTTTGAGAAAAAATAATTTGAGAGCAAAATTTGTCAGATTATAAAAGTTGATATTTTATAGGCATAAGTGTAATTAAGCTAATATATTTTAAAGTATTCATATTTTATTTATTTTTATGTACGTTTTTGTAAATGATTATGTATCAGAAATTTATTAACTTCTATAAAATGTATTTGGATCATTACGTAAAATTGTTTAGTTTTAATAAACTTTTATTTTATTTATATTTTTTAGCTGTAGTTATTACACTTTTTTATTATATATTTGTGAAGATAAAATAATATAAGGAGGTTGAATTGTATTTTAGAGATTTTTTGTAAGATTTTTCCGTATAGATAAAACTTTGTCTCATGATGAATTTGATAGTTTAAAGTTTTTCATACAATTTTTGTTAAAACTGAAGACAATAAACATGTAGTCTTTAAATATTCTTTTTATAAGTCATTCTTCGTTATAAAAGTAGTTTTTAATTAACTTATATAAAGATAAATGTTATTTTTTATTTCTTTTAAGTTTAATATTTTTTATTTCAGTATTTTAAATTTAAAAAGTTTATTTTTATCTTTATTATAGAATAAGAAAACACATTAGATGAAGGTTGAATTGAATTATTTTTAAAAAAATAGTAATTTTTCTGTAAAAAAGTTTAGTTTGAGCTTGTAGAAACAAAAAAATATGTTTATATGAAAAGTAAAATATGTTTATATGAAAAGTATATTCAGTTAAAACATAATCAGAGATAAAGACAAATCAACCTGCGTTAAATTTATGACATTAGTTTGTTTATGCTCATTTTCTTAGAAATTTGTTTATTGAGTGAAACAAAAAAGAGTACTTTTTTTACTTCAGTCATTTTTAACTAATTCAAATATTATTTGGAAAGCAGTCTCTTTAGACTAAACAACTTTTTCAGGCTAACAACTCTAGATATTGAATATAATTTCCTCAAGTAAAGTACCACTAAAGGTAGATTTATACAAAGTGTTTGCCTAACTTTAAAGAGTCAACCCCTATGAAAAAGGGATATACAAATTAGGTACAAAATTAAGGCTAGTTTAAAGAAAGAACTTGAAATTCTTGATAAACACATAGTATTCACTGACTTTATATATTCAAATTTGAGCATTTATATGGAAGAAGGTGAGAAGTAGTTAAACAAAGCTACTTCAAATTTGAACATTTATACGGCTACTTCAAATTTGAGCATTTATATGGAAGAATGTGAGAAGTAGAAGTTAAACAGAGCTACTTCAAAATCTTATTCTTTCTATAGAGTTGGGTGCAACGTTCTTGACCATTTAATGCAGCAAGAAGTCATAAATTTGTCATTTCAAGCGCAGAAAGTTGTTAACACAATCCTAAGTTTAGTCTTGTAAAAGTATATTTGCTTTCTACAACAAAATCTCATGTTAGGGATATACTCTTTGACTTTCGCTGATTAGAGCATTTGAATATTATACTAAGTTGGTGCTTTCTAACTTTAACGTTGACTTTATCTACACAAACTTTACAAAGATAAGACAAGTAGTTAGAGTATGTTAACATAATGTAAGTAAGATGAAATTGATATTTATCTTTTATCGTGGAGCGCATCTATCTTTTCATTAGCTTAGAGTAAAACACATATGAAGTTATATGCTCATTTATTTAAAATATTTTTTGGTTTGATTTTATCTAAACTCGTCTGAAATTAATCTTTACTTTATCTAATAAAATTGAAGAATCCAATCATCTTATAAGATCAGACTTTTAACTTAATATTCTATAATTATTAAAATTTGAGGAATTTAATTTTTCTTTAAAAAAAATTATCTTAACACTTATGTTTTTAAAAAATTTGAAATAAACTATCATTTTAGGTTTTGAAAATATGTGGGTCGGACAATTTAATCCTTATAATATATCTATTATTTTAATATTCAAAAGATACCTATCATCAATTTAATCAATAAACTATATAATTTATTGTTATTTTAATCCATTAATTTAATATTTATTCTCGTTTTAGTTTTAGAAATTAAAAAATAAAATAATAAAAAGTAATATAATTCAGAAATTAAAAACTAAAATAATGAAAAGTAATATAATTTAGAAATTAAAAGAGTGATAAACATATTGAAAGAACTTTTTTATTTATATATATATATATATATATATATATATATATATATATATATCACTTTCAATGATTATTTTATTATTTTTAATCTTTTAGAGATTAAATTATTCGATTTATACACTTTTAAGGATTAGAATAATTATTTACTCCACGGTTTTATTCTAATCTTTTTTAATTTGACTTGACATGGTCTATGTTAAAAAATTATATAAATTATAACTTATCAAGTTTTATATTTTAAAAATAATAAAAAATATATACTAGAATACAACACAAATTAACGTAAAATTATGAGTATAGTCACAATATAAATAATCATAATTATAGATTTTTTTTTTAAATTTAAATACATTATCAAGATAAGTTATAATTAAAAAAAATAACAAGATTTTAGTATATAAGAAAGATTAAATTAAATTCTAAAAATAAATCAAGTTAATAACTTCATAATACAAACTTAATTAAGATTAAAAATAATAGATCATCTGCTTTAATGGCTTATTCCTATCTACTAGATCATATATTCACATCTGAATGATATAAGATCACATAAGATAAAATATTGAGTAAGTTAAATCGATTAAGAGTTTATTAATGTATTCGAATATGATAACAATATTTTCATGTTAAATTAGAAATTAAATCGAAACACATGTAAGAAGAAGAGAACACAAACATATCATAGAGCTGTATCTAAAACTTCTTGAAAGAATACCAAGAATTTGGAAATCCCTCTAACAAATTTTAATTTATTGATGATTATTAATGGAAAGAACTTCGAGAATTTTTTTATTGTATTTTTTGTCTTAGGAAAATTTATCTTTTTAAACTTATAAAATTATTTATTTTATTTTCATATTTTCATTATTATTTTATTATTTTGACATTATTTTTAATAAAATTTAAAAATTAATTTAATTTTATATTTATTTTTATATAATACTTTATTTCTCATAACTTACATATTATTTTGATTTATTCAAAAAAATTAAAACTATCAAAATTATTAAATTCATTATCTCTAACTATTTTATTTAAAATTAAATATATACCTGTTATTCTTCAAGTAATTTAGTCACGTAAAAATGCGAACATAGAACTTATATTTTTATTAGTATATATAAAAGTATTTCAAGAATTTTAATATATAAAAAAAACACTAAAGTGTCTATATATGTATTATTCAAAATGTTGATTTTATTTCATTGATCTTGATACTAAATAATAACGTTAAGGCAATTCTATTTATTATTTTATAACGTCAAAACAGTAAATTTATGGAGTTCCTTCTTGTTTTTATCTTTGAATGAAGAATTAAAAAATTTAAATTCATAGTATCTTAATTATCTTGATTTAAATTCACAGGATCTTAATTATCTTAATTTAAATTCTTTTGATTTATAAATATTTTATTTTGATAAAATAATTTAACTTTTTGTATTTTAGTTTTTTTAGATAAAATAATTTAATTTTAAAAAGATTCAAATTTTATTTTTAAATATTTATTTAAAAATTAAAATTTCAATTATATAAATATCAATCATTAAAACGGGAATGAAATACAGTTACGCAGAAGCGTCAAGAAAGTTTTTAATTTAAAATTCTTTTTTAAAACGAGCTGATTTGAAATTGTACCCGTAAAATTCATTGTTAATCGATTGAAACTCCACATTTTTATAAATAGCCAACCCAGTTCACACTATCACATTCACTCTCACTCACACTGTATCTGAACCTTTGAAGTCACTCATTTGTGCCGCCAATAATGGTCACGTTGCTTAACTTGAATTAATGCGATTTCTAATTTTATTGATTCTCTTAATTAGTTTCAGTCTCATCTTGCGTGATTTTTTCTAATTTAGGGCTGAAAGTTCATAGCTCTTATGATATATTTACTTCTTTCTTGTAACTTCTTTCAATTCAAGTTTCATTTGGGTTTGTAGGGTTTTCAATTCTATCTGACTTTAAATTTTTTTTTAATTAATTAATTTATTTTTTTTATTATAAAGAATGAAGAAGTCATTGGATGATATTTACAAGAGTTCAAAACTCAAACAGTCCATGGTGTATGGTACCGGAGAATCGTAAGATATATATATATTTTTATTCGTTTTGTCTTGTTTCATAGGAATCCATGGTGTGATAATATGCTGAATAATACTCTATCATCAACATCTCTAATTGGTCAAACAATTTTTTGAAATTTTATGTATAGAAGCTCACGGCAGCCGCAAATGACAGGTGGCGGTGGTGGTCAGAGACAAATAAAAAATTATGCTTTTGCATATATGAAGAGGACAAAAGAGGGGAAAATACAAAGTTTTTAAAAATCAGGATGGATTTCAAGACTCAAAGGTTTGAACATGTTCTACAACTCACAAAATTTTTCTTTTCCTTTATGTTGAGAACTCAACGAGTAACACAGAAAAAAGAAAGAACACAGAGAAAAAAAAGAAAGAACAAAAAAAAATAATGTCATTTAATATTTTTTGGACCTATTCATTTTTTTTACAGACAAATTACAAACTTTCGTCACATATATTTTTAAAAATAAAAATTACAAACCTCCCTGTAATATATGAAACACTATTTATTATCTATAAAAAAAATATAAATGCATATATTAGATTCATGGAGATGATGTAAATAAATAAAAGTTATCTCTGGTCTCTTCTCTTAAATATTCCCATACAATATGCAATTCACTTGACTGTTATATATTTTATTAGGAGTGAGAATATGGATTTTGATAGTTGATTTATTTCTATTTGTTCAATTTTAGGGTTGATCCAATGGGTGTCTTGGGAAGACTGAAGAATCTGTTTAAACGGGACAATGATGTAATTTTGGGATTTAACACCTTGTTGCCAAAGGGATGTGAAATTAAAATCAGACATTTCATTAGGAAGTTACTAGTAAAAGCACTGTTAATTTGATAAATGATACATTTTACTTATCTCTTCCAATACATATCAAAAGCTCAATATTTGAATTAGATTGATTGGGTTCTTTTCATGTAGACTCGTTTTGAAGGGAATGAGGACGTTTTTATGTCATTTGTAGACATACTAAACACCTACAAAGAGAAAACCAAGTCCAACACCAAGGTTTACCGAGAGGTTTGTGCTGTCTAGTGTCTAGGCCTAGGTTATCAAGTTAAAATTGGGTAAATGTTGTTACAAAAGAGGAAAAAATATAAAGAGTTTTTGGAAATAAGAATGGATTTCAATATTCAATAGTTTAAACATGTTTTACTAACCCATAAGAGGAGAAAGAAAGAACACAAAAGAAAATTAACTTCTTTTAATGTTTCTTAGGACCTACTCCATGGTCATTTTAGACCAAATTACAACTTTTTTCTCTTTCGTGAAAAGTACATATTTTCATTATTATTTTATTATTTTGACATTATTTTTAATTTCATATTTATTTTTATATAATACTTTATTTCTCATAATTTACATATTATTTTGATTTATTCAAAAAAATTAAAATTATCAAAATTATTAAATTCATTATCTCTAACTATTTTATTTAAAATTGAATATATACCTGTTATTCTTCAAGTAATTTAGTCACGTAAAAATGTCAACATAGAACTTATATTTTTATTAGTATATATAAAAGTATTTCAAGAATTTTAATATATAAAAAAAACATTAAAGTGTCTATATATGTATTATTCAAAATGTTGATTTTATTTCATTGATCTTGATACTAAATAATAACGTCTAGGCAATTCTATTTATTATTTTATAACGTCAAAACAGTATATTTATGAGTTTCTTCTTGTCTTAACAGGTCTTTATCTTTCAATTTAGAGATTTTTTCATATTTTTTTATTTTTAAATATTAAAATAGAAATACAATGAAAAATTATTCCTTTACTTTTCCTTATATAAATACAAATTCAAAAATAGAAATAATGAAATCAACCAATTTCCTTTTATTTTATATATATATATATATATATATATATATATATATATCAATTTTCTATTATATTTAAATAAATTTAAATTCAAACTTGACTTATTTAAATAAATAATTTTTTTCAACTACTCAAATATAACTTCTTTACTAGACAGGTTAGATTAAATTAAGACCAGCGTATAATGGGTTTCTTTTAAAAGTACGATGTATTTCTACCAATAATGATAATCCATATTAGAAAAATAATAAGTAAAATATATTTTTAGTTTCTTAAATTAATTTAAAATTTAATTCAGTCTTTTAAAATATAAGTGCTTATTTTTTTCTCTATTAATTTTTTTCATAGAACAAAATAAAAGTTTGAAATATTCTTAAAGACAATAAACATATTTTATTTCAAGAAAATGAATGGGTTGTGAATAAAAAATTTAACTTGTTTGCTATGCACGTACCTTTGTGAATAAATTAGGCTCCATTTTGTAAGGGACGTTAATATTATATGCATGACAGGATATTTAATCATATAATCTTTTGATATATATTAAGAGAGGTTAATTATTGTTGTATTTAAGTGTATCAGTTTTAGTTTTTATTTTGGTAACATCTTAATTCTTTGTTTGGTTGTGTGCAAATAATAAAGAAACAGAATGAAAATAAAATAGAAGTGATGGTTTCCCATGTTTGATTAAGAGAAAACCAGAGAAGAGAAATTTTTTTTTAATCAAATAGAAAAAAATTTAAATATTGGTGACACCGAGTGATACCAATATTTTCTTATTTCACTGCATATTTGAAAAAAAAAAATAACATCATACAATTTTGAGATGATTTAAAGGATTAAACTATAAATTTAATTGATCAAATTTATTGATATATAAATAAAGCTTATTTAATTGATTTATTGTTAATTTATAGTTTCTATTCTTTTTCGTTTTTCCTTTTATCTTAATTTTTTTTTTCATTTCTCTTAAACTACATATCTTAATTTTTATTGTATTTGTCTATTTTCACATGTTATATTTTTCAAATATTATTTTTCTTATCAAATATGTCCTAAAGTTTGATATGTTGTAACATTTTTTCATAAAAAAAAAAAAAAAAAACACTCCTCAACCATCAATTTGATTCAAAGTAAATTCTAAGATCATTTTATTTTATACACTCCCATTTATATAGTGAATTCAAAGTTTAAGTAATGAGTAATAATGAGATTATTTTTTTCATTAAGTATTTGCAACTCTTTAGGTTTTATATTTTAGCTTTTGTAAGTCTTTATAAATATTCTCGTCTTTTTAAGTCAGTATTTAAGTATTATTTTCGCTCAGAGATAATGTTATCTCATTTATATGTATTATTTAAGTATTTTCACCCTATCAAACCCACATTTAGTGTTCTTTCCTATCCATTAGATATTCTTTAAGTATTATTATCCCTCCAAGTATACATGAAATATATATATTCCGTCCTATTTAAGAACATATCTTCTTCTCTATAAATTTCAGACTCAGTACTCTTAGCTTTTATATGTCTTTCAACTAGTATTCTTAGCCTCTACAAACCTTTCAACTAGTATTTTTTATTCTTTACATAAAATTTTCTAATTATTGAAAAATATTACATTGACACCTATTCATATATTAATCTAACACCCTTTAATTTTTTTAAAAAAAATTTCAATAAAACCATTCAATAGTAATAAAAGTAATGTTAAAAAATAGAAAGATATTTAATATAGTCACGTAATTGTGATCTATTTATAATCTTAAGAAAGGCGTAGCATTTGTGTGTTCTTTTTAAGACTAAGTCTTAGTCACCATAATATAAATTTTTTCTTATGATTTTCATAACTATAAATTTTATTTTATAAATGTAATTTTTTATATTGACTCTCCTATATTAAAATATGTTCATTTTAATCCTTATTTTTTTTAAGAAACATTAAGTTTATTTTCTGATAGATGATCGTCATCATCAATAAACAGTAATAGAAATTAAAATCTTGAAATATAATTTTATAGGAGGCAAAATCATAAAAAAAATATAACTAAAATCAAATAATGTGTGTATTATTGGAACTAGAAACGTATTTAAACTTTTACAATAATATAAAGTATTTAATCCTAATATAAAAGTCTAAAAATATTAAAGTAAAGTAGAAGCAGAATTACAAAAAAAAAAAATGCAGGTCTCGAACATATATACTAATGAAAATGGCAAAAAAAATAAAAATAAAAATAAAAACATGCAAAAGTGAATAAGATCACAATTCATCAAAAGAGAAAGTGAATAAGATCATAACAATCTTTCACCAACGTAATTCATTCCAACAAATAAAAAGTTACTTTGTAATGTGTATTGTCTTTTGCTCAACCCTCAAATTTAAATAAAAAAATTGTCAAAATTTTAGTTCTTTATTTATATTTATTAATATTTTAGTCCATGTTATTAAATTAGAACTATTAAGTACTAATATGATTATATAAGAAAAAGTCATATAACACTTATACTTAACAATTAATCTAATGTCAGTAATTAAAAGTATTGATAAAAAATAAACAAGGAACTAAATTTTATAAAATAAAAATTGAGCATTAAAATCCTAAAAGTTCAAGGAATTAAAGATCTTGATTTTTATATAACTCAACAGGCAGTGATGAGCCTGAACCAATGGATAGCCATGAAAAATGAAGTGCATTGTTAGTCACAACCTTTTAATTTTATAGGTTAAGGGACCTCGTTAACAGTGTAATGTACCTGACTCAATGTTATATACCACCCCATTAGCAACAAATTGTGACTTGTGATAGATACTAACGAATGAAAAAACAAAAACTAGTTGCACCTTGGACTACCTAGACTTTCTGCTTGTGGTTCCTTATTCATTTACATATGCACAAACATCACAATAGCCGGAGGCAATCCCATCTAAGTTTGCACTACAAGTAGTTATCAATCACCTTCCTAGCAAACCACAAATTTATTTGATAGAAAATGAAGAAGTTACAAGGAATGGGGGACTAAGCCAAAACCCATTAAAACATCACTTACAAAATCTGTACAGTCAGTAAGAGATGCGTCATTACAAAACAAAGCCTCCTTAATATAAGATGGAGGAGAATAAAGCCATAGAAACTCCCTACAGTTTAAAATCACTAAATTAGCTAAACTATCTGCACAAGCATTGCTAAAGGCACGTGAGCACTGTCCAAGTCCTTAATAAATAGTGTCTTTTGTTGGGGCAAGACATTAGTCCTCTGTCACTAAATCCTACTCCCCTAAGGATATCACTGGGGTCATGATCAACAACTTCCCCTGGTGAAATAGATCGTGATGATGTCTCCTGCCATACGCAAAAGTAAATATTTAGAGAAGCTGATATAAGACTCTTTGGTACAAATGCAAAGCAGAAATACAATCACAATAATCAAGTTAAAAAGCATCCCCACCCACAAGAACAATTATTTGGGCCAACTTGCTTTCCAATAAAGCATTTTTACTGATGTGCAAGATAAAAAATTAGCAGCATGAATTTTGCAATACAGAGGCTCCAGATCTTTCAGTCAGTTAACTTTAATTGCTAGTTAAAAGCAAGGCAAAATGTCAATCAGGAGAATGCATATAAAAAGGAATCTTATTCAAATAAAGCCATCATATGTCCTCGCCAAATCCACACAATATTGTGCCTAACACAGCTATGACTCACTGCATTTTGTGATCCAACATTTGTGAAGCCAAAACACTGCCACAGGATTTTTGTGGAAACCAAACACTTCAATTCTATCACATCTATCAATAACTTCGACAAATGGTACAATAAATGTTGTGACTATAGTAAAACATATGGAGAAATATGATCATAAATGATATAATGATATGTGATACACAAAATTAATATATTTATAATAATATTCTATGAAGGGTTTTATTAACATGTGCCATTGGAGCACATATATTAAACACTAAAACTGGAATTTATTACTAATCATAATTACTTAGCGAAGACCTTTTATGCCTCTTAGATTTCAAAGATATTAAATGCTTGTGTCTCCTTATTTTATTCTACTATTGACTTCTTAACATGTCCCCATAGGGTACATCTTAATGAAATCCTAACGATAACAATCCTATGATGATGTATTATTGGTAAAGCATTTAGAAAACCGTTGTAACAAGAATCAAGTAGTGTCATCATATTGATAGAAATGATAATAGGTTTGGAAGGTTGAGACCCTCCTGTCTTGGTCGAGGATGCTCACCACTCAGTTGTGGAGGAAGCGAATAAGGTTAACAGCTGAGAGGAATGATATGGTGAAAGAGTTGCAGGAACAACTGCTTAGAGCTCAAGAAGTGATGCAAGCCCAAGCTAACAAACATAGGAGAGATGTGGTGTATGAAGTGGGTGACATGGTGTATTTAAAGATACAACCATTAAAGTAAGAATTTAGGATTTACACCTCAGTAGAATACAAAACACTTGTACCATGATCACCACATATTTGAAAGTTTAAGTTCCACTGACTCAACAATAATGCACTACTCATTTTGTATGTTGTCTATAGAAATTGTTAAGTTCTAGCAAGAAAGCAAATACATGTCCTGCCACATATTATGAGCATAGGCAGGGAGGGTGATACATAATCACGTAAAAGAAAATAGAAGACATAAGTCACAAAAAATGATGGCATGGTCAACCTTTTTGAAGCCATTAAAAAGAATTTATCTAAACAGCAAAGAAAAAAACTCAACAATTTGATGTTCTTGCAGGGAAACACAATCTTCTACCTCGAGTGCTCAAGCTTTTTGTATCATGCTGCTTATAAAGTAGCATTACGTTTATCAAGTGATTTGAGATAGTTCTCTGCATATACTTCACGCCAAACTTCATTAAAATCAGCCTGGCTCCTTGACCACTCATCCTGTTTCTGTTTCAAGCGGGTTAATATGACTGGCAAAACTAAAGATGCATTCTTCTTTAGCTCATTAATCATATCAAGCCCATGATCACCATATATTCGTTCAATGCACCTAAGATTTAGAACTAAAAGAACACAGCAAAAGAAGCATATCAGAACAGGGAAAACATCAAGAAATTAACTTGTACTACATATATGTACTTTGACAAATTTAATTCATCACTTGGAAAGCACATAACCTGTTAAGTGCTCCTCAATGCAAATTGGATTGTATCCTTTAACTACATTAGAATTGATCTTTTCTAAGAGCTCTTCAACTCGTTTAGTTGTTGTGTTTAAAGACTCTAACAACATGTCAAGTTCGATCCTGCCAGCGAGTTAAAACAATACCATCAATGTGCAAGCAAAAGATAACCTGTGAAATCACATCTCTGAACATTCCAGTGACATCAAAACTATCCAAAAAGCATAAATATGACCACAACCAATAAAATAAGTATTTTAAAGGATAAAAAGAAATCAAGTGTAAGCTCTACCTGTCATCTTCACATCTAAACAAGTTCTCCTCGTACTGATTTTTGAGCATGTGTTTAAAGGAATAGTCCTTGTTTTTTACCAAAACCCAGTAATCATTCAATACCTCTGCATCAAGTGCTGTTCTGTGGCTAGTTGACGGTATTGGGTACTGTGTGCAAACAAATAGAATAAACGATAGAATATTAGATTTCATTAGGACATGCCAAAAACAATGAGACAAGTAAAGTGGCAATACATTTTTAGGTAGAAGGCGGTAACTGGGAGTGCCTTGTTCACAGTTAGAAATTTCCAGCCCACTTGTAGGTCTCGCTGCATGTATTTCCTTGCTGGCATACAGAGACATCTTAGGAACTGAAACGTCCTTGTCAGCAGTTGCATTGAACTTGTCCCTTTCTAGGCATTTGCGGTTAATTTTTTTCTTTCTGTCATTCGTATCACAATCTCGATCCCTGTTGTCTACCTTTATCCGTTTTGGTCCATGTCCTCCATGCTGAAAGATCTCTGATGAATAAATAATTGTCAGATATTTTGGTTGACAACACAAAGCTGAAAATGTTCCTGTGAACCTATGCTACATAAAGAGGGGAATCTATATCAAGATAACAGGAATAAAAACATTTTACTTCTATGCCTGACACCAGTAAGGAGTTCTTCTGCATGACAGTACCTGATTAGAAAGAATAAAAAGAAAAGCTACACATCAGAGCACGAAAATTAAGTTTGATCTTGAACATACCATTCTTCTCACATAGAGCCAAAAATTCATCAAATCCCTCTGTAAGATCTGCATATTTTCCAAGTATATTGCCTACCTAGTAGAATAAACCACTAGATGTTAGCAATCATACAAAGTATACTGCAAGAGAACAAATTTCATCATGGAAAAAGCAACAAAGATAGAGTCACATCAATCTGATACCAAATCAAACTGACTGAACCTCAACTATCTTCAACAAAAGATAAGTCACTTCACAATAATATTCAACATTTCTTACACTACATTGAATCTTTTCAGACTATCAAAATGCAGGATGATTCAAACTAAAACAGATCAATCAGTTTGTTTGTTTATTGGAAGATATCATAGCCCATTGTTTTAATCTTTATCATTCACCCTGATAATTGATATAACCATGAACATTGGTTTTAATCTTGAGTAATATTGGAACACTTCAAGCCTTTCTGAAAGGATAAAAAGACTTTGTACAGGATAAATTTCCTTTTTCCTATAACTAATTCTTCATTTCCATATTTTGCCATCAAATTTTTTATCACAGGTCATCGTTCAATGCTAGCTAACTTAAATACAACAACATATGAATATGATAAGCATCTAAGCACTTGCCAAACCCATACCTAAAAGCTAGTCGTTAAGGGACGAGAACCAAGAATTTAAAATACTCCACCATGTAACCCAATGTTACTCAATGTGGGATGTAGGCATCATATAATACCTAAATCCCTATCACAGTATTGATTTCAACAAAACCAGAAAAGGAGCTAATAAAATTTAAATGTATAAACCATACCAGTGCATTCAATTCCTGTCTGGTAATTATTTCCTTGCTGTAGAAATTTAGGTAATATAAAAAATCCTTAAAATCCCCAGGATTACGTAATTTCTCCTTCATTTTGTCAAGGTAACCAAGCACCAAATTATCCATACCTGAGATGACCAAGTTTTAAAAAGTAAAATGACATGGAAAAGAACTTTACAAAGGAGTCTTCTTTTCACAAGTTAAACATGGAAAAGATTTACTGTTTAAATAGCCTAACAGACTAGATATTAAATACATTACAGTAACACGCAGCTTTTATTAATATTTGATAATTCAATCAACAAAGGATTATATCTTTATACCTTTTACCATTGTAAGTGGCAGAAAAATGAACTCAATTTTATCATTAGATGATTACTTTTCCAGTGTTAATGATTTCATTCTTTTTTATATGAAATTGAAATATATGTTCCACTGCTAAAACATCCATTTATGCTCATTAAATTTGTTTGAGAGAGTAAAATAAATTCTAAATTTAAAATCAAAAGTATAGATATACTCACTTTCCAAAGAACTTTCCTTACAAGCAGATGAGAAAGGGTGCCCGGCAACATTTTCATTAGTATCATGCAATGGTTCAGCACCAGAGTTTTCAGCTCTACAACCAGTTTTACGCTTGTGAGATAAACGTTCCCTTTCCTTCTGGCATAAAGATTAAGTTAAATGTCAGCTTAAAGACCAACTAAAAAATCACAGGGACATAGGAATAGAGAGGGATAAACCTTTTCAACATGAATTAGCCTCACTGTTTGCATTGCAGAGCTCCAACCATGAAGGTAAGAATTTCGAGGAGAAGCATAGTGAGTAGAGCCTGCTCTCGATGAATCATGAAAAAATTGAGTAAACTCCTCACGAAGATCTGCATGGTCTTGAAAAAGTGAGGCAACCTGGACAAGTCCAATATATGATTAAGATGGGTGTCTAAAGAATGATAATACATTCTAGAGGGGAAAAAGGAACAAAGACTAATATAACAACATTTGCCCAATTTTAACTTGATAACCTTGGCCTAGACACTATACAGCACAGACCTCTTGGTAAACCTTGACGTTGGACTTGGTTTTCTCTTTGTAGGTGTTTAGTATGTCTACAAATGACATAAAAACGTCCTCATTCCCTTCAAAACGAGTCTACATGAAAAAAACCCAATCAATCTAATTCAAATGTTGAGCTTTTGATATGTATTGGAAGACATAAATAAAATGTATCATTTATTGCTTTTACCAGTAACTTCCTAATGAAATGTCTGATTCTAATTTCACATCCCTTTGACAAGAAGGTGTTAAATCCCAAAATTAAATCGTTGTCCCGTTTAAACAGATTCTTCGGTCTTCCCAAGACACACATTGGATCAACTCTATACATGAACAAATAGAAATAAATCAATTTTGGCTAACAAAATTCATATTCTCACTGCTAATAAAATATATAACAAACAAATAAATTGTATATTGTATTAATATAAAGTATGACATAAATGAATAATTAAAAAAAGAGACTAGTGAAAAAAAAGAGACGAGTGAAAGATCTACATAGGAGAGTGAAACCTATTCAATAGAGTGATATATTTTATTCATTTATATCACATTCCTTGAATCTATAATGTATAGGTAGATGATAAATAGTATGTCAAGTAGTATAAAGAGTGTTTGTAGATTTTCTATTTTTTCTATTAAAAAATTACATGTGACGAAGGATGTACTTATTGACCGTGAAATAGGTCCTAAGAGATATTTAATATTTTTGTGTACTTTTTCTTTCTCCCTTTATGGGTTAGTAAAACATATTCAAACCTTTGAGCCTTGAAATCCATCCTGATTCCCAAAAACTCTTCATACTTTTCCCTCTTTTGTAACTTTTGTCTTCTCCTGTCTTCGTATATGCAAAAGCATCACTCCTGATTTGTCTCTGACCACCACCGCCACATGTCATTTGCGGCTGCTGCGAGCTTCTATACATAAAATTTTAAAAAATTATTCAATCAATAAGAGAAGTTGATGACAGAGTATTATTCAGAATATTATCATATCATGGATTCCTACGAAATAAGACAAAACAATATATATATATATATATATATATATATATATATATATATATTACGATTCTCCGGTACAATACACCATAGGCTGTTTGAGTTTTGAATTCTTGTAAATATCATCCAATGACTTCTTCATTCCTGATAATAAAAAAAATAAATTAATTAATTAAAAAAATTCAAAATTAGATTGAATTGAAAACCCTATCAACCCAAATGAAATTTGAATTGAAAGAAGTTACAAGAAAGAAGTAAATGTATCATAAGAGCTATGAATTTTCAACCCTAAATTAGAAAAAATTACACAAGAGGAGACCAAAACTAATTAAGCTAATCAACAAAATTAGAAATCGCATTACTTCAAGTTAAGCAATGTGACGATTATTGACAGCACAAAGGAGTGACTTCAAAGGTTCAAATACAATGTGAGTGAGAGTGAGTGTGATAGCGTGGACTGGACGGGCTATTTATAAAATCAAAATAATTAAGATAATGTGAATTTAAATCAAGATAATTAAGATATTGTGAATTTAAATCAAAATAATTAAGATAATATGAATTTAAATCAAGATAATTAAGATAATTTAAAATTTAAATCAAGATAAATAAGATAATGTGAATTTAAATTTTTTAATTCTTCATTTAAATAAGATAATTAAGATACTTACATTTATAGAATTTACACTAAGGAGCACTTTATTTAAATTGAAATTCTGTTAATCATTTTAACTCTTTTTAATGAATATTTACCGTATTGTTGCATGGGTTTGATTAATGTCACACATTAACGGTCGATTTATTTGTCTAATCATGTATTAGTTATTTTCTAATCTTATTTCATAATTTTTTTTTATCAAAATTATATAATAATGTACTTAACCTTATATAAAATAAAACCAAATATATAAGAAAAAATGATTTTAAAAAATAAATCAATGCATAATTAAACACATGTAACTAATGGTAACAATTAACGTGTTTTATCGCTCAATAATTTAAATTTAGATGAGATCGTAAATATTCAAAAAAAAAAAATTAATACATCTATCAAAATTCTAATTCAGTGACCTTTCTTAAAATGCTTTCGAGATCAAAATAATTATTTTCTCAAAAATAATAATAAAACAAGTACTATATCATAATGTAAAATATATTTAACATATTTATAATCAAAAGAATATATATATATATATATATGTATAATATTTTAAAAGTTATATATAATATTTTTAATTATTAATAACTTGAAGTCATTGAATAAATATATAACATGTTAGTTAAATATAATTTTTTATTTATTTATTATTATTTATAACTTTATCCTTTATTATCCTCTAATTTTTTTACTTTATCTTTTATTATCCTCTAAATTTTTTTACTTTATCTTTTACTATCCGCTAATTCTTTTTATTTAATAGTAAATAATGGTATAAAAACCATTAGAAAAATCCTGAATTCAATAATAAAGTAAAAAATATCTCAATATCATAAAATATAATTAATTAAAATATATAATTAATATCTAAAAATAAGATCACTAAACACCTTACATTGTAGAAAATATTATAAACATTAATTTTAATTTATACATGATTATAAATATTTTGACCTGACTAAAAATTTATACCAAGATCCACTAAGGTACGACAGGCAAGATCGAGAATTTAATATATAATTTGACAAGATAAATATAAAAATATAAATGACAATAAAGATGCACTCAATTATCCTGAAAACAGTTTTAATTAACCTTATCTTTTATTCCAAAAACTGATAAAAGATATTTAAGTTTTAAGTGAAATATCTTAACAAAATTTTAAATAACATTTTCAAATTATAAACATAATTTTCCCTTGTAATGGACACAAGTTAAGTGGGACTTTAAATACATTAGCTCAAACATGTAAAAAAACCTATTTTAAATAAAAAAAATCAAATCAAACTTTTATAGTTCTAATGTAAATCCAATATAATTTAAACTCAGACATGATGAGTTAGGTTATTTATTCTCACCCCCAATTACCATAATGATGAATTTTCTATTAACAAAGAGAATAAAAATACAACATTTGAAATTATTTTCACCATCAACTATTCACGAAATCACAGCGAGACCAAGCCCTAATCCCCCAAAACCTAAAAACCTAATTTTTAACCGGCATTCACATAATTTTTTATTTACTTTTTGCGCTAGCTAACTAATTCATCTTTCCAAATCCTATCATCGTTATCTTTCTCATACAATCTCATCTAACCCTAATTTTAATTCACAAAAATAAAAAAGTAAATAAATAAACAAAAGTTAGAAGAAATATTTAAATGAAATAAAACAGCTAACAAAAAATTCTTCATGAGGTAAAATTTACACTAAACTCTTCCCACCAAAAAACTAAAATAATACAAGTCTGAATAATTAATTAGTTAATGAAATTCATTCACATTTCCTTAGTTTTTCAAAACATTCACTCACTTATTAAATGAAAAATTAAGCATTCATTGTTTTTAGTCAATCCCTCATATATTTATTATTTTATCAATAATAAAAATTGTATAAAAAAGAAAAAAAAATTAAAAATACACTAACCCTCCCTTTTGTTTTTTTGCGAAAAATAAAAATAAAAATAAAAATAAAAATACGGTTCCCACCACGACCCAAAATATGGTTCTCTAAAAAGAGTGTTTGTGTTATATGTTTGTGTTGTGTCATAGTTATGTTATATCCCATTCCCATCTCATATATAAATACGCATATCACATTGTGAACTCTCTCACATTCACCCTTTTGCATGTTTTTCATTTTTTCTCCGCATTCTGTTTCTTCACCCACAGAAAAACAAAGGGATTATTTTTCAAACTGAGAAACTTAGTTACTCAACTTTTCTCTTTTCTCTTATCATATCGGAGGTTAGGATTGCTTCTTTTCTTGTGTTACTCGAAGATTCAATATATATTTTATTTATCTTTTTTTTTCATTTTTTTATCTTTTTATTTTCGCGTTTTCTTATCTTTCGTTTGTGTTTGTATGCGCCGTTGTAGAAAAGGCTTGTCGCGGAGGACTCTGCAGTTCACGCACTTCACAATCACTCTGTAATTTTTATTATTATTTTTGTTTTAACCCTTTGTTTGTGCTTCGAATTATCGTTACGTTGCTTTTCATTGAAGTAATGCGAATTTCTCTTTCTTGATTGTGTTTGTTAGGGGATTGTGCTCTGCGACGGTGATCTGTGTGCAATTTTGGGGCTGCAAATCTTGCTCGCGTTTCATGCCTTTGTGAAATTTGCTTCGGTTAGATCTGCTTCCTGCTTGTTACTTTTGTTTCATTGTGTAAATTTTCAATTCTATCTGAGTTTCGAAGCATGATTTGATGCCGTGTTTTTGGTTTTGTTTATTAACAATTTGTTTTTGTTGTTGTTGTTAGGAATGAAGAGGTCTAGGGATGATGTTTATATGAGTTCACAACCCAAACGGCCTTTGTTGTCTTCTAGAGGAGAACCGTAAGTTCATTTTTTTTTTCGTTTTTTGGTCTTCAATTTCTTGTTTTGTTGATTTTTCTCCGTCAAAGTTTTTATTTTTTGTGTTGATGAAGTAGCTGCATCTTTGTTTTCGTGGATGTTTATTTGGTATTTCTTATCTGTTGTGCAAGTTAGTGTCCGGTGAAGGTTCAATTTTTTGTTTTTCAGTTTTAGGTTTGACTTGGTGTGGTAGTCTTTGTTGGAAGGTTATGCTGTAATATCCTGAGTTATCTGCATTTTTCAGCAAGATAATTTTTTGTACTCTTTAGTATTTGTGAGACTTTGATGTAATTGAAACTTATGAGTTAGATTCTCTATACTTCCCTACGCTCAATTCATTTATGAATGCCATGTTCTGTAGGCTTCAATGTGATAAAGAGAAAGATAAATAAGAGGAAACGAGTATTGTAAAATCAAACAGGAGCTTTAGTATTTGCAGTTTATAAAGTCTGTGCATTTGGGATTCAATCTTGTTATTGTCATAGTTGATGCTCTACTCTAATGCTACATTCAGCATTCTTCTGCCTACTTGTGTTTGAATGGTGTGATAATGTGCTAAATATGAATGCTATCAACTTATCCCATGGTTTGAATAATTGTTTTGAAATTTTATGTAATTTAGCTCGGGGCAACCACAAATGGCGAGTGGTGGTGGTCAGAGACTAACCACAAATGATGCCTTGGCATATCTCAAGGCAGTAAAGGACATGTTTCAAGATAAGAGGCAAAAGTATGATGACTTTCTGGAAGTCATGAAGGATTTTAAGGCTCAGAGGTTTGAACATGTCGTGTTGTGCTACATCTACGTTCTCCCAACTCCCAAGATTTTTCTTTTGCTTTGTCTTTATGATTTTTTGGAGTGAGGATCTGGATTTTGGCAGCTGAAACTAATCTGTTTCTCTTTTATTCATTTGTAGAATTGATACAACAGGTGTCATAGCAAGAGTGAAGGAGCTGTTTAAAGGGCACAGAGATCTAATTTTGGGATTTAACACCTTCTTGCCAAAAGGATATGAAATTACACTTCCATTAGAAGATGAACAACCTCCTCAAAAGAAGCCTGTTGAATTTGCAGAAGCCATAAATTTTGTTAGCAGGATTAAGGTAAAAACATTGTTAATTTGATAATTGATACATTTTATTTATGTATTCCAACTCAGATTAACAGCTTAAGTCTTAAATCTGATTGATTGGGTTCTTCTTATGCAGGCTCGTTTTCAAGGCAATGACCGTGTTTATAAGTCATTTCTAGATATATTAAACATGTACAGAAAGGATACAAAGTCTATCGTTGATGTTTACCAGGAGGTATTTGCTGTGTCTAGTGTCTATGCCTATGTTATGAAGTCATAGTTAGGCAAATTTGTTATTTTGGTCTTTCTTTTTTCTTCCCCCTTGAGAAGGTACTATAACTCTGTAGACACTCATTTTAATCATATATTGGATTCCAGGTTGCAGTACTTTTCCAGGACCATGCAGATCTTCTTGAGGAGTTTACTCATTTTCTTCCTGATACTTCAGGAACAGTTGCTACACCCTATGCTTCTGCCCGAAATTCTCTCCTTCGTGACAGGAGCTCTGCAATGCCAACAGTGAGGCAAATGCATGTTGAAAAGGTTTATCTCTCTCTGTAATCCCATGCCTCTATGATTTTATAGGTGGTCATTAAGCTGACATTTAACTTATCATTTTTCCAGAGAGAGAGGACCATAGCTTCACATGGTGATCGTGACCTCAGTGCTGACCATCCTGATCCAGAACTTGACAGATATTTGATTAGGGCTGATAAGGATCAGAGGAGGCGCGGTGAGAAGGAAAAAGACCATAGAGAAGAGAGAGACAAGAGACAACGGGAAAGGGATGACAGAGATTATGATCGTGAGAATTTATCTCACAAGCGGAAATCTGGCTATAGGGCTGAAGACTCTGGTGCTGAACCATTGCATGATACTGATGAAAATTTTGGCATGCACCCAATTTCATCTGCTTGTGAGGATAAAAGTTCTTTGAAAAGTGAGTATGTTAATATCTTTGGTTTTAAATTTAGAAATGTTTTTACCTCATCAATCAAATTTTATGAACACAATACAGTATAGTATAAAAAGAAGAAAATCAATAACACATGAAAAGTAATTATGTAATGCTAAAATTTTTAGACCATTATATAAGCTGTAAAGTTTTTTCCATATACTTGGAAGGCAAAAATTCGTTTTTCCAATGTTTGCCAGTGTTCTATTATGTGTTCAGTAGTATTTGTGGTCCTTTATCTACCTTTCACAATTCATTTTGTTGTTTAAAACTTTGTCATCTCAGATATGTGTACTCCGGTTCTCGGTTACATTGACAAAGTGAAGGAGAAGTTACGAAATCCAGAGGATTTCCAGGAATTTTTGAAGTGCCTAAATATCTACAGCAAGGAAATAATTGCCCCACATGAATTGAAATCATTGGTATGGTTTATACATTTAGCTTTTTAATAGTTTTTCTTTTTCCAGGTTTTGTTGAAATTAATACTGTTGAATTTAATTTGGCCTGCATTGAACATTGACCTTTACTCAAAATTTTGATGGTGAAATATGGAAATGAAGAATTAGTTATACGGTACCAGGATACCACATTTCATAAATGCTCACTTGCTTTTTACACAGTTCTAATTTTGATTATAAACTAGACATAGAGAAGGACTGTTGCTTTTTATTTTTTACTTACTGCTCAGTTGTATCTATGTTACATGTGTGCCTAGACTATAATTGGACAATTTTGTGCAACACCATATACATACATCATCGAAGAAGATTAATTTCTAATGTCACAAATTAGTACAACTTTATAATTGAAGATTTGACTCAACTGAATTTTCCAATAAACAAAATATACTGATTGATCTGTTTTAGGAGAGATTTCCAAATACATTCAAATTCCAACCATGCTCAATGTTGGAAATCTGAAAAGAGTGAATGTCATGTAAGAAATGTTAAAAAGTATCGTGAAGTGACTTATCTTTTGAAGATAGTTGAGGTCATTCAATTCAATTTAGTATCACCATCAGCTTGATGGGATTGTCTTTAATGCTCTTTACAGGTTGAAGTTTGTTCTCTTGTAGTATACTTTGTGTAATTGCTAACATCTATTGGCTTATCCTTCAAGGTGGCCAATTTATTGGGAAAACATGCAGATCTTATGGAGGGATTTGATGAATTTTTAGCTCAATGTGAGAAGAATGGTAATGTTCAACTTAAAACTAAATTTTCAATTTCTACATAATCTATCTTTTCTTTTTATTCTTTCTAATCAATTTTTTCATGCAGATGGACTCCTTCCTGGTCTCCTGAAAAAAAGTAAGTCGCATTTTTTTTTTCTTTCTGTTATCTTGTGACAGACCTCCCCCCCACCCCCTTTTGATGTAGCATGGGCACAAATGAATCTTTTCAGTGTGGCCCAAAAAACCTGACTGTTATTTATTCATCAGAGTCCTTTTGGCATGAAGGACATGGACCTAAGCCAATGAAGGTAGAGGACAGGGATCGAGATCGTGATAGGGATGAAGGGATGAGAGAAAGGGATCGTGAATGCCGAGAAAGGGACAAAACCAATGCAACTGCTTACAAGGATGTCTCAGTTCCTAAAATGTCTCTGTATGCCAGCAAGGATAAGTATGCAGCAAAACCTATAAGTGAGCTGGATCTTTCTAACTGTGATCAATGCACTCCCAGTTACCGTCTCCTGCCTAAAAATGTATTTTTGCTGTACTTGTCTCTTTGTTTCTTGCATGTCCTAATGAAATCCCAAATATTCTATTGCTGATTGTGTTTATCTGTACTATTTGTGTGCACACAGTACCCGATACCGCCCGCTAGCCAGAGAACAGAACTTGGTGCAGAGGTATTGAATGATCACTGGGTTTCTGTTACTTCTGGTAGTGAGGACTATTCCTTCAAACACATGCGCAAAAACCAGTATGAGGAGAGCTTGTTTAGATGTGAAGATGACAGGTCAGAGCTTACTATTGATTTCTATTTATTCTTTAAAATATCTATTTTATTGGTTATGTTCATATTTTTACTTTTTGGATAGTTTTGATGTCACTGGAATGTTCAGAAATGTTATTTCCACAGGTTATCTTTATGCTTGCACAGTGCTGATATTATTTTAACTTATGCTGGCAGGTTTGAACTTGATATGTTGTTAGAGTCTGTAAATGTGGCAACAAAGCGCGTTGAAGAGCTCTTAGAAAAGGTTAATGCTAATATAATTAAAGGAGACAGTCCACTTCGTATTGAGGAGCACTTAACAGGTTATTTGTTTTCCATTTGATGAATGAAATTTGTCAAATTACATATATGCAGTACCAGGTGATTTCCTGAACTTTATGATGTCCTGATATGACTTTTTGTGGTGTTCTTTTAGCTCTAAATCTTAGGTGCATTGAACGATTATATGGTGATCATGGACTTGATGTAATGGATGTGCTTAAGAAGAATGCATCTTTAGCTTTGCCAGTCATATTAACCCGCTTGAAGCAGAAACAGGAAGAATGGGCAAGGTGTCGTGCTGATTTCAATAAAGTTTGGGCTGAAATATATGCAAAGAACTATCACAAATCACTTGATCACCGGAGTTTCTACTTTAAGCAGCAGGATACTAAAAGCTTGAGCACTAAAGGTAAAAGATTGTGTTGCCCTCCAAGAACATGGAATTGTTGAGTTTTTGTTTTTTTTCCCACTTTTCAAATAAATTAATTTTTAATGGCTTAAAAAATGTTAACGTGTTAGATATCTTCATTCTATCTTCTTTTACATGCATATGTACCCACCTGATTGCCTTTGTCTGACAAGCATTTGCTTTATTACAACACAAGATAGTTTCTATAGACACCGTACTACCACACATGGAATTTGTGGAATTTCAACTTTCAAATATGTGATCATGATACAAGATTTTTTTACTACTGAGGTCTAACTCCTTGCTTTTGCTGTGAATTTTACAGTCTTACTGGCAGAAATCAAAGAAATCAGTGAGAGAAAACGAAAAGAAGATGATTTTCTTCTTGCAATTGCTGCTGGAAACAGACAGCCTGTTATTCCTCACTTGGAATTTGTGTATCCTGATCCGCAGATTCATGAAGATATGTATCAACTCATAAAGTATTCCTGTGGAGAAATGTGTACAACTGAACAGTTGGATAAAGCTATGAAAATTTGGACTACATTTTTAGAACCCATTCTTGGAGTTCCTTCTCGACCCCAAGTTCCTGAGGATACAGAAGATGCTGTCAAGGCTAAAAATGATTCTGCGAAAGGCACTGCCACAACCGATGGTGATGGTAGTCCTGTAACGAATCCTAAGAATTTAAGCACCAATAGAAATGGAGATGGGAACTGTCCATTAGAACAATCAAATTCCTGCAAGCAGCGGCAAACCAGTGGGGATAATAAGGTTAAAGAGGAGAATTATCTTGATTCAGACCACTCTGCATATAAGACTGAAACAAGTTGTGCACAGCAGGGTAAAATGCATATAAATGCATCCATGCCTGACGAAGTATCAAGAGCCAATAAACTTGATCATTCCACTGAAAGGTTGCTGAATGCTAATGTCTCACTGTCCTCCGGTGTGGAGCAAAGTAATAGAAGAACAAATGTGGATAATGCATCAGGTTGGCAACTTGACTGAAGAATGATGACGCTCTATTGTTGTTATACCTTTATCTTAATACTTAGTTGTTACATCTGAGAATTATTATCACTAGTTTTGGAAACTTTTTTTTTTTTTTTTTTTTTTGACAATGCACTATGGAAACATGTTAAGAAATCAATAGTTGAATCTAGTGAAAGAAAACTGCAAAAAATGTTTTGTAGAATCTAGTGTACCCTTATTTCTTTTTGATTTTTATTGTTATTGACTTGTGTGTTTAGAAGTCTATGCCTTTAGATTTCTTTTTTTTTTTTTTTTGAGTATTTATATGTGTAGTGTAAATTGTTTAAGATGTTTTAAATCTTCAGCATAGTGGTTTTGGGCCACTATTCAAAATTGATAACTATGTTATTTATCTTAAATTTGTGATCCTTGGTGGTTGTTTCCTTTCCTTTGATTTTCAATTTTTTTTTTTTCTGATGATTAATAGAACTCTGACGTACCTCTTTTTTCTGCTAGGATGTACTGCTACTCCATCAAGACCTGGTAATGTTTCTGGTGAGCGAGGACTTGATTTACCTTCATTTGAGGTATAATGTTACTACCTTTTCAGCTTACTGATGGCATATTTTGTCTTAATTATATATCTTTACTTCTAATTTCAAATAACAGAACAAAATTCAAAGAAACATATTGTGTGGATTTGGGAAGGACATATGATGGCTTTATATGAATGAGATCACTTTGTTTCTCCTTTTTATAAGCATTCTCCTGATTGACATTTTGCCTTGCATATAACTAGTAATTAAAGTTTGTGGCTTATGGACCTTGAGTGTCTCCCTCCATATTGCAAACTGGATTCTTACTTCTGCATGACGATTTATCTTCTTGCATTTGATAAGATTATTTTCTTAAAAGCAAATTGGCCCAAATAATTGTTCTTGTAACATTTGGATGCTTTATCATTTGATTATGATTATCTTAAAAGCAAGCAGTCTGTGCTCAATGAGATGTTTGTCTTCCTCCTTCATTGTTTGTCTTCTCGGGCTTGCTTTTCTCACACATTCTATAGATTGCATTGGACTGCACAGTGCAAACTATTGACAACAATGCCTTATTTTCTATTTTATTATATTTTGACTCAGGCTGCTGATTCTACTAGACCAGTTACATCCACTAATGGTCCCATCATTGAGGATACAAAAGTTCACAGATATCGCAAAGAATCAGCTGGGCACTTCAAAAGTGAAAGAGAAGAGGGTGAGTTATCTCCAAATGGAGACTGTGAGGAGGATAACTTTGCAGTTTATGGACGTGCTGGTTTGGAGGCAGTTCATAAAGGAAAAGATGGTACCATTTGTCGACAGTACCAAAATAGACATGGGGAAGAAGTTTGTGGTGAAGCTGCAGCAGAAAATGATGCTTATGATGAAGGAGAAGAAACTCCCCATAGATCATTAGAAGACAGTGAGAACGCTTCTGAAAATGGTGATGTTTCTGGTACTGAGTCTGCTGATGGTGAGGAGTGTTCTCGAGAAGAGCATGAGGAGGATGGGGATCACGAACATGATAACAAGGCTGAGAGTGAAGGTGAAGGTGAAGGAATGGCTGAAGCCAATGATGTAGAAGGAGATGGTGCCTCATTGCCATATTCAGAGCACTTTCTTGTGACTGTAAAGCCTCTGGCAAAACATGTTCCCCCAGTGTTGCATGAGAAAGAAAGGACTGGACGAGTCTTCTATGGAAATGATTCCTTTTATGTGCTGTTTAGACTTCATCAGGTACAAATGTTTATTTCCACATCTGTATATACCTATGATTTATGATTATGCTTCATTCAGACTTTATTATATATTCCTTGCATTTCCTTTTGCTACTTTTGACAGACATTGTATGAGAGGATACAATCTGCAAAGATTAACTCATCATCTGCTGAAAGGAAGTGGAGGGCTTCAAATGAGACTAACTCTTCTGATCAATATGGCCGGTAAATACACCTTAATGTTAAATTCTATTACAAATTTGAAGATGCATATGAATATTTAGTTGTCCATACAAGATTGATGATGGCCTTTTGCTGCAGGTTTATGAACGCCCTTTACAATTTACTGGATGGTTCTTCTGATAGTGCAAAATTCGAGGATGACTGTCGAGCTATTATTGGAACTCAATCGTATGTCTTGTTCACATTAGACAAGCTGATATATAAACTTGTTAAACAGGTAACGTGCATAAAAACATACTTTTCTCTACCTTTTCCATGCGATTCCATTTTCTTTCTAATCCTGATAATTTGTCCTTTTTATTTCAGCTTCAAGTTGTTGCCTCTGATGAGGTGGATACTAAGCTTCTTCAGCTATATGCATATGAAAAATCAAGAAAACCTGGAAGATTCGTTGATATAGTTTATCATGAAAATGCCCGTGTTCTTCTTCATGATGAGAATATATATCGTATTCAATGTGTAAGTTTTTATTTGTTCCACTTCTCAACATAGTTCAGCTTAATTGTTTTGGGTTGTCTTAGCTTTGAAATGAGTTTATATGGTTGAATTTCATATACATTGCAGTCACCTGCACCTACCCGATTGTCTATGCAACTAATGTACTATGGATATGATAAGCCTGAAGTGACTGCTGTGTCAATGGACCCTAATTTTTCAGTCTATCTCAACAACGACTTCCTATCTGCTGTCCCTGACAAAAAGGAGAAGTCAGGAATTTACCTGAAGAGGTATTTGATGAGTAAGAATTGTTGGTTACGTAGCATGCCTCCTTATATAACATTTGTATTTATTTTGGTTCATTTACTTTTTGCAGGAATAAGTGCAAGTATGCCAGTAGTGATGAATTTTCAAACCAGACCATGGATGGACTACAAATAGTCAATGGTCTAGAGTGTAAGATAGCTTGCAATTCGTCCAAGGTATTTAATCATTTAAATCTGCAAAGTTTATATAAATATGTCATTCTTGCCTCTACCCAACTAAACACTAATTTAATTTTTTATTTTTCTCATTTTGTTAATGACATCTGGATTGTGTTTCTGAATTTCCATTATTTGTTTTTTTCTGGGAACATGTTGCATGTTAGGTTTCATACGTTTTAGATACTGAAGACTTTTTATATCGAACAAGTCATAAAAGGAGAAGAACCATGCACCAGAGCAATTCATGCCATTCAAGTAGAGTAAAACGGTTCTGCAAATTATTTTCAAGTTGATGATGATGTTCATTTTAGCCCTAGATGGTACGTGTGACATTCCTTTTATTGCCGAATTATGCATTTTGGGCTGAATTACTTTCATCTAACTCCAATTATTGTAGATTTACTTTTGATTTCTAAAATTAGCAACTATAAACCAATGCAATAGTTTCTGGACATATACATAAACCAATGACACTTTTTTCTTCATTAAAGCATAACCTTTTGCCAATCATTGAAGTCAATCTGTAACTAAACATCTTTATCCTTTTGAAAAATTTCAAGTTAATGAATCTTCTGCAAGCAAATTATGTATTAATTTTAGTTTTGTTGTCCACCAGTGTTTTTGGTCGTGCATCAATGGCAGGGCAGGGGTGCCCAGATGGAAGTGGTGTCCCACCCAAGAAGTTGAACAAATGGTGTTTTTGGGAAATTCATCGTTCTTGCATTCTTCAAACATCTTCTATACCAGCAACCAAATAAGGTATACACAGAAGGAAGATGAGGCTCGAAGATTGTAGTATACTTTAACATGGTGATCGATGAGTTACAGTCATGTAAATAGAGGTAACTTGTGGTGAAACTAGAAGACATTATTTCCATTCATCCATAATTTTTGTTATCCCAATAAATTTTATTTCTCTTCCTTTAGGTGGATACTTCTTTTTTGAAGTTATTGATTTTATTAATATATTAGGCGGTTGCAATTGGCCTCCATTATTCTAATACTTTGGTGCGTTATCCTGTTTCACTTGACAGTGATACTGATATTTCCCCCTTCCCTTGTCAACGGTTTTCTTATTCACCTCTAATAATTTAACTTGCAAATTATGCGCACAGTTTACACTTTCAGCACACACCATCTTCACTCTTTGAACATCAATAATGTTATTATGCAATTTTTCAATATACTCTATATTTTATATGTTAAAGAAATTATCTTGTATTTATATTTTTTTCACTGAACAATAGTTAACAACATAATAAGAATATTATTACTAATATCCGTTAGTAATAAACCTTAGAGCTTAAAACAATCTAATAAACATAAACTTTAAGCATCAAATAGAAACTTTTAAAACATTATGCACCAAAACATAAATACATCAAAATTAATATAACAAAAAGAGACATTTAAAAAAATAAAGATCAAAACAAAGAGTTATGCTAGTTTAGTCACAAACTTCCAAAGATTATGTTCAATTCTTGAAAAAAAAAGAAGAGAATTTTCGCACAGTAAAAATTCATTTTCTACTCATCATTCACTTCCATCCTTTCCACCCTATTTTTTTATGTATACATTTCATTTGAGATTTAATATTTAAGGTTATATTCTTATTTCAATTCATATAGTAGAGAAGATAAAAATAAAATTGAACTATTTGAATTAAAATAGTTTTGAAGATATATGATCCACACTAAAGATTTAACTTTTCTTCTTGCCTTGTCCTCTATCTTTCCCTATCCAAACGCACTAAGGTGATGCATAACCTATCATATTTTTGGCACGGGTTAGACTAATTTAATTGTTGTTAATTTTTCAAACTAACATAATTTCTTTTTACAGTTTTCTGCGTCAATGATTCGCGTAGAGGTATTATACTGTTTATAATAACATTACGACAAACAATAATACAAATTAAATCAACTATACGAGAATATATATATATATATATATATATATATATATATATATATTCTTTATTATTTTTCTTTCTTTATCTTTTATAAAATAATTAACTAATTAGCTTATATTATCGTTGACTATTAAATATTTCTGATAACATTACTGAACAAAAGGATATTTTCCATTTAGAATAAATTAACGAGGTAAGTATTAGATAAAATTAGGATAGGGTAATTTATTGTAAATGGAAGAATTTTTTTTCTTTTAATAGCGAAAACAGAAAACTTGACAATCAATTGATGAAATTGAATTTGCGGTAAGGGATATGGGTGAGTCCGAATTGATCCAAACAGTTTGGGTTAATAAATCGAATCAATCAAAATAATTTATGTATAAGGTGCAAGGTTAGAGCAACGTTTGAATATCTGAATTTTTTTTTTGGACTTGTTGACCCGGATTCGCTAATTCGTATTTAATATTATATTATATTATTATTATTATTATTTATATAATTAATATATATAAATAAATAAATAAATAGGAATAACTATAAATAAAGATTAAATTTAACATATTATAAATAATACTAAAACGATAAACAATTATATAAACAATCATAATGCTCTACCATAACAAAGAAATGCGAATAAATTAATTTATTTTTATTAATTTAAAAATAAAATTAAAGCTAAAAATGAAGTAATTAAAAGAATAAAAGGTATTTTAATATTATTTAAATATATGTTTAGATAAAATAAAAAAAATGTATTTGAATAAATATGATAAAAATATATTTGAATAAATATAATAGGACAAATTAAGACATGTGTTTTATCTCATCCTTTGACCATTCATACTCCATAAAATATAAAATGAAAAGGTTAAACTAATTAAAAGACTAAAATATATTTAATTTTATTTAATATTTAGTATGTAATTATTTTTAAAAAATGTATAAATAATTATTCCGAATTGAATAGACATGATAATTGTATATAATAAAGATGAGTACGTTGTTTTCATCCCCCGACACTGGTCCGTCATCTTTTTCAAAAATAAAATTGTGTACACATGTCTTGGGTTATTCACATTAATTAAAAATGATTATTAATTTTTTTTAAAAATTATAGATATATTTTTCTTTTAAAGTTAAATTCAAAACTAATTTTAGATGTCATTAAATTAAATAAATCATGAAATTGCAATTATTCATAACATAAACTCAACCTGTTACAATAATAAAAAATTGTCTAATATAAAATGACTAAACAAATATAATTAATTATTTAAAATTTTCAGAAAAAGTAACGTATACTCTAACTCATCATTATGATAAAAAAAATATAATCCCATAAAAGCCTTATTTCGAGAAAATATATTACTTATTTAAATTTTTCAAAAATGTGAAAAAAGTAAAAATATTTAAATAGAGAAAGCACATTTAAATATAATCACACAATTTAGTTTTAAATTTTTTAAAATATATTTGAGAAAATTAATGAAATGGTAAATTTTTCTCTAGAGACATGTATCCTATGAAATATCAAGTTTTTAAGATATGAACTTATAGTTCAAAAATTATACATGTAATACTTTATTTTTCTGTGACTTGAGGAGCTATAAATACACCTGTTATCAAGGGAATTTAATTCCATAAATAATAAATTTAAAACTTCTATCTACATTCGTTCAATATATAAGATAAAAAATAATTGTTTATCCTTGCAAATCAATTCAACTAGCATATAGTTTAAGGTATTAATATCCACAACTAAGGATAACAAATAAAACAAAGACAAAACATCTACAATCAAATGGAATCTCTCTAGTTTGAAAGTTTCTTACTCTAAGGTTGTTCCTCCTCCAACCTGTTGACTATCTGCACACTCATTCGTGTGATCAGATCATCACAGGTGTCAAATCATAGATATAATCAAAGAGTTAGTTCACGTATTAATAATAACAATGAGAATTAAAAAAAACAATAACAATATATCAAAATATAAGATACAAATTCAATTCACAACACCTCACAATCAAAGGGTTGGTTCACGTATTAATAATAACAATGAGAATTAAAAAAAAACAATAACAATATATCAAAATATAAGATACAAATTCAATTCACAACACCTCACAATCAACATGTTATAGATTCTAATATGATGCTATTAGATCAAGGATGATTAACGTCTCAAGATTTTGATTAATTACAAGACAGACGAAACCAAGCTACCCAAGACTTGCTAAGACGAAACCAGCACAGACGAAATATGACCCGTCAAAAGTGAAATTTTGCGTCTGTCCAAAAGCCAAGCCATCAGACGATACATGCACAGACGGAAGAGGATTACTCAGTTGAAGTCCTTCGTTTGTCCCAAGAGTGAAGTTTTCAGACGATAGGATAAGACGAAACAACAACATCTGAAGACATATATCGTCTATCCAAAAGCTGAAGTCAAGTTGAGTCATTCGCGCCAAGATTTCAAATCTGAAGAAGTACTCATGAGAAGCATCCAAGATCAGTATAGGGATTCGAGCTTACACACCAAAGTCAAAAAGGTTTTCACCTTTTGTCACATCTCTGTACAAGTCAGAAAAAGTACTGCGCACAATCTAGTCCGCTATATCCGCTGCGACTCTTCATCAACCAATCAAGTACAACTGACAAACTTTTGGAAAGCTCTCAAGAAGATTTCTTAACGACTCTCAACGACATTCAAATGAGTCTAACGGTTATTTGAAGAAGATGCCTATAAAAGGACTTCACAGCATAAAGAATCAGTTGGCTAATACGCTTCTCTTATCCCATCTTCTGAGAATTCGCTCAATTCTGTGCTAAGAACTTTATTGTAAAACCCTCTCTGCGAAGAGGAAAATCTTTGTTTTCAAACATCTTTTCAAATCCACTTATGTGATACTTTAGCCTGAGGAGACTGTGTTTCAAAGAATACCTTTTATATTAGCCTGTGGAGGCTGGGTTCAAAAAATACCTTGGTTGTTTAGCCAGAAGTACCTGAGAAGGCTGGGAGCAAAGAATATCTTGTAATAGCCAGAAGTGGCTAGGTTCAAACAATACTTGTAAACCTTTTCACGGTTTGTAGTAAAAACTCAGTTGCTGGGTAACTGGACGTAGTCTTGAATAGACGAACCAGTATAAAAATACTTGTGTTTATTTGTTTCGTCTGATTGACTAACTGGGGATAATCATAATCCAACGTTGGTTTATTAAAATCAATCTTTCAATATAAACGTTGTTTCGTCTGAACCGTTTTGAAACCCACAGACGAAAGGGATAAAATTTTTTAATTAACACAATTCAACCCCCCTTCTTGTGTTTATCTTTTACAATGATGCATGCAACCCACATCTTACTCTTATACCATGCGATACCATCAAAACAACTTAGCAATGTCTAGGAGTATATGTCACATCTTACACTTGTTTGTTAGAGATACTAGATAATTATAGTCAAGGTAGTTAATGTTGCAATGTGAGTCACTTCCTACTCATGTGATCGGTCATAGTGGAGGTTTTCCTCACCGCGATTACCCTCCAGTCCTAAGCTATTACATCGACCTGTAAGAGACCAACTGTCTTAATTTCATTCATCCTCACTTTTCATAAACATTTATGTTAATCCTCGTATCTTTTCCAAAAATCTCATGTTTCACAAACATGCTTACTAGGGGCAACCTCACTGTTCCTTCATAGGAGCAAACTTCCATCCCTCTCATCAAAATAAAACACAGGTACAATTGATTATCATGAACCTGGTGACTCGTCAACGTAATGTGCCCACCAATTTACCTCTTAACCCATACTCATTATTTCATCACCATGAGATTTCTCATCCTACAACATTACCCAATCATAATATACCATGACATGTGCAAAATGATGCAAGTAAAAACCAGAGGTTTAAAAGGGGTAAAAACATAACAACATCACAATTAGTCTAATTAAGCATGAACACATAAAAATTAATTACAATGGAATCCTACGGTAAGCATGAACACATCAATACCTAACACCACCTCAATTGGAACCTAACCATGTAATTTACTGAATAAATGAAGTAATTAGAAGCATCTCGTGTTTGGCAGTTATCACGAAACATAGAGAAACATGCGGTAAGAATTTCAATCAGCCACCAATAATAATATAACATAACACCAATTCACACAATTTCACAATTAACTATGTAAAATAAGGCTAACGACAATCCTTAATCAATTTTCCCCAAAATCAATCAAGAAGAAAATACAATCACAACAAATCTCATGGAATAAGACATTTCTCATTATTATTAATAATAGTAGAACTATCCTTGCCTGGAGTGAAAGATTGAGCATGCCAAAAGGAGAATTTGATGAAAGAAGAGATCTCTCTTCGAGCTTAATATCTTCAAAGATAGTCATTATTTGACAAAACCCATCATTGGATATGAAATTCCATGTGATACAAAGCGACTAACAAAAAATTACGTTTATCCAATGGTGAACGACTTCAAAAGAGTCATTTTAAGAAAATAGCTTATAGTGTATGTGGGAATGAATGTGATTTTGTGAGAAGGAAAATGAGAGAAAAAATGAAGAGAGAGGAAGAGAGAGATGACGGCCAACCCCAAAATGCTAACACTTATTTGAGTCATTAAGCACATGTTTCTTTGCTCATTAAGGGCAAAAAAGACAAAAGTAAAGGAACACTCATGTATATCTTCATTGTTTCCTCGTCATTTCTTCTTCCAAATTTCATTTTTGAATTCAAAAGGATCTACCATTTGCTGAAAAGATAACTCTATCATAACCAACTCATATCAGTTACAATAAAGGCTTATTGATTTAGTTAATAATTTTCTTTTTAACTCAAAAAGATTTTTTTAACCAACTATTAAAGATATTCAAACACGTGTAGTAAAAATGATAAGAGAAATTTCAGGGTCTTACAATTCAAACTCCTTAAAAAAAATTCGTTATTGAAATTTACTTAACTTAGAGTATGTGAGACATTCTTCCTTTGTTAATTTACTCAATGCTTCAACACTAACTTCAGCTACCCTGTATGTCCCTGAAAGACAACATTTACACACTCTCAATAATAAACATATTTATCATCTATCTAAAACAAACTCGTAAATCTTAAACTTACTATACATTAATTAAATTTATATTAATCTCTCAATATTTATCTCAACTTATGAATTATTCATTCTTTGTAGAGTTATTTGTATCTTATGCCAATATCAATCATTTAATCTACCTCTACATTTAAAATGTAACCGTAATAATAAATACAATAATTTTGTAACTATCAATTTACCTATATTAAACTCTGAACACTTCTTAATTTTATTATATATAGATATCAATTAAATTTATACATTTATATATATATATATATAATAAATAATAGATTTTATTTTTTAAAGTAAATTATCCTTATCAACGAGTTATTATCGTATAAATGATGTAATTTTAAAAAAAATATTATGCTTATTTCAACAACTCATTGTATAAGTAAAAACAAAAAGTTATAATGAGAAGAAAAAATTTAAATTTATCAAATTAATTTATTAACGAGGACCGATTTGGATTAAGTTGAATTTGAGTTTTAAAATAAAAATTGAAAAATTTATTATAAGAAATTTAAGAAACAAAATGAATCAAAATTTTCTTCCATGTTTAATATTAGGTTACGTCCTTTAATTTTCAAAGAAGTTAAACACGAGGTTCTTTTTAAAAATAAATTAAGATATATAGATTAATTTTAACTTGTAAAAAATAATGTATTTGCCTCCATTCAAGCTAAATTTATCTTTCACCTCCGTGATAATTCTTTTTTCTTTTTATATTTTATCTTGTACGAACGTGCCTTGTAAAACAAAAGTGGAATCGACCTTCTTGTCAAACGTAAACTTTATGCGTGGGTAACGCGACGAATAAAATGTAGTTTTTTAATAATATTTAGTTATTAATTAATAAAACATTGAATAATAATTAATAAAACATATGCAATTTTGCAACTATGCATTTTTTCTGAAGTGTCCTTTTCCAGCTTGGAAGGGGCTGCGACAAAACGACAGAGAAGATATCAATGGTCAAAAGTTGACAAAAAAAAAAAAAACTTTTCTAAAGGGACTTTTTTAATTGGAACTACAATATATTTACTTTGCAAGTAGAAACTCTATTATTTTGTTTTTCTATTTTTACTTAAAATAAACAATTAACATAGATCCTAAGTTATTATTCTTTACTCAATAATTTTTAAATTAATAAAATGTTATCAAGAAATTTAGTCTATCTATTATGAAATAGAGAAAATAATATCTTAAGGATTAAATTAATAGTTTTAATCATCTTGTATTTTATTTATTTTTATAACGTATGAATAATTTTAGTAAAATTTATCAACCAACAAAATAAATAAATAGTACTTTAATCTACTTAGTTATCGCCAGAAAGAAAATAATCTCGAAATGTTAATTAACAAAAAAAAACATTTACATCTCAGAGAAAAAACAAAAGCAAAACATTTACATTAAGTATTAATATTAATTAAAAAAATTATAATTTTAATTAACTAACCCCGCCGGTATCTGAGTTTTCTCCGTTATTCGACGTCACTAAGATTTACAAATTCATATACATGAACCAAGACGAACGAACACAAAAATTCTCATTGTCGTGGGATCAGGATTGGCTGCATTAATAAATAGTAAAATCGCCTGTTCAATTTCCATCAAACGGTGTAGATTTCACCACGTCTCAACCATAACAAGATCTGCACAATCCTCAAATCAAACACGAGCCGTTAACAAAGATCAAACGACAAATATTCAAGAGAATGTACAAACCGAGTCATTTTGTAACCACACCAAATTCATCTACCGTTTTGTGATGTCTCTTTCACCTTCATTTCACACCCTCTCTTCCAATACACCCTCACTCTCCACCTACCCCTCCAAACTATAACAAACCAATTTCTTCTTCTTTGCACCATTCCCTTCACCCAAACTATTTTTTCAAACAAAACCGATTCAATTTTTTCTTCTTCTCAGAAACAGATCCAAATGGCTCTATCGCGCATTGCATCAGCATCATCATCATCACCCGAATCAAAACTCCTGAAACCCCTTTCGTCCTACTTATCCCAACGACACCGTTCCGTGTCCACATCCTCAGACCCTCTCACGATCGAAACATCTATCCCCTTCACCTCCCACAACTGCGATGCGCCCTCACGCGCCGTGGAAACCTCCTCCGCGGAGCTCTTCTCGTTCTTCCGCACCATGGCGCTGATGCGGCGAATGGAGATCGCGGCGGATTCGCTCTACAAGTCGAAACTCATCCGCGGCTTCTGCCATCTTTACGACGGGCAGGAGGCCGTCGCCGTCGGAATGGAGGCGGCCATCACGCGCCGCGACTGCATCATTACGGCCTACCGTGATCACTGCACGTTCCTGAGCCGCGGCGGAACCCTAATTGAGGTGTTCGCCGAACTCATGGGTCGCCGCGATGGGTGCTCGAAAGGGAAAGGGGGTTCGATGCATTTTTATAGGAAGGAAGGTGGGTTCTACGGTGGACATGGAATTGTTGGTGCGCAGGTTCCACTTGGGTGTGGTTTAGCTTTTGCTCAGAAGTATAGTAAAGATGAGAATGTTACGTTTTCTTTGTACGGTGATGGTGCTGCTAACCAGGGCCAGTTGTTTGAGGCTCTTAACATTGCAGCGCTTTGGGATCTTCCTTCCATTTTGGTCTGCGAGAATAATCACTGTGAGTCTAGTAGTGTCGTAGTTTTTTTAATTAACCATCAATTTTGAACAATTAACTATTACTTTCTCTCCTAAATAGTAATGAAACTGTTTTAAGTATTGAACATTTTGAGTGTGATGGGTTTTGGTTAGAGACTTGAAATTGTCATGTGAGGTGGTAGAAGACTTGTTTGGATAAGTTTTTATTTGACAAGAAAAAGAGAAGATTAATTGAAATAAGCTTTGTTACAAATTTTGACTACTTTCAACATTAGCACTTTCACGTGACAATTTTTGTATAAACCACTAGTTTGTTTGGTCCTCTAACTGTTATATTTTAGTTCTTGAGTGATACAATTGTTTAGATGATCTCTGAAGTATTGAATATCCATTACTTTAGTTCTCAAGTTGATGTATTTGAGTAAAGTTTAGATACTCATTTGAAGGATTCCTTTTAATATTTAAGGAAATAGTAGAAAGAACTCTTATTCACATAAGCTAATGTGTTGAAAACTTTGGGAGAACTTTTGATATTTTTTCTAAATTAGCACTTGTATGTGACAATTTTTTAAAAGACCATTAATTTTATTCTCCATCTGTTACTCTTAATGTAGTACAATTGTTTAAATAATCTCTGAAGTATGGCATATCTATTAGCTTAATTTGTTACAGTAAAGTTCAGGACTAATTTGAAGTATATTTAATATTTAAGGAACTGCATCAGCATGATTTTTAATACTTCTGGGACTACTTAAGGAATTTATTTTATTTTAAGGACCATTTAGAAGAGAAAGTAATGATCTAAGATCAAATTGGTGGTTTACTCGAAAATTTTTGGTTAGTGACATGAAATGGGAGGTAGTTTTGTTTGATTTTGGTTTGGATTAATTTGGTTTGGTTTTGTGGGACAGATGGAATGGGGACTGCTGAGTGGAGGGCTGCTAAGAGTCCTGCATATTACAAGCGTGGGGATTATGTTCCTGGATTGAAGGTTAGAGAGATTGATGTCTATTGTTTGGTTTAATGAAATGTGTTGTGAATATTCAATGCAACACCGTTTACATGACACAATGCAGCTTGATTGGTGTTGATTTACCCTGTTTGGTCTTTGTTCTGTTCATGTCATGTGTAGACAGCGTTCTTTTGTTTATTTTTACTTTTTTTACTGTTGCATTCTTTCTTCACCCTTCAGGGTTCAGATATTTCCTTTTTGTCTGTTTTTTTCATTTCCAAACTTTGTCTTCAGTCACATATTTGAATTGAATGTGTGTCTAGGCAATGACTTTTGTTATTGACTTGTTGTTGATTTCAACTTAGATTGATGATGGTGATTGTGCCAGAAAAGAAGGGTAAAATGACTGGGGAGATTATAGGGGAGTAAAGTAGTTACAAACAATTAGGGCAGTTAGCTATTTAGAGGAGGTTCACTTAGATATATAAGAGGAAACGGGGCATTCAAGAGATTGTACTTTGTGTGAAATCCTTTTGTCTGTTGCCAAAACCTTTTCACTGCAACATTCTTTAAAGGCATTTCATAGAAAACCTCCTTTTCTTGCATGTCTACCTTTTCAATTATAATGTCCTTTATTTTTTTGCTTTTTGCTTCTAAGCATGTATATATGTATAGTGTATATAAATGACTCATGTTTCATCTAAAACTTTGGCACGGAAACCATTCCACTTATGCTCTACTTCCATAGCAATTTTGTTGCTGGTTGGTGGCAGCTCAAGCTTAGTGGCTTATGATCCAAGATTGATAGCATATGATATCATATACACTGATACACATGTGCCAATCGAATATATGTTCTAGATTTTTCGTATACTACAAATTTCAGAAATTTTAGAAGTAAATATTTATACTTTGTGCAGGTAGATGGCATGGATGCACTTGCTGTGAAACAAGCTTGTAAATTTGCAAAGGAGTTTGCTTTGAAGAATGGTCCAATTGTGAGTAAATTTACTTCATATTTGTACCTATATTTCTTAAATTTATTATTAGCTTTTGGCCAAGGATGTTATGCATGGATAGTTCAACTACTAATGCTTGAAAACATTATTTAGATTAGAGGGGATCAACCATGATTCTTTTATTCTCTCTTATATTATAATCGATTCTTCTATCTTAATTATTTTCTCCAGATTCTTGAAATGGACACATACAGATACCATGGCCACTCCATGTCTGATCCTGGCAGCACATACCGCACACGTGATGAGATTTCTGGTGTGAGACAGGTATATTAATTATTACAAACTTAATCAATCAAATGTTTTATTAGTTTAATTAACACTGAGGAGTTTACTTTATCTCTTATTTTCTTCTGTCCAATATGATTATAGGAGCGTGATCCAATTGAGAGAGTAAGAAAGCTGCTATTGAGTCATGAGATTGCTACTGAAAAGGAGCTAAAGGTGATTGAATGACACTTGAGTTAATGCTCTAAACATGTGAAATGTGATATATGTGTTTGTTTTGTATTAAAACTCCTGCTCTTATCTGGATATCTGTGGTCTATTTTTTCTTGGAATCTTAATATTTTACTTTTCTAGTTCATGAATACAAACAGTTTTCTTTATCATGATGCAGGTCATCTAGGAATGAGTATTTATGTATACATAATAAAATTTGGATTGTTATTTTCATGAAATTATATAGGTCTATTTCTTTCATAATATTTTGGGTATATTAATTATTAAAATAGTTATGATGGAATTGAAGTCCTCGCATAGGTTACCAACCATGTGAGTTGTAGATGTTAACTATGATAGTTACTGTTTAGTTGAGCTTTATTCTGCCTAATTACTTATGCTATGTGTTGGATGATTTGATCTGTTTATCTATCATGAATCATGTGTCATAACTTTCTTTAAATTTTTGCTTAGTGACACGAATATTCTGCCCATTTGGAACAGCTTCTAGTGTATCCCGTAACTGCCTCGATATATATGTATGTTAGACGAGCAGTAATACTAGGAATGGAGGGGAGTAAGGCCCACAAGGCACCTGACCAACACATAGACAGTCTGGATGCTGAAGGAAATAATCACTATGAGTGTAACACAATTCCATGTGGCAGGGAGGAGTGAGGAAAGTGTGAGAGTTGAATTCCATCAAATAAAATCATGGAAAGCGGGTAAAGGGGAAGAGGAAAGGCATTCAGTGATTGAGTATTAGGGCCAAGTAGTTTAAAGGACCAATTGAAGCAACAGAACATTGAGTGGTGGTACTGTTATGGGCCTAAGATTCGGCTATTACCTACTAGAAGGGATAGGAAGGGAAATGCTCAAAACAAGGAGTGTGTAAGACTTCTTATACAGCCTAGAGGCTGGTCCAGGTTTTTTGTTTTGTTATCTTCTTTCGGCTGTAATCTGGGTAAAGCTGCTTTGCATTCTTTGATGATGTTAGGCCCTGTGATTGGGGTGGGTTGGGGGAAATAATCCGTTTAACATCTTCCATTTCAGTGAATAATACACCTATCATTACCTTTTCAATTCTCTCTCCTTGACATTGAGCCAGGGTTTGGGACCTTTAAGCAAGAACAGCCTGTAGTCAGTGTAGTGTCAACCAATTTTCATTCATTTCTTTTCTTGTGCTTCTGTTTTAGAGGAGTTAAAGAGGTCTTTCTCTGCTGAAGGGTGTTAATCTCTGTATTTCTTAAAGAAATCGAAATTCTTAAGATATTTATTTAAATGGAACATTAGAATTTAATGCTAAAATATCATGCACTTTCTTGTTTTAGGACATTGAAAAGGAAGTAAGAAAAGAAGTTGACGAAGCCATTGCCAAAGCAAAGGTGAAACCATATCTTGACTGTTTATTCATTTATACTAATTTTGCTATCCTACATATTTACATCTCCTGCATTTGTTCTATGTTATTTACTATCTAAGAGATGTTTTCTTTTCTGATTTCCAGGAAAGTCAAATGCCAGAACCATCTGATTTGTTTACCAATGTATATGTTAAAGGTTTCGGTGTTGAGGTAGTGATAATTTCATCTGTACTCGTTCTTTTATATTTCTTCATTCTTTTTTGTTGCCAAATGTTATTTTCGGTAGAAGCAAATCAAATGATATATGAAAGATTCAGTAATCTTTTGCTTAAAATTGGGGAAAATATTATTCTTTAGGTTTCAAAATAATGGTCATTTATGGCTTTTAGCTCAAGGATTAAGAAAATCACAAAATATTCTCAATTTCAAGGAAATATAAGCTCACTTGATTGTGTTACCAAAAGATGAAGATAAATTTGAAAAGAAAATAAGTAGTACTTTCTTTGTTTCTTAAAGTGACAAATAATTTGAAACCAATTGAACCCTCTTAAATGATAATTATTTTGAAACGTAGAGTACTTTTAGATTAGAGTTTAGAGATCTGAAATCATAAGGGGAAGACTTCAATTTAGAATGGATGATTGATTTAATTTCTACACTGTTCAAGTCTCGAAGTGAACAACCCAAATAGAGCCACATTTAGAATTACATGAAAATGAGATGATGATGCTGTACATCGGTAGATGATGTGTATTATTCAACTCTGATGGGTGATCTTTTGAATTTCAGGCTTGTGGTGCTGATAGGAAAGAAGTTAGAGCTACTTTGCCCTGATGGAAAACTTTTCCATTGAATTTTCTCTTCACTAGTTTCGGACCAATCAAAATAATGAAAAAATAAAAGGTTCAGAAGATCATCTCTGCCTATTTGTTGAGATTTCCCCAATTGTATATGAAATTGATTGATTCTTCGGTAGCAATGAGGCGGAAATTACTGTTTTGGCATCTGACTTTGGAGGACCAAACAATTATATCATTACTTCAATTGATTAAGCATGCAAATAGTGCCTGAAAGTTTTAGGATTTTGTTGTGCACAATTTCTATTGTTGGTGGCAAAATGTTGCCATATCCTTTAGGTATTCACCAGATTGTTTTCTATTGAAATCATTTTTGGGGTATTTACAATTCATGTTTCTTTGGACAGATCAGAAGTTTGATGCCTGTACATTGCAGGTTGAATCGTTTAAAGTTGATACCGGTTGGATTATGTTAATTTTCGTTTTCTGCCTTTTGCTTCGTTACATTTATGTCCGACTGACATATTAAGGGACAGAAGAACTGTTTATTTTAATGCTTTTTGTGTGTTCTTTTTACTCTACCTCCTAAGGTTCTTGATCATTAGCAGAACCATTCCTGGGTTCATTCCCATAAAACAACAAAAGAGGTATTTTACTTCTGGTGATATGTATATGAATGTAAGTTGCTTTTTTATTTATTTCAAACATATTCAACACATCAAAATCAATTATCCAGTGGTAGAATTTTATCAAAGGCACCAACTACAAACCATAGTGAAAAAAGGTGACACAGTGGTAATTCTAAGTCTTTTGCAATTCTTTTGACATCATTGTGTGCATTAAAATTTCCAAAAACATCCAGGTCCACGTTGCATATCTGGCCTGATTCACTAGTTACTCCAAAAAAGTGACCACAATAAAGAAGAATCACGACGACGTCTATCTTTATCTTTCACTGAGACGAGTGAAGCAAAATCTCAATGACCAGCGAATTATTACTCACTCACAAAGATAAACCTCGATAATAGATATTTCTTAATTTTAAAACAGTGATGAACCTTAATTTTTTAACCACAATCAGAGATAAATGTGAATGAATGTGGTTTGAAATATTTTTCTACGGCTAAAATAAAAGTAAAAGATTATACAGGTGATTGAATTTTTAATCTTTAATAATATCATTAAAATTTATTTCTACAAAATTTTAAAATATTAACATTAATAGATGACGTTTAAAATTATTGAGTAAAAACAAAGGAATATCAAATATAATATAATTAAAATGATTAAGATAATTTACTCTAATTAATTTGGTATAAACATGTACATGTACAATGTATTCCAAGCATATGTTATTGGAGATGAAAAATATTATTTTAACGAATTGTTTAAACTTTTCATACAGGTATTAATTAACTAATTAAAAAATATAAAATTTTAATGTGTTTAAATTGAATTATTTTGTTATAACTTTTTACTGCATTTTATGATCATTATTAAATAATAAAAGAAATATAAGAAATAGTAGTTTGTTATTGCCATAAAATAAAATTAATACATGAATCAAAATTGAACTTTGTAAAATTAGATATTTAAACATTTTACATTTGAAAAACTTCCTTGTGTTCGATAATTTTATTACAGGATAGTTTTCCATTTTACTTTATCATGAATTAAAATGTTTAAGTTTTATTTTTTATTTTTTTCTTTCTATTCCTGGAATTGATACATATAATGTAACGGTGGATCTTTGTCAGAACCCAGGTTGTGTGCGTACGTAAAAGTTTTAAAAAATATTTTTTAAAATTTATTTATTTATAAGAACAAATAAGTTATAAGTTATATTTAATAATTTGTACTGGCGTTTGTAATTTATCTTATAATATATTTAAATATTTTTTAATATTTTATATTTTTAATTATTAATAGATTTACGTGATTATTTTAGTTGAAAAAATCATTAAATTCTTTTTCCGTATTTTTAATCATTTTTTCTCTGAATAACGTGTTGCACGTGATTTTAACATTTCAGAGCAATTTGTTGTTTAACTTCTTTGCATAAAATAAACTTAAAAATTATTTTTGCTTAGTCAAAATTCATGGTTAGCTAAATTGTATCTTTGATCGTAGTTCAGTTATTATTATCATTATTTTCATTTAAAATTAAGGGTAATCTTTTACAGGAAAATATTAGAGGGACAGATGCATTCTAGGGATCTGTTCTAGTGTCAAGAATATTTTTTAGGGATCTTTTTAGATAAAATTTAAGATACTTTAATTTTAAAAATTAAAAAGTACAAGAATTATAATTTTTCTGCCCTGTTAAAATATTTTTAGAAACGATTTAATCCAAAATTTATTTCCAAATTTCTTTTTATATTTTCTAATTGTACCACTGCTCACATTATTTTTCTTTCCTGTTTTACCATCGTCATCCTAAAGGTGTACAAGTATTTTTACACCAACTTAAAACAAGAGTAAGATCTTCGTGATATAAATATTTAATTGGTATAGTAAAATAGTTTTCTAAAATTATTTACATATAAATCATCATTCATTACTTTTTATGATAATACTCTTAAAACCACACTAATCAAATTTTTTAATTTTTTGACTATGTAAAAAATTTACATTAATGATACGTAAAAATTAAACTTTTTATAATATTAACTCTTTAAAATATATTTTAAATATGATTTTTAAAATAATTATTATAAATAATAATGTAGAACTCAGACGATAATATTATTAATATAAGTAATATTTTGAATTATACAACTTATTTGATTTATTGATGATATTATTAGAGTTACGTAATAAGAAGTGAGTTATTGGATTATTAATATTTGATTTATTGATATAACTAATATAAGTAAGTAAGAAAAACATAAAATAAAATATAATAATAAAATAATTAATGAGATATAAAAAGGTAATAAGAAGTGAGTGTAGCTCACAAGTGGAATCATTATTTGTCTTCCTCCCCTGCCTCCTCTGTTTTGATCGAAACGCATAGAGATCACAGAACAATCGGAAGGGGAGGATCCGACGCCACCATCATCACACTTTCTCTCATCCTTCCCTTCTCAACACAATGCAAATCCAAACAACCATTCCTACACAAAATATATACCAATTTCCCAAAATGCCCCCCTTTAACGTCTTCCTTTCACTAACCATTCTCTCCCTCCTTCTCCTTCTCCTCCCACACCTCTCCCTCGCAACTCGCTCCTTTCCATCCGAATCAGAATTGCACCGATTCTCTGAAGCACCACACTACCGTAACGGCATACCCTGCGCCAATCACAACCCTTCTTTCATTCACATCGCAATGACCTTAGACTCCGATTATCTCCGCGGAACCATCGCCGCCGTCCACTCAATCCTCCGTCACGCCACGTGTCCCGAAAACATAATCTTCCACTTTATATCCTCCGAGTCCGACTCACTCCCTCACCGAGTCCTCGTTCACTCCACATTCCCCTCCCTCAGCCACAATTTCAAAATCCACCTCTTCCGCCGCGAACGCGCCGTCGCATCCCTAATCTCCGGCTCAGTCCGACGCGCCCTCGAAAGCCCCTTAAACTACGCGCGCAACTACCTCGGCGAGATACTCGATGGAGTGGACCGAGTTATATACCTGGACTCGGACCTGGTCCTGGTGGACGACATCCGAAAACTCTGGCACGTGACTCTCTCACAGTCACGTGTCATCGCAGCGCCCGAATACTGCCACGCAAACTTCACTAAATACTTCACGAACCGGTTCTGGTCGAACCCGGTTTATTCGAGAATATTTGGTTCAAAGAGGGTGTGTTATTTTAACACGGGGGTGATGGTGATGGATCTTAAAAAGTGGCGACAAGGGTGTTACACAGAAAGACTAGAGAAGTGGATGAGGGTTCAGAAAAGTACGAGGATTTATGAGTTGGGTTCTCTGCCACCGTTTTTGTTGGTTTTTGCTGGAGAGGTTGAAGGGGTTCATCATAGGTGGAATCAGCATGGATTGGGCGGTGATAACGTTAACGGTCTGTGTAGAGACTTGCATCACGGTCCTGTTAGCTTGTTGCATTGGAGTGGTAAGGGAAAACCTTGGGTTAGGCTCGATCAGAATAAACCTTGTCCGTTGGATCGACTTTGGGAACCTTATGATCTGTTTAAACAGCCAACGCAACTAAATACACCTTGGACTTTTTCTTCTTCATTGTTGGTTGGATATCCACACGATTTGTTATGATCAGCTTTTACAACAAAACTGCACTTCAAGCATTGTTAAAGATACTTACAGTTGGTATCGGGATCATATCGCTCACATTATCTCGTGTTTCAACATTCTTTCTTAGCATTAGCATTGTACATAATGATTAGATTTTTTTTATTTTTTTATTTTTCTGTTGAGGGTTCCATATTTTGGTGGATCGGTTTAGTGTGTACTTTGTATGGGACCATTGATTGATTGTATGTGCCAGACAATGCAAACTGCAGAATAAGAGATGGTTGTTTGTGGTTTAATTTTTATTTCAATGACTTTCTCTCCACCATTCTTTGTGCTTATACATGTTGATGAATATCTGATATAAGACTAGAGTTGGTTTAGGAGTTATTAAGTTTTTAAAAAATGGTTTGGGATTGTAATTTAGACCACAATGTTAATGTTTATTGAGATTTTCAAACAATTTAAAAACTTGTAGGTTAATTAAAATGATCAATAATGAAAAAAATAACTAGATAATTAAATAATTAATTATAAAATATAAAGAACAAAATATATATATATAAAAATATATATATAAAAAATATGTATATATTTTATAAGTGAATTAATTGATTAATTTTATCGGTTTATTTGTTTATTTGGTTTGGTTTCGGGGTTAAATTAAACGTGTAAAAATAATGGAGATGGTTGTTTTTAAAAATAAATAATAATGAAAAGGAACGGATGTAGCAACACGAGAGGCGGTGATATTGCATTGACAGTCGTAAAGTGTTGATTGAATTGGTGACGGATTCAAAATGAATAATGATAGGAAGGTGGAGTAAAATAAAGTGGAAAAGGAGTAAGAAAAAGTATGGAAAAGGCAGCTGCATGTTAGAGGTGCTCACGAGTCTCTTTTTGTTTTGGCTTGAGAAGCCCGTGGAACGCCTCTCGTTCATGAAATTGTTCACTCGTCAACAACTTTGAACCTCACCCACCTCGTGTTCATCACACCAATAGTAATATTTATATACTTAAGTCATATTATGTGATACAGGAATTTTTTTTTCTTTAAGTGTTAAATAGTGTTTGAGGTAAAATAATATTCACATAATTTTGTTCTTGTTGTTCATTCCGTCTCTAACAGCAATCATTTTCCTAATGGAATCTTGTGTCTATAGCATTCAAACAGTTCAATCGTCTTTGCAGTTTTATCTTGTCTACAAATTTCTTCACAAATATCATGATGACATGATCTCTGCTGTAGCTGATGAACGAGCATCCAATCAGGCGACGCATCTTCTAACCCAAGCCATAATTTCTTTTTATAATGTTGATAATATTAGAATCGTTAGGAAATATTGTTGCTCAAATAATATTTATTTGTAATAATGTCTATTTGATTTGCAAATCCAAATTATAGATATATAAAGTATGCAAGTAAAATAAAATAAAAATATTTTAATTTCATGTCTATTTTGTTGTAATACTCTGTTCCTCACAATTTTCATATTGGTTTTTTATAATATTTTTAGTTTATTTGAAAAAAAAATTATCAAATCTATTATTTTTACTATTTTTATTTTGAATTGTATCCACTACTCAATTTCATTAGACAAAGAAGAATATGAAACTTGAAAATCAAGCTCAACCAAGAGTTTTTTACTCTGTTATATTTAAAATCTTTTATTTTCTTATAATTTCTATATTTTAAGGTGTCTTGAAATATGTCTTAGTTTAAAATTTGGATAGACAAGCACTTAATAATGCAAATGATTTTGTACGAGAAATACTAATAGAAATTTTGCATACAAGTTGGAACTTATACATACCATTCATGAAGTCTAAAAAAAATTTCTTAAAAAACACATTATCAACTAATATTATGACTACAACGGTTGCTAATCGATTATAAGTTTTGGGTAAGAAAATTAGAAAACTGAAGAAATAACCCTTTATTGATTTAATCAATTATCGGATGTATAATTGATTGCCACAGGCAAAAGTAAAAATATAAGTTTGTTGATCTAATTAATTATATTCTTAGAATAATCAGTCTAATTATTTGTTAAATGTAGAGTTAGAAAGTTCAAGAACATTTTAATTAATTACATAAACAATATAATCAATTATAATATAAAATATTTGAAAAAGATAATCAACAATTAGTTTACTATTGATTCAGTTTTTACTAACAAGTTTATTTCAATTCATTTACTAATTGTACACCTTAAGACCGTGAGATTTTAATTTGAAAAAATCAAGACTTCAATACTATTTCACTAATAAAGGAAATAAAAAAAAAAATTAAATATTGATATGATATTAAAACTCTAATATAAAGAAAATTTTAAACATATCAATTCAACTATTTTGCTAGTGTATTTTTATTACTAATAATAAAATGAGATGAGATTAGTGTGATATACATATTATCTTAATATTCTTGAAGTAATATTTAGGTTATTTTATAATTTATTAAATTTTAAATTTAATTAAATTTTTTATTGATAATTTTTATTTTAAAATTTATAAAATTTTGTTCATATGTTTAAGTAAATATCATTTCAGGAAATTTAATTTTAGTAATATATTTAAATTACTCACAATATTATAAAAAAATGAATTATCATTCCTGGATTTAAAAATAAAATATTTAAATGAATTATTTTATAAATTATTATCACAGATTTTTATGAAATCCTTATCTTCATGATAATATTCATAATAAACAAGAGAAGTGAAATGATAAATAAATCATTTTAATTTTTCCCTCTAAATCAGGAACATTTAAGTTATTTTACAATTCATTAAATGTTACATATATAAATAAATTTTATTATTAATAATTCTTATTTCTATATTTTTTATAAATTATTGATTAATACTTTTAAGTAAATGGTTTTAAAAAAAAATAGTTATAAGAATATATCTAGACTACTCCCAATAGTATAGTGCGTAAACTTATTTATTCATCTTGAATTAAGAAAATAAAATATTTAAATGAAGTATTTTTACATTTATATTTTTTTTTCATATTTTCAATAATCTTTATAATAAAATTAAATTTTATATATAAATAAATTTTATTGTTTCTAATTTTAATTTTAATTTTAATTTTTATATTTATAAATTATTATTATATAACCTTCCATAATATAAGAACTATTTTTTTTCATCAAAATCACTATATTGTCTATAATGCATAAATATTTTATATTTTTACACTCAATATCCTCATTTGATGAATTCTATTCATACTAGAGTTAATTTTATTAGATTAAGGAAACAAAAATAAAATCTCACACTTGTTATTTAATTAGTGGAATGCACAGGTTAAAAAACTAGTTTATAGAGTAAAGAAAGAGATAGGAAAAAAAATGCGACAAACTGGTAAATATAATAAAGAAAGCTAAAAAGAAAAAAGTATTATAAAATTTATTCAATGAATAATTTAATTTTTTGTGTATTAAGATATTTTTCAGTCGAGAGTTATTCACCGGTGCAAAATGTAAATGTCTATTTAACGGCACTTCTTTTACGATAAATGTAGAAATAAATTGCTGTAAAAATATTTTTTAACGGCGATTATTAAAATAATTACTGATAAAAATATTTTACATTTTTCTATTGTTCTTACTTTCCCTGTGGTTGTTCTGTTTAGATTTTTTAATTAGGTAAATTAATTTTTTTTTATATTTAGTTAATTTAATTTAATTTTCTTTATATTTAAATTATATTTTATTTTATATTGAACTAATTAGTGATGATAGATAGGAAATAACTACTTGGGCTCATGCAACTTGGTTCTCCATTGTCACGAATTTATGCTGTGCATTTTATTCTGTTGGGTCTAGAAACAAAAATCTGGTTTAATTAAGGAAAAATAAATATAATGTTAATTTGTTATGAAGTGATTGTTGAATTTCCTTGACTGGACTGATAATATTTTGATTATATGAAAATAATGTTTTAATTGTATTGGATTAATTTTAATTTTGTTTGTTATTTAGGGAATATTCATATTTTATGGGAGACTCTGCCCAATTTTATTAAGTTGTTGAATGTGTATTGTTTGGATAAATGAGAAATAATGTTAAGAAAGAATAGTCACTTTCTAACATTTCAGTTTTAATTTAACATCGTTAACTTTAGGATAGTTTTTTTTATTGATTAGTAAGACATTGTCCCTCTTTCAATAAAAATACATCGATTAAACATCTGAAGATTAGTTAATAATTATAATTATATTTTCTTCTTTATTAATTGTGACATTACCTGAATTGAATTATTAAAGATTATTCATATGTTGTTTATATATATATATATATATATATATATATATATATATATATAAAAGAATGATATTAGGTAGTTAAATAATTGAAATATATTTATATGATTTTAATTGTAAGTAACTATATATGTAACTAGTCAATCTTAGTATATAGATGATTTTTATTTTGTTTTACTTAGTTTATTGTTGAATATCAAAAAATATTATTTTATTACATTTATAAAGAATATTAAATAGATTAAATTAATTGTAAAAATTAAAATACAAAATTAATTTTTTTTAATAAAAAATTTATTTTTAAAAATATTTTCAATAAAACTTATGCAAACAGATTCTAAAATTATTTACACTTGAAAATTATAGTATGTCGACAGTGATATAATTTTCAATATAATTATTTTTATTAATAAATTATGAGTATTCAAATTATTTTAATGGAGTTTAAATGTCTTGTGTAAAAAAATAGTGAAATAGGCATGAAATTTATTTGGATAACCTATAACGTATCTTTATTAAGAAAAGCTTTTCTGAAATGAACACTGACCAATCAAGATCTGGTGATTGTTAGGTAAGAACCGTCCTAAAAAAATTGCATAAGTTTTTATAACAGTTTTCTAACCATCATTAAAAATAAATTATTTTTTAAGTCTTTTGTGTATTATGGCGGTGCTGAATCCTCGTATAATATGGTTTTTAACCACTTAAAATATTGTTGTTGTAATTGGTTAATCTATTTAAAATTAATTTTCTCTAATAAATATTTTGTATACAAAGATTAAATTTATAATTATATAATTAAGAGATAAAGCTATATATTTATTTTTAAGTAGGAAAACACACGGTGTTATATTTGTATTTTGTGTGATTAAAATAAGTAGATATAATGGAATTTAATAGTTTTGATTTTTGAAATAAATTAAAAAATTCTAACAACTTTAGTTGTAAAATTAAAATATTATATAAAAATAAAATAAAGGTAACACAGAAAAAATAATAATTTAAATATAAAATATAATAAATAATTTTATAGATTTAAAAGAGTAAAAATATCTAATAAAAATAGAAAATATTTATAAAATAAAATCTCATTTATTAATATTTATAAATGTTAAAATTAAGCATGTAACACTGGATTGATTTGAAAAATAATGATGACAAAAAGAAAGACTTTAAGAACAAATCTTGCTTAAAACAATTTTCTAGATATGCTATACTTATTGCATTATGACGAGGGAATTGTGAGCGATACCCTATCTGATATTTAATTTATAATTGATTAAAATTAGAAAAAATTAGAAAAAATAATTATTAAAATAAATGAAAAAATATGATTTTATTGGACTTCAACCTTATAGAAAATGAATTATTGACATTTTTTTAGTACGACTAATTTGTATAATTTTATATAATAAACAGAGAGAAGAAGAGAGAAGAGTAGAGTGTGATAACATGATTAAATAACCAAGGAAACTAAAATAATAGTAAAATAAATTTTCGTTAAATGAACATTTTTTTTAATAGTTCTCTTAATCGAGAGCTAATGAGTAATCATGCAAGATATTATGATTTATTCAACTTCTTCTAATAATATTTTTCATAAGGAAGTGAAGATTTAACTTATGATCATATTTTATTCTTTTTCAGAAACTTAAAAATCATATGTTTAAGAGATATTTTTTTTAACGATAAAACTTACTTATTAAGCATGTATATATAGCACCACATTGATTTGAACAATACAAAATTTTACAGTTTTGTTTCTCTTCCTTTCTTTTTCTCACCATATGAACGGAGGCTTTAACTTTAGTCCATCACACGGTGCACCACATTTAAAATTTGCATATTTTATTACTTAGCATTTAGTATAAAATTTGTAGAGAATGATTAAATTTCTTATTATGGATATAACAAATAAAGACATAAAATTAACATTTTTAACCTTTTTAAAAATCAATAAATATAAATAATCTTTGTCAAAATAAATTAAACATTTATTAAAAGAAATTTATCATATCTATTAAGAATATTTATGTTGATCTATTAATGAGGATATGTAAAATTGAAGAGCAACCTCGAAGAGTCTAGAAGAATTATAAAATTAATGACTAGAAGGCTTGAAAAAAAAGTAGAAACTCTTCTAAGTTTGAAGGAATGTAATATTTAGAAAATAAATTATACATGTTATTTCCTATTATATAATATAAATAGTTTCGTGCATATATGTTTTGACCATTTCCTTTTATTCTTATACACGTGGAGTAAAGCTTATTAAGTTTATTTTTCCTTTAAATATTTGTAAAGAGAATATGATAAAGTAAAGAGAAGTTAAGATGAATTATAAGAATGATGGAAAGAGAAATCTAAGATAATTCTCCTGATGTGAGCTTAAAAGCTTTAGGTATTAATTAGAGTCATTAATCAAATGACTTCATTAGGATCGCCAAATAAGCAATCGAAGTAAAGTAATGTGATAGGATGTCACGTAAGATCATGTAGGTCGTAGACTTATGCTTAATCTAAGGGTTTAGATTTATCAACCCTTATGTTCCTAATCAACCTACCTAACTTATGCTTGCCTCACAAATTTTTTTAGGTTTCTGATAATAAACCAGTTATATAAGTTCCCTTTTCAACCTTGTGTAGAACTTTTTATCAAACTCAACAATAGAGAATTTTCTTAAAGTTTCATAAAGAAGAAAATCTTATCAACGGGGATAGAAACTATTGTGGTGTTTTCTTAAGGGTCATTGAAGATTCTACTTCATGGCATTTTTCCTTTTACATCATCTTCTTAATCTCTTACCTAATTTTTCCAATTTTTCTTTTTCCTTTGATCTACATGCCATAATCGAGAGTTCCATTATCCAAGTCCGTGTTCAATGCAACTTAAAGATATCATTTAAAGATAGATTTAGGCAACATGTTTCTTCCAACACGAATTTCATTAAGTAATATCTAGAGTCAAGGTTCTTCATTAAAAGTGTCTTCAAGTTTTCGTTTAGTTTGAATTTTTCACTGTAACTGGAATATCATGTTTTTGCATGTTATTATTATTATTCTGTATGTTTTTCAAATTCATATATTCTCCTAAATATATATATTCTCTCCTTTTTAATATTTTACTGTTATATATATTTTTTTCTATTATTATTTCCTAAAACCATCAAGAGACCTAAGTTACTATTACTCATGTCAAACTGAATAAGTAAAGAATGAAATGATTTAAGTGACCCAAAGGGGGTTATAACTGAAGACACGGTTTTGGACTACAATCCAGACAATAAGATACTTTATATGCTAGTATTAGTATATGTGTACCACTCCATGGTATAGGAGGAAGCATAACAAAGGAAGAAGCTCAAAATAGGTGCTCATTTAGATACCCATTTAGATTACAAGCCAAACAATATATATTTCATAAGCTAGTATGCGGATGGCTCTATGATATAGGATGAAGCATAATAGTAGAAGAGGCTCAAAATGGGTTCTCATTTAGATACCCCTTTGAGGTACCAAGCCAAATAATAGATATTTACACAGTGGGTGCCAAGTTCAGTAGAGAGCAATTGTAAGTGTGGTTGGTGATGATCTTAATCAAACGTGACAATCTGTAAGTGGGGCTGTTATTGATTGAGTAGCTTAAGAGCATAGGATGCGAGGGAGACAAAGCAATTGCAAGTGTCAAAGGAAAATGTATTCAAGTAATAAGAGAATAGAATGAGTGTGGTGGATAGAGAGATTTTCTTTCCCTACCCTATAAAAGATAAGCTACAACCACTTTATGACTACACAAGAGTCTATTCCTGAAGATAAAAAAATTAAGTGTATGGTAAAAATTTGAGGTATAGGAAGAAAAAATTATGAACAGTAATTATGTCCGTTTAAAAGAACTTGTAACTCAAGTCAAGTACAAAGTAATAAATTTCAGTACATTACCGTGTAATGACATTTATCAAACAGACGTGCTAGAAAGTTCTCGAGTTTGAACTAGGTCAATTCGGTCCCATTTTAGTTTCGTCATGCTGACTCATTCATGATCTTAATATTAATGTAATTATAGAGAAATTTTTATGTATTAATTTTGTATAAAAAATTAATTTTATATTTATAATTATTTTCAGGTTGAACCAAACTAAAATAATTTTTATTTTAAATCAAGAGTTTTATACATGTAACGGCTTATTTTTTAATAAAATAAAATAAAATAATGAGTCATGTATAAATATTTAAGTTGATTAATTATAAGTTAAAGTTAAATTGTTATTAAAGATTTTATTATTGAAATTAATAAACTCATCGTAAATTGTATGTTTTAGTTGATTAACTATATTAATATTTTATATTAGTTTTATATGTATTATCCCATAAATTTTGTGGTTTATTCTAAATTTGAAAATTCTTTATCTATTAGTGATTTGTTTCTATGTTAAATTTGATTTAAGTTGATATTGTTATTTACTTAGTTATTTATTTCCATCATTCAAATTTTAAATTAGATTTTATATTATTATAGTAATTTTGTTTGGGTTGATCCATATTATTTCTTTTTAATATATTATTTTTATTTTATATATATTTATTTAAGTTTATTTCCTTTGTAGGGTTAAATATTCCATTACGATGAAATGATGGGTGTAAGTTGAGAGGTTAAATTAGTGAGACATGTTTTAGTCAAGTTTTTGATGTTCATGTTACTCAATTTTATTATTTTTAAATATGTCGTAGTTAAGGATGTCGTAGGAGTAGCGAGATTACGTTTAGTAAATATTTGAGAAACATGATATTATAAAGAAGATAAATTATCATGTATACTTAAGTGAACTGGAAATATTTTTAAAAAATAGAATAAAGAAACTAGATGGTTTTTGAGGATTAATCTAATGGTTTAGAACCGAATAATATTTATGATTTCTTTATAATTACCGATCATTATAAATAAAAAATAACTTTTTTATTAATTTACTTTGACTATTATTACATATCTGAATGTCAATTTTTATTGTTTAAGTAATATTTTTATTTTATTGAGACTAACAATAAAAGTCAAGGTTTCACACTATCAAATTTTATTATTGTCTTATTTTTTGCATTAAAAAGCTAAAACTCAAATATTAATTATAACCACATTTCTAACATTGAGAAGAGTGGGAGTAATATTACATTAAAACTTTGTTGTTGTCATTCTACATTAAAAACTGTTACTATAAATTTGTTTCAAAATTTTTTCTTCAAAACCAATATCATTTGAAATTAATTTTATTTTATCTTGATATTACAAGTATATTCACGTAAAGAATCTTAAAAAGACTCAAATATAACTATTTAATTTTCAAATTATTATTTTCTCTTTTAAATATTTACTAAATTAATAAAATTATAAAAACAAATCTTGTGAAATATTAAATTCATCAATTATAATAATTATTTTAATATTTGCGTTACTTTGTAGAATAAGTTTGAATAAATTATTATTTTGTTTCTTGAAAGGGTAAAAATCAGATCATTTAATCTTAAAAAAAGTAAAAAATAAAATAAAACAGTTCCTAAAAGATATATATTGTCATTTGGTCTATAATTTAACTATTATATTTATTTTAGCCTTTAAATTTAATTATTAATTATTATTTTAATTTGTAAATTAAGAAATAAAATCACAAATGAGGATAAAATTTAGAAATTAAAATATTAGTAATTATCTTTTAAGACATTCGATAAAAATATATCACGGCTTCCAAAATTATTATTTTTTTTCATTTTTTTTTCTTTAAAGAAAGAAAAGATTGTTGATTTTATTCCAATAAATTTTAATGATTAAGAAAATAATTTCCCATACTTTAATTAAAGGTTTACTCAACTATTTAACTAGAGTTATTGTTCAAATCTGAACTGAACTAGTTAAGAAAAAAAAAATCAGATTCAAATAATTGAATATTAAAAAGAATGAAATTATTTAAATGTATTTAATTTCAATTTTAACTTATCTGTCAAATCAATTTGATATACGTAAAATTTGATGGAGCTGAATATTTTTTATTTGTTATAATTCATTCAATAATATAATATTCACATGTTTAGAAATAAAATAAAATTTCAAATTTATAATAAAAATAAGGACAATTTCCTTTCAATTTATTTTTTATATTTTATATTTATTTACAAATTATAAACCGAATCCAAATCAATCCAAACTATATTTCATGGAATTACATAATATCTTAATTTTTTTTATTAATACATCTAAACTCAACCAAAATGCTAGCTCTTAAATATTTGAATCAAATATTTTATTTACCAAAAAGCGATGCAAATTCATCCAGAGACACCTAAAGTTAACTAAATGCCCAAAAGTAGTGGATTAATTTGATGACTTCCCCAAGTACACATGGAATTGTAAGTACGTTTGCATGCATATTTTAGTTGAACCAAACCAATGGTGTTGGGGTCCACACGTGGTGGCCAAGTGAGGTTGATATTTAATGCAGCTAGTATAGAGACTCGTCACATGACACATGTATGTATGTATGTATGTAGTTTATGTACCCTTCACACTCCCTTAGCCCACTGTCCACTTTTCTTCACGTGGGGCCTTACTTCTTTGCCTTGCCTTCCATTTCATGTCATGCTTATTGGTTGATCCAATCTCATCATCATCTTTGCTCTCTCTTTCAACCCTTCACTCACACATATGTTATAGACTATAATCCATTGGTATGGTGTGGTAGTTGTTATTGGTTTTGAGTTTGGACACTTATATTTTCTATATTTGTTTGGTGGAAGCTTCATAACTTGTGCCAGCTAATCTCATTCACCCCAATAAATTATTCTTTGGCTGAAAAGTCTTTTTTTTTTCTTTCTTTTTGTGCATATCCTTCTCAATTATTTTATGAACTCTAATTCTGTCTGCTACTAAGCTTATTCAAGTTTGGTCTAAAGTAGTGGTACTTAAATGTTATTAAAAGTTAAGTGATCTTTCAAAGTGTGATACAGGTGGTGTGATCTGCATTCTACAACCCCTGCACTTTACTCACTCTTGTGTGCTTCCTTTTCGTTTGATGATTGGGGTTATCATTTAGGAGTTTTCACACAAGTACAAAAAGCAGATAAATGATACCTTTACAGTAGAAAGGTGAGGTAGAAACTCAAGTTAAGGAAAGAATCTGAGAATGAGTGCTCTATCACTCTCACACCACATGCACATGTCCCTCCTATGCCTTTATTCATCATTTGCTGCAATTTTTCTAAGTCTTCTTTTTGTCTCATTGTGATCTTATTTACTCCTCGTGCCATTTCCATTGAGATCTGCAGAATGATTATTTTCCCCACTGTTGCTTCTTTGCAGGGCATGTCTTTGTGTCCCTAGGGATTATATAGGGCTATGGCTGAGTGGTAATTTGTTGTTGTTGCACCAATTTTTGAAGACAAGGTAAACCCTTTTGTCCTTCAGGTTGTTTGAGACAGAATATTGTTTCTTTATATTATTTTGTTCTCAAATCTATCTGATTTGTTGATTCCTCAATTTATGTTTGTTAAAACCCTGTGCTTTTGGTGTTATTGTGAAAATTGTCATTGTGTCGGTTCATTGTATTTATGCACGTAGTTTTTGTTTTTGGCTCTTGCTTTATGCTTTTCCTAATTTTTAAGCAGATGGGGGAGACAGCGGCTTCTAATCCTGCTTTGCAAGTGTCTATTTCGTTTGGTAGATTTGAGAATGATTCATTGTGTTGGGAGAAATGGTCTGCTTTCTCACCAAATAAGTATTTGGAAGAAGTTGAGAAGTGTGCCACTCCTGGATCAGTTGCTCAGAAAAAGGCCTACTTTGAAGCTCACTACAAGAACATTGCGGCCCGGAAAGCCGAATTGCTGGCTCAAGAGAAGCAGATGGAGAAAGATTCTTCTAGACCACAATACCAAAATGGTGAAGATCTGAGTTGTAACACTTGTGGGACTGATGCAGAATTTTATATGTCCAATTCTCAGGGTTCTAGTGAAGGGGTTAAGCAAGAAACCGATTCTATAGGTGATATCGTTAGGACTGATGTGAGTAATTTGGAGGAGGATGTTGCAGTTTCAAGAGATTATCAATGTTCATCAGTTGCAGGGGAGAAAGAAGAACTGGAAAGCAGATCATTTAGTTCCCAGATAGATAAACATGAAGAAGTTGTCTGTGTTGAGAGGCAAGGAAGTAAAGAAGAAAGTCCTTACATTGAAGCTAAAGATGTGAAGGGAACTTCACAAAATGTGAACAATGAGACTACAAATGCTTCAGAAATTGAAGTAAAAGATGTGACATTGGATCATCCAAAGGTGTCTAAGAAGGTATGCGTTGAATCATGTATTCAACAAATTTATGATGAATGGAAAATTTTAGTGGCTAAATAATAATTTAACACCCCTTAAAATTTTGCTTTGTGCAGGTTATCACCCCTGTGAGCATAGAAAACAATTCAGCAAAGGTGAAGAAGAAATCGGTGCTACCTACATCTAAGACTAAGGCATCCCAAATTTCCACCCCTAGAAGTTCAAAGCCTACATCAACTCCCACCAAAACTTTGACTTCTCCCTCTTCAACTAAAAGGGGAAATACTCCATCAATATCTGCGAGGAAAGTTACTTCCACTGCGGAGAACAGAAAAGTTCCAAATAGATCTTTGAACATGTCCCTTAGCTTGGCTCCAAGCAAGCCTGATCCTGCTCCACATACTACAATGAGGAAATCTTTGATTATGGAGAGAATGGGGGATAAGGACATTGTCAAACGAGCATTTAGGACATTCCAGAACCATTTCAATCAACCAAAACCTAGTGGTGAAAACAAATCTTTGGTAAAAGAAAAGGTGTTTGGAAAAGCACCGATAACTGTTTATTATTGATAAATGGTTATGTGTACCTCTTGAAAATCACTTTCATAAGATAAAATTTGCCTATATATTTCTTGAGCAGGTTTCTTCAAGGGTGACAGAGCAAAGGAATTCAACATCTATAGTTTTGAGAAAGGAAAATGGACGGTAAGATTTTGAATCTGCATTATTGTTGTGTTATTTGCATCTATTTCATTTCCTCGATGTATTTTATATAACTTTGTTTTTTAATCTTTTTTATATTGTTAACTAATCTCGGCATGATTTTGAATATAGGGTCGAGCTAAAAACTATCATCCGAGTTTGAGACCAAATATTTGTTGGTTTTCTGTGGGAGTGTTAGTCATGGAAACAATAGATAAATATGAATAAATGAGGAACCATAAACATTTAATCTTCATATACATTGTATAACTGAAATAAGTCATGGTTTTACATATAGAATTTTCTTATAACTTGATTTGACCGGTAATATCTGAGTTACATTATGATACAATTTAGCCATATGACAGTACTGTGAAAGCAGGCCTAGTTTTGATGCAATGTGCTTTTGCTTGTCATTGTATCTTCCAATTTCTGATGTCAGACTATTAAGTGGTCCTTTACTATTGACTTTCTAACTTGTGCCCATCATTTTAACACCAATTGTAGAAGCATTCCATTTTTCCATGTTGCAGTGCACTTTTACCGAATGCCTTTCCCTCTAATAGATAAAAGGTTAGCCCGGTGCTATGAAGCACCCACTATGTGTGGGTCTGTAGAAGTTGAATCCTCTTTGTGAGTGTACATTAGACAGCCTTACCTTGCCTTTGAAGGAGGCTGATTCTCTGACTTGAACATGTGATCTCCAATTCACAAGGCTACAATTCCTACCTTTGCGCCACGACTCTTCCCCCCTATTCCATATCATAATTTATAATATTGAAGTAAAATATGTTTGTTGTGAACTTGTACACTCTTCTTGCATGTCCCATAACTCTTGAAGTAAAATTATTGATAAATTTAGTGAAAATATGGAACAACTTTAAACCATGGTTGGAGAATGTTAGTGGGGAAGGGAGAGAATGGGTTTCTTTGACTGTGGGAAATGAAATCATCATCCATCATTATCAGAACATATACCATAAACTATTTTGATGAATGTATAAGGAGTTCAATTGCCTCTAAGCTGATTCCTTTGAGGTTATCATTTATTAGGTCACCTAAGGTTGACGGTACAGATAAAAGAAATGGGAATGCTGTTCAAACTACTTTTGGCCAAAAAGGTGACGTTAAAGCAGAGAAAGGAAAAGAGGTGTGGACTGACTCCTGATGTATTTCTATACAATCCAGTACCTGTGATCAAGGGTTCTCATGAGAATTTGAAACTATTGTTTTATTTTCACTGACCAACTTATGCTCTTTCATCTCTTGTATTTTAATCAGTTTCCAAGAAAATTAGAAGAAAAATTTAATGCACAAGAGGTAGGAAGAACACATCCTCAATTGAAATCAAAGGTACACTTCCCTTCACTTGCCATCACTTAAGTGTGTCTACATATATTTTGTAGTTCATCAGAGATAATTGTTTAAAATAGCCATATGATAACTGTATAGAATGGTTATCATAAGTTATGAGCTCTCTGATGCTTTTAGTTTTTATATAATGTGCATAAGTGGCCTGTCTTAACATTGTTTTCTTTTTACATAGGAGAAAAAGACAAAACATAATTCCAAAGCCACACCCTTGCCAGCTTTTCACCGGGGTCAAAAAGTATCAAAAAGCCATCCAGAAAAGGTATGCTATTATCATTACCAGTTCAACAAGTAGGGTGAAGACTAACTGTATTGAATCTTTCCATATATGAATAGTAGTTTGTTAAACTTTATATGGCAATTTTTTTTTATGCTAAATCTTAAATTTTAATTTAAGACAGTCAAAATGTGTTCTACCACTAAATAGTCTGGGGATTATAGGAAAGTAAGGAAGCATCCGTGTAATTTGGATGTCTTATTCTGCTCTAAAAGAAACCTCTTTTTGTGCCAAATGAGCATAGTGATTCAGTAGTTGGTGGTGAGTCACACGAGATAATGATGAAAGTTCATATGGTCCACATTACACATTTTAATATCATTTCAAGTATTACACAACCTGTAGAACATCAGTGTTTGCTGAAATATTTTGCCTATCCAGCATGTGGTTACAACAACTCACACTCTGGTTCAACCATATGAGCTAGAATTTCTTGATATCCATCAAAATACTGGCCATATGTTTTCTTAGATTCATTACAACAAAAAATTGTCTTTTCCACCCATCGGATGTGGTAAGCTACTTAAAGTAAACTATACCATTGTGTTTCAACTTCAAATGTAAATACTAGGTGGCATTGGAGTTATTTTCTGTTCAGATACAATTTCCTTTTAGATAAATCATTAGGACTATGAGATGCAGAATATAATATCTATGGTTCTCTGGGGATTTTTTGCAACCATTACTCTAGATCCCTTGAACTAAAATAATTAAGAGAGCTTCAAATATCCTTACAAACTACAGTACTATAACCAATAATTAGATACAAATACACTTTACCAGAAAAAAGAATGGAGAAAAACAACTTAAAGAATAGAAAGAAAGCCTTGACATAGGAAGTATTTTCTCATTAATTCAAATTGTAGTTGACCTTGTCCTGTTAACTTTTTTCATCCTCTCTGAAAAAATTTCTCTGCTATATTAATGCTATTTATCTTGTCTACTTATGCAGGGGGACTTTAAGATTGAGAAATGGCGGTAGCCTAAATGAGGTTGAATGCATCAGTGGATGTGTAAGATCTGAATGTTACGAGGAAAAGTTTACGGCTACAACTCAAGTCAATGCTATATATTTTAGTTTAGTCAGCAACAAAGGAACAATTATCTTGTTATTATAGGACTATAGGAGTTTATGAACAATGTGAGGAGGAGGAAGGAGGAGTATAGCATCAATTAGTGATAATAAATTTCTTGTGAGAAATAATATTGTGTAACTATAATGTTTAATGTGAGAAATGCATGCATTTCTTATAATTGGTTACATCTTTTCCATTCTATGGGTTCTCTGTATTTATACTTGGGATGGGATCAAGGAAGGTTCTATTAGGACCCAAGAGGGAATGGAAAATGGGGATGCGGAGAGATGGAACCTCTATTACGTAAATGAAGTTCCCTGGCAAGTTTTTGAGCTAATAATATCTACACAAGCAAACAACTCTTGCACTTAAACAATATGGAACATTAGTTCGATGATTTCCATCTGAGTTCCAGTGTCTTGTTCTTGATTGATTTTATGAACAAGTATTGTAAATATATAGTTTATTTCTTACGATAAATGTTAATTATTAATTTTTTGTTGTAAAAACCCAAGACCTTTTTTCCCCACCTTTCACCCTTAACTTTCTTTTTTTTAACTATTTGGTCAATTTTATAACTTGAATGGTTGTCAAGAAAATGAAAACCACCCAACCCAAAAAGTAAAGAATAAAGGAAAATAAACTTATGGAAATCCTTATCAATTGTAGTTTATTTTATGAATATTGGGCACATAGTTTTGCCAATTTTACAGTTTCGTATAGAGGATTGGTTGACAGCAAATCTTAGTTGGTAACAATTTGATTCATTATCTTGCCAAATAAATTAAATAACATTATCTATGACATGATTTTCGTTGGCTTGTGAGGTCAACTTTTTGTTCTGTGTTAGAGTTGTCTCTTTGTGACCTGTGATCTATGCAAAGTCAACTATGGAATCTTATCTGAACAATTTTAAATTAAATTCCATTTATATAAAATTACAAATTACAAGAGTATTTACAACAGAAAAAAGCAAAACAACTCGGCCAAGTTCTGGTTGATGCTAAAAGAATCCAACAATGATATACACCAGAAGTAAAATTTGCTCAACCATTGACAATGACACGTACATTTATGAACATCCAATGTTAAGTAATTATACTCTGCGTTGAAGCCATTGGCAAACTCTTTTAAGACTTTGAATCATGAAACAACATAACTCCAATATTTCAAAATATGATTAAAGAGAACTTTAGCCCCCTCATTTAATAGCATAAGTTGAATCATTTTTGGAGTTATCTGATGTGATATGTTCCAGCAGTTTGAAAATTGCAGAACTAATTCTTGTTGATGCCACTGATGATGATTACCCCTTGTGAGGCTTCCTCTTCTGCATGTCACGTGCAATCTCAATGCAAGTTTGATCAACCATTCCCAGAAAATCCTTCACTATGACAAACAATTGAAGATTGTCTTCTGCAGTCTCTTTTGAAGCTCCTCCTTGATAATATTGTGTTGTTATCTTGATAAGCTGCAACACACTTGTGTGCTTCTCCCTCACAAATTTCAACTCTTCCTCAGCATTCCTAAGAAAATGCTCCATTTCTTTCACAAAATATCCTCCTTCACACAAGGATACTAGTTCTTGAACTCCAACTAACCGGCTCGAGAGGGTTGAGATTGAACCAGCTAAATTCTTATAATCTATTTGTGCTGCTTTCTTAACATTGGATAACTCAGAACTGATCCCTCCTACAATTGGCAATCCTAGTGTTATATAATCCCTTTCTAACATTTCATTTGAAGCAGAACTGATCTCATAGTTTCCATTGCTGTTGCTGCTCCTGCTACTGCTTCTGCTAAGGCTGCCATTGCGGTTAAGAGTAACACGTTTTCCCTCAGAACGGACAACTTCTTCAACAACAAAGTGAAGTAATGTGGTTTTTCCATCGGTGCTTTTGACATCAGAGAGCTTCCTTAGAGAGGCCAAATTGAAAGCTTGAGCATTACCTCTTGCAGTTCCTGCATTCATTCGGTTCCCTGCCTTAAGCACTGCTTCAAGAAGCTTCATAAAGAGTCCTTTGCTTTTAAGCTCCTTACACCCCAGTTCAATTGTCTGCAGAGATTCCTTGATTTCTTGAATCTCAGAATCATAGTTCAACCGGAATAGCATGGCATTTAAGCGCTTGAAAGCCGAAGGAACAGCTTTAAGGATGTTATAAAGGAAAAATTCAGCTGCTGCAAGTCTTGTTGGATCTCCTTTGTATTGAAGGACAAGAGATTGCTCTTCTTCTGTTAGGGAAACTCTAGTAAGCTTTTCAAGTGTATCTGCATTGAGGCCCTTACCATCAGTGACTGCATCAAGAATTTCACCTTGTGACACAGCAAGAGATTTCAGAACAATAGCAACGTTCTGTGATTTCCTGGGATCAAGAAGGAAAGTTTTTGCTGATGCAGCAGAGGAATCCTTGCTTGGAATGGTTGAGTGACTCTTTCCTTTCGGAGATCTTCGGTTAGTTGCAACATAACCAAAGAGGGCTTCCATAAGATCTTGATCAACCCTGAAGTATTGTGATAAAAATCTCGGCATGATCAGTAAAATCTAAAGCAGAATGATCAAAACATACATCTATTTTACAAAATTCAACACATTAGGATTACCTGAACGAGCCGCGATCAACTTTGTCCCAAACCATGGAGTGATCAGCATTATTAGTATTCACCTTATCCCAATGCAAAGGCTTCAGCTTCACTTGATCGTTGCTGGTTTCTGGCATGCCTTTTCCCGAAGAGTTTCTTTGCTTAATAACCGGCATTTCAATAGGAGCAGGTGGTGGTTTTGATGATGCTGGAGGAGGAGGAGGTGGTGCTGGACTCCTTCTAGCAGGAATTGTGGGAGGTGGAGGCGGAGGAGGCGATGGCGCAGGAATATTCGATCTCGCAACTGCTGAAAGAGAAGTTGAAGATGGTGTTGATGGTGAAAGTGGAGGGGGTGGAGTTGATGATGGAGTTGGAGGGTCTGGTTTCTGAACATCCTTGATAACAACACCGACTGATGTAGGAAAACTAGAAGTAGTAGGAGCAGAAACAGAAGCAACAGCAGAAGCAGAAGAAGGAGAATGAATTGGTGAAAATCTATATGGCTCATCCTCTTCTGGTGACAAATTTAAGTGTGAAGTTGAAGATTTCCCTCTAAGCAAAGGAGTTTCTTGGATAGACTTGGATTTCTTCACTTGATTTCCATCATGTCCATATTCTTCATCTTTTTCTTTTTCTTTGTTCTTAGGACTACTCAATACTTCCTTATGAAGATCCTTATTTGAGTTCTTCCCTTCAAGTTTTCTCCAATAAATCACATCCAAACCATCCTCATCAACAATCAACCCTCTCACATTTCCATCAATTTTCTCAAAGACATTTCCTTGAGGCACAACACGGTTATCTCCACCAGAAGCAGCGTTACTTATCTCCTCTCTCTTCCTCTTTCTCTTCCTCAAGCACCATTGAACCAAAAAGAAAACTAAACCACAGACAACTATGGAGGTAGCTGCAGTTGCAGCCACAGCCTTTGCTATCTTACCGTTCGATGAACCGCGGCTAGGTGCTGTGTTATCACTTGATGGTGGTGGTTGTTGTTGTTGAGGATTTGGTGGCTGTGGAGCTGGTGCTAAAGTTTCATTTGGATAGAAAGTTTCAATGTTCTGAGAAGAAGAGTTACTGGTTTGGCAATGACAGGTTGGAACGGTTGAAAAACTATTCAAAAGTAAAACAAAAACAAGGCTCTTAAGAAGCCATGATGATTGAAGCATCATATTCAAAGGCATCAAGAAAGTAGAGAAAACAAGGATTCTGAAAACAAATATGCTCTTCTACTTTTTCTGTTCATTGATAACTGCAAGTTTTTTTTGTTGTTGTTGTCCTTCTCTGTCTTAAGTTACTTGGTTTTGTTCGCTGACAGTTTCAAAAGCGTGGAAACGGTTAATTCTTGTTGGCCTTATTGGAAATGAATATTGAGTATATACAATACCTTGTTTGTTGCAGTTGAGGGGTGATTTGGTAATTCCATTGGAGTAGTCGGTGTTGGTTTGAGTCATAAATGAACATGCAATGCAGCTGGTTTGAAAAGGAAAGGTTTACATTGTCAAACGTGAAATGAAAACACACGTATGAAGTGGTGCTATCAAGATTCAATACATTTTGTTTTTGCATTGAAATTGTCGTTCAGTCTTCACAATTTTGACTTGGTGGTGATGTGCAACTAAAAAACTAACAACTCCTATTAGACTAAAGATTAAGAAGGTTTTAATATAAGAAGAAAGGGAACCAATTCCATGATGGAACATTTTGGCTCAAAGGAGTTAGTTGTGATTTAATAGTCCCTGTGGAGCCCTTGTGTGTATTTAATGTTGAGAATTCAGAAAAGTGGCTCACCAAATTGGCTTTTAGTTGGGACAATGTAATGGCCTAACAAAAAGCCATTTCCACCATTTCTTTTTTGCTTTTGATTAAAAAGTTTCCCTTGGATTCTGTTCTTTTCCTTGCTTGGACGGTCATGATAACTATAATTTGTTAATGTAAATGATTCAGTGTTTTCCAAGGTCTCACTCGCTTTCTTGGTTTGCATTCCAAGGTCAAATTTATCATTACTGTTTAAGTTGGTCAATAGAAGTTTTTTTTTTTTTTTTTAAACCCGTTGAAGGAATAATTCTTGAAATAAAAAGATTTATTTAAGAGGTTAATTTTTCCCGACAAATATTTTTTTATACACATGTACATCTACTAGACTTGTAGATTTAGATGGAATCTTTGACGACAATTTTAAAGGCAAGTTTTTATGATTTGTAATTTTACGAATGTAGAAGAAACCTTTTGCATTAAAATGTCTTTTAACATAATGAATAGTAGTTAGTCTTATCATGAATATAGGTATTTTTCTTTAAACATAAATCTCCAATTAGATTACATATACGACTTTGTGGCCATCTCTCATTTCTTCACTTTAATACATTAGAAAAATTTGGTGCAGATTGACTTCTTTTAAATATTGCAATTTATTTTGATGACTCGAATCTTTCCATAACCATGACATTTACTTAAGTTTCCAGCTATAAAAGATGCACACATTATAGTGTTCTTGTTTTAAAGACTCTATAATTTTATTAATTTAAATACTTTAGTTACGCAAGGAAACAGACAATTTAAGACGACTGTTTCCATTTACATTAAATGAAAAAAGACAAGTTAAAAAGTAAATTACTAGGTTTCAGAATAAATATGAATTTTAATATAATTATTATAAAAGATCATAATAATGTAAATCTTATTGACACTATTAGTATATAATTTTTTTCTCACATATATTATATATATCATCCATTTCCTCTCCTCCCTCGTTTTTTTTTACTAAATAAGAAATACTAACAATACGGATCTAATACTCTCTTAAGTAAACTTATGGGAATACTATTAATAACACATTATCTTTTTTCTCTTATAGCAATATATATATATATATATATATATATATATATATATATATATATATATATATATATATATATATATAAATCAAGATTAATATGGGCACCAAGAGTTTACCATGAATGCCTGTATGAAAGGAATGAATGAAGTGTCCTTAAGGAAGTCTCGTACAGTCAATCCAAGTAGAATAAAAAAAAAACACAAGAAGAAGAAGAAAAATCTTCTTTATACAACAACAAAAATACCCAATTTATCTTATATATATTTTTTAATTAGAGTGTTTATTATTTGATTTTATATAAACGTTTATTGTCTTTCTTTTAATCTTTTATTCTACCAAATAACATAAAAATCATCTCATTTTCTATATCTTCTAATTTCTCTTCCCTTCTTAAATCAAGCATACCCTAACTATCTTCTTTTTTCCCCCTTTCTATTTTTCTTTTATCTATTCCCATCTCTCACTTGGTGAGAAAAAAATATAACTTAAAAAATAAATAGATAAAAATTCACAGCCGACCAGCCGTTTTCTTACCCTTAAATTGTTCGATTCATTCTTATTTTGGAATGAGTTAAGTTATATATAGACACACGAAAACGAGTTAAGTTACATGTTAATGTTGGTGAGGTAACATACAAATTCAAACAAGATACCTGTGTCCGTAAAGCGTCACATTCAGACTGGTCAGTAAATGTGAATTGAAAAACCTAAGTGGGTAACGGAGAAAAGGCCTATCCATTATCCATGGCCAAAGCATTGACTTTGAAAAGGCTTTAATTCAAGATAAAGACAAACCTCAAGAATGTTTGGACATAAAATAATATTAAAGATTTCGTCAAAATTTTGAAGAGTTTATGAATATGAAATTAATTTTAATCTATGTTCCTAGTATACAAATTTTGGAAGCGGTAGATTTAAGTTGCGCGTAATATGCATAAAAAATAATTTGATGACGTTATCATGTGACTAATTTTTTTTAGTTTCTGATGTTAAATTGAATTATTAAATATCAATATAGAAATATTATATGAACTAATTAATATTTAATATTTCTAATTTAACAATAAAATTTAAAAATATTAATAAAAAATAAATATAGACTAAAATTTGATAATTTTTTATTAAATCAACTAAAATCCAAGATATAAAAGAGTTGTGAAAAAAAAACTTAATTATCATAAAATTAAAAAAGGGAGAGTCAACCGGCGGCAAATATCTTCTGCAGGAGCTTTCGTGGCAATTAACAATCTTTGGACGCACCTCATCAGAGAATTTAATAACATCTATATATAAAATGTTTTTCTTACAATAATTCATTTTTCATAATCATAAATTAAGATTCGATCTTCCTATTACATACTTAGACCATCTCCAACTACAGAATTTAACTATTTATTGTTTCATATGTACGTCCTTTTGTCAAACTCGTAAATAGTTAATTGATATTATATGATGATAGAGAAAAAAGATTGATTTTAGATTAAAAAAATAAAGAAAGAAATAATTTCAAAGAAAAATAAATGGGTATGCATTGTATATGAACTTTAAAATATTGATATTATATGAAGTTTAAAGAGATTAATGGGTATACATTGTAGAATAAGATTTTTATACAATCATAAAATAAAAATTATATTTAATATGATTTTCAAGGTAGTTATTATTAATGAATTAAAAAATAGTTATAATTAAAAAAATATATTTTGTATTGAACTAAAAATATGTAAAACAATTTCACATAATTATTTAATCATAAATCATTATATATAATACGTATATTTATTGACTTTTACATAATATATACTTTAAAAGTCATTTAATTATATATTTTAATTAAATAATTTTTTTAAAGAAACTTACACTAATAATGAATAATAATTAGTTCCTTATTATAATTAAAAACTTATCTGCGTATAAGTTTTATATTAGTAGTGGATTTCTTTTTAAAATAACTATACATTTAACAGCCAGTCATATTAACAGAATTGTCATTTGACTTGAGAATTTATGTCTCGAAACGCATTTTTTCCAAAGCAATTTACCAACCCCACTATATAGTAGGTTCCTCAGAAAGATCACGAGATCGACTGAGATGGATTTTGCTTCTAATTTTAGCATTTCAATGCCTTTGATTTAGAGAAGAAATTTGAATATATCCTTTAACTTAATTGAATGGATATATGGCATCATAAATTTGACAATTATTAAGAAAGAAAGCAGCAACCTATGTGTCGTATATGGTTGAATAATCTATCATCTCCATTTTCTAATTTGGAATTTATTGAACAAAAGTCCAAGAATTAACTTCCGCGAAGAATGTCTTTATTATTAGTTCATCTTGTAAATTTTCTTTGTGCCAGCCAGATTCAAGTCAAAGAAACACGTTGATATTTGTTTATTATTTTTAAGCTGTGTAACAATGGAATTAAGGTGGTTATAAGTTTTTTATGTTAATTAATTTGATTTTATCTTAAAAGTAATACATTAATTGTTTGTTGGACTGAATCTATAGGAAAAAATCTATTAAAAAACATGTTTTATAATAAGAACTATTAAATATAAATATAATTATTTTTCAAAATATGTTAACCCATATTTATGAAATTATATATAAACTAGTGAATTTAAGCTCACTACGAGAAAAATAGCACGTATACCTACTGACTTTGACTATTACAGTAACTATTTGTAGAAGTCTGATATCCATCCATAAACTTTGACTCAACCATTTTTAATATTAACTTTCAGAGACTGTGTATATAACTCATAGTTTGTCACTCTAGATTCTATATTTTCACTTACAAATACCACTTAACTATAAATGTAGGTGATACTTATAACGTGAAATGCGTGCGAGTAAAAAACATCAACTTCTATTTGTGGTTGATTAACTTTATACTCGTAACTCCTGGTTGTAAAATAAAAAAAAAAACCATATACTACTGATAATAATAAATCTAATCAAGCTCATTTTTCGATGAAATTTTTGAATTAAATATATTTTATTTTGTTTTTATTATTAATTTTATAACAAGATTAATATAATCGAAGAAAGGATTAATTATTAAACTTTTAATTACTTGAAACATGCAATCGAAGGAACCACCAAAAAATTCATATACTTGAAACTTAATATATTACCTAATGCACAAATTAAGTGACAGATTATTTCATAAATATTTAATTTAATTTAAATAATTAAATAACATGAAAAAACATATTCTATTGATTATATTGTATCGAGGTGATGTAGTATTTGCATCGTATCATCATAAATATATTATGTCTATCATAAAATTTAAAGTTAACTATCATTTCACGTTAGAGTGGTTAAGAAAATCTGTTGACCCATGTATCCCAATCATTACAATATATATAAATATTAATTGTTAGATATTATGTTTAGAAAAAATCAAAATAACTAAAGTGGACCGTGGCCCAATTAATCAAGGAAGTGATGCCAATGTGAAGCCCAACAAAAGTGAAAAAAAAAACCTAGTTGGATCAAAGACTTTTGTAATAAAGTACGGGGGACATATGTCATTTGATACGTCTTGTGTAAAAAGAAATATTTGGTGATTTTCTGCTAATAACTAAAAAAAATAAGTTACAATAATCCATTAAGCTAAAATCTAACTTTATTCTTAAATTTAATATATTATTTGAATTGAAATATATAATAATTTAATATGTAATTTCTTTAAAAATATTTTTAACCAAATAAATCATCACCGACCATATATTTATTTAAAAAATATAAGCCAATTAAAATTTATAAAACACAAAGTAGATTTATTTACATAAAATTCTAGGTAGTCGAGTGCAATTTCCTCAAATATTTATCCCTCTATCATTCTTTTATAATGAGACGAAAGTGTATTTATTTACTTTAAAATATTTTTTAAAATGAAAATTCAACTCTTTTCCCATTAAATTTTAAAAAAATGAAAAATATACTTCACATTTTATGAATTTTAATTTACTTATACATTTTAAATAACATATTAAGTTTTTAAGAATATTTTAATTTAAATAATATATTAAATTTAAGAATAAAATTAGATTTTGGTTAAATGAATAATTTTATTTTAAATTATTATTGTAATTTAAGTTATTTAAAGTAATTACTTTATACTCTTAGTCATTATAAAAATAAAAGGTATAAAAATAGTTCAAATGTGATGGACTATAATATTTAAATAAATTTGGAGTTCAATGTCATTTAGATAAACTATGTATAATATTTAAACAAATTTAGATTTTAGTGTAATTTACATAAAATTTAAGATAATAGAGATCAATTACAAATGAAATGGAGTGTAGTATTTAAACAATTTCAAATTTAGTGTCAATTAAATAAATTTAAAAATAGTGGAGTATAATTTTACTCTTGACATGTGACTCAATAAAACATACTATAGCCGTGCAGAGTAATAGGTGAATCAAGAATGATTATGATAAATATTTTGATTATTCATGTATAGTATCTTATCTAAGCCTGTTTATGGAAACTAGAAATGCTTTTAGAAATGAAAGTGACAAGAGAATCTATACATGATCCATTAGTAAACTTTCGTGTAGAATTATGACAAATTGAAAACAAATATTAAATGGCCCATATGTCCCATAGTTGTGCAATCAAACAAAACAGGAAGATATTACGTATCATGATTTTCCCAACCATGAGGGACATAATTCAATTTAAACTATGCCCCAAGACAATTTAAAGGGCACTGTATTATGGGACCCTTCTGTGGATACAACATTCATTACCAGCAGAAAGGTTGTTATTTTTTCTGTTTTACCTGGCATTTTTTGTTTTATGGGCCCCAATAAGACAATGCAAATCTTCATTCCTAATTATATAGGCCCAACCCACGTACTGAGATAGATCATGATCACACCCTATATGTTCATCGTTTAATATGCATCTATTTATTGGAAAAAAAAATTTGATTTTGTTGCTTTAATTTATTTAACTGCTTAAATTAGAGGTTTTCCACTACAATTTAATTTTATTCACGTAAAAAAGTTTTATGCCATGTAAAATTGTGTCGTTGTGGTAAAACCTATTTTAAATTCTTAAGTTAGTGTTCATGTGTTTTTCAATTTCATAAAATATGTAAAATCTTTTATCATATTTTTTCCAATGAGAAAATCAAGCTTATTCTTAAATTATTCTCAGTGGCTCTCACGATTAATTGTTATAACTCGGATCATGAATTCTTCAATTTAATTATTATTTTTAGAACATCCGTGGATTTATTTAATTTTAGTAGTTCTTTAAAGTTCTTCTAAAAGAATCTTCCGTGCAAGTATTAAACTGGGAACATTAATGGTGTCCATATCATTAGAGCATATGCAGGTATTAAACTCGGAACATTAACTACAAGCATTGATCCTTATATGCTTTAGTAAATATTAATTTTTGATTTAGTTGAATTTAAATCCGCAACCTTCACGAGAAGGGGTATAATTTGATTATGCATCACCACTTTATTTCTCTTTAGTTTCTAAAAAAATAAAAGTAATAGAACAATTCTTAAAAAATAATAAATTTATTGATTTAGACCTTAAAATATATCTATCATAGTTATTAACATATATTATTTATTATTATTTTAATTCTTAATTAAAGAAATAAGTAGTTAAATTTATTGATCAAAATAACAACAAATGATTAAATTTAATGATTAAAATAATAATAAATATCTTTTAGACAATATTTTGTTATTTTTCATCATTTCGAGAACTAAATTCCATGGTTCTTAAACTCCCTTCCAAGAATCAAAATGATTGTTACTCATTCAAAATGACAAGATAAGTTTGATTTTTTTTTTGTCGGTTACATCATTTAAAATTTTTAATTAATTTTAAAAGATATATGATTTTCGTATTCATTTCCTACTCCGGAGAATATAAAGATATAAATACTCATTCCTATATTCATTAGGTATTGGAGATATATTTAATTTTCAAGTATTTTTTATTCTTGAGAAATACCACGTGCCAATGTTCTCAACATTTTTTATTCTCACGGTGAAAGAGTGAGAACATGGCATTCCCATAAGAATATAAAGAAATTATGATTCATTATATAAATAATTTTAATTTTATTCATTTTTTATCATTTTAATTTTAAAAAATCATCCATCATAATATTAAAATATTAACAAACAGTTTTTTAAATATATTCTAATATTCATGTTGATGTGATTCTAAAAATGTAAAGTGATTCCATGAAATAAACACAACCTTAATCATCTAATAATATTGCCACTCTTCCAAATTCTCTCAATTTAATATTCACTCTTCCAATTTCTCTCAATCTAATATTCACTCCTCCGAATGTAAAAGTGATTCCATGTAATGTGATTTTAAAAATGTACGTGACACTCTTCAAATACTCTTAATTTAATATTCACTTTATTTTTAATTGAAATTTAATAGACAACCTCATTATAAAAGAAGTGTGTTACCCATCAAATTTGGTAGTTTCCATCAATCAATTCTAACATAGTACATAGTCTTGAAAAAAGGAAAGTTAGCAATTTTTTTAATTTTTATCGTGATCATGTGTAAATATAAAAAAATATAAAAAAGAGAATTGAATTATGTTAAAAAAAATTTGCAAACTTTTTACACAACACGTGTTTTATTATTTAATGAATTTGACATATAATTATAAAAAGTTTTATAAAACAGATTTTTCAAAATCTTAGACTTGTTAAATAAGTCAACCCTTTAGTGAAATAAGTTAAGATAATAAAAAAAAAAAAGATAACATAAGAAATTTTTACTGATTTATCTTTTTCTTAAAACTATGTCTAATTCTTTTAGCAACAATTAAGGTTTCACTATCTTTAACAAGATACAAGTATTATTTAATCCCAATTACTTTTGTTATATAAGTATTCTTTGACCACAACCTCTTTAGGTTAAATGTAAGTATTATTTGAACACAACCTCTTTGTAAAGAATAAATCATAAGAAGGGGGGGTTGAATTGTGATATTAATAAAATTTTATCCTATCGTCTGTTGTTTTGAAACCAGACGATTCAAATTTATCTTGAAAAATTTGATTTAAGAGATTAAATTATTCTTTAATTATCCCCGTTAGTCACACGATAAAATCCAAAAAATACAATTGTTTTTATACTGGTTCGTCTATATCAGACTACGTCAGTTTACCCAGCAAAAACTACGTTTTCATTATCAACCGTGAAAAGATTACAAGTATTGTTTGAACCCAGCTACTTTTGGCTAATACAAGATATTCTTTGATCACAGCCTTCCGAGGCTAACCCACCAAGTATTGTTTGAAACACAGCCTCTTCAGGCTAAAGAAAGGTATTCTTTGCAAGCACAGTCTCCTCAGGCTAAAGTACCACAGACGTGGATTTAGAGAAGTTTAAAGAAACTTAAGCTTTCCTCTTCGCAGAGAGGATTTTTACAATGAAGAGTGAGTTCAAGAGCGAATTCAAAAAATCAGCTTGTAATAGCGTTTTCGCCAACATGAAATGGTGAAGTGAAGTCCTTTATGTAGGCAACAGTCTGAAGAGATCCGTTAGACTCAAGAGTTATGACCGTTGTCCTTTTTCTTGAAACTTTCCATCAGTGACAGAGATCAATCAGAATAATTAATGATTTGCAGCAGAGTCAGAGCATGTTCAGCACCTTTTTCTGACTTGATCAGTTTGGGTAACGAAAGTGTGATCTACTTTTCGTATTGCAGAAGTTTTGCACAATACCCAATAGCCTTTTTGAAAACTTCTAAGAGCAACGACTATATTTGAAATTTTGCACGCGTTACTTCATCTATCTTCACTTTCTGTGACGTCTGTCTTCACTTTGCTTCTTGTAGATGATGTGTCTTTGACAGAGCAAAAGACGTTCAACTAACGCACTAAGGTAATGTCGTCTACAATCGTGATTGCATCGTCTACTCTTTGTGATGAAACATCTTTGAGGAAACATGGAATAAGACTTATCAGATTGAGGAGTCACCTTTCATCTGTGGTCCTCACATCGTCTACACTTGCATCGTCTGTCTTGTAATTATCAAAACTTAAGAGTGTTAATCCCCTTGATCTAACACTCTTCATGTTAATCCAAGTACTCTTTGAACTCAACCTCATCAAGCTAACTACTAACTATAAAGATAAGTCACACAAGAAGGGGATTGAATTGTGTTTTAAGATAATTTTCACAATTTTTTTTTAGAAAAAGAAACTTAAGAATTTCGTTTAATGGAGTTAGACACAGATGTGAAAAGATTTTGAATACTAATTTTGATTAAGTCAAATGTAGATGTGGAAGCAGATGCAAATGCAGAAAAATATTTTGAACAAACATTTAAAAATTTTAATTTAATATCACCATAGTTAATAGCTCTTGAAGTAATGATAATGCAAGCAAAAAATAAATAAAAAATAAGAAGAAGAAAACAAGGGAGAAAAGAAATAGACTCAAAATTTTTTTATACTAGTTCATCTTAGTGAGACTACCTCTAGTTTCTTAGCAACTTGTTAAGATTTTACTATTACTGAGCTAAAATAAAATCGAGTATTCTTTGAACCTAGTCAATCCTAACTAACACAAGTATTCTTTGAACCCAACCACTCCTACTTAACATAAGTATTCGTTATTCGTTGGACTTAGCCACTCTTGGTTAAAACAAGTATTCTTTGAACCAACCACTCCCAGCTAACATAAGTATTCTTTATTTCAGCATCTCTAGGGAGAAAATGAGTATTATTTTATTCCAGCCTGTTCAGATGGAATCAAGTATTCTTTTATTTTAGCGAAGATCAACATCTACACAAAGAAGAACATACAATGAAAAACATAGAAAACATTTTATAAAAGAGATTTGAGTTTTCAAACTGCAAGAGTTTCAACTTCTTCATAGTAATCTCTACTTCAAATATTTAATCTTCATCCTTTATATAGATGGAGAGCTTGAAATAGTTGTTAGACTCAGCAACTTCAACATCTTCAATCTATCCGTTGGAAGCGTGTAGCATGTCCATATATGCATTAAATGCATCTGCATGGGATATGTTGTTAGAAATGACAACTTTTTGTAAAAAAGAAGGATAGATGTTGAAAAAAGTGTCTTCCTTTTTGTAGTAGAGCTTTGTGTCAAAGTACTTCATCTTTATTCTGATTTGATAGTTCTTCTTTTCAAAGGAGTGATTAACTTTCTCGTACTTGGACAACGAGATTCTCATCAAAATTTGCAGACATACAACTCTATTGATTAGAATGTATACATATATAAGTAATTGTTGAGAACAACTCTTATCTTGATGTAGTGATACTTCATCTAATGACTCATTAGTCTGTTGACATTATTCGTCTGCTCCACAGACGCAGACTTCGCCTTATACATATCAAATGAAACTTTTACTTTAATCATATGTAATTATCAAAATTGAGAGTCATGATTTATCTTTAAAAAAATTTGATCTAACATTATATTATTTAATGCTTAATCCTAGACTTTCTATTTATTTTTAGTAGGGTAATTAACAAGTAGGTTTTAATCGAATTTAAAGAAAAATAAATTGTGAATCGAAAATTTTTTATTGGTTTAAATTTGTTCTCGTTAACTAAACTAAATCAACCTAATAAACAATGGCTTGGTTTGACTCAGTTTAATAAAATAGTAGGATACTTAATTTAAGCATATATTTGGATGCTTCCATTGTTGTTAGTACTAGAAATTTTGAGCTTGGTTTTGGGAAATTTTGAGTATCTTGTCTAGCAAAGAAAAAAAAAGAAAAAGAAAACAAGTGAAAAGAAGTAGACAAAAGAAAGAAAAACAATATAAAAGAAGAAAAGTGAGAAAATCAAAAGAAAAAAAGATAAATAAGAGTGAATTTTGGACTTGGGGTGTGTATTATTTGGACATTATTTCAGACTCACAATCGTGTTAAAATAGCTTACTGTCTTGTTCTTGTTTGATCATTTAAACTTCAAGTTATTTAGTGATTAAGTCATATCTTCCAAGTTTGGTAGCCAGTCAAAATTTTGGTCACAAATTCATCCATTGTAGTTGTCAATTTCATTTATATTCTTGTAGTTTGGTTGTGTGTACTTGTTTTGTTTTGGTATGAATTTGTTCGAGCACTTTACTTGAATTAGTTGTTGTCTATTTGGTTGAGCCTTTGTCACATACAATTCTCCAAATTTGAGTAGTCATTTCCTTTTAAATTCTAACTTTTATTGCTTGTCTCTTTTACCTCTTTAAGTTTTGTCTAGTAATTTTTTCCTCTTTGGATTTCTTGAGCTCAATTGTGGAATTGTTTCTCTTTAACAAAGTAAAGTAGACTTGGATAATTGATTTAAAGGTTCTATTAAGAATCTATAAAGAAATTGAGTGAAAAAAGGCAAGAGAGGATGATAAAACAAAAGCCTCCAAAGTGTAAAACACAAGAGTGTGAGAGTAAACACTTAAAGAGTGTTGTGAGGATTTCTTCTATAATTTTTTCTCTTTATTCTAACCTTTACTTATAGCAATGGCTAGTTCTCTAAGTGTCAGTAATGACTTCTCTTCACGGATCCAAAGAATATCGGAGATGATGTTGAAAAAGATGCACCGATTACACACTACTATGATTAAGAGTGTGAATGAAAGATGTGAAGAAAATGAAATGAGAGTTAGAGAGAAAGGTGAGAGGAGGTATAGAGAGAAAAATGAGAGGAGACAAAAAGAAAAGAATGAGAAAGGAAGTAGATGAGGAGGAAGTGAGAGGAGTGAAGAGAACGAGAAAATCAAGGGAGCCAAAAGAGGGACCATGTTTCATCTATGGAAAATGAGGAAGGAAACAACTATAATGGGGACTATGAGTTTAGAGATAATAACTAAAAGAGAAGGAGGGTTAGAAGAGAATGCCAAAAGGAAAAGAGGAGATACCATGATTATAGGAGACACCAACATGATGAAGAGGCAAGGTTTAATGAAAGAAATTTAAAGATTCAACTTTGGTGCATTCTAATTCATGTTCCAAAAGTAAATCAAAACTCTTTATTCTCAACTTAATCCAAGGGATGAGATGCACTCTTGTTAAGTGAATTATCTTAGTCTTTGATTTGCTCACACTTGTTTGGCCATCCTTGGATTGGATCACACTCACATTTAGTCTTACTTATATGTTGCTAGTTGTGAGGTGATTTATGTATTTAATTTTGGATAATAATAACAATTGAAATTCTTCCATTGTGAGAGCATTTCTCTCCTAAGGTTTCTTGAGTGAATCTAAAGTCTTATCAAAGGATCACATCTTTTGTTGAGATTCTACCTTACTTTATTGATCATGATCATGACTCTTTCCACCTTTTCATATAATCCATTTTGAATTTTTATTCCCCGTTAATTTGCTAGACCAAAAACCATTTACCCAAATCCTTGAGAAAGAACTACAAAGAATTAAAGACCGGACAACATAATCAAGTTTGTGAGAACAAGCTTGTATCAAGAGACAAATCTACTTTAGATTGAATAAAATCATTATAATGAACAAAAATATTGATTAAATTGATTTACATATTAGCAAGAGAAAAGCATTCAAATTTGAAGCTAGGAAGAGATGCTAGCTAACCTAGCGAATATACACGAATTTCTTAACCACGTTAATTTTTATATTGAATTTGGGTTGTATTGCTGATGGATGTTCAAGGAGTATGATACAAATAATATATGATCACGCTTCAATTGGATGGGTCATGAGAGCCCCTGATAATTTTAGGAATCTTGGCTATTATTAATAAGGCTTAGCTTCGTCTATTGCTACAACACAGAATGGAATGGACCGAAACAGACACAATCTAATCTAATGTAGGGACTAACACAGAAGAGATACAAAAACAAAACAAACTGAGCAGTCGAAACATGAACAATGTCACATACACCTGGTTGAATTGAGTAACTTCTCTTGAATGTCTCATGTGCCAATGTTTTTCTTTTAACACAATTTTGATTTGAAACATTGCATCCGTAAATCATAAATGTAATGCTGGCCCATTCTTAACTAAGTGATGATGCCAAAAAGGGGGATGAGGGGTTAAAAATACAGATAGGAAAAAGATGAAAAATTAAAGCAAAGGCACAAGAGGGTGTGTCCCCTACACTCTTTAATTAGATCACACTGGTCCAGTAGCAATGACCAAATATTCCAATTCCACATGGGCAAGGTTCGGTAATATAGCAGCGTAAACGGTATATGGCAGGGAACCCTCCAATTCATTAGAGACAGCTAGACAAATAGAGAAACCCTCTGACCCCACTACACTTTCCTACACTCTTCGTAACAGGGACATTTAAAAACATATCCAATTCACATCCCAATTCTTGCGTTATTCTTCATAGCAACAAGATCTTGCAAACTTATATTCCATCTCAGTCACGTTATCTGATTATCAAATAATTGACATTAGACGTCATGCGTACAACTATTTTTATCTCTCTCTTTTGTAATCTTTCGCAAAAATCAAAAAGAAATAACTTTTATAGTCCTTGTTTTGTGGTATACAAGATTTTCCTATTTCATCCGTTTCACATGCTTTACCAAACCAAAATTTATTGCTGAGTCTTGTAACTTTCCCACGTTATTTGTCACACACACACCAAAAAAAAAAAAAAACATTACTTTGTTTCCTTCTCCCCTTTTACATTTCTTCTCTGTTAATGTTGATCAACCATTCATACAAACTGACAGAAGAGTTTTTGTTCAATTTTACTCTCTTTTTTTTAAAAAAAAAAAACGTAAAATTACTAAAATATTTGCACAAAATTTCTCAACATGTCAAAGATTATGTCAATAAGGCTACACCAATTTAAAACCTTGGTTTTACCTTTTCAGTAGTGAGTCAATAACTTTATTAACCAACCTTTCATAAATAAACAATTAAAATAACTTAGTAACAATAGATAAGAATAGGGCAACGCAACAAAAAACCGTTACAATTAACGGCAAAGTAATTGCATTTTGAACCCATTGAAGAAAATAACAAATCCAAAAAAAACAAAAAAAATACTATATAATAATTAAGATAGACATTGCAACAGTAGTCTCTACAGGACTGAGAAAAGCAAAACGCAAATTGCTATTAATTGTATCAATCAGTGCTAGTCATTTTGAGCCGTCTGATTGGAGAGTCAATCACAGAGGATGAAGATGGAAGTGTAGATGAGGAAATAGACGGTGGTGATGATGATGGCACATCAGAAGTGTCTAATAGCTTCCTCTTGTTGATCCCTTCTCTGTCATGTTGACGGCTCTCACCTCTAACCTCCTTCGTTGTCATGTAATCCTTCAAACGTTTCACGTCAGATAACTTCACTGGCTTCACTATAAAATCCTCTGCACCCTCCTCCAAACATCTGAAAAAAAATTCCCAAAATTCCAAACAAAAATAAGCATTGTTTTTTAATTCGGGTTTCAGAAAAATCTTACAAAAGACAAGGATTTTTTTATCAAATAAATAAATATAACGATACCTGTCTATGCGTGGCAAAACGTTTTCGGAGGACATAATCACCACAGGAGTTTCCTTGAAAGTGGATGATTCCTATTCCAAGTTAACACTTTTCAATAATCAATTCTTATTTTATAGAAACAGTTTAATAATGTGGGAAAATGAAGAAACATTGTTTAGATTTTGTTACCTTAATTTTCTTGAGCAATTCATAACCGGTCATTCCTGGCATACAATAGTCTGTGATAATTAGATCCACCTTTAAACCCTGTTAGGAAAAACAACACAACAAAAGTTAAAAAGTTTTTAATTCCAGGGAAAATGAAAATGAAATTGAATTAATATTATTCCCTATGATACGTACAACAAAACCATTAGTTTCAGAGGGCATTTTCTGTTCGTCCAATAGTCCAAGTAATTGAAGTGCTCTCAGCCCACTATCCACAGCAGTAACTGCAATTTAAACAAAATTCTTGAGCCCCCAACAAACTAAATATCCAAAAAATGAAAACTTTAATTAAGTAAAGTAAAATTTCTTTTCTAAAAATATTTTGATAGCATCATTGTTCACTAACCTTTACAAGCTAAGACTTTGAGCAAGCGTTCTATGACTTTGCGATCAACGAAGCTGTCGTCGACGGCTAAAACATGAACCTCTTCGGATTGTTTCGGTGAGAAACCAAAACGGTCGATGTTTTCCGGCATCATCGGCAATGAAACGACACTGTTTGAGTCCATTTCTTGTTTAGACCAGTGAAAAGGTGAAACAGAGAGAGAAGGAGAGAGACGAAGGAATCCTCAAGGGAATGTGGGTGCTTAGATCTTAAATAGAGCTTAGTATACTATAATAATGTAACATGATATGTTCTTCTATCCATCTATCAATTATCTTGTCACGTCACAATATTATTTTACCTTTTTTATATTAAACATTTTTAGTAAATTTTGACATTGCATATACTTTTAAATAAAAATGTAAAGGTTATAAAATCAAGAGAAAAACGTGATTAATTTGTTAGGGTTAAGTTAACTCATTATATATGAATTTGTTAAATTTAATAATGAAATTTCTAAACATCATATAAAATTTAATTTAGTATTGATTAATAAAATAAAAATATTTATCAAGAAGCTTTTTACTGTTATTGATTAATTCTAATTCGTAGTATGAGTGCCTTTAAATATAAAGTTTATATGTTATAAACTAATATATAAAATAGTTTTACATTGTCAAATCAATTATAAATGGAACTTTGTATAATTTTTAAGAAGGGTAAAAAAAATAAAATACTTTAAAAAATGCATTATGTGAAGGTTGATTAACTATATAAAAAATATATAATTTTACATTATAAATCATAAAGATACCTTATTATGACTTTTAAAAGAATATTTTATTGATTTTTTTACTGTTATATTTGAAATAATAGATACCAAAAATGTAAAAATATTTTCTAAATGTAAGGGATTCTTATAATATTAATAAGATATTCTTATAATATTAATTTGTAAATATTTAAGAATAAAATCTTAACATTTTTGTAATTAGAAATATAATTTAATTAGAATATATTGATAATGTAAAAAAGATAATTAATAATGTCGAATAAATAGTTGAACTTTTTGTAATAATTAGTCTAGAAGTCATATGAGAATTGATTTTCTATTTATGATAAAATACGATATATTTTGAAAAGGCAAAAGCAATATTGTATGAGTTTAAAATTGTAAAAATAAAATTCACACGAATAACCGATATAATTATTCGGAAAAAAAAACTGATATAATTATTAATTTTGTTAAAATAAAATATAATTTCTATAAATTTTAATTTGAAAAATAACTGAATCATGAACGAAATATTTTCTATACCATATATCAGATAATATCTATCTATAATATAAAGTCTCTTTCGCAAAAGCAAATCTCTGAGGAAATCACAAAATCTCGAGTGTCTCTTTTTCTTCTTGTTATTATTTTTAATGTTTAGAGATGGAGCTGAGATTCTAAAATCCACTTCGAAGTATGATCTCCGTATCACCCAAACTTTTTTATTATTATTGTCATGAGGAATGATATATCGCGTCTGATTGACGAGATTTTGGTCAATACTTGGTATTTGTGAATGATGAGGTGTCACACATTGATTGGTCGGTGGAGTTGACCCAACGTCAATACTTTGCAAAACCGCGCGCCGTCATATCCCAAGCCGGTTCATCTCCCTCGAGTTGAAGCATCATAAAGAACTACTTTTCCCGCTTCTTTTTCTTTGGAACCACTGCTTATCTATAATTTGTCAATAAAGAAGAGAAGCCAAAAAATTAGATTATGATTTTCTTCTTTTGAGAAATTCTCAAAATTGGTGTGATTTGTATATAGCTTTGTAATTTAACTAATTAAGATAATAAATAATTATATATTATTATTTTTTATGTAAAATAACTTTTTATCATTTTAAGTTGTGTATTATATAAAATAATTTTTTATTTATATAATTAAAATTAAAAATGAGATTAACATTTTTTTAGGTGAGAAAAATTCGTAAGCCTATCAGGGAGTAACTTAACCTAACATGACACTGTACCATAATATTTTTTATTTTTTTTAAATTTCATAAAAAGTTATATCTATGTTTAAAATAAATAGATTTTAGAAATTGACATCATTAATAGGCTTTACAAATAGGTATTTATAAATAGACTTGGAGAAACAGATCAATTTATTAGGCCACCCATCAGATCAAATTTTTTAAATAGGCCAAGTCATGCTTGAATAAGACATCTATTACAGACCATATGACAGGCTCAGACTTATAAAATAGAAAACAAGCTTAGTCTGTTAAGTACAAAGTTTAGTCTGACCCGACCTGTTCCCTCCCTTACCCTCCCTGTTACATCACTGGTCCTAGAGCAGGCCTACTTAGACGCGCTCAACAAATTTGGATAAGACGCATGTCCTACTACCTGTAACTATCACAATTCCTGTGGACTCATCATTACTTGCAAAATGACTGAGTTGGCATGTCAAGTCATGTTTGCCTCAATCCTAGCCGAACAAATCAATCATATGTAGAACAAGGTTCACTTGACTATACAAGTCAACTCCTCAATTTATAAACTGCTATTTCAGCATTAGTGAGTACTCTAAAATCCTTACATAACTTACACTCACTCTCGCATCTCTCTAGAATACTTTCTCATTCTAAAATCTCTTCTACATTTTTACTAACTTAAATATCATAATGTTATTATAGGGACAACCTTCATACAACAACAACAAATTTGTCTAATTCAAGCTCTTTCTACCATTATATCAATCCAAACTCTTCATATCCGTCTTAAAAAATTTATTAATTCGGACCTAATAAAACATATAATAAATAAATAATTTAATTATATAATTATGTTATATAAAATTCATGATAAAAAATATGTTTCAAAATTATAAAAAATATTTTGAATATATAATAAATTACACATATTATAATATAAATTATTTTCTAATTGTTGATAATTTATTAAGAATATTAAAATATGAATTACAAATAAAAATTATAATAATATATTTGAAAGTTAAGAATTAATAAATTTTTAAAAAATATTCTCATTAAATAAAAAAATTATTAAAATTTTTATAAAAAATACTTGCCTACAAGATAATTATTTTAATTTAAATATATGAAGAAATTATTCTAATTTATACACTTATATGGTTACGTGATCAAATAATAATTAGCAAAAGATTAGCAAACTAAAAATTTCCAATATGTAACTTTGTATTCTTCATATAATATCTTTTAACTAATTATTTGAATTATTAAATGAAAAATTAAAATATTTTTTTTCTAAAATAGTAGAGGAATAATACAATTATAATATTATTTTTTAATTATCTAGACGTAAATATTTCTACCTGCAAGTGGAACTTGTAATGAAGAGTCCCGTAGCAGACTGCAGACTGCAGACCGCAGAGTATCTACATCGCTAAACGTGGAATCGATATCATGCACGTTTTGCCTCGTGTACTGTCCTTATTTATATGCTAGCTGGTAATGCAATATTTTATTTTCAAACAATTATATATATAATATAATTTGAACTTCTTTTTATAAGAAAATGAAGCTTAGAAAATTGAGTTTTTAAAATATAAGGATGAAACTTAATATAGCATAATTTTAAAATTATATTTAAATTTGTATAAATTAATAAATACATAAATACACTCTTTTAAAAATTGATATCTTTAGTGAAACTCATTTTTTTAATTACGAAATAATTTATTCACATAAATCTAACTTATGTATAGGGTCTCTGCTTTTTACTCACAAAAAACAGGGTCTCTAATATCTAATGAAAAACAAAGATATTTTTATAAATTAAATTTTCGAAGGAACTTGATTTTTGCTGTTATTTTTTCTTTTTCCCTTTTATTAGTTTTTTCTTTATATTTTTATTTAGTAGAACTAGGATTGGAAATGTGTTAAACATTAAAAAGTGTGTACATAAACAAAATATAGAGTTAATTTTTTTTATTCCTTAGGTCAAAGGTCGTCATGGATGTCCCACGTTGGGTTAAAAGGAAAAAGATATGATTTTATAGGTAAGTATTAATGATTCTAATTTTGAAGATTTAAGATTTGACGATTATAATTTTAAATGTAATGATCAAATCCAACCGTAAGAATAAGAAAATATCAATATATAGAATTGATATATGTGAAATTTATTTTTACAATGTATATACTATATCCAATGCCGGAGATATCATCGGGATTTAGTATTGTAATATTTTTTCTTTGGTAAGATTTGGCATCGTGTTTGTCAGATTGTACAACCCCATTTGTTAATTTTTAAACCTAGGTTTATTGGGGGAATTCTTATTATTCCTTTTAGAATATTGAAGTGGAGATTGACCCAAACACAAAACACTGCCAGCTCCAAATAATACTAATATATATTCTTTGTGCATATGTCAGTTATTTGTTTTATTTGATGGATAACATATCTCTAATTCAAAATCATAGTTAGTGATTTGTACGGTACGAGAGCATCAATGACTTGATACATTCTTGATAGAAATCTTAAAAGTTAGGGTAGCCCAAATCCCAACTTTGTTCAGTTATGCGTAATTAATTGTTAATCAATTAATTAAATGAAAAACTTGTATGTCAATAAAGATTGCACACTATCATGCTCATAATATTTTGTTAACGAATTGATCAATTAAATCAATTAATTTTATTTCTAGTTTTTAATTAAACTAATTATCTACAAATTTGATATAATTAACATGTAACAAAACTTTAATAATTGCAGGTGTCATATTCTTCAGGGATATCTACCATTTAGGCATGGTGTATATAAAAAAGGAAGTAATGTATATTTCTAATAAAAACCAAAAGTGTTCTAGTAAGGCCATCGTGCGGTAAAATTATGCCGATTCTAGTAAAAAAAAGAAAAATTATAATTTTCTCTTGGTTAATTATGCATTTTTTGTTTTAGAGTTACTAAAAATGTAATTTTGATCTCATTTTTTATTCAATTTTTAAATATATAAAATTAAATATTTATCACTTTTTATTCACGTAAAAATAATAGATTATTCTTTTTTATAATTAGAAGTTTTAATTAAGATAAATATGAGAGAATAATTTGAAAGTTTATTAAAAAAAATAATGACATTTAAAATAGGATGTTGGAAATATATAATTAAAGTGTCATTTTCCAACTAATTTATTAGATTGGTCTAACTTATGAACATCCACTTTGTTTTAATAATACTTTTGTTGGTTGACCTTATAATAAGATTCTATACGTCATTCTTTATAAACAGGTTGAGTTTCTCCTTTATAGCATGATTTAGTCATTATCTTCAAGTATTTCATCTATGTTTTTTAATTCAATTTTAGACACTAAAACATAGTTTGTCTCATGGTCCAAGGATGATACGATCTTTCCTCCTTGATTTTTATCTTCTATTATCAAATCTTTAGAGTGATTGGTCACAAACTTTCAATTTCTATGAGATGAATGATAAGGAGGATCAAGTTGAGGAATATATGCATGGTTTCTAAATTCATTTGAGGTGGATGTTTCGTCTGATTTCATTCTGTGTGATTTAATTTCTTGTCCATGAAATTTATTAGATGGTTTAATATATAATAGATAAAATGAATTTTCTAGATTTGACATTTCTTTATTAGCCTTTTACTTATCCTGAAATTTTACATGGATTGATGCTTCAACAACTTGGGTTCTTGAGTTATAGATTCTATATGTCTTAGACGTATCAAAATAACCAAGTTGATATTGAGAATTAAGAATAAAACATTCACATCCAAACGGATAAAAGTAAGATATGTTGGAATTTCTTTCTTTCCACAATTTATAAAGAGTCTTATTTACGAGAGTTCTTATGAATATTTTTTTTGAATGTAGCATGAAGTATTTATTGCTTTCACCCAAAAATGTTTTGGGAGTGAATTCTCACACAATAGAGTTCTTCTCATTTTTTGCAAGATTTTATGCTTTCTTTCAACTACCTCATTTTGTTGAGGTGTTCTTAATAAATAAAAGTTATGGAAGATCTAATCATCATAGTATAATGCTTTGAACTTTGAGTTCTCAAATTCAATCCCATAATCACTCCAAATAGACACAATACAAAAACATCTTTTGTTTTGATTTCTTCTAGGTTTTTCTGCATTCACAATAGTTAATGTTTAAGCTCCCCTCTTTAGAGATTTACTTTTCTAGAAGCCTTCCCTTTTCTTGAGGAGACGATTTCCTTTTCCCTTCTTCATCATCGTCTCTTTGAATTTACTTGTCATCATGGAGACTTTATCCTTAGACAATTCTTTTGAACTCTATAAAAGTTGTTTGAGCTTTTACCTTGAAAGATTTAACCATTTTCTTTTAGGCCTTGGAGTCTTTCTACTTTGATAACTCCTCCGCAGCTTGTAGAGCAATAGGCTCTTGCACTTTTATTTTGTCTCTTTTACAGAGGTTTACTTCATGGACTCTCGAAAGTAAAGTCTTCACGTACCATCCAACATAAATGTATTGGACATGACTTCCCATGCAATTGGGAGACTATCCATAATTTTCATATTATTTTGGACTTTTGTGAATGTAGTCCCAAGTGATTTTAGACCGTTTAGAATAGTTTGGAACTTTCCAAACATGTTATCAATAGATTTACTTTTTTTTATCGAGAACATCTCATATTCTCGTTGAAAAGTAGTTGTTTTCATAAGTTTGATGTCCTTTGTCCCTTTATGAGAAATTTTGAGAGTATCCTAGAGCTTTTTGGTAGTTTTATAAAAGAAGAACCTAGTGTACTCTGTCCTTGATAGGGAACACGTGATAGCGTAGCGAGCTTTGTTGTTTAACTCTTTTAAGGAGTATTCTTCATTTCCTCATTAAGTTTCTGGCCTTTTGAGTGGTATATCTCTTTTAGTGATGATTCTCCATCATAGGAAGATTTGTTCATCTCCATCCTGATGTACATCTCTATTCTGTTAGCCCAACAAAGATAGACAAGATTGATGTAAGAATTGTTACAAGGTAATGTAAGTTGTGTAGTAAGTTATGGTGCCACAAATAAACATCCCTAACTCCTATTTATAGCCTTCTAGTTCGACTATGGCAAGTTCTAGAGAAATTAGGAGAGAAAATGATATTTTCTCCATAAAAATCTCTAATGTTAGTACTACTGGACATTCTCGCTTGAGCAAGAAAGTTCGAGAGAAACTTTCACTTGAGTGAATTCTCTAGTGGTGATTCTCGCTGGGGTGAGAAGTCTTCAACTGGTGAGACTGCTATTCCAGGTTTTCTAGTTTTTCTCCCTTTTTCTTCTATTTTTCTTAATCCTTTACTCCTCTTCACTCAAAATTTTTCATAAAATATGGTTAAACTTTCAAGACATAATATTATCTAACTGCCTAACATATATTCAGTTAAAACTCAATTTGACATTCATCTTTTTTCAAATCTTATGCCTACGATTTATGTTGCAACTACACAACACTTGTAATTATGCCAACACTTTAAATCTATGATAACCTAAGCTTCCTAGAGCCTAAGCTCAACTTCGCTACTTCCTGATGTGTTAGACGAGAGTGTTACCTTCCATCCACTATGATAAATATACTAAGTCGTCAAGTAGTAAATATTTAAGAACATGATTGTCAGTCCTATGAAAATAAGTGATCAAATTTTATATTAATTATATTCCTGATTTATAAAATCTAAGAGATGATATAACTTAAAAGATAATTTGTGAAAAGATGAGATTTAAATTTAGATTAAAAAAGTGATTAGGATCTTGATTTTATTATTAACTATCTTAAATTAGTCAATTAAAAGAATGACAGTAAGTTTTAAATTTAAAGGAAATAAATTAGTAAAATAAAATCAAAAGCTTAATTCTATCCTAAAATAAAACACTTTTATCATGAAGAAAATTCGTGTTTTATTGACTTTCTATGAGTGGAACTATTTTGCCGCAATGTCCCTCATGCATCTAGCCTTTTTAATATTTCATGTATAAAAAGAAAAAAAAAACACAATTTTAAGTTGAAAATAAACTTAGTAAATTAAAAATAATCAAATTCTAAACTTATCGACTTATAGCTTTTGTTTTCGATAATTATTACGATGCTTTTGCATTCTTTTCTAAAAAAAAATCGAGGCCTAGTCAAATGTTCGATGCGCTGGAAGAAAATATTTCCATGTAACTATTCACCCAACATAAAGATTGTTTGGATTTTCTCTTTATCGTCGTTTTTCTCATTTTCTCTTTAAAATCTTGTCATCCTTTTCCTTTTAAATTTTCACGCGACCTATCTTATTTCTTATCCTGTCTCACTGGAACAATTTATATGACAGGGACTACAGAGAGAGAAAGCACATTGATTCAAATTTCCAATAATATTGCTATATGTAGAATGTGAATCAATCATTAAAGACTGCAATTTTATTCAAAGATAAGCGTACCACAAGACGACACGTTAGTGGGAGAAAATTATAAGAGATATGCAAGTCACAAACAAATCTCTGTAAATGGGACCAACCCAGGAAATACCAATTCTCAATTTTAGATCTTTAAACTTTTTTTGATTGCCTTTTGACCCCAGCTCATGGAAATTTCAAATATTGACACTGTGGTGGGTCCAATCAGGGTTTTTTTTTTTACCATTCCTTTCATATGTCAGTTTCCAAGAGATTGATTTTAGAGAAACAATAGACTAAAATAAATATCATAGTCAGATCAGAGTATACCGCCATGAATCTGCTGGTATCATTCAATTTAAGCAAACAACTAGTGACTAACCTGACTACAGATTTTGCCATTCTCATTAAGCTAATTGACTCTATGTGGTTATTTTTGAAAATTTTTTATCTTAATGGTTTGTTCATGAGGCAAAGACATTAGAGAAAGAAAATGTCTTGGACGTTTGGAAGACCGAACACTTCACAATCAAAGAGACGTAAAAAATTATTATTAAAAATATATATAAAAAAAAAATTAAAAAAATATTATTATTAAAAATATATTAAAAAAATATTATTAAAAAAATATAAAAAAAATATTATTAAAACAGTTGTTTAAAGAATAAAAAAGATATATTAATTTAAATATTGTTATCATTTGAGAGATTTAAATTTGAAATGTTATTTGAACAGTTATCTAAAGAATAAAAAATATATTAATTTAAAATTAAGAAGTGTTTAGATTTTAAATACATTCTAAGAGAGACGTTTCATATTTAAATGCTTTCTTTAGTCTAGAGCCTATCTTTAAAGGTATTTTTTCGTCTTTGACTCAAAACAGACTCTTATAATAAATACTTTTGAAACAAACTCATTAACATAATTTTTTTTTTTTAAATAACTTCTAAGGATCAATTAGTCTTTTCATTCTCTGCATTCAGCCCATCCAAACAACAACGTTCTAATGAGCATGAATGAGGTAGAAGACTTTAGAATTTAGACTAAGATGAATAGACTAATATTTAATTAATAAATTTATATAAAAATTATAATTATAATAAATATATAAAAAATATATATTTTATAATTTAAATTTAAAAGATATTCTTATTTTTATAATATATTATTTAATATGTTATTTAAATATTTAATTAAGTAAAATAATTTATAAAAACTAACATTAATAATTAAAATTTAAATTATATTTTAGGTTATTTGAGTAGATATAATTAATAAATTTTTTATAAAATATCAAAATAATATACGATTAAAACTTTTAAATAAATAATAATATTATAAAAAAAATTTAGTAAGAACTTATCATCTATATATATTAGGAGCCACTACCCCATTGTTTCAACGTGGCCCATTACTGCACGGTGCACACCGTAATTTTAGTTTTACTTTCTAAGATTATTAAGTTTAGAATGGATATATTTTGTTTTATTTTAAAAAAAAATTAAAATTGATTTTGAATTTGAAATATTAGTTTAAGTTACTTTAAATAATTTTTGTGTTAAACTAAAATTTTTATATTAAATTTTATTATAAACTTAATTTTTTAATAAAATAACTTTAATATAACTTTAAAATCAATTTTAACATAAGTCAATTTTACTAAATTCATGATCTATTCTATCAAAGCTCATTTCAATGTATACTTACTCATCTTAAATCATACAATCTAAACTCTAAAATATGAAAAATATTTTTAAAATTAATAAACATGTCACTTAAAATAATTAACTTTTATATATATATATATATATATATATATAACTTGTAAAATAAATTTCAAGAGTGTGAATAAGATTTTATTGACGAAATTAACAAAGAATCATCACAATGGAATTAAAATTTATTTATGAGACTTAATAAAAATTCTTCTACAAATTTAAGAGAGGTTTCTTTAGAACCACAAACTAGCCTTTTAAAGTCTTTAAGGAAGTTCATATTATATGTCCTTCATTCACCTTGGTCATAATATTCATCATCAGATGAAGTTCAATAAAGATAAAAACACATGAAGGAGATTCAATTGTGTTTTACAAAATGTTTTTTTTGTAAACATTTTCTTTTCCTTGAAAGAATTATTTGATAATTCATATGCAAATTCTTTGAACGATAAAAAAAGAATTTTAAATAGAGATATAGCTTTACAAAATCGCTGGTATTAGTAATAAAAGCAGTAGAGCAATAAGAGGAACACTGGAGAATTATATTAGTTTATATTATTAAAATTACATCCATTTTCTTAGTAACAACTAAAATTTCACTAACTTAGAGTGATTACAAGTATGGTTTGACCCTAACCATTTCCACCTAATCTAAGTATTCTTTACCCACAACCTCTTCAAGCTAAAACTAGTCAAATATTGTTTAAACCCAGCTTCTTCAGACTAATAACTCTAAGTATTCTTTAGTCTCTCCATACTAACAACACTAAGTATTCTTTGGTCCTAGTCTCTTTAAACTAAACTACCACTAAGGAAGTATTCTTTGGTCCTAATTTCTTTAGGTTAAACTACCACTAAGGGTATGAATTTACAACAACGGTTGTCTAACTAAGGATATTAACCTCTACATAGAGAGAAATGCATAATGAAGAATAAGAATAAAGCTTTATACAAGAAAGAATTTAAAGTTCAACTGAGAGCTTTTTTCAGAGTAGTCTCCATCTTTAAATCTTCAATCTTTAGCCTTTTTATAGATGGAGAAATCGAAATAGCCAGTAGACTCAATAACTACAATTTCTTCACTCCATCTACTTGAAACGTGTTCAACATTTCTTTGTATTTATTACATTCTTGAGCTATCAACATCAAAGTTGCAAATATCTTCACAATCCAAGGATTAGGTACTGAAAAATTGTATTTCTTTCTGCAACAAATCTTCATGATGACTCTGATTTGGCATGTCTTTTCAAGAAGAGTTAATTGACTTCCTCATACTTAATTAGAATAAGAGCATTTTAGATAAAACTCTCCACAAAAATAATTTTGGATGGTTAGAGTCCATTTGAATTATAAAGACAGATGAACCTGATACTTATCTTTGAATGTCAGGCTTTATCTGTCTTTTTATTAATCTGATAAGATGTTTCATCTGAGATGTATCATTCATTCGATGACTTGTAAATCATCTTGTTTAGACTTCTATTCGTCTTATAGCTTCAAACATTTCAGTCTTATTTGTCTTATAAATGATAACTTTTATTTTATAATTTGTAATAATCAAAATTAAGGGATATAATTTACCTCTAAATAAATTTGACTTAACAAGTTCTTGATCCATTTAAACTTGAATCTCCCTACCTTGTTATTCTAATTGGGCATCCTTCTGTAACTATTTGTAGGCATCAATTTGATGAAGTTTCAAGGTATTAGCCTTCACTTCAAGACATCTTAGATTAGAGTAGACAAATCCATCAAAACCAAAGATATACTAAATAAACCAAAATCACAATAAAAATAAAATATATCAAATCATAATATTAGACTATTAGATAAAAGAGCATAACATAAACCAATAATTAGAGAATAAAAACATATTATATTTTGAATTGACCAATAATGCCAATTTTTACTAATGAATGCTATAAATTAAGAGAGTTGCTATTAGCAAAGAATCTTTGGATCACCATTGGTTCACGTGACATTAAGAGTACGACTTCAGACTTATGTGGAGGCGACACACACAAAAACTTGGCTTTTTTAGAATTCAGTTGTCTATGTATTCTCTTCTTTATTATTCTTGTGTTGCACTCTTTATTAGCATGAACTAATTCCTTCTTTAATTGAAAGAATGATGTAACCTAATTAATTCTAATATAATTCTCGACATTAATCAGTATATGATTGTGAGTTTATTTCTATTGCGCTTAATGTTATTTGTTAACTCATCATTAATAAATCGATCGTAAACCTAAGGAAACTTTGATAAAAGAAACTTAGGTGGTACTGGAGAAATAACCATTACTGAGCTAAAGTCATAGAGATAGGAGTAGACGGTAGCGTGGACATAACCTAACAATTATAACTGGATTCACATAACTTAAACCTTACTTAACTTAATTTAATTTGAGAGAATAATTAATCAGGTTAATCTAGGCAACGTAAGTAACTTAATTTAATTTGAGAGATTAATTAATCAGGTTAATATAGGTAATGTAGGTGATTCTAAGATGGACAGTTACGAGGGTAGGAATCTGATCCGTACAAAAATATAGTTTGAATAACATAGACGAGAGAATTAGAGTAATTAATAATAAAATCAAGATCTTAATATCTCTTTAAAATTTGATGTTTTCTTTTAATTTTAATTCAATCATATATTCTCTTATAATTCTCGCGTATAAAATTTGATCATTTGTCTTCGTGGAATTGACAGTTTTATTCTTAAAATGATGAAGGATAAAATTAAAAATAAAGGATATTTAAATTAAAAAAAGTTAAATGGAGGATAAAATTGAAATAAATAAAATCTCTAAATTAAAAAAAAAATCAAATGAATTTCAAATGAGCTATTAAGAATAAAATCGAGTGGAAAAACGATAATCTACTTAAAATAGCTTATTAAAATATATTTATTTATCAAACAAGTTTATTATGCTCAAACGAATCTATAAGGTAATAAAAAAAACTATCAAAGTACTTTGTGTCCAACTTACGAGACCAAAAGACGAAAGGATTGGTTAAAGTGAACTTATCATCACTGTTCCGTACAGAAAAAAAACCCACCCAAAAGCAATCCTACTATACATTATTAAAAGATCATCTTTCTGCTAGTGCTAGCACGATAACCCAAGCAAAAAACAAAATAAAAATAAACTCAATGCTCACTAGAAAAGGATAATGCTGCAGGAGTGTACAGGCAGAGATAAAGGAGGAAAAGAGAAAATATGAGGAATAGAGTAAAAGTTAAAGTTATATAAGACGAGAAAAATAAATTAATAAAAAATAGTTGTTTCATTTAAGAGAACAGAAAAGAATGAAAGTATATATTAATTTTAAATTATTAATGTATTTTTCTAATTTTAATTTTTAATTTTCTTTGTACTATAGTATTAATATTATTATCTATTTTTTGTATTATTATTTATTTATTGATATTTATTTTATTATTAGTATATTAAGAGAAAGGGGGTTAAACCGAAAGGGAATTGTCAATAACCAGGGGTTTGGGATTTGAGAAACATAATATTATCAAACATGCATAATCTTTTCTAACCTATTTTAGCTGCATCAAGCTAACATGTTTATAGTTATAAAGATTAAGTTCATGGACTCTTATAATTTAAGAGACTAATCTAATATATTACTCGTTTTAATTTCTATACAAACCAGTCCTACGGAGTACGTTTTGGAAAATTGTTTAGCGTGATGAATGAATTGTAACGATTCAGGAGGTGTTTAGAAAAGACGTGAATAAATTATTTCAATAATTGATTATTATTATAATCAATTATAACTAAAATTATTTTTTAAATTTTTTTGAAAAATAGATGAAAATAATTAATTTTTATATATGTATAATAAACGAATAGATTTTACATAATAGAAAGTATAAAAATAATTGAAAAATAATCATCAATTTCAAATTTTCTAATTCAAAAAATCAACGTATATTTTTATAAAAAAATTACTTATAAATTTAATTTATTTTAATGAATGAAACAGTTTATTTTTTTAAAAAAAAAGAATTTAAAGAAAAATGTTTAAATTTAGAGAAAAATATTTCTGTCCAAGAAAATAATTGTTACAGTATTGTTTATTATTCGAAAAATATTGTATCATTTTGATTATTTTAATTAATTTTTAAAAATTTAATTTTTTTTAAATATAAAAATTTATATACTTATTAATAATTAATTAATTTATACAATAATAAAATAATGTCGTTCATTTAATGATGATTACCATCTCACGTTGCTTCACCTGACTGAATGCGCAAACTACCACCGAAAATGTTGTATGACGCTGATGCTAGCTGAATGTAGCGTACCTAAACCTCTACTGCGGTAGATATTGGGGAGACATGCATGTAATAGTTAATCCAATCCTAAATCAGTTCCGAGGAATTCGTACCTTTCATATCACGCCAAAGCGCATTGAAAACATACCATCCAAAACAAAATAATAGTAAGGATCTTTAAGTGAGAGGACATAGGTTTTTTCTTTATTATTATTATTTTATTTTATTAATGTGAAAGTACTCAGAAGACAACCTCTTTATTATAATATCAATGAACTTGATTATGATTTTGATTATGATTTTAGTATCAAGTAACATCAACTTTATGACGCTTTTAATATGAGCTAGTTGTGTTAATAGTAAACGCTTTCAATCATGTGACGACATCCTAAGAATCGTGTCACTAGTAAAGTATCTTCAGCTATGTAACAATATCTTAAGGATTGCATCATTGACACGACATTTTCAGTCACATGGGAATCATATGGGATCGTGTCATTGATACGACGCTTTCAGTTTCGTGAGATTTTTCTCTAATTGCACCTTTTGTTTTACGTAATAAGTTATATATATTTAAATAAGGAGGAAAATTTAAGTTCAAACCTCAGTGTCATATATGAGAGGTATTAAAATTAGAATCATTACATAGAATATTTATTTATGTTAACTTTATTACATATTTTTTTATATAATTTTAATACTTAATTAATTTATTGTAAGATAAAATATTTATTTGTTGTAGATTTGTGGAGAAGTATAGTTTCTGCAATTATTATTGTTGTCTACATTAATAGTAGGTTATGGAAAGTGATAATGGAACAATGTTTGAAGGAACAAGAAAAGCTTTATAAATTAATCGTGGAATAAGTTTTAATGGTTTTAAAAAAAGAATACATGATAAATTTTAGTTAAATTCTAATGAAGTTATTGATTTTTTCGTAGGAAAAAAATATCATGTACTGTAGATAATTGATGATGAAGGTGTTGAAGTTGTGATTACTAATTTTCAACAACATGATATGGATATTATTATGTTGTTGCAGGTGGTGTGTCTGCCTATAATATTTCAAGTTCTTTTTTACAAATGATAATAATGTGAGTGTAATTGAGGTAAATGTTGATAGAAACAATGAAACATGTTGTAAAATGTTAAACTATAACGATGATGATGATGGTGATGATGATGATGGTGGTGGTGGTGATGGTGGTGGTGGTGGTGATGGTGGTGGTGATGATGATGAAGATTATGTCGTTTCTGATTCATATGTTGATGAATCATTCAATGAAGAAGATTTCAAAGGCAATTTACCTATGTTTGATAATAATTATACGAATGAAAATCATCATCATAGTGTAGACTTTCACTTGTAACCTAATGTTGTAACCGAAACACAAGTAAGTTAGTATGCATTACAAATAATTTTAATTTCAAAAAAATGAAAATATGATGTATTAAATTGATGTTAATGTAGGAAGAAGGAAAAAACCTTCCTGAGAAAAGACGTTACACTATACAAATATTAATTGGAATTACCCTTATCAAGAAGAGTCATGAGGTGTAAGTGTTTCCTCAAATTGGACTATTGGACAATAATTATATGTTGGTTTGGAATTTAACACAAAAAAAAGTTCAAAATGCTATTAAATAATACGTGATGAGTGTGCATCAAACACTGAGTATGAGTTTAAATCAACAAAATATGTTGTTCATTGTCCGAAAAGTAGTGATAATTTCCTATGTCTATTTTATACTAAGGCTATACAATTGAAAAGAATAGATAAGTGAAAAATTACACTATGAATTGGATTGCATATAAGTTTGACCCAAGATCATCAGAATCCAAATTTGATCAATACGTACCTCTTGGGTATGTAACATTATTTTATTAAATTATAATATACCATCTCAATAATTTAGGTGATAATTTTATTTGATTAACATATTTTTACTCGTTAATAGATATGTTTAGGAAAGGTTCGTCAATAAAACTTATTTTTGTACAAGAGAGAATTGCACACATGTTTAATTATAAGATATGGTACATATAGACATGGTTAGCTAAATAAAAAACAATAATTATGGCATATGGTGATTATGATGAATCATGTAGTCAACTTCCTCCTTACTAAAAATATATGCAAATCATATAATGGGATATGTTATCAAATTTGTCACGATGAATATATTGTTAGTAACATTGTGATTTGTGGCTTTCGTTACTTTCATGTTGTTTTTTGGACTTTTAAGCAATGTGATGATCTTTTAAAGTATTGTAAGTCAATTATACAAGTAGAAGGTACACATTTACATGAGAGATATCACAAAATATTACTAATAACAACAACACAAGATGAGAATAGAAATGTTTTACCTCTTACATTTGCTGAAGATAAGACTTTATTAGCTTCGTCGTAGTTTCTCTATCATTTACGTCTACATGTCACATATAAAGTAAGAGTGTGTCTAATCTTTGATCGACATCGGTGTATTAAGTCAGTCAGTGATAATGAAGTAATTGGATAGAGTTAACCTTATGCCTATCATGTGTATTGCATTAAATACATTGCTAGTAATTTTAACCATCAGCTTAAGAACTTGAAGCAAAAATAGATGTTTGGCTAAGTTAGATAAATATTCCATTATTATGATAATATTGTGTTTTATGGTAATAACGTCTTATTGTATTAGTTAAAATATAAGTAACTACTTGTGTTTATTAATTGTTTTAGGCAAAACTTTGTACATTTATTATTATTATTATCACTTATACTTTCATTGTCACATGTTATCATTATTACCATTATAATGACGATAGAAGTGATGATATAATAATATGTGAAGATAGTTATAACATTGATAATTACGGTAATAATGAAAGTAACGATAACGTAATATACGATAATGATGTCGACAATACATGTGATGTGATGAAAGATAACTAATCATAAAAAGAAATTATATATAATAAAAAAAACTTGCAAAAAAATATTATTACTCTTTTCAACAATTTTATCTTTATATTTTAAAATCCTAATTCAATATATTCTCTTTTATTTAATTAAACTTCTATTATTTAATGTTATAACATTTTTGAAAGACTAAACTCACTGTACTGGGTGCATATGTCTCAACCAAATAAATTTACATAATTAGATCCGACCTAATATTGGAGGAGGTTCAAATATTCAAAGAATCTTGGAGACTTAGACTCGTAATTATTCTATATTAGCGTAACAATCAGTGGCTGACTTTTGTAAAGGGCCTTAAGAGAGAAATAAGAGGAATCCATCGTATAGCTGATATTTTATTTGCTCACTCCAGATTTGTTGGTATCTCTTTTCACAAATTTGATTGTGATTTATTATATCTTTTCTTATTTGGTTGTGCTATAGCAATATGATTTAGAGAGTGGATCTTACTTTACCAAATACGTAATCAAAGTATGCTTACGTGTATGTGAACTTGAATAAGAAAACATAAAATTGGCAGCATCCTTCATCTTTTCTAACACTAAAGAGATACCAGGAATGGAAAAGTAGAATTCAAAGATATGCTATAATATTACGGGGAATACTAGGATCATGAATATAAATGGACCACCTAAATGGCATTTTAAAATGAAATTGTTAAAAATATGTTGTTTATATATAAGATGAGGAAAAATGTCAAACCCTTTTTCCTGAAAGAGGTCAAATTAAGCGAAAATTTTAGATAAAAGATATGCATGATCAACTTAAAAATATTCTCATTAATTTAAGAGATGTGTCAACTTTCATTTCTTTATGTAAGAAATGTGTCAGCATCTTTTCTCCCAGAACATTCTTAAAATTAAAAAGTTTGAAATCACAATTTAGAGAAGTAAAATCTTAAAATAAAAGATGATCGATCATCTTCAAATTCACGAGGAAAACGTCCACTAAAAATACTTTCCCGGGATGAATCAAAATTTCCAATGTCCAAACTTTATATATGAAGAGCAAGAGAAACAAGAAAGCACCTTTTATTTAAATTTTAATACTTTCACAAATATGCATGGATATAGTCAAGATACCCAACAATATTAATAAAATTTATAGATGCTCATGTTTGTACAAATTGAATAACTTACTTCACAACTAATTAACTCTAATGTATAGTTAAATTAGTCAACTAATTCACAGACCATATACATATGTATATATGTATTTTTTTGTTTTTTCACATTTTATAATTAATTATCTAGTTGTCTGTAGCTATCTATCAAATATTATTTAAAATTAAAAATACAATTTAAGGCCAAATAACAAGGATTTACAAATGGTTATCTCTTTCCTTCACCAAAAAGACAAAGAGAAATAGTGACGATATTTACGAATTTTGGTTGGTTTGTGATGCAATTATTAAGCTACTACTTTTTGGGTTATGAACAAATTAGTCTCTTTTCTTTTAGGAAATTGTACTCGTACTTTTTGATATTTTATCAAATTTCATCAAATATTTCTTCATTTTCTATTCTAATAAACACTTACATGTTTTAATTAATTTAAAAAATATATATTATACCTTTTAAGATAGGTTGTTATTTAAGATTACTTCAAAAGTGTATTGAAGTATGACTGAAGTAATTCATGGTCACAAATTAAATATTTACTGTTCATATGTGATTCTTTTAAGGATTTTTATTAAAGTTAAACGACGTCTCATGAAATGGTTTGGGTTTGAAACTCAATCTGGGAACATATTAAATTAGTTTTAAATGGAATAAAAATGTTCTTGCATACTTCATACTGACAAAATGCAAATGTGTTGATGATAATAGAAAAGCAACAACGTGAAACAAATAACTTTTGGTCCATGAAATGGAATTGAGATGGATTTGCCTCCTCATCTAAAATGATAGGAGTGTACTTTAAGGATAAAGAATACTGATTTAAAAATTAATGATTGATATTATCTTTCATTTTAGATTATATATATATGATTTTATTATAAATCTCAATCATTGATTTGACTGTGAAGTAGTTTTTTAGTATGGAATTTGTTTACAACATGGTTGGGGATGCAAATGGTGACTTTTTGCAAGCAAGAACTTATTATGTCAAAGCCAATATGACACTTAAGAGGGAAAAGCTAGTACTATTTTGCGTACTCTTTCTTGATTCACTCACCAACAGTTTCACAATGTGATCATTGAATCAGAATGAAAGGTTACAGTGGATCAGATTCTGAATAACGAAGAACATACATTTGAGTGGGAATGATTCTAGAGCAAAATAGAGAGGTTTTGATTCTATTTCCTTTTATTATTATGGTAGCTTTTGGTAATTGAAAAGTTATTTTGGTAGCTCATTCCTTAATTAGAAATTTTATATTATTTTAGAGTAGTCATAATGTAATTCCTGGTTGTATTCAAAATATTGTTTTATTGCAAAAGATCTGATTTTGGCATTGTAAACAAAAAAATAAAATTAATGTATGTAATGGACTTTGAATATTGTCTTTATTTGAGAATTTGGTTATATATATATTGGGCCACTCTTTTAGGAGTCTGTGGTTCTTTTTCTGGACCTTTTATAAGAGTTCCACCAAAAGCCCATCAAACAAGAGCGCACAAAATAACAATGTGATCGCTAATATTCAACTCTGTTGAGGAATTCATGATGAGTGCCAATTTAAGCAAACTTACACTCTTTCTCATTAATTTTAATAGTCATCGTGCCTTTCTTCCACGATTCCACTATGACATAATTTGATATTTAAAAACACTCGAAAAATATTTCTCAACAAAAATATGTAATTCAAAAAAATTTACCAGATAAACATAATGTTATTTATAATAACAACATTTTTCACAATCACAGTATGGATGTTAGGCCAAATAAATAGTTTTAATAACATTTCTTGACAAGAGTTTTAATAACATTTAAAACCTACTAATTTATATACTATAAATTTGTAGCATTAAGGAAATAACAGAAGTAGTGATTAAGCTTCATTAATCATTACTTAAAAGATACAAATTATTATTATTTGTGCCAAACCGATATTGATGTAGACTTGTTTATGATACTGTTAACTTAAATACTCAATTAAAATACATGTCGACGTAAATTCAAGGAGCAACTTTAATTCATTCTTTTTTTCTAGAATGTAGACTTTGTATAGGTCGTTAGGTGACACAAATTACTTATTGAGTTGTATGTGATATAATCAGTTGCATTAAACAAACTAAAATTTATTTTTATGCATGTTATATATATATATATATATATATATATATATATATTTAAAATAGCAAAATATAATAAAAGTTCACACCTTATTCAATCAATCAAGTGGGACTCTCTTGATTATATTTAAAAATAATTTATGAAGGCATTAAAAATTATACTACGGCAGATGTATTTTTACCCATCATTAAAAATGTGTCATAGTAGATAATTTTTGCACGAGTACTAGGAATTAAAGTAGTTAAATAAAAGTGGGAGTTTAAGTAATATGTACATTGTTATCATGTATACGAAAACCAAATATTAACAACTATTTATCATGTGCTAAATAATAGAATAATACGTGATTTTGTAAAAAAAAGAAAAAAGAAAAAAGAAAAAAAGAAGAAAATATAATATCTAATGTGATGAAAAAAAAATTAGGTCCTCCTAAAACAATGAGATTCGAATTCCAGTCGAAATAGTTGTCTATATTTACTATCCAATTATTCCTCAAATAAAATTGTCTAATATCAATAAGAAATAAAAAAAATAAAACAAGTCAAACAAAACAAAATAAAAAGGATGAAAATGTACTGTAATTAAGATAATGAAGTATAATTTATCATAAATCCAATTATTATTATTTTTCTCCCATCTCACTCATTATATGTACAAATGACTCGTTACATGTACAAATGAAAATCATTTTTCTGTCATTCCTCTAAGAAGACGAGAGGATGCGTCGTTATAACAAAATTGTTTACAAAGTAAACATATTTGGTAAATCACAAACAAACATAAAAATTATATTCATTCATAAAGTCATATATAGCAAGAAGTACTTCAAAAAATTTGTTTTATTAAATCACCAACTTTTTATTTGAAGTTCTTCCTAACCGTCAAAGTTTATCGAATTTGAATGAGTTGTCAAGTCCCCCGGCAGCAACAGCACGGTACAGAGTGAGTCGTCGTTGGCTTACAGCTCCGTTATTTGACTAAAGTTTAAAAATTTTCCAATGCCACGTATATCCCAATGGGCCCCACCTTCAAAGCATAATCCCCAATATTCCACAGTTGTATCCCCGATTCCATTCGGAACCCCAAAACCAAAGCCCTAACTAACCCAATGAAATCCTTCCAATAATTATTCCCCACAAATCCAATCAATCAATCAATAAATACATAAATACGTCGCAGGTGGGAATAATAACATTCAGTGGAATCTAATCCCTCTGTTTTGATGCCTCGAATCGAAAATCACGTCCTGGTGGGATCATGGGTCATAATAATAGCGTTAATAGGGTGTAATTGTAAAGCGGGTAATGCTCTGAAGGTGCCGTTTACAGTAAACGACGTGCTCCCCGTGCTGCCACGACAAATATCGTGGCCAGTTTTGAATAACCTGCACAGTGCTGTGGATTTGCTTCCTTATTTCGTAGGGTCGTTGACTCCTACCAATCACTCCATTCACTGGAAAGGTGCTTGCTTCTATGATAACACCGCCAATATTCAGTTCACACCCTCTCTCCAGGGTGCCGTTCTCTATCTCAAGGTTCTTTCCTTTTTTATTCAATTACCATCTCATCAATATCTTTTTTTTAATTATTTAATTAATTAATTTAATTTCTTTATCCTTGCTTAGTTAATGACTATGTATGTACCTGAAACATTCCCTTTTAACCAACACGGTCCACATATTCCTTTTAACACTTTCTCTATTATTGGTTAAATTTTGAGACGTGATTGATATAGTTTTTATTCTGTTAATCATTCAGAAATCATTCTTCATATGATTTTGAAGACAGTTATTATAAAAATTAACCAACTTATCGCTCCCATGGTTTCTGATTGTACAAGTAAAAGTCCTTACATCAAGAGTGCATGTATTATTTGTTCTAACATTTATCAAAAACTAGGATGTCACTAGTAAGACTTGCAAAATTTTGTGATTTCCAATAAATTTCATTTTCGGCCATTAAGAATATGTTTTGATTCCCATCCAATGCTCGTGTCTCCTAAATAAAAATGTCGAAATGGATTGTTCCCCCAAAGGTGGAGCATCAGTTATTTTGCAGTCAACCAATCAAGTAACTTAAACATCATATATTTTTTTATTAATTTTATTTTTTGGTGTAACATCTAATTCTGCAATGATGCATGTAAATTTAAAAAATATTTAATAGACAATTAACAGATAACTAGTTATAAAATGTAAAAAGAGAGAATTATATATTAATTGATTGACTGCGTACTACCATGTAAAGTTTTGAATATTTTGTATTAACGTGGAAGCGAAGGTGCATTAAAGTTGTAGGTTTTATTTTTCTAATTGGAAGTTTAAATCTGTGTCTTCTGTTATTAATCTTCTATTGATGATGTGAGTTTTAAGTTTCCTTTGGTGAAAAATAGTTTTTGTTGTTGTTGTTTTACAGACAGAGGCTGCACATAGCTGGACCTGCATGGATATTTATGTTTTTGCAACACCCTACAGGGTTACGTGGGACTACTACTTTTCTTCGCGAGAACATACCTTGAAGTTTGACTCGTGGGAAGAGCCTGCAGAGTTGGAATATGTAATTTTGTTTTTATTTTTATTATTATTAGTTCTTTGTAATGTTTGAGTCTGTCTTATGGTTGTAAACCTGTTTCAGAGTTGTTAATATCTTGTTGAAATGAACAGGTGAAGCAGCATGGGGTTTCTGTGTTTCTCATGCCATCCGGGATGATGGGAACGCTGCTTTCTCTGATTGATGTTTTACCTTTGTTCTCGAACTCTGGCTGGGGTCAGAAATCCAACCTGGATTTCCTGCAGAAGCACATGGGGGCTACATTTGAGAAGCGAAGCCAGCCCTGGCGTGCATATATTGATCCTGCAGATGTTCATTCTGGAGACTTCTTAGCAGTGTCCAAGATTCGGGGAAGATGGGGAGGATTCGAGACGCTAGAAAAGTGGGTGACTGGCTCATTTGCTGGTCATACTGCGGTTTGTTTGAAGGATGAATTGGGCAATTTATGGGTTGGTGAATCGGGTCACGAGAATGAAGAGGTATAACCTCATTAATGTTTTATAAAGCTTCTTCCTTTTATATGTTAGTGTTATTTATGTACATATAATGCTCTGGTTGAATGCGAATTTTGTAATTGCTTCATGGTTGCTGAGTGGGGGTGGTGTGACTCGGTTCTGTTCTATTTTAATTGATCACACATAGCATCATAATTTGTGTTTGTGCAGGGTCAAGAAATAATAGTGGTAATTCCTTGGGAAGAATGGTGGGAATTGTCTCTTAAAGATAGTTCCAATCCACAGATAGCCTTACTTCCGCTGCATCCAGAAATACGTGCAAAATTTAACTCCACTGCAGCATGGGAGTATGCCCGGAGCATGTCTGGCAAGCCATATGGTTATCACAATATGATATTCAGTTGGATTGACACTGTAGCTGACAACTATCCTCCACCTCTTGATGCTCACTTGGTAGTAAAGTTTTCCTCATTACTTTATAGTTAAATGTATCATAATTCATTACTTTATACTTTATACTTTATAGTTAAATGTATCATAGCCCATATAAAAGATATTCAGTTGGATTGACACTGTAGCTGACAACTATCCTCCACCTCTTGATGCTCACTTGGTAGTAAAGTTTTCCTCATTACTTAGTAGTTAAATGTATCATAATTCATTAGTATACAATTGAAGTAGTGAATTGTGCGAACAACATGCTGTTTTTCCAGTAGATTACTGTATTTTATGAAATGATTTAAGTTTGAATCGATTTCTTAAAGGTAATTTGAATCATAAATGGGAAACGGTCTAGGGAAGAAATAGTTAGTGCTTAATGGCTTTAGAAAGCAACATGCTGGTGGAGACACAGGTAAGATGACAACACGATGGAAGGACTTTGTTGGCATTAAGGATTTTGGTGATGTTGTACTTATTGCTTTGTGGTGATATTTCATGTTTTCTTTTTCTCTTACTAGAGAAAGGGTTCTCGCTTGCCGGTGTTTGTCTAATGCTGAACCTAGCAGTGCATGAGAAAATTAATCTCCTCCTGGCATCCGCCTGTGTTGAACACAAAGGAGGCGACAAATTAAAATACTCTTGTTTTTTTCTGTAAATTGTTATTAAGCATGTAGGCTCAGAGTTTGAATGCAATAGAAGTCTGGTTCTGAATGGCATGTTCACTGTGCAGGTAATTTCTGTCATGTCTATGTGGACTAGACTGCAGCCAGCTTATTCTGCAAATATGTGGAATGAAGCATTGAACAAGCGGTTAGGGACTGAAGTAAGTTGTTGCACTGGTTTAATCCTTTCCGTGCATGGATAGTATCCATTTGCTCTAAATATTTGTTGTCTTCTTTCTTTCTCTTCCTTTCCCCCTAAATAAACAGAAGGGTTTCTTTAAGACAGGAAATTCTACAAAGATATGGGAGGACAGGTAATCCTCCGAAAAAAAAAAAAAATCCTTGAAAATCTGACAGTTTTGTGCCAATCTAATGAACCAAACTGTAGTCTTTCTTTTCGAGTTGGATTCTCTAAATTGAAGAGCTTTATAGGGTAAAGTACAATAATAACTATTAACTAGAAAAATAAACAGTTGAGATTGTAATTAAGTATATAATTTGTTATATATGTATTTGATTTTATCATAATTTTCAACCATAAATTTTCTAAGAAACTATTGTGAATATACTTTATTCCCTCTAAGGTGCATATCCTCACTTTAGAGGAGTTATGCACTTTAGAGGAGTCAAATATCTTTCTTTAATTTCTTTTAGTTATGGGAACAACTCTGTTAAAACCAGAAATGAACTAATTCTCTGAGATTTAAGTTTGCCAATGACTGCAATACGTTTCTGTTGCTATTCTATAATTTCAATATCTTCAAGATGGATGTTCTACATTTTGCATATTGAATGCAAGATTGTTCTGACTTCTGAGGACGACTTCACTAAACTCTTGGCTTTGTTTTATTATGGAAATTTTTTTATTAAGTTTGAAATCTTTTAAGTTCAATAATCTTTTAGATTTGACATTTTGTTAGTTGCATGTCTGAGTGTTTACAGAGGACATGCTAGTTTGAATAAATTTCTTGTAACTTTCTGTTGCTCTTACTGAGCATTTAGTGTTTAAATAGTTCCCCAGGAGCAAATTTCACTTAAATATCAGCTTGGAGGCTTTTTATAAGTAATGAGATCTCATTTTTATTTGCGTTCAGGGCTTGGATTTGCATGATATTATAGTAGAGACTGAGAAGCGTGGGATACCATTCGATGAATTGCTCACCATTCCAGAACAAGATGAATGGGAATACAGTGATGGGAAGTCAACAACTTGTGTTGCCTTTATCCTTTCAATGTATAAAGAGGCTGGAGTTTTTGGCTCCATTGCAAGCTCCATTCAAGTAACCGAGTTCACTGTAAGTCATGATGCCTCTGAGTTCATGAACCTTCAGAATCATAATCGCTTTTTCTAATACTCATCTTGTTATATGCAGATTCGAGATGCATACATGCTGAGAATTTTCGAGGACAACCAAACACGCCTACCAAGTTGGTGCAACAATGAGAACGACCAGCTTCCGTTCTGCCAGATTCTTGGTGAATATAAGATGGAACTGCCTGGCTATAACACCTTGGAGCCATATGCAAACATGAATGAGTATTGCCCTTCTCTTCCTCCAATTTATGATAGGCCTTCTAGATGTTAGTTATGTCTACCATCACTTCTGTTGTTTCCACTTGCCTGTTAAATTTAATTTCAGGCCTATGTACTTTGCTGTTCTAAAATTGTTTATAAACCACTGGACTCAGCAATGTATCCACACCTTGAAGGTCAAGTATAAATATATATATATAAAAAAAAATAGTTCAGTACGCTTAATATTAGAAAAACACGTTGCCAGTTTGATATTCAATCATCATTATATGAGCTACTAAGTTCATATGGTGAATTGGTGATGTTGAAGCTGTGTTTGGATACCTGTTTTTCCTGCCTTTCAGAATTTTGTTGAATCCCAAAGTAACAAAGAGGTTACTTGTGCAAACGTATGTTCAAAGTCTACGCAATAAAAATCCAAGCATACGCAAAAACATGACCACACTAATCAAAGTGATAGAATTGAAAATTGGAATGGCTCAAATATGTATTTAGCAACTCAAATATCTTTTATGTATAATTCTCTTATCTTTTTGTATATACATATAAAAATAAGGTTTAAATATCCCTTAAATTTGAGGTACATTTGATTTTGGTCACCCAAATATAAAATTAATGTTTTTACTCCTTAATTTTTTATTTTTTTTTTTATTTTGGACACCTAAATTTAAAAATTAATATTCTTGGTCCTTAATTTTTTTAAAAAACTTAGTTTTAGTCTCCCAGACGCTGTTTAAATTCATTTCAGGGAGTAAAAATATGTTTCTTAGAATTTGAGGAATTTAAAAAATTAATTTTCAAAGCTAAACAATGTACAATAATTTATTCAACTATTATTTACGATATAATTTAGTTTTAGTTGTTGATTATGTTTCATATTAGTTATTATCTTTTTAAAATAATGGAATGGAGGAGAATTATTCTACTGTTTCATGAATAATACATAAATTATTATTTACTTCGAATTACATGTTAATTCTCATTTTATTTCCAACCATTTTTTGACCATTTTTTTTATTCTTTTATTAAATCAATCAAACATTTTAAAACAATTCCATGCAAACATATTTATTTTAAAATAATTTATCATTTCCTGTTATCGAAATTAATAAATATTAATGTGACCATAGTTGTGTTAAAAAAATTTATTTTTATTTTTATTTTCTTTCCTCTAATATTACATCTTTTTTATATGTCTTTAAATAAAATTGGAAAACTTTATATATATATATATATATATACATTATATATATAGATACACACATATATAACTAATAAATATTATCTATCCATGGTAGATCATTGCACAAAAATTTAAGCGGTTTAGTTTTTAATTAGGTATTAACAAACTCTAATTTATATCCACGAACCGTCACTGTTACTACGAAGTTTATTATTAAAGATGTATAGAGGAAATTAATACTCTTTCTGACTTACGGAAAAACTTCACAGTCCTACGCTTTTTAAATGTTTGCTTCACTCATTATACTTATTTGATATAATAAATTTAAATGCAACTCTTGTAATATATTATAACATCAAGAGCTTCTAACATGGTACAAAATAACTACTGCTAATTAACTTTGAATCAAGTCAGTTTCGCATAAGACAAAGTTCTTCAAACACAAACGACATCATTAGACGAAATGACATAGAAAAAGTCAAGTAGACAATTATCAATCATACACAAACAGAATACCTTATAGTCTGAATCAATGTCAACTGTAGTTTTATGGTTAATCACAATAGAAATTTAATTTACTACTGGGCACATTTTAACCTTTATTTTTTTTTTTTATTTTTTTTTCATATTCTGAGTTTTAATGGATCATCTTAAATCGGCTATAAAAAAAAGTCAGAGTTGGTGGACTCAAATGAATCATGGTGGTTAAAATATTGTTATATTGGACGTAAAATCTTCCGACTCTATGATAGTGTTTAAGATCTCTGTGTTGGTCGTCCATGTCGGTTTTTGGTTCCTGATTCTACAATTATGCATGAGCGAGTCAACACACGAAGCTACATTTTCGATTTGAACAAACTGAATTAACTTTTCTTTTTCAGGTCAGCTAATTATAAATGATCTATTTGAACATTAGAGTATTAGACTAAACTAGATGTTTTAAGTTTTAAGTTATTTTTTTTTTAGCTAAGGAAACTTCACGTGATATTTGGTTTGAAGAATTATTTTTACTTTTTATTTTTTAAACAATATTTTTCAAAAATTTTGAAGATTGAACTACCGTATTATTTTTTCACCAAATTTTAAAAATATTTTCATAAAAATATTTTTAAAAAATCAACCAAACATGTTTTTACACGTGAAAACAGGAAACATTGAAACCAATCATCACTTTAATTTGTTATTTGAGTTCAATAAATGAAATTTAGTATTTCATTTTCTTATTCTATATTATAATTAAGAAATTGATTTGTACTATAATGTTGAATTTACTTTTATTATTTATATACAATATTTATGCGAATTTTATCAATTCATTCTTCCTATATCTAAGTAGAATTTTAAGTTTTGAATATCTTAAGTTGGATATGTGAAATAAATTGTGAGTTAGTTAAAATAAGATGTTAATTTAAATTTGTTTATAGGTAAATTATATCTTTTAATTTTGATAATTATAAATTATTAAGATAAAAGTCTTTAACGAAGTAATCTTTCAACGAACTAATGATACATATCATATAAAGACCAAGTTAAATTAATAAAGTAATAGACGGATTTTTGAAAAATAAGATAAGTATCTGTTCTGTTTATTGTTTCCGATCATAATACTATTTCGTGCAGAGTTTGTCAAGAAAAGTATATGTTCCAACAAAGTTAACATTGATCAATTGAATTCTCATAAAAAAATGTGATTAATAGAGTTATAGAAGATGTCTTTTGATATGAAGATTTGTTGTAGAAAAAATGAAAACTTTTAGTACTTAATCTTCATATTACGAAGATCTTTTCTGCACTAATATTGACAAGTCATGAATATATTAAATGCAAAGGAACGTTGCACATGCTTTTTGTAAAACGTCTTTAATCTAAGTTTCATTGTATATCTATCTACTTAGAGGTTGAACCTTTTACAAGTTAAATGTTATTTTGTAAATCCACCTTTTATGGTAATTAACTTAAAGAAATTGTTATATTTGGTGTAGCATGATGAAGAGGTTGGATCCAAATAATAGTGAAGATGATTAGCATGAAGAGGTTATGTTCAAATAACATTCGAATGTAGTTAATTTGAAGAGATTATGATAAAATAATACTTAAATTAGTTAAAAGTGACTAGGATCAAATAATATTTTTATTCACGACAATAAAGAAATTTTAGCGACGGCTAAAAAACTGAATGTATTATTACTTAAGATGAACTAACTGAGTTGTAAAACCTTTATTTAAAAATTCTACCTTACGTCTGAAATTAATTATACTTACATTTTAAAGAAATATTTTGCAAAAATATTTTTAATGCATAATTCAACCCCTTTTTGTATATTTATTCTTAGAGATGAAAAAAAAAAGTTATTTTCTCAAAAAGTCAAAATTAAAATTAATTTTTCATTAATTAAAAAGCTCGCTCTTTTAACTTTTTTAAAAGATGTAATATTTTAGAAATTAATTAATAATAAAATAATTTTAACTAGAAAAATATTTAAATTCACCATATGTATTAGTATTATTAATATAAAATAGTTTGATATTATCATCCAATTATAATTAATTAAGATAAATTTATTGACTTTTATAATATTTATCTTAAAACTCATATATATATATATATATATATATATAATAAATTTTTATTGATTGATAATTTAAAATTATTTTATATTGTGATATTCATTACACGCGTTTCCTTTCTTCTATTGAAATCAATGAATCTCATTTATCAATACTATTTAGTTTTAGAATAATTTAAAACAAGTAATGAAGGCAATGAATAAGTACATTATTTAATGATTAGATGAATAAAAATGAGTTTATGTAGAATCTTTAAATGATATAAATATTAATTAAATTACTTCTATAGAATAAATCAATAATAGAGTATATTATTATAGAATAAATCTTATTTAAAATATCTTTAATATATTAATTAATGCTTTCAAATATTTCAAAACATATTATATATATTTTGTATGTTTGTTATAATCAATAGTATGATTTTATTTACATAAAATTATTTAGCATTTGTCTTGTATAATTGTTTACATTTCGTTTGGTGATTGATAAACATCAATGAAGTTCGAGTAAGGGTGCAAAATGTTGAATAGAAGTGTACGGTGTATGACCTACGACAAAAGTGAATGTAAAAAATTTCAGTAAAATTCAGGTTAAAGAGATAAAGAGTGTTTTGTAATATAAATTTTTATAAAATTTTAAGTTATACTTTTTACTTAAAATTTGATTGGCGTTAAACTTAATTATAAAGTTAATTTCTACTTTACTTTCTTCTGATTTTTTCTAATAAGAAACAGCTTTATTATATCTTTTAATAACTTCTTTTATATATCTACATATTTTCATTATCTTTATCTTCATCTTTCACTGAACAGATTTGTCCCTCTAAAATAAGAGAAATACACTTCAGAAAATAAAATGAATTCTCATCTATTAATTAATAAATCAATGATTTGGTTTTGTGATAAAATTAAATTTATAGATATATAATAAAATTTAGAATGATTCAATTTTAAAATAAATTAAATATATAATTAATTTTAACATTAATTATAATATTATTACTTTGCTAATAAATATACGAGAATACTTTAGAACAAAATCCTCTTGCTGGTCTTTTAAAATGAGTTACACTTTTTGAACCACTTAATCTTATCCACGTGTCAGAACCGTGACAGTTTCCGCCGTCACCCAACTATACTTGAAAGTTGAAAATGTTCAACAACCCTCATCATGTCTATTTTTATTTAGTTTTTATTAGTTCAACAACTCTGCCTCTCCCCTTCCTTTTAATACTTGTGTCTCTTCTTCCCTATTTTATCTATTAATTTAATATTTATCTATTTATGTAATAGTTGGTATTTATTTTTAGTTAAATATCATTTTTATCTTTTTAAATTTGGAGATATTTTTACTTTAATATTTAAATGATCAAAATAAAAAATAGTGAAATTTAGTTATTATTTTTCTATTCGCGTGTTTGGGATGGCATTCACAATTTAATATTAAAACTATGTCCAATAGTCCAAGTAGAAGCTACAACACTAAACGTAGATTAACACGCATTAATAATGTGTTTGGGTCATGGTGTTGAAAAAACAAATATGATAATGTTTCCACATTCAATCAGTAAAAATGTAAAACGATATATCAAGTAATTTTTTTAATTAACACTGATGGAGCTCACAGAAACGTGCAACTAAAATGTACTAAAGTATTAAACTCACAAATTGTAAAACTCATTACGTAAGTGGTTAAACTCTTTTTTTTTTTTTCAGTCATAACAATTAAGAATAAAGTTAAAATTCAATGTCATTTACACAAATATGAGAAGAATGAAGTATATTCTTTTTCTCTAACTATCAATTTAGCGCGTTAGTCTGAACTGAACAACCCCAAGCGTTGACGATACGATTGGCACACATGGTCAAATTACACAATAGTTTCACTGAAATTTCAAACAAAAGAAGCCAAGTTTTTCAAAGTTGATCACATCACCAACTACAAGCACCAAATATTTCTCCCAACAAAGACTTAACATGCTTCTTATACTCCCTAAAACTCCCCAACTGTCCCACAAACTAAACCTAAAACCCATTTTCATTTTATCAATAACCAAACATGCCCCAACCTCACCATAACCTTATCATACTCCCTATCTTAATTTCCCTCTCTCTCTCACACGCCGTCGTTCAGGCACGACTCTTCCCCAACGTCTCATCCTTGTTCCCCGACCACGCGCTTCCGGGGGGCGCGTGGGACGCCTTCCGCAACTTCACCGGTTGCCACCGCGGTGACAAATTCGACGGCCTCGCCAACCTCAAATCCTACTTCCAGCGCTTCGGCTACATCCCTCACGCGCCGCCGTCGAACTTCTCCGACGAGTTCGACGACGCGCTTGAATCCGCGATCAGAACCTACCAGAAGAACTTCAACCTGAATGTCACCGGCGTCCTCGACGCCGCCACGCTGGGGCAGATCGTGCTGCCGCGGTGCGGCGTCGCCGACATCATCAACGGCACCACGACGATGAATTCCGGAAAGGAGAACCAATCGGCGGCGTTTAACAAGCCGCGGTTTCACACGGTGGCGCACTTTACTCTCTTCCCCGGCATGCCGCGGTGGCCGGTGGGGACAGAAGAGCTGACGTACGCGTTCTTCCCGGGGAACGAACTGAGCGCGACGGTGAGAAGCGTTTTCGCGGCGGCGTTCGCGCGGTGGGCGGAGGTGACATCGCTGAAGTTCCGCGAGACGTCGTCGTATTTCAACGCGGACATTAAGATCGGTTTCTTCAGCGGCGACCACGGAGACGGGGAAGCGTTCGACGGGAGTTTGGGGACGTTGGCGCACGCGTTTTCGCCGACGAACGGGCGGTTCCATCTGGACGCGGCGGAGGACTGGGTGGTGTCCGGCGAGGTGACGCAGTCGGCGTTGGCGACAGCGGTAGATTTGGAGTCCGTGGCTGTGCATGAGATTGGGCACTTGCTAGGGTTAGGTCACTCATCTCTTGAGGAAGCGGTTATGTTTCCAACGATTTCGTCGCGGAAGAAGAAGGTGACGCTCTCTCACGATGATATTCAAGGGATTCAGTTCCTCTACGGTTCTAACCCCAGTTACAATGGCTCCACTGCCACGTCAGCACCGGAGAGAGACTCCAGTGACGCTTGTCGTTCTGTGGGGTCCTCTTCCCGCATTTTTACTCTGTTGACATTTGCGTTTTTATATTTTTCCTTATTATTATAAGATTTATTTTGAATTATTTTTATTGTAGAGGGAGTGTGCGTGATGATTTATGAGCCTTATTTGGAACTGGCTTGCACTGGTCGTGCCCCTCTCTGCTTTATTTTTTATTTATTTATTTTTGTTATTGTTGCTTGATTTTCGATGGTATGATACACCGTATACATTCATATAGAATTTCTTGATGTATTTGTATCTCATAAATAATCATATTTCATTATTCTGGAAACAATGTTATCAAATTCGGACCTATCAGTGGAAAGGAAGGTAACGAAAGATTTTTAGCCTTTTAGGAGTGAGGCTTAATGGAACAATTATTGGATGGGCCTTTTAGGAGCAAGGCTTAGTGGATCAAGTATTTCATGAGCACGTTCTTTTATCACATAATAAAAATCTGACCGTTATTACTTGTGAAATTTATTAGTTATTATGATTGTTGAAAAGAATACTGTCTCACTTGTATGATAAGTTTTTTTTTTTAAAAAAAATTTATATAGGAAAAAATAACATCTACACAAAAAAAAGTTATAATTTTACAAAATTAATCTTATTATTTTGAATTTAATTGTTATATATGTTAGTGTAAATATTTTTTAACACATTTATCTTATTATAATTTTAGATTGGTATAAATTTTAAAGAATTAATATAAAAAATAACAAAGAAATCACTCCTGGATGTGACAATCCTAATAAGTGATTTCTTATTTTCATGCAAGCAACCCAAAGTCAAATAAGAAGTAGAAAATGCGTAGTAGATGGTCTTATCAAATAAGGTCGCATAGTAAAATTGTGTAACAAATAAATAAGACTAGTTCTTGAATAGATGTTGGTTATTATTTTTTTTTTTATCATTTAAAATTGTCTCTTAATGAATGATACATTTTTTCTCAAAATATTTCAACATCAAATCAATACAATGTGTTGTGCAAGGTGTCCAACACAAATTTTTTGTCTTTAGCATCAATAAATATCCATATGCCTTGTAGTTGTAACATTATCTATTACAGTTTGGATCATATTCTCTTCCTTGACCTCTTCCAAAACTTCATTCATTATCTTGAAATTTTTTGTTTGTTGTCTTACATATTTAGAAACATCAATAGACTCTAGACAAATAGTTCTCTTAAGACTACTCACCAAAAAATTGAGTACACTTCTTCTTTTCCTATCAGTTCATGTCTTGTCATTATTATGCATCCTATTTTCTTCTGATTGTGTCGATGTTCTACTGTTAATCACTTCAACTAATGGCTACTCTAATTTCATTACATGCTTTCTCCATGTCAGGATTTTTGTAAATGGAATTATTAGAAAGTTAGTAAGTTGATATTATTTTCTTGAAAAATCTTGTTGAGGTATAAATCTCTTGCTTTTCCTTTTTTTCTCTTTATTCAAACTCCTCTGAATCATAAATAATATTAACTCCTTCATATTTTTTGACTAGTGACTTGCTAATAAGATTTACCTGCTACACACCAAGAGTACTTAACATTAATTCCTAAACATATTGAAGAAATCTTTACAAGGTATAGCATCCTTTGAAGTTCTTTCTAAATGATGCTTCAACCGATAGATTGTAATATTAAAAACCTTGTTACAATATTTACATCTTACATTTCTTGCATTCCCATCAATCAAAATACAATGGTCTGATCAATTAAAATACAGTGATTCATTCCACTACGAGTACCACTAGAACCATCTTTACTATGTTAATTGGAACCTTACTTTGAAGTCATTTTTTAAATCAAATATTGAACATAAGAAATTTAATAGAACAAAGAAACAAATCAAATCACTAAATAGAGGTTTAATCACAAAGAAGAAGAGAGAAGTTCGATCAAAATAAAGAATAAAGAAAGTGAATCACACAGAAGAGAAGAGAAGTTCAATTTAATAACCTACAATGTTGCTAATGACCAATGAATGTCACTGACCGACAAATAGTGGGACCTAACGTTGAAAAAAGGTTAACACTTGCTTCACACTTTATAACAATGGTTCTCACTTCTTTGTCGTGTTTGAGAACCTTTGTGGAAAAAAGGTGCCTTTTCTTCTTTTTTCAGACTAGGTTCAAATGAATCCAACCTAAAAAACCCAACACGACTTTCTCCTATTTCAAAATGGATCAAAAAACTTAAGCCCAGAACTCAAAGAAAGAATGAAATGGATCAACATTCCATAAAAATTCGGAGAAAACTTGTGATGTGGCAATGATCCAACATAAAAGTGATCTTCATTCTGATTTTATTCACTGAAGTTAAAAGAAAAAAAATAGAGAGTATAAGTTTTTGAGCAAACTCATGATCTTGACTAAATTGAGTAGCTCTATAAAATCTTAACGGGATATACATCACCACACCAATATCATTTACAAGGTTTTATTTTTTAATCGATATTACTTATTAAATGCTATATCTGTGAACATTGTATATTAATAAACAACATTTGAATGAACCTTTATTTATTTTATTATTATATTAGGTTTATTCTAAAACCCGATATATATAGATCAAGTAAATATATTTTATATTTTTAGTGGGAAAATGCTAATGCTACAACGTTTGGTTGTTACCCTGATGTCCAAGTTGAATTGTACACACAATGTAATTACCTAGATGTTTAACTGATTTTAATTCACTTTATTCATTTTTATTATTTATTTTAGAAAATAATTTTGAACTTATCCTAATTTTATAAGTAAATAAAATTTTTTATGAAATATATGCAAGTTCTTTAAAGAGGATGAGATCTTTACGGTTACTTACAAGGAAGTGTCCTTATCTTTAATTCTTCAACTCACTTCTCTAAGAGTATAGTCAAGAACACTTATGGAAACTCAAGAAAACAAAGCTCATAGATCAAGATGAAAGAAGAAGAAATAGAAAATGGAATGAGGTAATAAATGAAAAGGAGTGTCATGGTCAAGTTAATAAGCTCAAGGTAGAATCGTTAAAGAGGAAATAATGTCTATCGATAAGATTTAAAGGTTCCACAAGAAAACCTATAGAGAATTTGCTCTCACAAAGAAACTAAGTTTCATTAAAATTTGACCAAAAGTTCTTACACTTGGAAATTCAAACCTATTTATAAACAAGGGTGGTATTATTTGATTAATGAAATGATACACGAAGTTAAAACTAAATATTAGTTCTTTCAGTCCTCAATATTCAAACATATTTTAACCATTAGAAATTATTTTTTATAAAATCTTATCAGAAAAACTCTCGTTCCAATCAAGTACAAGGAAGTTAATTAACTCATCATTATGTCAAATTAGAGTCAAAAAGAATATTTCTAACATGAAAAGTTGTTGTACAAATAAGTACATTTATTATGTACAATATCCTCAAATTAAGAAAAAATTTCCAACTGTAGAGTTGACAACTCAAGAATGTATTTAATACAAAGGAATGTTGAGTAAGTTTTCAATGGATGAATTAGCGGATTGAAAAGTTTTAACGTCAGTTGTTGAAAGAATTAATATAATTAAATTTATGATCATAATAGAGAGGATATACTGATAAATAATAATAGTCAAAAGGCAAAATTAACAATGAGAAGAAAAAACAAAATTTACTGCAATGCTTGCAATGTCTCTTATGTTTTACTTTCCAACTTGTTCATCTTTCTGGATTGGTTCATCCTTTTTCTCTACCTTTTTATGATGCTGAACAACCTTCTAAAATCATCTCTTAGTTTTTATTAAAAACTCTTTAATCTCTTTCAATTTTATTTTTCTTTTATTAATTTTGTTTTTTACAAAATTATTATTTTTCCCTTTTCAATTTTTATGCGTTATTTGTTATTAATTAATACTTTTTTTACTATTATAAAATTCTAGTCTTCCTCTTTTTAATTTTTCCAGAGAAATGTTTGGTGACCAATAATAATACAAGTCAACCAACAAATTATTTCATAAAATATATAAAAAAAGAAAAGAATTAATAACAGGTTGATTTATATTGTTGTTGGTCATAGATCATCCATATTTTTTCTAATTAATTATTATTATTATTTAAGAAAATCAAATCAATTGTTTTTTAAATATTTTTACAAAATAAATTGATTAAATACTCTGATCGAGCTAGGATATGACATACAGTAATATATAACAATTCTTGCTGCTTGCAAGTTTCACTTACCTTATCGACCTTAAATTTTTGCAATATTTAATTACTGGTGTCTATCTTATTTAAAACTTGCTTTGACTTGACCCGGAAAGCTTTAACTAACATTATATACAAGAAATGGCTTGAGAGACATGTTAAGGATGCTCATGTTTAATGGATTGGTCGTAGCGAAATTTAGTCCAAGCTAAGCATGTGTGAATGTGTCGGAACTTGGAATGAAGCAAATTTTCATGGGTCAAGTTCAACCAACCCAATTAAATTTGGGTTGGATCAAGATCTGTGTATATTTATGTAAAAGTTCTGTTGAAATTTAATTTAAAGAATAAGATAACTTGGCATTTTGTATTGAAAAAAATAAAAATAAAAAAACATTTTAGGCAGTAGTTTTATTTAGTCAATAATGTTAATTGATGATTGATTAACTAGTGAATTAATGAGTTACTGTTCAAGTAGTGGAACAGTCTTTTGTTTTAATAGGCTATTTCTTATGAGTTTAATACAGAATAAAATTTCTATTTTTCTATCAGCTCTGATTAACAGTGGTATCAGATTTGGTTCGATCTGGAAAAAGGGAGAAACACGTGAGGGAGAGAAACACGCGAAGGAGAGAAACACGCGAGGGAGAGTTCACCCAGAAAAAGTCGTAGCTTTAGCGAGGGAAAGTTCACCCAGAAAAAGCCGTAGCTTTGTAATTGTTTTCTTCTCTCTTTTATCACCCATGATTTCATAGAGCAGTTTTGTGCAACCAGCTATTCCCCGTTTTGATGGTCATTATGACCATTGAAGTATGCTGATGGAGAACTTCCTACGATCAAAGGAGTTCTGGCCAATTATTGAGAGCAACGGATGCTCAGAGAGCAGAGTTTGAGTCAAGAAATCTAAAAGATTTGAAGGCGAAGAATTTTCTTTTTCAAACTATTGATCGTTCCATCTTGGAAACTATTCTTTGCAAAGATACTTGCAAGGATATTTGGGATTCAATGAAAAAGAAGTATCAAGGCTCTGCTAGAGTAAAGCGAGCCCAACTTCAAGCCTTGAGGAGGGACTTCGAGACTCTACAAATGAAGGATGGAGAATCTGTCACTAGCTATTGTGCTAGAACCATGGAGATAAGCAACAAGATGAGGTTCCATGGAGAGAGGATGGAGGATGTCACCATTGTGGAGAAGATTTTGCGCTCCTTATCACCAAAGTTTGACTATGTTGTTTGCTCCATTGAGGAGTCAAAAGATATAGATGTACTCTCTCTTGATGAATTGCAAAGCTCCTTGCTGGTCCATGAGCAGAAGATGAATCGGAGTTATCTTCTGAGGAGCAAGCTTTGAAGGCCTCTACTAATACTCATTTCTCTAACTCTAGAGGAGGAAGGGGCAGAGGTAGAGGCAGAGGAAGGGGAGATCGTGAAAATAGAGATGGGAGTAATAGAGATGGAAGTAGTAGAGATAACAACAGGAGTTTCAAAGCCGATGATGATCAAGGCAAAGGCAGAGGACAAGACTTTGACAAATCAAAGGTAGAGTGCTTCAGATGCCATAAATTTAGTCATTATCGTTCTGAATGCTATACTAGACTACCTAATAATAAGAAAGAGAAGTCCAATTTTGTTGAGAATAAAGAAGAAGAGACTTTGTTGATGGCGGTTCAAGTTGAAAAGGAACATGATGAGCAAGATGTTTGGTATGTCGATACTGGTTGTAATAACCACATGAGTGGAAGTAAGTCTTCTTTTTCTCATTTAAATGAAGGCTTTCGTTCTATAGTCAGTTTTGGTGACAGTTCTACTGTGAATGTAATGGGAAAGGGTGACATTAGGATTAAAACCAAGAATGACTTAGTGAAAATAATCTCTAATGTCTTGTATATTCCTGCTTTGAAGAGCAATTTGCTAAGCGCTGGTCAATTGCTAGAAAAGGGTTATATTATCACCATGAAGAATGGTGCTTGTGAGATTTTTGACCCTAAAGTTGGAACTATTGCTATTGTACAAATGAGTTCAAAAAGATTGTTCCCATTAAAGATTGAGATTGATCAATCATGCTTAATGGTGGAAGTAAAAGACCCTTCATGGTTATGGCATTTTCGGTATGGCACTTGAGTTTTGGTGGATTAAAGATCCTTCAACAGAAGAATATGGTGACTGGTCTTCCTCAAATTACTGCTCCCTCTCAAGTTTGTGAAGAGTGTGTTGTTGGCAAACAACACCGCTCTCAATTTCCCAAAGGCAAGTCATGGAGAGCCAAGGAAGTTTTGGAGTTGGTTCATTCTGATATTTGTTGACCAATAAGTCCAATTTCGAATGGAGGTAAAAGGTATTTTATTACCTTTATTGATGATTATTCCCGGAAGACTTGGGTTTATTTCTTGCAGGAAAAATCAGAAGTTTTTAGTGTATTTAAAAGCTTCAAGGCTCGTGTGGAGAACGAGAAGAAGGGAAAGATCATCAAGACTCTCCGAACTGATAGAGGAGGTGAATACCGGTCTAAGGAGTTCAAAAATTTTTGTGAAGCTCAAGGCATTCGAAGAGAGCTCACAACAGCCTATACACCACAACAAAATGGTGTAGCGGAGAGAAAGAATAGAACTATTCTTAACATGGTTTGAAGCTTATTAGCTAGAGGTAGAGTACCAAAGGTGTTTTGGCCAGAGGCAATAAACTGGAGCAATCACATCTTGAATAGAAGTCCCACACTTGCTCTTCGAGATGTGACACCGGAGGAGGCTTGGAGTGAAAGAAGACCAGCTGTAAACCACTTCAGAATTTTTGGGTGCGTTGCCTATGCACATGTCCCGGTAGAAAAAAGGAAGAAGCTTGATGACAGAGGCGAGAAGTGTGTCTTTCTTGGTGTTAGTGAAGCATCCAAGGCATACAAGTTGTTTAATCCACTGAGAAAGAAGATTGTGATCAGCAGAGATGTTATTTACGATGAAGAAAACATTTGGGATTGGAATGAACAGCCTAGTCAATTCCTCTATGATAATGAAGTTGAAGAAACAACTCCAACGTCTGAAATTCCAGCAATTACTACTCCAGCAGTCGCTGAAGTTTTACCAACAACAGAAGAAAACGCCAATGCAATGACTTGCGTTCGAAAAAGGCCTGCATGGATGCAAGATTATGTGGTAACTGGAATTGATAATGATGCAATTACTCATTTTGCATTGTTTGCAGATTGTGACCCGACAAACTTTGAAAGTGCTGTCAAAGAAGCAAAGTGGAAGAAGGCGATGGATGCTGAAATTGAAGCCAATGAAAGGAATGACACTTGGGAGCTGACTGATCTTCTAGAAGGGCATAAGACTATTGGTGTAAAGTGGGTTTTCAAAACAAAACTCAAAGAAAATATGGAGGTTGATAAGCACAAGGCGAGATTGGTGGCTAAGGATTACAAGCAAGAGTATGGAGTTGACTATACAGAAGTGTTTGCTCCAGTTGCAAGGCATGACACAATCAGATTGGTGGTTGCATTGGCTGCACAAAATTCTTGGTCTATTTTCAGCTAGATGTTAAATCAGCATTCTTGCATGGAAACTTGGAGGAAGAGGTATACGTTGAACAACCCCCGGGTTATATTAAGATCGGCAATGAGCATAAAGTTTATAAATTAAAAGAGGCTCTTTATGGACTAAAACAAGCTCCAAGAGCCTGGTATAGTCGTATTAAGGCTTATTTTTTGAAAACAGGTTTTCAAAAGTGTCCTTATGAACATACACTCTTTGTTAAGATTAGAGATGGTGGGAAAATGCTCATTGTTTGTTTATATGTTGAGATCTTATATTTACTGGAAATGATAGTGACATGTTTGATGATTTTAAGAAGTCTATGATGGATGAGTTTGAAATGTATGATCTTGGTAAGATACATTACTTTCTTGGCCTTGAAGTAGTGCAATCTAATGGTGGAATTTTTGTTTCCCAAAAGAAGTATGTACAAGAGCTGTTGGATAGGTTCAAGATGCAGAATTGCAATCCTGCAAACACTCCATCAGAGTTTGGGTTGAAACTGTACAAAGATGAAGAAGGGAAAAGGTAGACATCACACTTTACAAGCAAATTATTGGCAGTTTGATTTATCTAACTGCTACAAGACCAGATATAATGTATTCAGTGAGTCTCATAAGTAGCTATATGGAGAATCCAACTGAAATGCATCTGCTAGCTGCTAAGAGAATCCTTCGTTATTTGCAAGGAACCAAAGATTTTGGGCTATTCTATAAAAGGGGTGAAAAGTCTAATTTGATTAGCTTTACTGATAGTGACTATGCAGGAAATCAAGATGATAGAAGGAGTACTTCAGGTTATGTTTTTATGCTAGGTACAGGGGCTATTTCATGGTCTTCTAAAAAGCAACCCATTGTCACTCTATCAAGCACAAAAGTTGAATTTGTTGCTGCTATAGCTTGTGCTTGTCAAGCTATTTGGCTGAGGAGAATTCTTAAAGAGTTGTAGTTTAAGTAAGCCGGAGCCACTATTGTTTATTGTGACAACAATTCTGCCATCAAGTTGTCAAAGAATCCAGTGTTGCATGGAAGGAGCAAACACATTGATGTGTAGTGGTATTTTCTAAGAGATCTCTGCAGTGATGGAGTAATCCAGCTAAAGTACTGTCCTAGTAAAGATAATCTCGGAGATATTTTTACTAAATCTCTTAGGTTGTTTCCTTCCAAAATTTGAGAAAGTTGATGGGTGTTTCTGCTATGCAGATGAATGTAAACTAAAGCTTGGAAGTTGTCAGTTCAAGGGAGGGAATGTTAGCCGTAATTTTATTAAATATGTTTTATTGGTTAAGCAGTAGTTTTATTTAGTCAATAATGTTAATTGATGATTGATTAACTAGTGAATTAATGGGTTACTGTTCAAGTAGTAGAACAGTCTTTTATAATACTTATTTAATAGACTATTTCTTATAAGTTTAATACAGAGTAAAATTTCTATTTTTCTTTTAGCTCTGATTAACATTAGCATCATAAGCAATGAATTATTTTCAGAGCCACAAATACAATTTAAAAATACAAATACATAAAATATTGAGAGAAAAAGCATAAGGCTAGCTATACCCTCTTGTAAAAAGGAGAAAGGAATTTCAAGCAAAGGCAAGATATTGAATTCAGAAAGCTGGCCACAAGGTTAATGCTCCACTTATCCTTTAGATTTGATTTAGTTCTTTGAGGCGTAACCACAGCCACAAGAGTAAAGACTAATAATATTATTGACACTGTTTGTTTTGATAGATTTATGAGGAAGACTGATTGCGAAGGTTTTACATGATTTCACTTGTTTGTTTTTGTAAAATTAGGAAGGGAATTGTCTAAAATATTCGTGGGTTAGACACCTTAGACTATTAAATACCATGTCAAAACTTATTATTTCTTTTTATAAACTTTTATCAAATTATATCATATATTATATTTATATAAATCTTTCTTTTTTTTACGTACTCTTTAAATTTTATAATATATTATTGGGTTTGTAATGATCATTTTTCATTTGTTATATACGCAGCTTTCTTTACTTCTGTTGACTTGACTGCACAACCTTCCTTAATTGGTTCCATTTTTTTTACACCTTTGCTTTTAAAACAATTTTTCCGCGGAACTAATGATAGTAGTGATTTAAATTTCATAGTTGGTTTTCATTTGTATGTGTTAATCATGCTGTACTTCACGTATAAGTTATATATGAAAGTATATATATATATATTTTTAATGTAACGTAACCTTCACTAGAAATAAATGCAGTTTTGAGATAATTAGTCTTTTATAATATATTTTAATTAAAAAATTCAATTAAATATAAATAGTTAAATATGTAATAATTATCATACATATTTTCTTATGTTGTTACATAAAATTTAAATTAAATAGTTTTTAATTTTAAATAAATTTAGTAATAGTTAACTTTTTAATTTTTCTATTCTCAAATTCTTTCCCCTTATTTACTTCCTATCCAAAGAAATTAGCTTAAGAGTCATGTCATTCTTACAATAATTTTTTAAAATACTATTTTTTTTCTTTTCCTATTTCCATAAAATCACAAGAATTATTAAATAATACCATTACTATTTTCGATCTCGACTAATTTTGATATCAAAGGTGTTAAAAAAAGTAAGAAATTAATATTATATGTCATAAAGAAATGAATATATAGTATAAATTTTAGATCAACAAGGGATATAAACTCAACTCATATTTCTAAGAGTTAAAACTAAAATAATATAATAATTTTGTCACACATATTATTAATTATCTTATTGTAATATTTTCTATTCTTTTATATGAAAGGGAATATTTTTTTCTGTTGTCTCCAGCCTTTGGTGTTCATAATATATTTCTATTATACAAACAACTTATCATATCATGGTTATTAAAAAGAAAAAAAAAATGTCTCTATTACAGTATTAATTAACAACAAAGCAACACGCGTGTTTGGTTCGGCGTCACTTGAATTAACTGCAGACATTATCAGCTTAAAGTAACTTATAGTTGCTTCTATGTTGTTTGAAAGATTTAGATGGAAATTTGCTGTCAAACGGGGACACTGCACAACCACAATATATCCAAACGCACAATATTACATTTCCACGTGATAAATGTGGGATTATCGAATGGACAATCACATATAAGAGTACAACCTAACACTTCTATGATGATGCATTATGAATTCTGATCATTTAAATTGATTAAAATTTGAATATGTAAAAGTGAAATATGGGATAAAATAATTATATGATGAAAAATTAAAAACAAAGATGTAAAAAACTTCAATGTTACCTTTTTGGTAAAAATTCTAAATTGATTAATATTATCTGTTTTGAAAGTACTATTAATTCTTTTTATTCATAATTTATTCTTACATTACATTAATGTTAATAAATTTTGAGTATTATTCCGCGTATCAAAGTAAAATATTCATGAATGGAGTGAAATTATTTCAATAATTTGTTTTTGAATAATTAGTGATATTTTTGTGTATAAAAATCTTAAATTATAGTCATTTTGGAATGAAGAGATTATTTAAAAAAAAAACATTATAATTTTATACCAATAGAATACCTCTATCGTCAAATGTTTAATTTATAGTGATATATTATATGAATGTACTTGTATTGGCCTTTCAGCATTTTCCACGTGATAGAGACATTTGGATATCTTTTCAATTATATAGTGGCTGGTGTTAGAGGGAGAACCAAATTAAATTAGGAGAAAGAAAATAGTCCCGCTTAGTTTGATGTTTAGTTTGTAAAATACGTACACGTATTCTTTGTTTGAATAGAAAGAGAGTTATGGTTATAAACTATTTGAATTTTAATTGACTCAGATTATTTAAATGTAATTTTGATTAATTTAAAGAAATATTTTTGTGAGTCTTTTAACCACTAATTAATCTTAATTAAATTTTTTTTGTTTATTTTTATGTAAATATTATGAATAAACCAATAATCATCTTAAAAATTACTTTTAAATAATTCAGTTAACAAACTAATTAAATATAACAACATATTTTAATAAATTTATTTTTTATTATTATATGTGGTATGATTCTTAATTTTTTATTCTTGATAATCTTATAAATTAGTTCTTTCGCGTATATTTATAATTGATACATACGATGATCTTGCCCTGTTCGACTAAATAGATTATCAACATGCCGAGTAACAGGGTAGTGGCACGTTAAAGTTTAGGGACTGTCGCCCCCAATTTTATATATATATATATATATATATATATATAATATTAAATTTATTTTATATATATATATATATATATATATTAATTTATATATATATATATATTAATAATAAATATATGTAAATTTATATATAATTTATATATATATTAATAATAAATTTATATATATATATTAAGAATAAATTTTAATCCTCTCAAATTCATTTTAATCCTTAATCTAAAAGAAATTATTATGTGATTAATAAATGTTATCATTTTTAAAAAAAAATAAAAATAAAGTAAAATTAAAATAATAATAAAATTTTTAACTCCTTCCAACCTTCAATCTTGGCTCCATTCCTGCCGAGTAGGTCTTGAGGCTTTTAGGATAGGATGTTTGGAGTTACAACATTATTTTTTAGTCTCTATCTCTCAACAAATATATTTAGTAGCCTATGATGTATATGTAAGTTTACAAATCCTAAAAAGAATTAATGTGTTCTCTCATGGGCTGTATTTGTCTCAGTTGTAATCTTCTTTTCTCTCATATGTTCTACACATGTTACAAGATATATGATTTTAGAGTCATAAAACATCATCTTCAACCAAGACCGAATTCAGTTCTTTCAGCACTCATGATGATGTTATTTTATAAAAAATATCATGAGATAAAAGTAGAGCAAAATTTTAAAAATGAAAAAATAAAAGGAATAAAATAATAATTTACAAGTGAGTTTAAATAATAGTCCCTTACGGAAGTAAAATCGTTAGCCCAAAGTCTTTTTGATTTTCAGTTTAAATTTACCCACTCAAACTAATTCACGAGACTCATGTATGAGTGAAACCCCTTGTAACAACTTTAATGACACATGATATCTCCAATCAATTAACCAAACATAAATTTTCACTTTTAAAGTCATTCATAACTCTAGAAACTTCAATTTTATGAAATTATATTCAGCTCAACATTTACACCCAAACAAAATCAATTTCATAAATATTTTATAATCATGTCGAATAAATAATTAACTAAAATAACTTAATCAGAACTTTTATCTTCTTTTTTCAAATAATGTTTTATTTGTGGATTGAAAAGTTATTCCCGAAGTGGTCTGTACTTGTATTATTTGAAGACTAGTTTAACAGAGAATAAATAATAATTAATCAGCTGTTACTATTATTATTAAAGTAGTATGAAAAATATGTAGTCGTTCCCATCGCCTCTTTCTACTATGACAAGACACCTATAAATTGGAATGGTCGACCTCAAATTAGGCAGCTAGGCTTATATAATTTTATACGATAAAATAAGAAACACGTGCTTTTACCCGTATAAAGCAATACGAGTAGGTGAGTCTAAGAAGTTTCTCATCTCAAGAAAACTGAAAAGCTGTGAAGGAGATGCAACATATATTCTAAGAGTAAACAGCGAATTCATTGATATATATAACACGAGCACATTTCTAGACCTCATAAAAAGAAAAGGACGAAAGAAAAAAACCAATCACATTTGTTTCAACGTGGGATTATTCAAAGTCTTTTCTGGCGCTTAGAAAATTAGATGATTATTGAAAACAATGGTTTTGTCTTCTCACACACGTGAATGCGATTTTTCCAATAATAATGGCACGTGAATTATTTTGTTTACAGTGACGCTTGCTTCGTCGTTATTAATGATTGATATGTCTATCAGGTTTAAACATGTTTTTATCCAACGTTTTTTTTTACTGATTTTTCTTTTTTAATGCTTCACTCCGTGTACGTGATAAATAGTTATTTATAAATATTTTATTAAAATATATTTATTTGAGTTTATTTATATTTTATATATAATGTTTTTTTTTTCATATTTTCATTTATCTTTTTAGTCTAGACCTTTTTTTTATTTTCAGTTTTTTATTTTTACCAAATTTGATTTATTTTTTGCTTTTAAGTATGATCTCATAAAAACTAAATAAAGAATGACCGTGGAGTGCAAGTACACATGTATATTTATTATATGATTTTAATGTTAAGGAGACCAAAAGGAACATTCAAATGATTTATTGATTTAATTAACATAAGTGGTTCATTAATTTAATTACTACCTGATATTATGCATGAAAGAGGATGATAAAATTTTATATGAATAGAAATTAAGTTTCACAATTATTTTCGTATAAAAATTCATTATCATAATGGGATTCGAATCTACAAAGACATTATATCCGTATCAAAAGTAAAATAAGATATATAAATTTACGTGAACTAAAAGTAAATAATAAATAGATGTTAGGAATTAATAACAAAAATTAACGAAAGTAAAAATATAAATTTTTTTAATAAATTGTAAGTGAAGCCAATCAAATATTTGGTCATATATTGCCACGTAAATGTTTTTTTTTTTGGAAAATCTATTTAAAAATTAGCATCGTTTGATCAATACTCTTCATGACCCAGTGATGACTGAACCTCAATGTAATTTTAAAAATGCAACGTTACTATCAAATGTCAAGAATCATGTAGGCGCATATGGAACAACATCCAATTATATATTTAGCTATTTATGCACCTTACAAGTTACATCGAGAGGACTGAAGAGAGCCCCGTAAGTATTGTAGCATATTTTTTGTTCGTACAAAAGTGAAGCATGTGGTTTCAGTTAACTCTAAAAAAGATAAGATGGCATCACGCATGACTCACGAGTTTATTTTATTTTACTTTTTTGCTTTGAAGTAGTTGTTTCATGGTAATTAATTAAGTAGTTGTTGCCTAGTTAAGTTATAACATGGAATAAAGTCCTTGGTGATTTCTACGTACACGTAAACTGCATAAAGGTTAATTGTATAGAGACGGAGAACAAAGATGATTGGCATGATTTTGATGTGTGCCCGTTGAAAGACATACTCATCCTTTGGAGTGATTAAGTAAAACACATTTATGTGTGAGCAATATTGGGTTATTTATCTGTCTCTTGATTACAATAGAATATTAAAATCGTCAAGTAATAATTATTTAGGAATGTTATCAATTTTATAAAAATAATAATTAAATTAGATAATTAAAAAATTAATCAGAAGAATATTAGAAAAAGTTTTATTATTTATCAAGTATCTAAAACTAATATGGAAAGATTTAAAGTAATTTGAATTCTAATTTTATCACTAATCTCTCTAATATTTTTTTCTAATTATTCCTATTATTTTACAATGAATAATCGCCTCTCTCAGAATTACTTACACTTCCTAAATTGACTTGATTAATTAATCTCTTAACTTAAATTAAGTCAATTAGGGATTATGTCCTGTGAATCTAGGATAACTGTGAGGTTAGGTTACACCACCCTCTACCCTTATCTCTAAGGCTATAGTTAAGTAATGGTTATTTCCCTAATACCACTTAAGTTTTTTTTTTCTCAAAATCCCCTAGGTTTACTTTTAATTCATTAATGATCAATTAATAAAAAGCATTAAGAGTATAAGAAATAATTGACAATTATACAACTAAATAACATCGAGAATTATATTAGGAAAGATTAAGAATACATTGTTCTCCCAATCAATTGGAGATTTAGTTCATGATACTAAATATCACAACACAAAGATAAATAAAAGAGAAATAATACATAGACAAGATTCCCGAAAGGATCCTAATCGTGGCGTGCTCTTCTCTTTCTCCCATGCCAAATGTCGCTCTCTTGTTCCCAATCTCTAATTCCTCGGAATGGTGAATTGCAAAAAGTTTGTTTCCCGGTCGGTGTGTTCTCAAATGTGAATAGGATCTCCTTATTTATAAGTGTTTTGCTAGGCTTGAGTTTGTGACACACTCAACTCACGCGAGCTGTGGGGTAAATCATGCAAGTTGATGTTACAAATGTGAGTCTTGGCTCTTCTGGGAGGCCAACTCGCGCGAGCTGTAGTTCACGTCGTGCGAGCTATAAGCCAGTTCGCGCAAGTTGTAGGCGAGCTATACGCCAGCTCGCGCGATTTGTAAGTGAGCTATAGGTGAGCTTGCACGAGCTGTAGGGGAGCTATAGGCGAGCTCACACGAGCTGTAGGCGAGCTCACGCGAGTTGCGTTCTTCTACACTTTCTCTCCTTATTTTATTACTTTTAAGCATGAAACACTTAAACAAACCATCAACACGTTCTTTAACATAGTGTTGCAATTCAACGCATTTAACAACTGTTTTGGCTTGCTTAACATTGATTAATGGACAAATTCTTCGTTAAAAAACGTATGTCGATAACTCACTTTTACGAGTTATCACACATATCTTGTGAGAAGCTAGACATTCTTAAAATCTAACCTTTGCATGTTATTTTTTTAATAATTTGGTATCATATATTCATCTTTGTTAAGGAATTTTTGTAGGCGCCATAAATGTGCACTTGAACTATAACAAGTGATTGCATTTCAGTTCAACCTCTTTTGTTTATTGAGCTTGTTAGTAACCATCACAAAATCACCATCATTATTTCTCATTTTTAGTCTTCATTAGTGTTTTACTTTTACTTAAGGATAAAAAAGTGTGTAAATTTTGGGGAGGTTTGATAAGTTTCAATTATGCTTGTTTTATATTACAAAATTTAGACACCTATTTTCTTCTTTTGAATTATACTTTTGTTTTTATAGTAAAAATAGTTCAATAATAATAAAGTATATATGCTTTCTAAAATTTAAATTCAAAGTTTTATCTAGCTAATATTTATGTCTTTTACCTTCAAAAACTCAAGAGAAGTTGATCAGGCAAGTTTTGTAGCCATAGAGAAATTAATTGGTGGTGGAGGCAAGTCACCCTACATTGAGCGTCACCTTATTTGTACACTTAGTTTCGACCTCCAAAGCCAACCAACTTCACTAGAACCTCACGTTGAGCGCCAACTTTGGCTCACGCTCAACATGGAGCTCTAGCGAGTCCTCCTCTTTTAGAAGGAAAGTTTATGCTGAAAGTCAACTCTAGTTCACACTTAGTATAAACATTTAAAGAGTCTTTTTTCTTAAAGGCAAGTCCTGTAAAAGATAGAACACAAGAAGGGGGGTTGAATTGTGTTACAAAAAAAATTATTCCTTTCATCTGTGAGTTTAAATAGGTTCAGACGAAATAATGTTAATCTTTAAAGGTTGATTTTAATGAACAGACGTTATAGTTTGATTATCCATGTTAGTCAAACACTTAATAAAACAAATACACAAGTATTTTTATACTGGTTCGTCTATGCAAGACTACGTCCAATTTACCTAGTAACAATGAGTTTTCACTACAAACCGTGAAAGGGTTACAAGTATTATTTGCGTCCAACCACTTCTGGCTATAACACGATATTCTTTGAACACAGCCTTCGCAGGCTAAACAACAACGGTATTCTTTGAACAACCAGTCTCCTCAGGCTAAGACACCACACAAGTGGATTTGAAAGAGTTCTTTAAAAAAGAAAGTTTCTCTTCCGCAGAGAGGGTTTTACAATGAAGAGCAGAAGTAACAGAGAGCGAATTCACAATAAGATAGAATATTGAAGCGTGTTCGTCAACTGAACTTTGAAGAAGCGAAGTCTTTAAATAGGCAAAATCTTCAGATATCCGTTAGACACAGAAGAAAGCCGTTGAACATTTTTCAAGCGAAGTCCAAAAATGTGTCAGAGAGTACTTGAGTGATTGATGGCGTGTGTAGCGGATTTAGATAGCGTGTGCAGTACTTTTTCTGACTTGTACAGAGACTTTGACAAAAAGGTGAGGACATTTTCGAGTTGTATATGTAAGCGCGAATCCCCATACTGATCTTGGATGCTTCTAATGAATACTTCTTAAGATTTGAAATCTTGGCGCGAGTGACTCATACTTTGCTTCACTTCTTTGGCAGACGATGAACTTCTTCACTCTTAAGAGTTTTCGTCTTAGCCTATTGTCTGATGACTTGACTTGAGACAGACGAATGACTTCAACTCTGAGGGGTCATCTTCCGTCTGTGCTCGTTGCGTCTGACTTGATGTTCCGTCTGTCTTGTAATAATCAAAACTTTAGAGATGTTAATCATCTTGATCTAACAAGTCCATACTGAGCGCTAATTCTAGCTTACACTCAGTGTGTATCTTTAGAGAAGTACCCCTATTTCATCTATAAACGATGCTCTATGCCATATGATTCAAGCTTAACGTGATCCTTGTGATGATTTTGGCTTGAATAACGGTGTTAAGCATAACACACACTTATGCTTAGTGCTAGAAGATGCTTAACACTTAACACAAGGGTTTTAAAAGAAAATTTGACTTGAAGAAAAAAAGATATTTAATACACTAAATAAAACTATGTTAGGGTAGAGAAATAGACTTCTAAGCTTTCTCATGCTCCTATTATGTTGACTTCATTTCTTCTCCATTTTCTATGCTTCTCATGATTATAAGTAGTTAATTTCACCCTTATTGCAAATAAATATAACTAAACTAACTCTTATGTAAGTATTATTTGTTATTTATTCAATATTAAATCCATGTTATTATTCTTCTTCCATGCTTAATGCATGCACTAGTGGATAAAAATGATTTAACATCACCTCATTTACATCGGTTATACTATAAATCGATGCAGACAATTTTTTTTTTACGTCAGTTAACTAAAAAACTGACGTGATTTTTTAAATGCATGTTGGTATTTTTGGCAACCAACGTATTTTTGTCAATCCATGTCGGTTCATTATATAACCGATGTGGAATACCATTGAATCAACGTTGGTTAAATAAATAATTGATGTGGTTTTTTGAATCTTATAACATAACCATTGTGGAAAACCTGGCCTAATCCTTTAATTGTGCCTAAACAGTAAACACCAAATAGTCATCCTTTCAAATTCGCATATCTTTTCACACATTCGCATATCTTTGAGTTGTCGCTCTCAAGTCACTGCCCCATTCTCAGCAGTCATGCGTTGTCGTTAGTATGTTCACATCCTCATTAGCACTATCATGATCGTCGTTCATCCTCGTGCGCATGTTCCCGTCGTCGTTAGCATGTTCTTGATTGACTATTGTTCGTCCTTGCATTCTCATCCTCCTTAGCACGTTCTCGGCTATTGTTCGTCCTCGTTAGCACGTTCTCACTTCTCACTTAAGGTTTCTCTATTATCATTTTTGTCCCACCATTGAAGCGTTTATGAGTACCCAATTCTCTTCCTTGCTCTTCTCCTTCATGTGTCTTTTCCTTTTCTTTGTTTTCTTACGCCTCTCTTCACACTTCAGTTTTCTGCTTGCACATTATTCTCTCTACCTTAGGATTTCACCCCATTCCGGTTTTGTGGTTATGGTTTTCTTGCCTTTTGCTTCCAAACTCTATTTCACTAGGTTAGTTGCATGACAATAACTTATTGTTGTCAAACTTTGCTTCATTTGGTGTGGTATAGATAGATAGGAATCATGTTAGCTTCTATCCGTGTGTTGGATCGAGCGCTTACCACTAGACCAAAAGCTATAGCTATTAGTAAGGACGCAACTCTTTCTACTTAAGAGCGTAACAGCTCAAGCGCTACGAGTCGACTATGACTTGACCTACCCTGGCCTCCGCCATGAGACAATTGATGTATACCCACAACACCGTATTAGATAGTTTAAATTAAATAGTGTGTTTGTATATGCATGTTTGGCATTGTTTAATTAAGTTACTGAAAGAAGAGGATGTGAGAGAAACTAAGAGAAATTATGTGTGTGATGTATTTAATTAATTTATCTAGGAAATAGAAATGAAGGATAAAATTGGTTCACTTGAGATTAAATTATGCTTTTGTTTCTTCTTATTGCCTTGTTATAGACTTTGTAATGTATGAAAAACATGTTTTCTTGCCAATTATGTACTGTTAGTTAAGTTTGGTTGATTTCTTTTATGATATGGTTACATTAAGCATCTTCATCTTTATTTCTAGTGCAGAAGCTCTACCTTCACTGTTGTCTTGTTCTCGTGTCTATTTTCACTCTTTATGGAGGTCTTGTCAAAGCAACCCGTTTATTTGCCCTTGTTGTCATAGAGATACATTCTTTATCTCTAGAAACATGTTTTTATTAGCGTTTGGATTGGAATTTCCAATTGGATTAGTTGGGTTCTGAATCTAAATTGGTTTAAATTATGCAATTCTAATTTGGTTAGCTTAGGTTCTAAATATGGGTTTATGGGTTAGCTTACATTCTGTATTTCTGATTGAGTTAGTTTGAGTTCTAATTATGGGTTGGTTGGATTTTGAATTTTCAATGGAGTTGATTTGGGTTTTGATTATAGTTTAGCTTGGATTTTGAATTTCTAATTTGGTTGGTTTAGAGGCTTTCTCTATTTAATTTGAAGGTTTTGTGTGATTTAATCAAGTATATAATTTACCATTTCTTCATGCATGTGGCACCATCCAATCATACCATGGGACAAATTTGCAATAATTTAAATGTGCTAAATATAATTTAGATAAATAATTATGATATTTTGTTTTAAAAACACAAGTGGAACTATTGACACTTAATATGATATAAAGTCGGGTTTTATAATTATAAATAGTTGGTTAATTAGATAGGTTGAACAACCTAAGCTAGTCACATTATGGATAAAAATAGTATTGTAGTTTTTAAAAAATAAGATGAACACTTTTATTTTGTTCACCTATTTTGTTATTAATATTCAGAAACCATTAGATACTAGAAAACATAAACATAAAAAATAGATGTTCAATACTCTAAGAATGCGTCAAATCCATTCTAAGAATGCGTCAAATCTAGTTGATGTCATCTAAAACACTTCACCATTTTTTTTAATTAAAATAGGAGATCATAATTCATGGATCGAATCTAGATAAATAAAAGTCATATCAATAAAGAGTATAGTAATGGAGTTGGAGAATTCTTAAGATTTGTTCGGCTGAATGGAAAAATCATCTGTGAAAAATATTTTTGTTCATGTGTTTATTGTTTAAATCAAATCTGACAAGAAATCGAAGAAATACATAAACATCTATTTATGTATGAGATTATTAGAATTTATAAAATATGAACATGGCACGATAACATATTACACATGCCAACTTTGTCACAGATAAATGATGAGGATGTAGGAATGAATGATTGATTACATAGAATGTTTTATCACGTTGACCAAGATTTTTAGAGGCCACATTTATATGATTATTTGAAAAGTGATTTAGAATATCCATTATATCTAAGGTGCACCAATTTTACTTAATTGTTTAGTAGTCTTAAGATTGTTAAATATCAAGGCAAGAAATGGATAGATAGATAAAAGTTTCATTGAATTATTGGAGTTGTTGAAAGAAATGTTTTTAGAAGGAAACACATTGTTTCATCGTAATTATGAGACAAAAAAGATTCTATATTCATTGGGTATGAAATACAAAAAGACAATGTTACAATATTGAAGTCATTGTATGAAGAAGTATTTTAAAATGGACAAAAATATTTATGTATAGTGAAAGATATTTATATCTTAATAAACCTTGTAGTTATTTTATAGAAACAATTATTTTATAAATGATTAATGTCAAGGTTGTATTGTGGCGTTGAAGTTAAAGTTAAACAACTATTTTAAATGACCAACATTAGAAAATTTTACTCCATTATGTTTTTATTAATTTTTTTTATGTTTCGATATGGTATAGATTGTCCTTGAATTTAATTATTTCTGTTTTTTATGTTTTATTGATAAATAAAATTGAAAAAGTTAATATTAAACTTGGAATAATTTATTATGATATTTAAATTCTTATGCCTCTAGAACTCTAATTTTAATTAGAATAATATATAAGTTAATATTCGATTTTTACATGTAAATGTTTTTGTTAGCACAAGTGGCTATTATATTAATTCTTTCGTACAGGTGCATGCAGAGAATACTTAGGATGTACTTTATGGGATATACACCAGACTTCTTTATATATATATATATATATATATATATATATATATATATATATATATATATATTATCCATGTGTGACTACTTTCTTTTCACACGATGTTAGTTATTTATGTTTTCTATTCATTAATTGTTTTTTTTTAAAAAAAAAATTCTTTTATAATAATGATAGACACAAATTAAATAAGAATTTCAAGATTATTTCATTAAAATCAGGATGTTAGAGAAGGCATGAAGACGATGCTATCGAGGAGATTTTATACCATGTATGTACATAAGAAGGTGTGATGGCCTATGATAATACGTTATAAAGAATTCAGATAAATAATTTTACATTGACTTAGGATTTAATTATATCATTAAAGATAAATTGAACTTGTATATCTGTGGTGGACAGTAATCTGGGAGTCGAAGTTCCACGACAAATAATTCGTTCTTATTCATGACTTTATTTAAAATAGTAGTAGAAAATCGTCCCCTACAAAATCTTATTAAATTATTAATATTATGAAAAACAAAATTACTCACATTTGAAACCTCAGACTGTGTAAAACTAAATTTAAAAAATAATCCTATATTTATGTTGTGTTCGCTGTCCATAACTTTAGTAAAAGGTATTTAAAATAAAAAATTTAACTAGTACGAACTCGTGTTGAAATTCACTTTCTTTAATGAAATGAATTTAAAATTGCATCTAATTGGTACGATTTTTAAATATATTTGCACCAATTCAATAGAAAAACTCTTAAAGGATTCCTCAGGCATTAAATTCAGCTTTACAACATACACATTGAAACTAATGTAATTCATGTACCCCGCTGCTCCAATAACCACCAGAGAAACTAAAAAGGACTCACGTAATTGAATATAATTGAGACCACTACAGTTATTTTAAGTTAAACTTTTAATTCGGTCCACGTGAAGTGCAACCAACCCATTTGTAAATTAAACTTCAACTTTGAATGAAATAACTCCGTTAGTTGAGAAATACTAAAATCAAATATAATTGTTCACGATGATTAAGGAAAGAAAACAAAGAAAATGTTTGGCATAAAAAAGTGTACATACAGTTCCATAAGGACACGAAATCACGAAGACAATCATATAATCTTTTACCTAGAATAAAGCAAGAATTTTGCAGCGCCAACCAATACATAGAATCATGGTCGGATTTTCTCTAACGTGCCACATTAAAAAATCTATTCGTCAAGCTTTCCACATTATTTTTTTGCAGTGGAAGATTGCAAAAGTATATTTTGGTTGGTCGTAACATTATTTTAATATTTTTTGAGGGTCCATTGATATTTATAGGCATATTAGTTCTCTTTCAATATTTCCTTTTCTTACTGATCAAATTTGGAACTCCTCACTGTATTCTTGAAAAAATTGATTTTAATTAGACCAATCACTTATTTAGTCAAAGCTTTCTACATATATATATATAAAACTCACATTTTTCATTTTTCACTTTCATATCTACCAATTGGTCACATGGACTATCTAAGACTTATTCTTCTACTCTTCCTGTTCCTACCCACCTACTTCTCTTTCTCATTTGAAATTTCTTCAAACAACAAGGAATTTTCTAATCAAAGTTCTTCTCTGAAGCAGCAGATTCTGGGGCTGGCTAATACTCCTAGCACAGTGAAATGGATGAAGAGAATAAGAAGGGAAATCCATGAGTACCCAGAACTTGCATACGAAGAGTTCAAAACAAGTGCTATCATAAGGCGTGAACTTGACCAGTTGGGTGTTTCTTATACATGGCCTGTGGCTGGGACTGGTGTTGTTGCAAAAATTGGTTCTGGGCCCCCTCCTTTTGTTGCTCTTAGAGCAGACATGGATGCTTTGCCAATTCAGGTTAGTGTTACTCTTTTACAAACCAAACATAGTATTATACATATGTTTTTTGTTAAGGTCTAAAAAACTCTAATATTATTATTCAGTTATTCACCAATACTCAAGTGTATGCATACGTGATATAAAATATCTCTACAAATCTTTGACAAGTTAGTCCTAAAAATCTGCATAAAATATGTCATATATGTTACATAAGAATATGTTCATAATCAGGGATATGATACATGTGCACTTCTGTTTTTATCAGCTTTTATGGTTCTGGGTCTTTGTTCGGTTTCTTATTTGGTTCTTCCTAGCTTTATCTCCTTTGATGCTACATGGACACACATGTTGGACACTATTAGTATGTTTTCTGTTTATGGATACATAAAGCTCTGGCTGATTTTAGCTATTTGATTTTCTATTTTTTTGAATTGTTCTTTAGAAAATGATTCTAATAAACTAGTTATTGGTCCTAGGTGGACAAAAATTGTAAAAGAAAGGGAAAACAAAATTATTGTGATGTTTTATTGTGTTTAGAATCCTCTTGAGTAGGGAATTGGTGTCTGGTTATTCAAGAACAACATGCCGCAGGTTGTTTATACTGTTCCCAAATAAAATAAGAATCAGAAAGCCTCTTCTATTGATTTTGAAAGAGATTGTAAAGAATCTGTTAGAGAAGGTAAAAAAAGGAACAGTGCCAATATAATTAGTAAAAGGGTCAGCTAAGCACAACCTGGAGTACTATTTGGGTATTGAAAAGTTGTGTCTAACCATAAATTTAATTTAAGATCTGTACTGAAATTCTGACCTTACCTTAAATGTTGTAACTAAAGGGTGAAACCAATTAATTTCCTTTCACAACTTCTACAGGAATTTGATTTTACTATCATCTTCTTACTCAGTCCCACCCTACTGTTGTTCTGCTCAGGCTTCTAATTTGTTTTTCATTTTTATATTTCTAGTGATTCATTTATGATAAAGTAAGATAAAGATTCCGATCATTTGATATGGATTATGTGGACTGTATGGTTGATGACGAATTACTTTTTGATCCTTCGGTCCAATATAATGATTTAATTACTATCTTGGTCACACAAAGTCAAGAGAACATAGCCGGTGTCCAGAATATTTTTCATTCTTAAAGAATCATGTTTTGAGGGAATTATGTGTTTTCAAGTTTTAGTGGGAATATTTTAGATGTACTAAACATACTCACATCATTCCCCCTTGGTTTATAGGAAACATGACTTTCATTGTGCTAATTGCCTCCCTCATATTCCCACCCTCTCTCCACAATGAAAAATTTTAGTGGAAAATTTATTAAAAATTATTTTTGGGGAATGTTAGATCTGTGAAAATGTTTTTTAAATTTATCACACCAAACATGTGAATATTTGGTGGAAGGAAATTTCTACCACATCCACATTCTTAATGTAATTTCTTGAGTTTTTAATATGAGACCATGCAAGTGTATAATATCCTTTGTGTACTAATAATATCTTTCATTGTGTTTGACTCGGTAAAAATTATAATATAATTATATCAGAATGCAATATTTAAAAACATAAAAAGAAAATATTCGGTGATGAGATATAGAAATGATAAAATAAGGAAACGATTAAAAAATAATGAGAAAGATAATTTAGAAAAACAAATTGAATTTAATCTATGCAAGTTTCCATGACAAGGGGATCAGAAAGATTTCTTGTTGAGTCAATTTACCTATTATAATATTTTATTTGGGTTTTTTTTTTTTAAGGCAAATTAGTATAGAGTAACTTCTGTTTCCTCTCCTGATACAAAGATATATATAACTGAATTGACTGCTTCTTTCTATAGTGTTAATTCATTTTATCCTTAGATGTTTAAATCTACTTTCATGATTTAAAACATAAGTTCATTTTCTATAGTTCTAATATTTATGTTCACATTTTTGTTCTTCCCTAGGTGTTTATAACTACGAAAACATGGTCAAACACTTTGCACAAATATAGTTAAAGTAATAAAAAGGAACACTAATTGAATACAAAAATAGTTAAAGTAATATCAACAATTAAAAATCTATGGCAAAATGAATTCTAATAACAGCAAAATACATGCAAACCTACGTAAAATACGATACATCACTTAACAGACTTTACAACTCTTCAGTGAGTGTGTTCTGTGACACAAGCATCTAATAAGGAGGGGCATAACATTTTTTACCAATGCTCTAGTATCCTAGGACTAATTTGGCAAGTAACTGATGGTTAGATTGAAATATGGCTGTCAACAGGAATTGGTTGATTGGGATCATAAGAGCAAAGTAGATGGCAAAATGCATGCTTGTGCGCATGATGCACATGTCACCATGCTCCTTGGTGCTGCAAAGATACTGAAAGAAATGCAAGACTTGTTGCAGGTAAAGCGGAATTGGAAAAATGAACATTAGGATTGTTATATATATATATATCTTTCTGTCTATGAAAACTTATTCATTTCACTTGCAGACCACTGTTGTTCTAATATTCCAACCAGCTGAGGAAAGAGGCACAGGTGCAAAAGACATGATCAAAGAACATGTTCTTGAAGATGTAGGGGCTATTCTTGGATTGCACTTGGCATCAGAGTATCCCTTAGGTGTTGTTGCATCACGGCCTGGAGAATTTTTAGCTGGGTGTGGTAGCTTCAAAGCAAAGATCAATGGAAAAGGAGGTTTAGCAGGAGTTCCCCAGCATTGTTTTGATCCAGTTTTGGCTGCTGCAACATCAGTGGTTAGCTTGCAAAACATTGTTTCAAGGGAGGCAGATCCTTTAGATTCTCAGGTGGAGTGAAATTCTCAAATTCAATAGTATAAAAAAGCATTGCCAGATGAAACTTTTGGCGCATTAATTAGTATGTATGTCTGATTCTCTCTGATTTGTTAGTTCTACAAAACTTTATACATAGATCTTAATTTGGCAGGTGCTTTCTGTGGCCATGATCAATGCAGGGTCTGCTCATGACATCATCCCGGATTCAGCTACATTTGGTGGTACTTATAGAGCATTCAGCAAAAAGAGCTTCTATGGGCTTAGGACAAGGATAGAAGAGGTAATTGTCTAGTTATCAGCATCCCATTATAGCTTAAAAAAAATATAAATATTTGATAGACAACTGCAATACGCAAACAATCAGACAACTAGTTATAAAGTGTGAAGAAAGAGAAATATGATTTATATATATTCTGTGAATGAGTTGGTTGATAAATTATAAAGTATAAAGAAAGAGAAATATATATATATATATATATATATATATATATATAGAGTTAGCTTCAAAGTAAAGTTGATAGATGTAGGATTGAATATATCATTATATTTTTATTGGTATTCACACTAGCTTCTGAATCACATTGAAATATCAGCTACGTGCTTGTAGGTAAATGTTCACATGTTTGATTTCACATTAAAAAAAAAAAAAAATTCTTGGTCTAAAATCGATTTAGAGATGAATAAAACTAGTAATCTTTGTGTTGGATGAAAATTTTATACTCAATTTTCATATTAACTTGTTTTGAAATAAAATTATCAAAACATAAACTACGTCATTTTAAATTACATTTTAACCAAGATCAATTTTGCAAACACTCACCCAGTGCACCTTGTTTCAAGGTTTGCTCTCTCTGTGTATGAGTTCACTGTAAAAGCAAAATTAAAGATATGAAAAGATTGCTCAAAGTGGATTTTCATTTGTGTGACTTGTTTTGGGCAGATTGTTAAAGGGCAGGCAGAAGTGCATAGGTGCTCTGCAGAAGTTGAGTTCTTTGGTAATGAACATCCTACAATCCCTCCAACTACAAATGATGATAGAATATACCAACTAGTAAGGCAAGTCTCAAGTAAAATTGTTGGAGAAGAAAACACAGAACTAGCTCCCCTCTTCACAGGGAGTGAAGATTTTGCATTCTACTTGGAAAAGGTACCTGGTACATTCCTTCTTATTGGTTTACGTAATGAGAAGAGTGGATCCGTACATCCTGCTCACAGTCCTTACTTTTTTGTTGATGAAGATGTTCTTCCCATTGGAGCTGCAATACATGCAGCATTTGCTCTTTCATATCATTCATATTCAACAAATTCTTACTTTTTCTGATGCATATCTTCCACTTGTATCTTAAAAGAATTAGTAGTTCAACGTTATTCTTGAGTTTTGATTCATAGATACTTCTGTATATCATACACTTCCTAATATTTTTTTTATTATTATATTATATATTTTTTAAAAAATGTAAAATTAGAAGACACATCTAATATTACTAGTTTTAATAGAAACTCTTCAATATTATACTATCTATTACATCTATATCCATTAATAACTTTCAATGTACTGAATTTGCCCTCATTTCATACTGCTACGGCATTTAGTCAAATTAATACATACAACTTATATTCTTGATTGAAAAGCATCAAATATCTAGATATTTAGGAAACCTACTGTCATAAGTTAGCTACTAAAGAACAAAAATAAGCTACATGGCACTTAAATATCCCAATCAAATATCTTATATTGATTGATCCAGAATAGATTTTTAATAATACTTTAATAATTATACTACCCTAATAACTCTAATAAATAACCAATCAGTCACTCCATTCACAAAATATCTATTATCTATGTATTTCTCTTTCTTTACACTTTGTATGTATATGTATTTTTTTTTTCTTCATATTTTATAACTGATTGTTTAGTTATCTGCGTATTGCAATTGTTTACCAAACATTTTTCATAATTTAGTTCCTATTGTATCATTGTTTCTAAGAGTTGATATTGGGCTCTTACACTCAACCACACTAGAAACTTCTGTAAGTAGCCATTTTTAAAACATAGACATCTAACTCTCGTGTCAATTATTACAAATTTTTTGTACAAGCTTGGTAAATCTTTCCTTCACTCACACACATTATGCTTATTTTGGCTGACTTGGGAAGGAGAGATATAGGAAGGAAGGATTTAAGGGGAAATGTATATGAATTATTGTTTAAAAATTAAATAGTTTTCTACCATATATATATATATATATATAAAATGATAATCTTTTGTTTAAAAATGTAATAGAGTAATTTTTTAATTGATATAAAAACTCTTATAATTTATTTGTTTCTTTTGTCTTTTGTTTGTGCTCGTGAAGAGAAATTTTGTCACTTGTTTCCTTTTTATTTCTATACATTAAAACAATATATCATATTCACTTTTGTTGTGCTTTGTTTTATTTTTTTTTTGGTAGATGATTGATTTTTGGTGTTTACTTGTCGTCTTATCGTTTTTAATTTTAAGGAATTATTTTATAAATATGATTTTTTAGAATTATATTAAAATATAAAAAAAAAATTATACATATTTATTAATATCTAATTAACTTTTATTATGCGAAGAACTTTTATCCACCATTCTTATTATTTTAAAAGAAAAATAAGAATGATATTATCTTTGAATTTAAACATTTTATAGTTTATATTTTTAAATTTTATAATATCTAGATTTAGAATGAAAATTTAAATATCATTTTTAACCTCCTATGATTAGAAATAATATTAATAATCTATGTTATTCAATCTGGATCTTATAACCTATGCTTCCATCCTGATTTATATGGCAATAAGAATTGGAGGATAAAGTTTTGTGTGACAAGAGGAACTCAACTTGGGCACGATTAATTTTGTTCAGATACAACCACCAACATGCGACATGAGACATTGGAACTAATTAATGTTCTTTGGAAGAACACAACACCTGTTAAACAATTATACGAAAATAACATTAGTTCAGTGATTTTGGCCGAGTGCTTGTGATGGTCCCTTACTCATCAATCGCTTTCAAAATTTCATGTTGAAACACAATCAAAACAACTAACATGGTGCTTTTGATTGGCGACTCAAGCATAGGGATTTCTGTATCCTTTCATGTTAAATGTTCGATTATGATTTGTCATCAGTTCCCTTTTGAATAGAACTTGTCAAAGGAAGAATATGCACTAAAAAATAATATTGAAGAAGAAAGTACAACAAGAATGACTCCAACGCCACACATGAGATGCATAACTCTAGCAGTTTGAAGGATTTTGTAAACATATTCTTGTCATGATAAATGCACATGGGATACAACAACCGAATTTAGTTTAATTTGTAAATCCTAATGAGTCACTGTCACGTGATCCTGTTTTATAAAATATACGAGTATATAATATTTTTTAAAATTATAAAAAACATAATTTTATTTTTTTAATGAGCCACTGTCATATAACTCTATTTTATAAGAAACAAATGGTATATTTAATTTTTTTCTATTTATAAAACATAATTTTTTTTAATTATATATATCCTTCAATGGACTGTCAGAGAGATAGATTAGTTTCACCAAGTATATTAGTTGAGAGCTTTTTTGATATGTTTTTAATTTATTTATTTGTGAAATAGTGGTTTATTTGCTATGCAAGGAGATATATTCGTTAGTTTATTGACCATATAAATCATTATAAGTTATATCATCAAAACATAATTACTATATAAATTATTTAATTAAATAAGTCTTTTAAAAAATGTGACATTATTAATTAAAATTAAATAGCATTACTAGTAATTAGAGCTTACATTTAGATTTGATTTGTGGTTGACTTGAATAAGCTGTAAACTGCATGTAGAATATAAGTTTCATCATCTTATCTGAATTGCAATTTTTTAAGTCTAATTTGCTTTACCTGTGCAAATTTCCTTGTTGGTATCCATAAATAATTTAATAAAAATTATTATTAATTATTATTTTTGTCAAAATAAATATTAAATAATATTTAAAACTGTCTAATGTAGATTAGTACGTAGGCAAAAAAAACTCACACAAGTTTGTTCGTACATGTACATTGAGATTTTACACACTCAAAAGTTAAAATATTCATTACATATGTAATGACTTATATTTTATAATTTTATATTTTTTAATTATCTTTGTGGTACATATTAGCCCTATTTAGCCCCAGACATTTTCTTTTTTTTTTACAATTACATGCTTATTAAAATTAAAATCATTTAAGTGGAAAGTCTTGTGAGTGAAGGTTTTGCCAGCGAATAAACCATTTTTTCTTTTAATACGTGGATTCAATCCCTACCAAACAATTTATTTTCCTTCCCTGTTGCTTTATTATCATGTTACATGGGTTAATTCAACTCAATTCATTGTTTCTTTTTGCATATGAAAAGCCATTCAACTCAGTTTATAAAACAAAATTACTAAAGAATGACATTAGGCTACTATTCTGGTAGGAGAAAGAAATAGCAACACTAATCTAAAGACACAAATTTACTAATGATTTATTTGGAGAATGATTTTGTTTTTCATATATAAAAAAATTTAGATAAGATAAAATGATCCTCTCATCAATTTTGCAAAATTAAATTCATATTTTAATCAAACATGCTTCTTATTCTTTTCCAACTAAAAGTAAGGGTATACCAATCAGGATGTTAAGTATTGTTTTTTTATTCACACTTCTTATAAATCAAATTCTGATGCAGTGTTTTTTCAAAATGATAATTGGTAATAGTTCCCTGATTTTGATAGATCTACATTGTAGATTATGCTGCACTTGAAGTGATGTTTAAGTTTTGGTTATTGCATTTAAGTGATTTTAAAATTCACATAGGCAAGAGGGGACGGCAAGCCACCATAGTATTCTTTAATCATATTTTTACTAACCTGTTAATTGAATTTTATTAAAAAATCATAATTAAAATTTCTAGAATTCAATTTTTATTTAATAAATTCTAAATAACATTTTTATAGCTTTAAGATTTTATTTGTTTTATTTATCTCTAAAATGCTCCTTAATGAGTTAATGGTTTATTTAATAGGATTAAAGGAAAGAATATAAAATGAAAAGAAAAATTTTAATTAAAATAACGTGGTATTTATCTCAATTTCTTTACCATTCCCTCTTGGATTTTTTGTCCTACTTGACACAAATTTTAATTAAAATAACTGTGGTATTTATCTCAATTTCCTAATGTTTAAGGTCATTACATCTGATGTATTATTCACTTTGTCTCTATAATGATTCTAATAATGGCAGCAAACTTGAGGATGAAACATTGGTATTGAAGGAGAGCCTAAACCTCTCTTGTCCCTTGGAAGGGGCTTGTTCCATTCTTGTTTAACTAAGGATCATATTTAGTTTGTAAGAATCATTGTCTTGAAGTAACTCATGGAGGTGCCTTCTCGTGATAATAAATCCGTGGTGGTCCATGGAAGGCTAAAACAAACAATATTGTGTGGTGATGATAACTATGCAATAAGGTTAAAATAATATTAAATAAATTTTAGTTAATAATAAAAATACATACAAATATTTACATTAAATATGTCAGTAGTTATATAATTCAAATAAGAAAAAAATTAATAGTGCATTTTCATATTTTGTTAGCATCATTTTTTAAATTTTCTTACCGTTCAATTCAATTTATTTATTTTTATTATTTTACTCTTCATTTTTCTATCATCCATTTATTATGTCCATCAATTTATCTCTTTCTCTTAAATTTTCTCTCTAGTTATCCATATATATACACCCCAAATTATGAGTGGATGTTAAGTTTTTTCCCCTTATTTTGTAGATTTATGTATTTTTACAAAAATTATGGTTATTTGAGTCTGATAAATAAAATTCCCCTTCTAAATATTTAGTACAATTAATTATTCAATCCTTGAACCTCAAGAACATTTATAAGTTAAAACAATTTCATATTAGGTAGTTGATCTACGATAGCTTGTACAACATTTCTTTTTTTTTTTCTTTTTTCTTACCATTATATATCATCTATTATTTTTATTTTTTTACAACCTATAATCTTAATTCTCTAATTAAATACATTTATATTTTTATGTTTAATTATAATGATAATAATAATAATAAAAAATTCTTCAAAATCCACGCGCACAAATCTAACACTAATACTTGTATAAGGATATGTAGGTGGAGGATATATAAGTGGGGGAGACATAATTGATGAACTATGATTACAAAGAAGATATATGTGAGGGGGAGCAGTTGTTGCAACACCCGTTTTCTTTAATTATCGTGTATTTCAATTAATTGATCAGAAAATTTATACCATCCTATCCTATTTTCACTACTCTGACCGAGAATGAAAAGAAGTAAAAATGAAATATTAGATTTTTACTGTAACATTATTCTCAACCAAAATAAAATTCTAACCCAAATATATTTATAACATTATAAACTAAAAACAAGTTTCAATCCTCCTATGAAAAATAATCAAGTGAACTTTATCATTAATTTAGAAGTGATAAAAACTCATTTGTTCCCTTTATCTCTTAATTACAAGTCTATTTAATGCTTTAGAAGTGATAAAAACTCATTTGTTCATTTTATCCTTTCATCGTGATTTTTCTCTTAAAATTGATTTCAATATAGCAACCGAACATTATAAAATTAAGTAAAACCAAATTTGACCTAACTCACGATTGGTTTTAAAACTCATCAAAATTAATATGTCTAAATAAATGGATTTAAAATAATATAGGGCACAGGTAAAGTTACCATTAATATTGTGACTCCCTCCAAAATCGGGACATAGCCACCTAGCCATTTGTAAATGGACCGCAGTGACAATGAATCACAGGAAATGGTTGTGGGGCAGTTCTGACACCCCCTCTAATAGATTCTTGGCCATTTCAAAGCAGATGAGTTTTGCATACCCTTATCAATAACATGTAGGTGAGGCCATTCATTAATTTGATGTTTTGCACATATGTCTTTCTCTGCATTTCATGCATGCATGCGACATCGTTTTAAAAGGCCATCTGTCATGTGGACAGAGCACACAAGGCCATTGCATGCCATGCTATGTTGAGAGTATTCATGGGATTTCCTTGTTGAGATCAAACTAGTAAGAACTTGCCCTGTTTATTACCAACTCTTAGTTGTATGTGTTTATAAACCAAATAAAACATGCAAATTCTTCCAATAAAATTTGCCAATTTAATAAGGATCAAACTCCTGTTTTATAAGGATACAAGTTCAAAAATAATTTATTAATAAATAATGTATAAATATTTCTTATAATCACTTTAAGGTCTATCTTAATTTTGGTGAGTCATCAAAATCTAATTCACCTCAATTTTTTATATGAAAAAAAAAAACATACAAACTCTAAACATTCGAGAAGAACTAAAAATAGGACTCTTATTAAATTGAGAAAGTATGTATTGTATAAATTATAAGAAAATGTAATAAAATTTAAGTAATACAATTTTAAATATTCAGCTAATTTTTTTTTTTCATTTTTTAAACATTGGGATTCTCCATTTACCGTAAATAGGATAAGATGGAAAAATAACAATACCACATGTTCTTATTAAATACTAAAAAAATCCTTTTAATGCATTGTTGAAATTAATGGTGTGGATTGTGAATGAATTAAATTCTACCTACTTCCATTTTCGATGTACACAGCCTAAAAGTTATTCACATCAACAACAAAAGGAGAGGGCGTTATTGTAATTGCAATAGGAGAATCAATAATCAATCACAACAGTACTATAAAATGTCTCTCTCCCTTCAGATAGTACTCAACATTTGAAGGTTCCCATTTACATTACACACTTCAGCTGCTAGTTTATTGCTTCCAAAATGGAGAAGGAAAGGAAGACTTTACTATTGATGCTTCTTTTGGCTGCAATGCTCTTCTACATGCCAAATGTAAGACTAATCCTAAACAATAGACATGCTTGCTCACTTGCTCTTACTTTTAATTTGACATTATAGTTAGAAATCTTTGCCTTTAACATTTTGAGGCTTTGAGCTTAATTTGCAGGTGTCATATGCTGTTTCTAATGTCAACTTGCAAGGCCATGTCACCAATTCTGAGGTTGCATGTTGCTTGTTTCAGCCACCTATGTTCTTAATTTTAGTATGTTCTTCTTGTTAGTGTTTTTACAGTGGCTTGGCTTCTATTTTGCATGCAGGTGGTAAAAGGACCCAATAGAAGGCTTTTGCCATTTGTGGGTATGATTTCTATTTACTTTTCTCACTTAGTTTTTTCTTCTTTTCATAATTTTCCACATTTTTTCCCTTTGCTTTCTGAATTTGCTTCTGTATATAGATCAAGTAACTAGTTACAGGGGAAAGAGAAATACCTTAACTTTATCAAAAGCATTGTACTTTATGTTGATCTTGTATTCCCGGGGATTACTTCATATTTGAAATCAAGAGGCAAACAAACAACCTTTTTTTTTTTTTTTTTTAACCTTATTGTAAGATTTTTTGTTTATAGTTTTCAAACTTTTGTCTCAATAAATATGAGATTATCGTAGAAACTCCATTCTCTTGTACAAAGTGAAAGTTCATCTGAACTAATGAGTTTTAAACCCATTAATCAGAAAATATTTTCATTAATTTTATAAAATAAAAAATCTAATTAACTGGCAAAAATTTCTAAAATTACATAAAAAAATGTTGGATTTCCTATGTAAGCAAAGTGTCTCGTAAATATACTTTCTATATCTATAACATATCTCATGCGCGTCCTTGGTGTTAACTTAATATAAGAAAATAAAATTAATATTAGCATCGATGCCTTGGTTATTTTGACAATATATTTCTCAAGTAAATATCATATATATATATTTATGAATATTTAATTGAATTAGATGGTTTGGAGAGTCATTTATGACGGCATTATGGGTATTGTTTTTGTAGTTAATTGATGTAACTAATGAAAAATATGTTGTTGTTTGGAAGATTGTGGAACGAGTTGCAATGCGAGGTGTAGTGCGCACTCAAGGCCAAATGTTTGCAACAGAGCTTGCGGGACATGCTGTTTAAGGTGCAAGTGTGTTCCTCCAGGCACTTCTGGGAACAGAGAGGTCTGTGGCAAGTGTTACACTGACATGATTACTCATGGCAACAAACCCAAGTGCCCCTAGATCTATCTTCTATCTTCTATCTTCTGCATGTTTTATGTGTCCACCCACCCCACATCATCTTTATCTTCTACGTATCATAAATTTCAATTCCCGTTTATGTTGTCTATGTACCTTCATTTCTCAATGTGTTAATTATGTATCTCGTACTTTGTAATCATCATTTTCTCTATCTTATGTGAGTTAATTATCTATGTGTAATTCATGTGTGGTGTTTTGGAAAAAAAGGTCTAGTACGTTTTAAGTATTATTTGATAGAAAGAGAGGAAAGAACGTTAATCTTTGTTTGGGTAATGAGAGGGGAGAAGGTGAGAAAAGAAATTTTAAAAATTAATTAATTCTTATGACCTTATAACCTTAATTTCGTATTGCAACGTAACATTGTCAGAATCGTTCATGATTGAATTGATGTATGTGAGCCACTGTGAAAATTTGTTAGGCACTTGTGTTACATTAGCCATTAGGGACTAGTTTTGGGTAATTAGGTTCTATGTCCTCCTCCAAAATCCTTTATATATGGGAGGAGAAGAAATAATAGAAAAATTAGATAAATAAATTAGATATTAATTAAGATGGTATTAGCATAATTTTCTTTGGATTCGTTAAAAAAAACTCTATCATTAACTGGTCAAGTAAAAAACAACGTCATCAATGTCCATATTGACTATTAGTTGGTTAAACCGATTTAACTAAAATTGATGTTTTAAATTTTTAGTGTGAGAAATTTTTTTTTAAAAATTCTTCTAAATAAATAAACTTTAGTTTTATTCCCTCTAATGATGTAAAAATTTAGTTTTAGTGATATATATAAAAAATTGGTTTAGTCCCCCTAATGTACAATAGGTTACATGGCGAATAATGGCACATTATAATATATCAGACATATTTAAAGTAATCTGTTTGAGGGACGAGAATAGGTCTACTACTTAAAACAAAGGATGAAAGAGTTCAATTGAACATAAGAAATAAAAAACAAAGGATTGAAAACTTTATTTCTATCGAAGTACGTGATTTTGCATCTCAGCAATACTAATGAGATTAAAAAATTATATAAATTAATTTGATTCAATTTAATATGTAAATTATCACCTATGTAATGTACAATTCAAAAGAAAATTTTCCATGACTATTTTGAAAAAAAAATAAATTATCAAATCATGTTGTGGCCCAACTTAAATTTTGTATAAATGCCTATGCAGCTACAGAGTATAGAAATTGATATGTAGTTTGTTAACCATTCACAATATAAATCATAGGGTTCGTGCCAAAGAAACCTTCTTGTCTCAAGTGTGTTGATTATAATTTCTTTTTTAACTTTTCCTTCAAATTCTTACTTATCAAAAACCCAACAAATAAACAATTTGAGTTCGACTTATGCAAACAAAGTGTACTCAAATATTTCATCCAATTAAATTACTATATAATACACGTAACATTTTTTTAAAATAAGATAATAGAAAATAATATAAGTTTTCATATAATATTTTATTATATCTAACGTCTTTCTAAAAAAGAATGTTTTATTTTTAGAAAGCTTGACAAAGTCGTTAAAGTTGACTTTGAGTAAGGGGTAAGTTTGATTCCTTCTAAAATTGATACCGGTACGTGTCTAACTTTGTGTTAAAGGAGAGGAGTATATTTATAAAAGACACTTCAAAGATTAAATTAATGAGGGTTTAATGTAAGTGAGGCTGTGAGAATAGAAAAATTTTCGTTAGTCTTAGAAATACTCCTTGTATGATATTTATAGGTTAAGGTTGACACCTTAACCTGTTCATGTGTGCACGTCAATCTCAGCCGAATACGTAAAGTCATGTTTGTGACCTTATAAGACTCATGTTTGTGAGTTAGAAAGTATACTCATGTATATATCTAGAATAATCATCCATAATGATAAACCAATATCTCTTCCCAACAGGATTTTGCATGTAGAACCAAAGAAATCAATATGTAACAGTTGTAGTGGTCTTGCAGTGGTAACAAAAATTTTTCATTTGAAGAGTTTTTGAGTTGTTTACCATGCTAACAAGATTGACACAAATCATTTGATTTCAAAGAGATCTTTGGTAGACCTTTTACAAGATCATTTTTGGAAATATACTTGAGACTTGGATATCCTAGTCTCTTATGCAAAGTATCTCTTTCATCATCTGCTGATATTAGATATACTACATTTAATCACTTAAATCTAAAAGATTAAATTCATAGAGGTTATTCTTTGGTCTACTAGTGAAGAAAGTAGACTTGTCCTTGTTTTTAATTATGATTCATACCCGCTGTCACAAAATTGACTTATGCTAAGTTGATTGAGTTTTAAACCTTCAACTAGGATACATCACAAATGAATGGCATTAGTGTCTTACTTAATCATATCCTTTCTAAAGTCTTCATTTTCTTTCTTTAATTTTTCAATTTCATAAAAAAGACTTGTCTCATCAGGCTGAAATGTTATGTGAGTCTTATCAGATGATTTCTTCTTAGTTAATTCTTCATTTACAACGGTAAAGTTTGAAATTTTACTTAAAGCTAATTTTAGTTTGATGTTGCATTTTCTTAATTCTTAAGTTGTGAGTTGAGAATTAGCCAGAAGAGTATCATAGGACATCTCATTATTATCAGAATCTAAGTCAAAAGAAAAAGAGGATGAGTTATAGGCTAAGAGATAATGTGGTACCTCTGACGATTATGTTGTCTTCCATCCAATAGATATTGACAGTTTCTACATCAGAAAATTCATTGTTTCACTGTCAAGATCCTCCTAGGTAAGTATACTTTTCTTCTTTTTACCCTTCTTAGGATTCCATTTTCTCCTAAGCTTGGGACACTCAACTTTATTTTGTCCGGGTTTTCTACGTTCGTAGCAAATGATCTTAGAGTTTTTCTTTCCTTTGAAGCCTCTAGAAGTCTTTTCTCTTTCTTCTTGAAGAAGCGACTCCCTCTTCCTTTCTTCATCATCATTCTTTTAAACTTCTCTGCCATTTGGGAGACTTCGTAATGAGACAAATCTTCAGTGCTTTCAGTGGAAGTGGTTTCACCTTTGGCTGTGAAAGTCTTGCCTTTCTTCTAGTCTAACTTGGAATCTTTATGTTTTTGGGACTCCTCTTCAGCTTGAAGAGCTATTGGCTTTTGCATTTTGATATGGTCTCTCTTGTAGAGATGAACTTTATGATCTCTTAGAGCTCTTATACATTCATCAAGAGTGAAGGTCTTCATATCTTTTTCCATAGAGATAGTTATCGACATGGCTTCCCATGCACCTGGGAGACTGTCCAAAATCTTGATGTTGTTTTGGGATTTGGTGAAGGTAGTTCCAAGAGCAGTTAGCCCATTTATGATGATTTGAAATCTTTTAAATATGCTTTCAATAGATTCACGCTTCTTTATTGTGTACATCTCATACTCTCTTTAAAGAGTGATTATTTTTCTCAATCTGACATCTTTAATGTCTTCATGAGACACCTTGAAAGCATACCAAAGCTTTTTTTCGTCTTATACGAGCATAATCTATTGTATTATGTTCTAGATAAGACACACATGATGATATATCTTGCCTGCTTTTCAACTCTAGAGAGTGGTTTGTTAAATGAGAAAGTCCATATTAGGGTAAAAATAGATAAACAAAATATAAAAGAAAAGATTTTTATACTGGCTCGTGGTATCACAAAGACTACGTCTATTTTCGTAGTAACTGTTAAGATTTTATTATCTTCAAAGAGAAATAAGTATTATTTGGCTTCAACCACTTCTAGTTATACAAGTACTCTTTGTCTCCAACCACCCTCTTTAGGCTAAGCAAATATTCTTTTAGACTAGCTTCTTCAGACTAACACCTACCACTAAAGGTAAAGGACTTACAAAGTTGATTTGTCTAACAAAAGATCAACCTCTACATAGAGAGAGATTTACGCAGAAGTATAGAAAGTTTTCTTACAAGAGAGAAAATTGAGTCTTCAAATCTTCAAGCATTTATATAAATGGAGAGCTTGAAGTAGTTATTAAATTTAGTAGCTTCAAAGTCTTCAATCCATCTGTTGGAAGTGTCTAGCACGTTCATATGCATTAAATGCATTTGCATTGACTGTCATATCAGAGGAATGGACTGTCATATCAGAGGCAACACCTTTTTTCAAAAGGAAGGCTTAGAAGCTGAAAAAGTTGTCCTCATTTCGCCACCAGATCTTTGTATTAGAAAACATCCTTTTTGTTTTGAGTTGGCTAATCTTTTCAAAAATGAGTAGTTTCTCATACTTGATTAAAAAACAAGATTCTTTAACATATTCTACATAAAAACAACTCTTTATATAAAAGTAACTGTTGAAAACAACACTTATCTTGTAATGATGTTTCGTCTGCTAACTCATTAATTTGTTGACTTCATTTGTCTAATGGCTTCATTTTCTACTAAGACTTCATTCGCCTGCTAGCTTCATTTGTCTTATAGATGAAACTTTTATTTTAATCATATGATGATTATCAAAATTGAGAGTTATAATTTGTCTTTAAGCAAATTTAACTTAATAACATATGCTAAAATAAGAGAAAAATACATTTATCTAATAATCATTACACCTCCCAAGTACAATGAATGTTTAACGTAAAGAACTGAGTAACTTAAGTACAAATGCACAATCATCTAAAGAAGTTATTTAATGATCATCCAATGATAGTAAGAATAATTATTTTCATCCAACGTCTAAGCAAGAAAGTAAATTTCATTTCAAATTTTACATATACTTATAAATAGACTTTCTATAATATTTGCTCAGTATATATGTTTTTTGTTGTTATAAGCTATTGCATTTGTACTTCCAACATTTGTATTTCGAAAAGCTTAGATATTCTCACAAATAACAGTCAAAAATAGTAGTGTAGCAGTGTTTAACTCTAATAAGTAAAACTATACAACTCAAAAAGGTTACGGGTGATGTGATCAGTCAAAGCATGCAAAGCTACCAACTTTCCCTAATGTGCAGCTCCTTCAACATTCTTTTTATTCGGAAGTATAAAATGTCAACTAATTGCAACACAACGTACAAGAAGTGTGTGAAGACAAGAAGCGTGTTCATGAGACACAAATCCAAAAAACTTCATAGAAGACAAAAAAAATTTTAGAGCATTTTGTATTCTAATACATTTTGTTTCATTTAAGTGTACTTCATAGTATATCCTTTACTTAGTAAAGTTGATCTCATCCGTTTTGATTAATATCCTTTCTTTAAAGAATTATCTTTCCTTCAAATATTTTATTTGTTTATGAAACTCAAAAGTAACTTAATGACAAAGAATATTTGAGTAATAAAGTTTTGGTATAAGTTTATTATGTTTGAGCTAGGAATAGTTTTATTAAAAAAAATAAATAATGAGTTGAGCAAGAAATAACTTTATAAGAAAGAAATATTTGTAATTAAGGTGAAGTGAACTAAAATAAATATCTTGTGTGCTTATTTCCTTTCTCTCTCCTTTTATTTATTAGATATTTATTTTTTAAAATTGTATTTTTTATGAACTCACCATATGAATTACTTCGAAATTTCTTTTTTCGTTTCTACCTATCTAGTTTTTTTTGGAACTATGTATAACCTTTATTCTTATCTTAACTTAAATTTTGGACCATTCTTTTGATCATCTTCAGATTATTTTTACATTGAACAATTCAGTACAAATTTGTTTTGCGCAAAATCTTTTGAAGGTTCAATTCAACTCCTCCAATCCTTGTATCTTGCTCTTTCACTAAACACTATATATACTCTATCAAGATTATAAGAAACACCTTATTTCTTTAGTCTTCTTTATCTAAAAATCCTATTCTAGACTTGCTAATAAAACACAGTACTATATTTACCGCTCAATCTTCAATATTTTTCTAAGACTCTCAAACTCTCCGGCTCAAAAGCGCAGAAGATATGACTATTTCAATTTAGAAAGGAGTTATGTTAAATAACTTTCTCCTGTAATTTATTTTTTCTCACATTATTTATCACATCTGTCTCTTATCTCTTTACACTCCTTTTTGCCATATCTCTTTCCTTGAAACCCACTCTCTATCCCATTATTTGCCATTTAAAACACCATTACTTCTCTTACTTTCATCCATGTTTCACACCCACAAACTTACATGATTTACCCTCGTATTTATTAATATATTTCTTAAATTTAAAATATAATGATAATTTACCCCTCATTCTTCAACTTCTAAGACATCCAAACTCCAATTGAAAGCATAGAAGATATGATCATTTCACTTGTCCCACAAATAAACCTGAGGGTGTAAAATGGTAATTGATATGCAGAGAGCAACACAAATATAGGTAATGAGGACAAAATATGGAGAGCCATACAATTGCTCATAATTTACATGGGAAAAAAAATTGATATGAACAAAGTTAACTGTCCCCGAAAACCTTTTTCCACTATCAGCAACTTCCCCGGGAACTTGGACACATGCAGACACACACTATTGAATATTTTCATGCTTCAGATACAGTGAAAGATGACAGAAAAATGTCATTCCAGAAACCAAGATTGGACAAGACACATTACTGATTAAACCCACAAAAGGGATATCAATTGCAGTATTCTGCATTAATTAACTCTGGTGTAGAGGATGGCTTCACGGATTTTACATAATCTTCAAGAAATGGCAGGAGCTGTTACATGTGTCATCAACTCTGAGGCATGTAGGTGTAACACCTAATACACTTTGAAGCAATGGCTCATAATGTTGTCCACATTGTCATTGGCGCATGCTGCTTTAATAGTGTCAGCAAGAATTATTATCCCAGAACGCTCTCTTTAATTGTTGCTGAATCTCTGACTTTGTTGGCAACTGTTACAAATACAAAATGACAATTGCAAGAAGTTAACCAATAATACCATGGGCTACTCAAACCTCTACGTAGTTTAATATTTTACAGTTCCAATGCTGATACAAGATTGATATGAATTTTCTGTTACACTCAAACATCCTCACTGAACATCTACGTGCAGAGTGTACTATTCATACAGAATGTATATTTTTAGTTTTCTGGAACCAAGTATTAAAATTTACCCCTCTTCTTGAGCTTGTTGCGGAAGCTTCTTTTCCTGCTGAATGCAGTTTCCTGCAGTAAAATGGCAACTATTACCACAAAAATATTGGAATCCATCAATGATATATAGAGTCAGAGATATGTGTGAAATTATTAAGTCCATAGTTTACTCTATCATTAAACTTGACCATCATCAACTGTAAAAGCTTAAGACCCAATACTACCACTACACAATTATTTTTCTTAAAACAATACCAATGTTTGTATTTGTTCAGGAGTAAGGCCAATAAATATTAAATAATGTTACGAAATTTACCACAGGTTGACCAAGTTCCCCTGCGCGACGAACTGCATTAACAAGCTCCCTGTTGGATTCAGTGTACATGCTAGTAACAAGTCCAATTTGACCAGCTCTAGCTGTACGACCAACCCTATGCAAAAAGTCTACAGCAGAAGTAGCAAAATCTGCCTGAAACACATGCACGACATTGATATAATGAACACCTATATGTAATATACATAACAGCTAAGAAAAATTGAACATTAAATAAAACACAATAAAAACACAAGTACAGTAGAAAGCAGCGTCATAATCTTAGTATGAGAGGTCATAAGATGGAAATAGGAGACAGATGCATGGATAGTAATGCAATGAATTGAGAGTCCTATTTTAAATAAAGTAACTCAGGTAAGTGGCTGAACACATGCAGGGAGCATAATTCGATTGTTAATATTACACTTGATTAGTTGAAAAAACTTCAAAGCACGTAAATGGCATAAAGGACTGCTTTATCCACCAGACTGCATCAATTTGTTCCTGGTCAAAAGTCTTTAAAAAACAAAGTAAATTTCCATCCATTTGACTAAGTCATCTTATTTGGTTCCATTAACTCTGTTACTGCCTTCAGACTTCAGTACGTCATTTTATCTTTTTGTTCTGTCATCATGCTTCAATTTATTTGATCACAATAATGTTCCTTTAGTAATTAATCAATCTTGGGAGATGACAATCAACTAAACCATTAAATAACATGCACACAAAATTACAAATTCCAGCATACTGTCTGCCCATGCACCTCTATCAGAAAAGTACAGGAAGTCAACTTAAATAAGTTGCCATGCTCATGCATGTTTGAGAGACAGATAACTTAAATTTCTTGAGGAATTAAGGACCCTCAGCAGATGAATTTATATACAGATGATATTAATGACTATATCTAATCAACAGAAAACAAGGAAGTCCTAATCAAATCACTATCCAACCAAATTTTATCCCAAAGATGGTATGAATTAACAGAGATATACAGCTGCTAAATAAAAGATATTTTCCCTAAATAAGAGATACTTTCTACAAATTTAATCCCCAAAATATGACTGGAGATCACAAGCTTATGAGCAAGAAATATCAGTTAGTATCATTTCAATAAAGCAACTTGATACAAACTTTGGGAGAACCACACCACAAAAGTTAGCCATTGTAATTGGAGAGCCCAAGGTATTATAAACCTCAATAAAATTTCATTCCCCCAGTACAGGACTCAAGTCCCATATATTGCAATTGGATCCTAACATCTCACTACACTTTGCAGCCTCAAAGCCAAATAGGGCTAGCTATGAACTAGCCCTTTGACAAGTCCCAAGCAAGCCAAATCACACAGTAGAACTCCATACTTCCAATGTAGGAGTCAAGTCCCACAACTCACTAGTGGATGCTAACACAATTGATGATATATCTTCAAAGTTAACTCCCGTTCACGGAAATAGTATACATTTAATAGGAAGAAAAGCATTAGAATTCTAATTTTTACGAGCATTGTGTTTCTAATTTTCAACATATACTGTAATGCTTGCATTTAAATATACTGCATCTGATATCTTATAAATCTTTCATTTTGTTTGAGGGGTAGGATAAACAAAGTTTTCTTCACAAAATAGAACAATTGAAGCTTGAAAATACCATACTTGAGTAAAAGGTGATCTATACCTGAATAACATGTAACACGTTTGGAATATCAACACCGCGAGCAGCAGCATCAGTACACACAAGAACACCACCTTTCTCACGAAAATCAACTAATGTCTGTGTTCGCTCCTCCAATGTGCAATTCTTATGATAACGTAAACATTCAATCCCAGAATGGAGTAATATCTTCACCACAGCTTCAACAGCCTCAACAGTGTTGGCAAACACCATTGTTCTGTGAATACCACCAGCATTATCCAAATCTTCAGATCTGAAACTGTGATTCACAGCCTTTATGAGTTCATCCACTTGAGTATCAACCATAACTTCTATCCATTTTTGCTCTAATCTGAAAATTGAAAGGCAACAATCAGAAATTAAATTCAAAGAACATCATAAAGAACATACTTTTACCAGGACAGGTTGGATCTCAAAATAGCTCAAGTTCAAGCATGGTCTATATATAGTTCATACTCATAGGTTTTTCATCAAAGGAAGATCGGCATAAAAAGTTGTGCCTTGAATGTAAAGTCATATATTATGCCCCACCAAGGAGGATAAGTGAATGATTTCATAATTTTCTCCCAAATGCTGGTCCGAAAGGGATCCTCTCAATTCTGCATCATAGATAAGAAACTAATAGAGCCAAACTAAGAATTTAGAAATGGGGATAGTAGTCTTTTTGAGGAAAGGTTGGCCGGGATAATAATCTCAGTTGTCAATCATTAAAGTTGCACAGTTTGTACTCGCAAACTTCTACACATAAACCTTTTCTTTAGTCCTAGGGACCAGGCTTGTACTACATTTTCCTGTAACCCTTTTACAACTAATTTTTTCCTTGTAACCTAAGTGGGGTCACTTTCAATCTTATTCTCATAAACAAATACCATTAAAATTTAGAAATATAAAAGCACTTTTTGGCCTACACCTAACAACTTAAACTTTTGAAGAATTGGTCTTTGGTATGGCAATCAATGCATCCATGATTGAGTTATTCGGTTCAGTTAGTTGGATCCTAACTCAACCACTCTCATTATTCATAAGAAAATAGAATTTCAGCCAAAAGTAAAGTGGTAATGTGCCCCATTCATGCTTCAAACCCAAAAGGCTGTAGCTCAACGAATCATGACAGAATATAACCATTTGATTTGCATGTTATACATGCTAAAATATCTGAAATAATTCTTCATCATTTTCTTATCTACAATCGAAGTAAACCTGGATTATATGTGAACGTAAACTAATACTCATACTTCCTAGGTATTCAGTTCAATATTCAGATGAACTGTAAACTATATTTTTGAAAATAGTCTTACTATTTCTGATTATAGTAGTATTTATTTTGCATCTTTCTCAAAATGCATCCCTTTTATCTCATCATCAGTTCACAATCAATGGAACCATTAAGACATTTAAGCATTTTTCCTATTTTAATTCATGTCATTATTACATCAAAAGAACAGATGAGTAACAGGGAGAAAAAAAGATGAAACATCATTATTGATGATAAGACAAAAAAAATGAACCTCGGATTGTGACAATGGAGATAGTTTCCACAAACCCACTCAGCATCAGGAAACATATGTTTCAATATTCCACCAGCTGTTTTCTTTCCATTAACGGGAAGTGTAGCAGCAACAAAAATATACTGTTTACTACGCTCGTAAGTTTTCCTTACTCTCCTCCAGTCCCTTTGTTTAACAGATTCTGCTTCATTATTAATAACAATATCATCTTTATCATTGTCATCCTCTTCTGACATGGCTTCAGTTTGAAGTTCATCTTCATCTTCAAAAGCATCTTCTGATGACAAGGAAGATTCCAGCTTCATTGGCAACTCTGCTACTGATTTTTTTGATCGAGACAAGAGTTTTTCATCAAAGCGGAGCAGGTTTATCAGGCGGATTACTTTATTCTGGAAGCTCCCACAGAGAAGCATATCAGCTTCATCAAACACCTGACAGACATAATAGCAAGTGAGTATCAAAGTTCAATTCACATATACTTCACACTGACATAGCTACATAAGATTGAAAACATACCACATACTTAACACCACGCATAAATTCCATGCGGCGGCTTCTTTCAAGATCAACATAATTCAGAAGGGCAGCAGGTGTGGTCACAATAATATCAGGTTCCTGAATTGGCCATCCCTGAGTCAAAATCATTCTCAGTATTGTGAATCAGACTGAAAATTCAAGAACAGTTCATAAATTCCATACAACTATAACTGAATTTCACAATCACTACCTGTCTGCCACAAATGGCTGCCACACTAACTATTGTCTTGCCATCATCTCTACAGAGACTGTTAGCCATCCTAACTACCTGTTCACAGAGTTGCACATTTGGACAAAGAACAAGCAGAACTTTCTGCGGCAGCGAGGTCACTTCTTGATCAGACGCAGCATGTAGAGAATGTTCCTGGCTGTCCCTTAGTTTATCAATTAGAGGAACTAGGTAGCTGTATGTCTTACCACTCCCAGTCTCCGCAGCAATAATAACATCCTTCCCTGACAGCACAGAAGGTACAGAAGAAGCCTGAACACACATCAATAATGTGCACATCATAAGCCCCAGCACCAAAACAATAAGAAGGATAAAACTTAGAAGAGAGGTGCTAGCAATACACTATTATTGGTTAAAATTGATTATCAATTGGAAAACCATAAAGTTTTGTGATTTTCACATAAATTTCAGTCAATATTAAAGAGTGAGTTCAAAAGAGTTAGTTGCTAAAATTTCTCAACTCGGGATTGTGTTTTAGGTACTGTTCTCCAGTCAAAATTAGAGTTTCATCTAGTAACCAATGCCGACCTTCAATGCAAATCTGATTGGATATCAGGACCAAAAACACCTAAAAAACTGAATCTAAATTTTGTCAAAACAAAAAAAAATAATTGAAAACGACAAACGTTATCAGCTTCTTACCCCTTGGTCTAGCTTCCTAATTTCATCCTGTTTTGGATTCTCTTTTTTTACATCATAAATATAAACAACAAGGAAACAATATCAAATTTTTCACATAAGGGGATCATTCAATTTCCTAGGAAACTGATTTTAAATTTTGTCCAAATAACAGATGAAAACAAAAACCACTTATCAGCTTTTAACCCCTTGGTCTAGCTTTTCCTAATTTCATTTTGTTTTGGCTTTATTTTTTTTATGACATGATAAGTATAAATACAACAAGGAAAAAAGATCAAATTATTCACATAAGTGGGTGATTCAATCTCCTATTAGTACACTGCATTAATTTTGTCCAAATAAAAAATGAAAACAAAAACCAGTTATCATCAGCTTCAAACTCCTTGGTCAAGCTTCCTAATTTCACTCTGTTTTAGATTTATTTTTTCTTACTAATATTTTGACATTATAAACTAAACACAAGAAAGAAACAAGATCAAATTTTTCACATGAAGGGGACTTCAATTTCCTAGAAAACCACACGGGGAGCATGAATTGACAAAAGGGGCATCACAGATACACTTAAAAATAAATAAAACAAGAGGGATAAAAAGAAAAAGGACCTGAACGAGAGAGGGTCTATTGAGGCTAATGTTAGAGAGTGCTCGAGAAATGGTATCAGAGAGACCAAGTGAAGTCCAGGAAACGTTTTCTTGAGCAAAGAAAGTGTCTGTGCCCTTGGAACCTTGTGATGATGCAACAGTAGTTACAACGTTGCGTGGAGTGGTTAGAGACAAGTGTTGAGGTTTGAATAGAGAAGGCAAAGTGGGTTTGAGAAATGAGGTATTGAAGTGAGTGAAGAAATGGTAACGAATTGGTGGGGTTTGAAGATGGAGCATCAAAGCTGAACGAGTGACAATCATTGGCATTTTCTTCTTCACTCAAAAACTAGTTATCTTGTGTAACTCTGCTTCCTACCAGACAAAAACAATCACCTAGAACTATGAGGATGGGGTTTAGGGTTTTAAGTGGAAAAAAAGATGAGGTTTGTTTATTTATTTGTATTATTTTAGAGAGAAAAATTTAATCATTTTGTGTATTTTGATATATCCTCTAATTTATTTTTGTTTCAAACTAGTTTTTCACATGTGACTATATAACTTTTCATATAAATTATATTGTTACAATTTATAATAAATAAATATTTTTTATATAATACCCAAGTTATATAATGATATTGATCTAAGTCAAAAAATAACTTTTAAATAGACAATGAAAATGTAAGATATATGTTAATAAGTATAAATATATGTCATTTATCGAGAGGAACGAGTTTTTTAAATAAATCCGCCATGGTAACCTGGACAAAAGTTAGGACATGAAAAGTAATAAAAAAGAAAAGGAAAGAAAAATGAGAAAACCAAATATATGTTAGCGATTCGAAACTGAATCTGTTAAAAGGAGCATGCACTCTTGCCAACATTAGCTCAACGTTAAAATCCAAATCGAATTTGCATCTGCTTCTTAAACTCGATTCTTGAACGCCATTCTAATTGAAATTCAAACACCGACTTTAATCGGCTTTCGGAATTGAAATCCCAAGTTGAAGTTGAAGTTCGTCCCATGCTCAGGTTCTCAGCAACGGCGGCACCACCGGACTACGGTGAAGACATGAGTCAACCAAATAGTGCAGCGTCTTCTTCATGTTGCGTTAGCGTCGCGCACGTTCGTCACGTTATATTATCAGGGAAGAAAGAATTTTTAATAACATAAAAAAAATTACACAGTTAGATCTGTGTCTCTTTAAATTCTTTTCATTATACTAGTCTTTCTTTTTTACCTATCAACCCTACATTTTACTAAGTTAAGATGAGAAAAGAAAACAGAAAAAAAAATATATGTCTATCAATTAAAATTTGTTACTTTATTCACTATATATTAAAATTTGATCTGCAAATTATACAATCTTTAAGCCATATAATACATTTGCAAACTTGACTATGCCATCATCGTTTTCTTCTTGAAAATACAAATCTTTAATCTTCTTGAAAGCTTGCAAAGTTGATAAACTATCTGACCCAGCTTGATGACTCTTTCCAACTGCACGGTCTAAATTTAAAGATTGACAAACTCGATCTAAACCTCCATAAAGTTTGGGACAGAACTTTATCAAATATTTCACGTCATACACTCTATTTCCAAAAAAGACATTGACGAGATGTAGAAAATCACACATAGTATGAGGCAAATATTGTCGTGTCAGCGCCTTCACCAAGTAGGCAATGTCATAGGTACCATGAAAAGTAATCCATTGGACATGATTGTTGCACACTAATTTGGAATATACCAGCAATTCAGCAAAATGCAAAGTGTGGACTCCAAATCTACTATTCTTCTCAAAATCAATGCCTTGACGAGAGAGGAGTTCAATGGAGTCAGGTGCATAGAGATCATACCCAAGATTGAAATCACAAAAGTTGAACTCCCAAATAAAATTATTAGAGGTTCCAAAAGTTGGAAGGTTTCCATCACGGTCGGAAAGAGTTAACCCGAGTTGAATAAGATGCATACGATCAACATTAGCTTTGAGCACAAAATAGTTATTTTCTGGTCGACGGAGTGCAGGGTGGGACTGAAACACGACGCCAGGAAACTCGGTGTCCATAGAGATAATCGGATGGGTGGCTATGGTAGAGCGAATTAATTCAAACTCCGCTTCAACGTTGAAAGACCAAACTGATCTTGTGATGATTGAACTATGTGGGAGATTGACCATGATTTTTCTTAAGAAATTAAACAATTTTTCTTTAAGCACTAGTTTTGAAGAAGAAAACTTATGAGCATAAGAATTTAGATAAAGGAGAAGAAGATAACAAAGCTTTATAAATGTTTGAAATACACTTGTGATTAATTTTAAATTTTATTAACTTCTATTTAATCTTATATTTGTCAATTAGTGCGATCTCATCCTATTTAATCTTATCTTTATCAATTAATATAATCTCATCTTATTTAATCTTATCTTTGTCAATTAATATAATTTCAATTTATCTAATATAATAAATTTCTAGATTTATATATCTAATATAATTTTTTAAAAATTAAAATTTTATATAATTAATGGACAATAGAAATGTGATTCACTTATTGATAAATTCTAATTCATTCAATTTAATCTTAAGTGATAGAATTTATTTGTGTAATTTTTAATCTATTATATACTATTGATTTTTATCTATCTTATTAAATTATATATCATATAATCTTTTATTTATTTATATATATATATATATATATATATATATATTAAAAATACTCTAGATTATAATTAGAGATATACGTGTGGAAGTTTTATAAATTTTCTATATTATAATTCATAATTTATTATTACAGATTACATCTAATTTTATCTTTTTATCTCGTAAAAAAATTTTTAGAGTATTCTAAAATAAATTTAAAATAATTACTAAAAGATCTGATTGTTAAAATATATTCGAGTCTAAATCTCTCATCAGTATAAATTATCATAAGTGTAAATATAATTATTATTAATTTAATTTTTTCTTTATTTTCGTCTATTATTCATCATAAATAATATCTTATTTCCACTTTAAGTGTGAAAATGATTCAAAGTTGTAATTAAAACTTTTAGGTATTGAAAAAAATAAATCTATTTTTTGAACGAAGAATTGTAATAAGTATAAAATAAATTATTCTTTTATCCTATAGAGTATATTATATATAGTTTTTCTCACATAAGTTAATACAATTTAATAATTTTTTCATTTTTATTAAAATTCTGATCATTTTATAATTTATTATATTTTTTCAATTGACATATAAAATTTATAATCATTATAGTTTATAATTAATCTTGTTAATATAGTGTGATTTTAGTTTAAAATAACTGAAAAATAAAATTAAAAAACATTTATTATTTTCTGAATGCAAATAATGTTTTCCAACGTCAAATTACTAGTATACATGTAAGATAATAGGATAAACTATCGATTTGATCATTATTATAAGATGTTATTATATTAGTGTTTAACATTAAATTAAAACAATAACAACTAATTCTATTACTTTGACTATAATTTTTAATTTTATAATTTGTTATTAATTTAATCCTTATTACGTATGAACTTATATTCTCGAACATATATTAATTTATTATTAGTGAAATTATGAGATTAATCTATGAGTAAAGGAAAAGATAACAAATTAAAATCTTAATAGAAAATTAATATTTATTAACAACTAACCATTGTCAACAAATATATATATATATATATATATAAGAATTAAAAATAAAAAAAATTATTTATTATTTTTAGACATAGAAACAGTTCAAAATAATCAACAACTGAATTGGAAGATTACTTCCATAGAATATAATACAACATAACTTTAGTTCAACCTAATTAAAGACCAAATCGAAAAATTACTTTAAAATAAAATATTACACAACATAACTTTAATTTAGATATATCGTTAACATTTATACGTGGTTATATATTTACTACAATAAGTATTAAATTACTGAATATGTCCTAATATATAATAATAACAACTTTTAAATTAGAAAAATAATATTTAAACAATAAAATATCACGTCTTTTAGTTTGAAGTACGCATATAAAAAATAAAAAATCTGGTCGATAAATTTCTCACCATCATTTCAATTCTTATCTTTTTATAACTAACTCTTATTTTAGACAATATATGAAAATCTTTTTGTCACCGTAGTTTATACGTTATTATTTTATTCTCAACTAAAAATCTAAAAAATAAAATATAAAAAATAATTAACAAAATAAAAAAAAAATTATTTTATTAATTTTTAAATGATGTCTGTAAAATTATTTTTGAATAACACTATATACACAAAGGTAAACTATTATTTTGATGGCTAATCATATTTGTCTTTAATATAAAAAAGAAAAATAATCTTTCATTTTTATTATTATTCATAAATCATAACTTTATTCGTAGTAAAAGAGATGAGGTCCATTTACCGATAAATTCGAATTCATTCATTTTAATTTTACGCGATATAATTTATTTATATAATTTTTTATCTTATCATATTCAATTAATTCTTATCTCCCTGTATCACGTAATCTGTAATCTTGTAGACAGGTTTTAAAAATTCTGGACGCTATTTAGATGAGTTAATTTGTTACGTGAAAATAAAGAATTTTAATTTTGTAAAATTAAAAATTTTAAAATTCTATATATGCATTTTAGTTTTTGTATCTCTTTGCAATTTTTCTGTGCTCCTGTACGATCATATTTTATATTTTAATAATTAATATTTATAATAATTTAATATTGAATTTTTAAATTTTAAATAAATATTTAAAAATAAAAATTTGGGTTCAGTTCATTATCCTAGATAATAAGATCTTAATTTCATTATATGATATGATATTTGTTTAAATATAATTATCTTTTCTCAAACATTAAAAATCTTTGATACATCATCTATTAACTTTTTTCAAAGTGGAACAAGTTAAGCATAAAATTAGTTTTAATTGGTTATGTCAATATATCGTATTAAAAATAAATGTAATTTAGTCTTTTATAATATCTTTTCATTTTCTTAAAGAAGAAAAGTAAGTTTTTTCAAACAAAATTTAATCATACAAGATGGGGACAATCTTATTACAGTTTTATTTGGTTCCGAAAAATAATTGATTCAATAATATATTATTTTCATGAGATTAAATTAAATGAAATAGAATCTACTAGTGGATCTATTTTCTCTTGCCAGTTAATCAAACAGTTTTTATTTCTAATAAAATTATATGATATATTACAATCTAGACATTTTCGTATCAGATTTGCATAAATAAATCCAAAAAATTTATCAAGATTATAGAATATATATATATATATATATATATATATATATATATATATATATATATTGTTTAATGGATAATAGTCAAAACCAAATACTATAAAAGCTTCATCATCCCCTTTTCCATAACTTATAATTAATGTTGTTAATATAGTGTGATTTTGGACCATATCCTAAAAGATCAAAATAATTACAAAAATAAAAATGAAAAACATTTATTATTTTCTGAAAGTCAAATAATGTCTTCCAACGTCAAGTTATTAGTATACATGTAACATAATAGGTAAACTATCAATTTGATCATTATTATAAGATGTTATTATATTAATAATAACTGATTCTCTCACTTTTATCATCATCTTTAATTTTATCATTTATTATTAATTTAATCCTTATTACACATGAACTTATATTCTCAAACATATATTAATTTATTATTGATGGAATTATTAGATTAATCAATGGATAGAGTAAAGATATTTAAGAAAGGGAAGGTAACATATTCAAATCTTAAGAGAAAATTAATATTTACTGACAAACGACTATTATCAATAAAAAATGCATGCATAAATGACTATGAATTAAAAATAAAAAATTTATTTATTATTTTTAAACATAAAAACAGTTCAACATAATCAAGAACCGAATCGGAAGATTACTTTAAAATAGAATATAACACAACATAACTTTAGTTCAACGTAATTGTAATTAATAACAAATTGAAAGATTACTTCGAAATAAAATATAACACAACAAAAATTTATTCGAAATAAGATCACTTCGCTAACATTTATATATTGTTATATGTTTACTACAGTAAGTATTAAATTACTCGAATTTGAATTTGTCCTAATATATATTAATAACGACTTTAAATTAGATTACCGTTACAAATTTTTGGAAAATAGCATTTAAACAATAAAATGTCACATCTTTCAGGTTTGAAGTACAAATTTTGAGATGAGAAAAGGAAACACAAGTAAGAGTATATGTATACCAATTAAAATTTATCCATTCATTCATATTACATTAAAAATTATATGGAGACTAGACAACTTCTAGGTCATATAACACATTTGCAAATTTGACTATGTTATTATTATTTTCTTTTTGAAAATACATATCTTTAATTTTCTTGAAAACTTGCATAGTAGATAAATTTTTTGATCCAGCTTGATGATTCTTCCCAACTGCACGATCTAAATTCAAAGATTGACAAACTCGATCTAAACCTCCATAAAATTTGGGACAAAACTTTATTAAATATTTCACGTCATACACTTTATTTCCAAAAAAAACATTGACAAGATGTAAAAAATCACACATATTATAAGGTAAATATTGTCGGGTGAGCGCCTTCACCAAGTAGGCAATGTCATAGGTACCATGAAAAGTAATCCATTGGACATGATTGTTGCACACTAATTTTGAATACATCAACAATTCAGCAAAATGCAAAGTGTGGACTCCAAATCTACTATTCTTCTCAAAATCAATGCCTTGACGAGAGAGAAGTTCAATGGAGTCAGGTGCATAGAGATGATACCCAAGATTGAAATCGCAAAAGTTGAATTCCCAAATAAAACTGTTAGAAGTTTCAAAAGTTAGAAGGTTTCCATCACAATCTGAAAGAGTTAGACCGAGTTGAATGAGATGCATTCTATCAACATTAGTTTTGAGTACATCATAGTTATTTTCTGGTAGGCGGAGTGCAGGGTGAGACTGAAACACGACGCCAGGAAACTCGGTGTCCATAGAGATAATCGGATGAGTGGCTATGGTAGAGCGAATTAATTCAAACTCCGTTTCAACGTTGAAATACCAAACTGATCTTGTGATGATTGAACAATGTGAGAGGTTGGCCATAGTTTCTCTTGAGAAATTAAACAAATTTTCTTTTGGGTACAAATTTTGAAGAAGAAAACTTTTGAGCTGAGAACTGAGACAAAGGAAGAGGGAATGAAAGAGCTTTATAAATGTTTGGTAATGTAATATCTTATTTATCTAAATTTGTATATCTTATATAATCTTTTCAAAAATTGAAATTTTATGTGATTAAAGAACAAAAGAAAAGATATTCACTAATTAATAAATTCTAATTCATTTAATGTTATTGATATAATTTATTTATCTAATTTTTAATCTTATAATTTATGATTGCAATTATATCTAATTTTATCTTTTTATCGTGTAAAAATTAATAAATTATCTTTAAATATCCTCTTAATATTAAAGAAAGTTGTTAAAAGATCTCATCACTAAATACTTTGGTAGCAATCTATCATCTCAATATAAATCTAAGTGTTATCTTTTTCCTCATTTATCTATTGTTCTCTCTTACACTTCATCATACATAATATCTTATTTCTAATTTATTTCCAATTTAAGTAAGTAAGTGATTCTTTAGTAGAAGGTTGTAATTAATACTTTTAGATATTAATAAAACAAATCTATTTTTTAGACCAAGAATTATAATAAGAACAAAACAAATTATTCTTTTGTCATACACAATATATTATATATATAGTCTTTGTCACATAAGTTAATATAGTTTAAATAATGTTAATAATTTTTTCATCATTTTTATTATAATTTTAATCTTTTTATAATTTATTATATTTTTTCAATTGACATACAAAATTCATAATTAATCTTGTTAATATAGTGTGATTTTAGTCCATATTTAGAAAGTGACAAAGATTAAAATAACTACAAAAATATAAATGAAAAACATTTGTTATTTTCTGAAGGTCAAATAATGTCTTCCAACTTCAAGTCATTAGTATACATGTAAAATAACAGGATAAACTATTAATTTGATAATTATTATAAGATGTTATTATATTAGTGTTTAACATCAAATTAAGACAATAACAACTGATTCTATCACTTTTACCACAATATTTAATTTTATAATTTATTATTAATTTAATCCTTATTACATGTGAACTTATATTCTCGAACACATATTAATTTATTATTAGTGGAATTATAAGATTAATTTATGGATAAATTAAAGATACTTAAGAAAGGGAAAGATAACATATTCAAATCTTAATAGAAAATTAATATTTATTAACAACTGAAAAATATATATAAATAATTGAGAATTAAAAATAAAAAACTTATTTATTATTTTTAAACATAGAAACAAGATAACCAAGAATCAAAAGATTACTTTAAAATAAAATATACCAGAACATAACTTTAGTTCAACATAATCAAGAACAAATCCGAAGATTATTTCGAAATAAAATATAACACAACATCAATTTAATTTATATGTATTGCTAATTATAAATTGTTATATGTTTACTATAAGTATTAAATTACTCGAATTTGTCCTAATATATAATATTAGACTACTGTTATAAATTTTAGGGAAATAGTATTTAAACAATAAAATGTCACGTCTTTTAGTTTTGAAGAACAAATATAAAAAATAAAAAGAAATGAAAATCTGGTCGATAAATTTCTAACCGCCCTTTCAATTCTTATCTTTTCATAACTTACTCTTATTTTAGTCTATGTATAACTTACTCTTATTTTAGACAATATATGAAAATCGTAGTTAATACGTTATTATTTTATTCTTGATTAAAAATATAAAAAATAATTAACAAAATAAAAAATAAATTTATTTTATTAATTTTTAATTGATGTGTATAAAATTATTTTTAATAACACTGTGTACACAAAGGTAAACTACTAATTTGATGGCTAACTTTATATGATACTATCATATTTGTCTGTGGTATAAAGAAGAAAAATAAGGTTTTCATTCTTATTATTGTTCATAAGTCATAACTTTCTCAATTCATTATTAATTTGTTCATTGACACATACAATTTACAATTATTATTATTCTTAACTTTTAAAATTTCTAACCATTTTATTTCATACTTAAATAAAAACGTCGAAAGAATTAAAAATAGAATATTATTTCGATTTATAATTTTATATTTAATTTTAAAAATATACATGTTTAAGTCTCCCATCATAATAGTTTTTAGTTTTAAAATTTAAATATTTATTTTTATAATTTTAAAATTTTACTTTCATATTATATATCTATTTAAGGAAATTTTTTATCATAATAACATTTTACTATTAATTATGTATTTTTTTTACCTTATACAAAAATTATAACTAAATGACCTAAAATAATTTTAACTTATTTTTTAAAAGTGTTAAATATTATTTTAAATAAAATAAATAAAAAATTTAAATATAAATAAATTTAAAATTAAAATTAAAATTAAAATTAAAATTAAATAATTTTTTTTATTATCTATATACCATGTATTATGTGACTTTTGGTGGGCATTCAAACATGAAGAAAAACTTAATCACAAGAGTTACTTGTACTAAATCTGGTCTCATTGTAAAAACAATATTTTTCAAAATAAGTATGATTTTTGTATCTTTTGCATTTAAACCGACAATTTTGTTCATCATACTTATTTTTCTTGCATAATCAACAATATGGATAAGATTTACTATTTTCATTATTTTTTATAACTTTCTCTCCCTGTACCACGATAATATGAATTTCCTCCTTTTTGATAATTTTTTTTACCGTGGTTGTTTTTATTATCACCGTCTCTCTTAGAAAAATTTAATTAACTTTGAAATTCTTGATCTAATTAAATCGACACATTCTATCTCCATACGCTTGTAATGAGCTCATTAATTTAATTAATGTTAATATAGATAAATCTTTAGATTTTTCAATTGCGGTCACTATATGATCATATTTAACTAGAAGACTCTGTAATATTTTTTGATTAATTTTTTTTGTCTTCAATAATATCCCGATAACTCCTTATTTGATTAATTATATTGGAGACCCGGTTAAAAAAACATTTTAACTAATTTACCTTCCTTTATTAGTAATGTATAAAGTCTCTCCAATTGCCAATAGAAAGGAGCAAAAATTAAATTGTCAATTACCAATTGCCAACTGAAATTGTTAAGTGTTATGTGAGTGTCAATCTGATTGCTTATACATCTAGCCATGTAACTTGCATGTGTTTCATCAAAACCTGGGTCAACCTAGGTTTAAACATGGGTTTGGGTCGACCCAACCTAGATCCTAAACTAAATATAATGAGTTGGGCCTAAAAAATTGCAAAGAAAATAAAATAAATCCCGCTAGTATTAGAATAAAATTTTAATGTCAACTTTTAGCCACTTTTCGTCCCATTTGCAATCCGATTTTGGCTTTGAGCCCTATTATAGCATTGTAGATCATTGAAATATCTGCAAAATGAGATCAAGATTACCTCAATTAGAGGTTTGTAGCAAAAGTTATGGCCGAAATACGAAAAATCATACAAGTATGGAATTTACAACTAAATTGATAAAAAATGCAATTAAGGTCCAATTAACCCAATCAATTAAGAATGGTCAAAAACTCATTAATTACCCACTAGTAAGACTAACTATTATTATTATGTACCGAGAAAATGATTAAAATAATAATATATTAGTCATCATTTGCTGAGGAGCCGCCAATTGAGGAGTGTAGGTGCCAAAGCTCATAGTCTTAGACTCCTTGTATGAGAGTTCTTCCTATAATCGGGTGTAGCAATCAAGTATTACCCCATTTAAGGATATAATTGTTAGTAGTGGATTAACTTCTGTGGTAGAAGGTTAGTCTGAGGAGATTATCACTAAAGAGGATGCTTTTAAGGGTTCTTCTGTCAATTCGGTAATCTGCTCATCAACTATCTCTATTAGGGTAGGTTAATTGGTTCTAGCTTATAGCTTTATTTTTTCCATTCTTATGATGTATGTTTTAAAGGAGGGTAGACCGGGACGAATTCTTGACTCGTTTCCATACATATAATCCTTTAGGCCTTTTCTTTTTTTAGTTTCCAAAACTTGTATTTCCACACTTTCTAATTATATAAATACAATTATTCAATATGCGATGTAAATATTTATGAATGTAATTCGTTGACATTCATAAAAAGTTCTAATGATTTATAAGTTCCATCTCATGTAGAAAGAAAACCTTGCTAATTTCGACTATTACTTATTCATAAACTCTTTGGGGGCTAATAGTTTTCATTTCCCATCTCCCCCTAACCCTAGGGATATTTTAGTAGACGATCCTATTTGATAGGTTCTATAGGAACTGGACGATCCGATATTTGGACGATAAATCAAATACCTAGCGACAAACTCATGTACATGTACCAAGATAAACCTTTTTATAAAAAGTTTAAGAAACATGATAACTTTACTCAACCGGTCAATCCACTCACAATTTACACGTATTTGTTTCTCTTATTAATTACAATAATAACGAGTCTCATGCATTTAATTTGCACTAGAAATCTTCCATGCTGTTTTTCACAATCTATTTTAATGGCTGTATTTAAGACCCTGCGGACAATTTTGGTTGTGAACATTAAAGCAAGCTTAAATAAAAATAAATAAATAAATAAAGTTTGCGAGGCTTTATAAATTAAAAATCCACCATGATAACTTTGGACAAAATTTAGGAATGAAAAGTTAATAAAAAAGAAAAGGAAAGAAAAATGAGAAAACCAAATATATTTTTAGCGATTCGAAACTGAATCTGTTAGACGGAGCATGCACTCTTGCCAACATTAGCTCAACGTTAAAATCAAAATCGAATTTGCATCTGCTTCTTAAACTCGATTCTTGAACGCCATTCTAATTGAAATTCAAACGCCGACTTTAATCCGCATTCGGAATTGAAATCCCTAGTTGAAGTTCTAGTTCGAATTGGATTCAAACGTCGTCGTGATATTCTTGTTACTTACGGTAGTTGCATTATTATATAAGAAACAATTAATTCGTGTGTTTCTTTAAATTTTTACCATTATACTACTCTTTCTTCTTGACCTATCAACCCTACATTTTATTATTATTAACCAAATTTTGAGAAAAGAAAAGAAAACACAAATAAGAATATATGTATATCAACTAAAATTTGTGCCATTAAAAATGATGGGATACTAGATAATCTCTAAGCCATATAACATATTCGCAAACTTGATTATGTTATCATCGTTTTTTTTTTAATATATATTTTTAATCTTCTTGAAAGCTTGCATGATAAATAAACTATCTAATCCAGCTTGATGACTCTTCCCAACTGCACGGTCTAAATTTAAAGATTGACAAACTCGATTTAAACCTCCATAAAGTTTGAAACAAAACTTTATCCAATATTTCACGTCATATACTCTATTTCCAAAAAGTACATTGACAAGACGTAAAATTTCACACATATTCTGAGGTAAATATTGTTGTGTCAGCGCCTTCACCTAGTAGGCAAGATTATAGGTACCATGAAAAGTGATCCATTGGACATGATTGTTGCACACCAATTTTAAATACATCAGCATCTTAGCAAAATGCAAAGTGTAGACTCCAAATTTGTTGTTCTTCTTAAAATCAATGTCTTGACAAGAGAGGAGTTCAATGGAGTCAGGTGCATAGAGATGATACTCAAGATTGAAATCACAAAAGTTGAACTCCCAAATAAAACTGTTAGAGGTTCCAAAAGTTGGAAGGTTTCCATCACAGTCTGAAAGAGTTAGACCGAGTTGAATGAGATGCATTCTATCAACATTAGCTTTGAGTACAACATAATTATTTTCTGGTCGGCGGAGTGCACGATGGGACTGAAACACGACGCCGGGAAACTCGGTGTTCATAGAGATAATCAAATGGGTGGTTATGGTAGAGCGGATTAATTCAAACTCTGCTTCAACGTTGAAAAACCAAACTGATCTTGTGATAATTGAACCATGTAAGAGGTTAACCATAGTTTCTCTTAAAAAATTAAACAATTTTCTCTTGTGTACAAGTTTTGAAAAAAGAAAACTTTTGAATTAAGAATTGAGACACAGAAGGAAGAGCTTTATAAATATTTGGTAGTGCAATCTCTTCTTATTTAATATAATAAATTTATAGATATGTATATCTTATGTAATCTTTTAGAAAATTGAAATTTTATGTGATTAAAAAACAAGATAAAAGATATTGATTAATTAATAAATTTAATTCATTCTATTTAATGTTATGTAATATAATTTATTGTAACTTTTAATCTTTATAATATATTGTTATGGTTACATCTAGTCTTATTTTTTATTATATAAAAATAAATAAATTATCTTAAAATATCTTGTTGAGTTTAAAAAAGTTGCTGGAAGATGTAATTGCCGGAATAGTTTGGTAGCAATCCAGTATCTCTTATCTTCAATACAAATATAAGTGTTAATAAATTTCTCACCATCCTTTCAATTCTTATCATTTCATAACTTACTCTTATTTTAGATAATATATGAAAATCTTTTCGTTATCGTAGTTCATACGTTATTATTTTATTCTCGACTAAATATCTGAAAAATAAAATATCAAAAATAATTAACAAAATAAAATTATTTTATTAATTTTTAAATGATGTCTATAAAATTATTTTTGAATAACAATGTGTACACAAAGGTAAATTATTATTCTGTTGGCTAACTTGATATGATACTATCATATTTGCCTTTGATATAAAAAAGAAAAATAAGGCTTTTATTTTTATTATTATTCATAAGTCATAACTTTCTATATTCACATTAACATATACAATTTACAATTATTATTATTCTTAACTTTTAAAATTTCTAACCATTTTATTTCATACTTAAATAAAAATTTCGAAAGAATTAAATATATATAATAAATTTTAATTTTTGATAGTTTTCAATTTTTAATTTTATATTTAATTTTAAAAATATACATGTTTAATGATTTCATTATAATGATTTTTAATTTTAAAATTTCAATATTTATTTTTATAATTTTAAAATTTCACTGTCATAATATATATCTATTTAAGGAAATTTTTTATTATAACAATAAATTTTTTCCATTAATAATGTATTTTTTATTACCTTATACAAAAATTATAACTAAATAAATTAAAATAACTTTTTAGCTTACTTTTTAAAAGTACTATATGCCATGTTAGATAAATTAAATAAAAATTTTAAAAAGTGATAAGTTAAAATAATAAAAAAATGAAATAAAAAAAGATGAAAAAAATTGTTAACTCCACTCACTCTCAAAGTCTAACTCTACCTATATTAATAAGGAGTAAATAATATAAATGTTAGCATATTAATACTTTAAAATACTCCTTTCATATATCATCAATACATGAGGATGCGTGTCTCAAAATTTGCTTTGAGACTTTCCGTGGATAATAGGGTGAAACGGGCTGAGACGTTCCCCATTTTTTTTTTATTGAAAATAAAAAATAGAGGTAAAAATATATTTGTTTAATTATTTTAAGATGTTTTTGTGAAAATAATTTTAAAAATGAAAATAAATAAAATATTATAATTCTGCTTTTATAATTTTTATAATTTTTTTAAAAAAAAATTAAAAATTAAAATAAAAAATAAATTTTCAGACCAAATGTAAATGTTCAAGCAATGGAACGAAGTTCTATTATGTATCTACGGATGCATTTTATGTAATTTTTATGTAATAAAACGGAAATGGATATTTTTGTTGTTGAGATATGTACCAAATGTTAAGAGAAAAAAAAAAACCTGGAATTTTGATAAATTGCAGAAAAATAGTTAATTTATTTTATAAAATATATGTAATCTTATGATATTCTTATTTTACATTGCTTTCCCATGAAAGCTTATATACTACTAAACTAACTCCTTTACTTTTTCTTTTGATTCAAAAACTAATTCCTTCGTACGAAATGGTACCGTAATCATATATTAGTAGGGGAACTGACATCTTCGAAGTATGAATCAAACTTGTATGTTGAAAGATTTTTATAGGAAGAAAATAAGAAAGATTTGATAAGATTTATTTTTCTAAAAATTATAACTAGTTTTTTATTAATTAATTTGTAAATTTTTTAAAAAAATATGAGATTTTTTACAAAATAATTAATGAAAAAATTATTTTAATATTTATAAAAATAAATTTACTTTTTTATTTTCTATAAGTCCTCAGACAAAAATATTACTAAAGTAAAGTAAAATTGATTTCGATTAAAATCATTTGAGAATAGTATTATTTATGTTTAAAAGTTTCTGATATAAAAGCAATTGTGTGTAAAAAATTTATTTGATGCAAAAGTTATTTAAAATTATTTAACTAAAAATTAATTTTTATATGATTCTTCTTTATAAAGAGGAGAAATTACAATTCTAAAGTGTATCAATAGAGGTCAATGATCTTTGACCTCTACAATGACACTGACTTAGATGGAAGGTTTCTTGACCCATAATTGATTTTAGAACATTCTTCCACATAAAATAAAATATATAAAATTTTATCTAAACTCGATTTTAAATTTTAGAATTAATTCTCTAACATAAAATTTAAAACAGAATCAATATATAACTACAAGGAATAAATAATATAACTCTTGATACACATTAAATTTAATTTTTACACGTTACAGTAACTTTTTGAAATTTAAATTCAAATTATGTAATTGATAAATTGATGTTTTCACTAAAGAATATATATATATATATATATATATATATATATATATAATTTTATGCCATTCTAGTAAATTAATTAAATTATTTTATTTTAATATATATGATATTAAAATATATAAAAATATTAATTTTTAAATAATATATTTATAAAATTTTAAATTGTATAAAAATTTATAAATATAATTTTAATAATAAAAATATTAAATTAAATAATTAAATGATTATAATTTAGATTACACAAAAGAAATTACTAAAAGATTAAATCAATAAATTTTATCCTCGATATCAACGAATATATATAATTTTCCTGACTCTTATAACATCTTCGTCTTCTTTTCTGATTTTCTTTAATTTTCCATTTCTGAAAATTTATAGAAAATGATGAAATTATATAAATGATTATTTTATCATCTCTTATACTAGTCTTTAAAATAAAAATATATATATATATATATATATATATATATATATATATATATATATATACTACAAAACAAAATAGATCTGTGTAATTATTAATAAAAAACATCCTTCTATTAAATAAAAAAGACACGAACATTAAGCAGAAAAACCAGGATCTAATTCAATGGCACATGTCACGTAAAATATTAGTATTAAGTCAACGAGTAAAATGAAGTCCTAAGATTCGTATTTCCCTTATAATTGTGGTTGCGGAGAATAATTCTCTAAGATATTCCTAAATGAATAATTACACATAAGATGACACATCGATCTTCTTTTCTTCTTTGAAGGTGGCAGCTTCTTCTTCTAGTTCCTTCTTCATTTGATTCAACCTAAATTACATGCCTAGTTCATTTTCAATCTTCTTTATTTGGGGAAGTGGGCATTGGTTTTTATGACACCAATTTCTTGTTTTCAATTGACACTACCATTTTAGTGGGGAAAGATTGATCCTTTATGTTTTTCATTCATGCTTTATTATATGGTTGGAACATGGAATTTCAGTTTGCTTAGAGGGTAGTTGTTGATTAGTATTGGAATCACTGTTTTCTTTGGTTTTGGTGCATTTCAGATTGTGATGAGTGAGATGGTGAAGTCAAAAGTGTTATTTTTCTCTTTGCTTGTTCTTGCAACCTTTCAGCAAGCAGTGTCAGATGAGCACCAACCCCTCTCAAAAGTTGCTATTCATAAAACAACACTTGCTCTTGATGAACATGCTTTTATCAAAGCCACTCCTAATGTCCTTGGCTTGAGGGTAACCTCATTTGAGAATTTTGGATTTTCTTATATTTCCTAGCTGCTTCATTATCTGCCCTTAACTTCTTGCCTAAGGTGGAAACTAGGTTTTGATAGCAGAAATTGATGGATCCTGCTTGCAACTGTTGTAGGGACAAAATACAGAATGGGTTACACTGCAATATAGTAATCCAAAACCCACAATAGGTGATTGGATTGGAGTGTTTTCTCCTGCAAACTTCAGGTAAGCATATCATGATCTTATTATATAATCGTGAATTGCAAATAATGAGAATTGTTGCACTAATTTTGAATGAAATGCTTCACATTTTCCAGCGCTTCTACCTGCCCTGCAGAAAACGTACGTGTGTATCCCCCATTGCTGTGTTCTGCACCCATCAAGGTTTGTCTGACACAAAACCTTTAGCTAAAGAAAGCTTAAAAGTTAAAATGTTTTAATGTTAACCTGTCTTTTTTTATGTTTCTAATTTCAGTATCAATATGCCAATTTCTCCAGTCTTGATTACAAGAACACAGGAAAAGGTTACTTGAAGCTGCAGTTGATTAATCAGAGATCTGACTTCTCATTTGCACTTTTCACTGGTGGCTTAACAAATGTATGCTCTTAAACACTACCCTATTTATAATCTCCTTGCTTATTGAATTAATTGATGTATTATGATTATAAAGATTTTCCAATTCATTGAAACTGTTACTAGTTTAATTTTTGGTGTTCCAAGCTTTTCTTTTCCTTATTGATTTTATGAGAATTTTTTTATCAGCAAACATTAGTTGTTAATTGTTAGTTTTTTTTGTTAGCGGAGGGGGTTCAAATTTGCAATCTCCCCTTGCTTCCCTTATTAGGATCTCCTTCCCCACCACTAGTCCAACTTTGTCAATCCTATTTTGTGAGAATGTATTGTGGACTAATAGCTTTGTGGGAATTTTATCATGAAAGCTTGCACTGATAAATAATATCTGTTAATGAAAATCATCAGAGTTCAACAATCTGGAACTTTATTCATCATATAGTTCCTTTGTAAGGCATTAAAGACTAATGTCTCATTGCTCATACCATCTTATTGTTCATCTTCTATTTCACCTTGCACTTCATAAACATCACCATCTTTCATAACATCTGACAAGGTTCCACATCTCTACATTTTAACAATAAAACTGCTGTAACTCTCTCCTTCTGTGAAAAGATATTTACTAGCATGCATACACTTTGGTGACTTCTGCAGCACTTTTTTTGTTTAGAAAGAAAGTATCTGTTCCCATGTAATCTACGTCCCACCGCAAGTCCACAATAGCATTAGATTACTTGAGTGTTATGTTTTGTTTACATTTGTAACTCTATTTTACTTTTATTAAGTGTTTGTATAACTTTTGGAACTGAGTCCAGAAATGTGGATTTTGAGCTGAAATTTAACTTTCTATTTGTTCCTTTTTCTTCAAATTAATTTTGGCAGCCAAAGCTTGTTGCTGTGTCAAATAAAGTATCATTCATCAATCCAAATGCACCAGTGTATCCCCGATTAGCACAGGGGAAAACATGGGATGAAGTAAGTTTAAGCTCCTTTATATTGTAATCTCAAAACTGCATTCTCTTTTTCCAGCTTTGAATATTATTCTTACGAGCATTAGTGCAGCAGGCACTTCTTCTAATTGCAACTTGAAATCTTTCTTGTGAATGATAGTTGTCAGTAAATTCATGTCTATTTATGATTTAAGTCTATCTAGGATTGTCAAAAAATTATTTACGTTGTTCTTTTAACAGATGACTGTAACATGGACTAGCGGATATGGAATCAGTGAAGCTGAACCTTTTGTTGAATGGGGTCCTAAAGGAGGGAACCTTGTGAAATCTCCTGCTGGAACACTGACTTTTGATCGCAAAACCATGTGTGGTATACAACTCTTCTGTTACCTTTTTACTGTTTTATTTTACCTGTTTATTTGAGTCAAAAAGTTACTTCTGGGATGGAAAATCATGTTTTTGTCTTGATAGTATTTACATTTGTAAAATGTGGGTAGGTAATTGCAAATTTCATTCACAAAGAGGAAGGAGTGAAATTAAAAATATTCATTTTCTTATTCATCTATGTGTGCAGGTGCACCGGCAAGGACTGTTGGGTGGCGTGACCCAGGATACATACACACTAGTTTTCTGAAGGAGTTGTGGCCCAACCGAGAGTAAGTTGTATCTTATATGAGCATCATCATGACATTGCTTGCTTGAGGACTGATATTATTATTTTCTCTGAGTGTTAACTAAAACTAACCGAGCTAATCAAATATTTGTTTTCATGACAAAAAGTTAAGACTGATATAAACTTATACAGGAAAAAGTACTGAAAGCATCTTGATTTCTTGATAAATAATATTTTTCAATCAGATATAATATTTCTTTTGAATTAAAACATATAATACAACAAGAAAAGTCTTTCTCCACTATGTGGAAAATTGCCACTGCCCACCATATTCTATCTAAAACCTATTGTCAAGAAAGTCCATTTAGATCAAGATCTTTCTCAATGGTTTCTCTTATAGTCTTTTTTCTTTTTGGTTTTTGTCTACCTCTGTTTATTAGTGTATCTTCCATGTCATTAACACCTCTTACTTGGGCCTTTCTTAGTCTTCTTCTTTAATGGCTAAACCATCTTTAGCAATATTCACTCATTTGGCTGAACACTTAAATAATGCACATGTTGGCACTTTACTACCTTACATTTAGTAAAATTTCCTTGAGTTGGAGGGCACCTACAATCACAATGTTGCTAGACATGATATGTGAGTTAAGACTAATATAAACTTATACAGGAAAAAGTACTGAAAGCATCTTGATTACTTGATAAATAATATTTTTCAATCAGATATAATATTTCTTTAAATTAAAACATATAATGCATCAAGAAAAGTCTTTCTCCACTATGTGGAGTTTACATGGATCAAAATTTGCCACTGTCCACTGTGTTCTATCTATAACCTATTGTCAAGAAAGGCCATTTAGATCAAGATCTTTCTCAATGGTTTCTCTTAAAGTCATTTTTCTTTTAGGTTTTTGTCTACCTCTGTTTATCAGTGTATCTTCCATGTCATTCACTCCTCTTACGTGAGCCTGTCTTAATCTTCTTTAATGACTAAACCATCTTTAGCAATATTCACCCATTGGCTGCAACATTTAACTAATGCACATGTTGGCACTTTACTTTACTACCTTACATTTAGTAAAATTTCCTTGAGTTGGAGGGCACCTACAATCGCAATGTTGCTAGACATGATCCCTAATAAAATCTGATTGGTTTCAAATTTGTCTAGAATATCATGCAAGATGTACTGACAGCTATTTTTTAACTTAAGTACTTATGAGTGCTGACCCTCTGCTGAAATATTAAAGCATGTAAACAGAAATACATGGTGATGGATAACTTCAATGAGTGAAAACATGAATATTTTACCTTGAAATTTTGATGTTTGGAATTTCCTGTAATTAGTAGAATAGAAATGACTGCGAAGTAATTATGAGTGCTTCTTACTGTTAAACAGAAATACAAGCTGGTTGATAACTTCAATGAGTTTGATGATTGGAATTTCTTATAATTGATTGAAATGGAAGCATGAAGGCTTAGCAGTTGGAATTTTTCATAAAGATCACCACAATCAAGTAACCAAGAGATTTTGTATTTGATTTTATGAGAAAGGATTGACACCAAATATACATCCATTTCCCTACATGACTTGTATTATTTTAAGAAGCCAAGTGCCACAGTACTTTATATGTGGCTCTAACCAGTAGAAGTAGAAGCATCACCACTACCATGAAAGTAAGAAACCAAGAAATTTGTATGTGATTTTATTAGAAAAGATTTGGCACCAAATATACACTGCTACATGATTCGTATTACTATAAGAAACAAAACTCTATATTACTTTGTACTTGTTCAAATATTGACTTGTGGCATGAAGGAATGTGTTTAGATTTTATTAGCAGCAGTTGTGCATGAACCTCAACTTGTAATGTCTTGTTTTTGCCCTAATTGCAGGTACACATACAAGCTGGGGCATAAATTATTTAATGGTTCAATAATTTGGAGTCAAGAATACCAATTCAAAGCATCTCCTTTTCCTGGTCAAAATTCCTTACAACGTGTAGTCATATTTGGTGATATGGGAAAGGTAAATTTCCTTCTACTTTTCTCCATGTTCTGAAATCTGGAGGTGATATGTGTAACACCCCTACCCTCCAAATCTACTCACAACCAAATATCACAGTAGCAAATGTACAGGATAAGGAAAACACAGCATAACAAGAATATAAACTTCGTACGTATTTACGCAAATAATAACGGAATAGTAAAGATAACAAATTGGCTTTCGAGAGGCCAATCTCTCTCCTTAGTCACGACTCTCTACTGTTCTCCTCTCTCCCCCCCCCCCTTTTTTTTCCTCCCCTTCCTATATATATTCTTTACTTTTTGTAACAAATTCCCCACAATTCCCATGCTACCCCACTAGTTTGTTATTTTTTTCTTTTGTTTCCCTCTCCTACTGTAAGTATATTGAAATGGTGTGATTTTCCCTAACCCCCTATTCGTTGTGGTTTATTACAATACCCCCTTGAAGAGGCACCTTGTCCTCAAGGTGAAAGGAGGAAAAGCCATCGCAGACCTAGTTGCTAGCTCCCGGGTGCTTTCAAAATCTGGTAAGTTCACCCATTTGACCAGAACCTCAATTTCTCCCTCTTTATTGAAGCGCTCTGCCAGGATGCTCTCAGGTTCTACCACTAACTCACTCTCTTCAGATAATGTAGTCGGAAGAGGTTGTGGTTGTATAGAAGGCCCCACACATTTTTTGAGCAGAGAGACATGAAAACAGGGTGAATCCTAACATCCTTTGGAAGCTTCAATCGGTAAGCCACATTCCCAACTTTCTCCAATATCTCAAATGGGCCATAGAACCTTGCGACCAACTTCTGGTTTGGCCTGTCCGCCAAGGATTTCAGCCAATAAGGTTGCAGTTTAAGGTATACTAACTCCCCAACTTCAAACACCACTTCCCTTCTGTGCTTGTCAGCAGCTTGCTTCATCCTGTTTTGTGCTTTATTGAGCTGGAACCGCAACTCTTCCAGCATCTGATTCCTTTCCTCAAACAAGAGTCTAACATCTTCTACCGTGGATTCAGCTCCTCCTCTCGATAATGTAGGGGTTCCACTAAAGTAAAGAGCCTAGAAAAGGGGTCATTTTAATGGAGCCATGGTAGGATGTATTATACCAATACTCGGCCCAAGTTAACCAAGTTGGCCCTTTGTTTGTTTAGAACTCGTAAGGCGGCGCGGGTAAGACTCAATACACTTATTTGACTCTGTTTGGCCATCGGTTTGAGGATGGTAAGCGAGGACATTTTTAGAAGCTGTGCAGATTGTCAAAATAACTCGGACAGAATGTGCTCATGAATATTTTGTCCGATCGAGACAATTGAGGTAGGAAATCCATGGAGTCGAGACGACCTCGTAACAAGAAGCGACGCAATGTCCTTCGGGTCGTGAACGGGTGGGCTAGGGGAAAAAAATGAGCATATTTGGTCAATCTATCCACTTCTGACAAAAGATGGTGTCAATTCCTTTTACCTTTGGTAATCCCCCGATGAAATCCATAGAGATGTCGGACCCGGACATTCGTGGGAATCGATAAGGGTTGTAATAAGCCCGCTGGTTGGAGAGTGGAATATTTGTGTTGTTGCAAACCTCACACCTTGTTTGATGAATTCTTGTCGCTTTTCATACCCTCCCGATACAAGACAAGCTGAAATTCTTTTGTAGGTTTAAAGAATCCTGCATGCCCCTATTTTAGAAGCATGAAACTCCATAATATCTTGAATCCACTTCGAGTGTTTTGCCATAACTAACTGCCTTTGTATCTAAGCTTCCCATTTACTAGCTCAAACCCTTCGATCGTATCCGCTCCTATTAACAACTTTTTGCATGATGCCATTGGTGGACATCACCGCACTTCCTCCCTAATATGCTCTTGTTTCATTTGTGCTGGAGAAAAAGAGATGGAACAAAAATAGAACTTTCGAGAAGTGCATCCGCCACTCTGTTCTCGGAACCAGCCTTATACTTAATCTCAAAATCATACCCGAGTAATTTGGAAAGCCATCGTTTGCCCCTGCCTTCACCCACCCTTTGATCCATTAAGAATTTTAGGGACTTCTGATCAGTAAACACCGTGAACCTCGTCCCACCAAGTAATGTCTCCATTTTTGAATTGCAAGGACAATAGCCATTAGTTCCCTTTCGTAAACCGATTTCCGTTGAGCCATGTCAGACAACTTCTTGCTCATAAACGCTATTGGTCGACCCTCCCGCATCAATCCGCTCCTACTCCCTTTCGACGCGTCTGTCTCTAACTCAAAGGGCTTTGAAAAACAAGGAACCGCCAAAGTGTCTTGAAGTCATGGCTGTTTTTGAGTTCTGGAAAGCCACATCCGCTTCTAAACTCCATTGGAAACTATCTTTTTTTAATAATTGAGTCGGTGGCCATGCAATGTTCCATAGCCCTTCACAAACCTACGATAATAGCCGTGAGCCCAAAAATCCTCATGACCCTTTTAAATTTGTGGGTGTGGGCCAATCGCATATCTCTGATTTTCTTAGGATCTGCGACTACCGCTAAGTCGAAATGATTTGTCCCAAATATTTTATACTTCGGCATTCAAAACTGCACTTCTTGTGATTTACTAGTAGGTTGTTTTGGCGTAACAATTCAAAGACTTGGTGTAGGTGTCGCTTGTGATCTTCCACATCTTTGCTGTAAATCGGGATATCGTCAAAGAACACAAGGCAAATTTCGAAGAAAACGATCGAAGCGAATTCATGAGGGCCTGGAAGGTTAATGGTGCATTTGTGAGCCCGAACGACATAACTAAAAACTCATAGTACTTGCGTGTGTCGAAAAGCTGTTTTGTGGACATCTTCCTCTTTCATCCTAATCGGTGATAACTTGATTTAAGTCCAAGCTTGGAAAACACCCTGGCACCATCTAGCTCATCAATAATTCCTCTATAATTGGAATAGGGAACTTGTTCGGGATTGTGATCTTGTTTAGGCCCGATAATCCACACGAAACTCACCCCCGTCTTTCTTCTTTACTAAAATTACTGGGCTAGAGAAAGGGCTTGTGCTCGGGCGGATAATACCGATATGGAGCATTTCATCGATAATCTTCTCAATTTCTTCTTTCTGATAATGGGGATACCTATACGGACAAATATTAGGAATATCGTGTTTTTCCTTCAACACTATTGTGTGGTCATGGGGTCTCGGTGGAGGCATTCCAGAAGGAGATTGAAAAATATCTTCAAATTTTCGAAGAAGCTCATTATCTCCGGAGATGGCACTCGAATATTTTTGGCTCATCGGCTTTAAACACGGGGTGACCAAAAATCCTCCTCGGCGTTTCGTAGAGCATTGAGGGCTATTTTACCACTCGCCCGACTCCTCCCCAACGTTGGGTCCCCCGTAGTGTAACCTTATGCCCCTTCACAACCCAAGAGAGACCGGATTGCCATAATCACCTTCAAATTTACCCAAACTGGCTACCCACCCTGCACCAAGAACCACCTCCGCTCATCTTAGTTGTGTGACAAAGAAATTGGCCACAATCGTAATGCCCTGCACCTGTAAATTTACGTTGAGGCAGCCCCCCAATCCCTCCTCAACCGCACCGTTTCCCACCTCCACCTGAAACGGGGGGACAAAGACCAGTTTGAGACCCAAGGTGGAAACAAGAGTAGAAGAGAGAAAATTTGCCTCGGTCCCCTGGTCCACAAGTACGACCACCTCACAACCATTTATTGTTCCCCGCGCCTTTAGTGTTTGATGAGAGGTAAGCCCCCAGTAACTAAAGGATGAGAGACGAAGAGAGAAAGATTCGAGAGCTATTGGCGGTTCCCCTGTCGGTGGTTCCAGCTCCGATTCGGGGTTAATCTCGTCGTCCCCAAGCAACAGTAACTGCTGTTGCTGAAATTTGCATGTATGGGACGAATTACATTTATCTCCACACTTGAAACGAGAGCCTCGCCGTTGGCGATCCACCTTGCTCCTCGTCGAGAGATCCACCAGAGTTAGGCTTATGACCCGTGGCACTTGAGGTGGACCGTGAAATGGAATGTGTGGTGTGGGAGTCTTTGGGCTGTGAAAATTTTAAAGAATCAACAGATTCGTTATTGGGCCTAGGTCCTCCATTCCCTTTAGAAGGCCCAAAAGTTGTTCGCTGGCCCACCTCTGATTTTCGTCCCCAATTGTTTCCCCCTTCCTCCCGCCATGCTCTGTTTTGGGTTTCAATCATCATAGCACGATCCATCATTCCCTGGAGGGTTTCAAATTCATCCATGGAGATGGCAGCATTAATTACCGGTTTCAATCCTTGATGGAACATGCACAACAATGTTTCATTATCTAAGTGCCTATGAGCCCGGGCCGCTAGTTCAAAATCCCGGCGATACTCCATTACCGATCTGAGTTGGCGCACCCTCAGTAACGGTGCCAACGGGTTCGCCGCCGCCCCCGGTTCAAAACGGCGAAACAGATCTTGTTTGAAACGAAGCCACGTGTGGAAGGATGACCGAGCCTCCCCACCATTCAAACCAGGTGAGGGCCTCCCGTGAGAGCTAGGACCACGAAATCCAACTTCTCTCCGGTGGAATGTTCGAGATACGAAAGAAACGATCCATCCGTACCAGCCACCCACTAGCATCTGATCCATCGAAGGGGGGAACCTCCAAACGACGGTGGTTATCACCTCGTAATGGAAAGGGATTTCGACTACGCTCTCCACCAGGATCATCGATGTGAGAAACATTATCGTCCTCACGGTATTCCGGTTGACGCCGCGGCTGGTTGGTGTGCACCATTAGATCCTCCATGCGCTTCATCATCGCTTCCATCAACCTCCGCTGCTCCGCCAATTGACGTTCTATCCCTTCCACTCGTTCTTCCATTGCTGCCGAGTTTCGCGTATTAACCATAACCCAGTCACCACCCTCAAGATCGGAGTTCTGATACCAATTTGTAACACCCCTACCCTCCAAATCTACTCACAACCAAATATCACAGTAGCAAATGTACAGGATAAGGAAAACACAGCATAACAGAATATAAACTTCAGTATGTATTTACGCAAATAATAACGGAATAGTAAAGATAACAAATTGGCTTTCGAGAGGCCAATCTCTCTCCTTAGTCACGACTCTCTCTTGTTCTCCTCTCCCCCCCCTTTTTTTTTCCTCCCCTTCCTATATATATTCTTTACTTTTTGTAACAAATTCCCCACAATTCCCGTGCTACCCCACTAGTTTGTTATTTTTTTCTTTTGTTTCCCTCTCCTACTGTAAGTATATTGAAATGGTGTGATTTTCCCTAACTGCCCCTGTTCGTTGTGGTTTATTACAATATGGGAAAGGCATAAATGTATACAAGGGTATCTTTATTACTTTTGTATCTTCTATTTCATACATGGGTAATTCTGATTGTACTTACTCCCTTCTTTTGGTTCTTTCTGTTATTTGAATGAAAGCTATATATTTTTCACTGTCTAAATATTATATCCACAATATGTCAGGTATTCTTGGCTGTGGTTTAAATTACTGGTAACTCTACTTTTCATTTTCTTATCACACAAGCAGGCAGAAGCTGATCGCTCCAATGAATATAATGATTTCCAGCCTGGCTCACTCAACACCACCAAACAGATTATTCAAGACATAGAAGACGTAGATCTAGTCTTCCACATTGGTGATTTATGCTATGCTAATGGATACCTTTCACAGTGGGATCAGTTTACTGCACAAATTGAGCCAATTGCATCAACTGTACCTTATATGACAGCAAGGTTTGTCATGTTATGCATGCTTTGCTTTTTTTGTATGTTTACTACTACTCTTCATCATCTCATTTTCTGCTTTTACATCATGTGCTTTTAGTGGAAATCATGAACGTGACTGGCCAGGGACTGGATCATTTTACGGGAACATGGATTCTGGTGGTGAATGTGGTGTACTGGCTCAAACCATGTTTTATGTTCCAGCTGAGAACCGGGAAAACTTCTGGTACAATATCTCTATAATTTCAAGCTGTTGCAGAAGATACTCAACATCTGTGTTGGTTAATAAACTCACTTTTATAACACTCGTGGATGTAGGCATTTAGAGCTTAACATTTATTCAAAACATCATAGTTGCATAGTCGTGCACCCTACTCTTGCATAATATAAAACCAAATCAACCTATTCATAAATGGAAATTTAACTAGCTTCTTGAGTATGCCTACCAACCAAATATTACTGATGTTTCCTCTGAAAATATATTACTTTGCCAGGTACAAAGTTGACTATGGTATGTTCAGATTTTGCATAGCTCACACAGAACTTGATTGGAGACAAGGATCAGAACAATATGAATTCATTGAAAATTGCCTAGCATCGGTCGACAGACAGAAACAGCCATGGTTGGTATTTCTAGCCCATAGGGTACTTGGTTATTCTTCTGGTGGGTTCTATGTGGAAGAAGGCTCTTTTGAAGAACCAATGGGAAGGGAGGAGCTCCAAAATCTCTGGCAAAAGTACAAAGTTGACATAGCAATGTATGGACATGTTCATAACTATGAAAGGACTTGCCCTGTGTATCAGGTATTTCCCTAGCTTCAGAGATAGATGATTTTTACTTGTTCCTTTACTTCACTGTAGTTGCCTCGACATGAATACATGCTATGGCTTGAATTTGGACGTGTTCAATTGATCTTGTCCTTTTCTTGTTGATCACTCTGGTCATCAAAAACATATTATTTTGGTCCTATCAAGAACTTATCTTAGATTAAAGTCATTATATTATCAAGGTACTTTTTACTTGTTAGCCTTGAATACTTTGAGTACTCAAACTTCATACCAATATAAATTGGAATCCCACAATAATTAGAAAAATTGTACAATTTTATGTCTACAATAACTTTGCACGATGCATATTTCAAAGCATGAATTTCTGTGATTTAAGATTTTTTATTAATTCAATATTAATTTTATATGTAGTGTTATAGTTGTGTCGTCCTATGATTTTCAAATGTATTGTATTCTTGTATTAATGTCTTACGTATCTGTGCTTTCTAGCTGTGAATTTGCTCATCAAGAATCAAAGTGATTAAATTATCTAAATTTTCTTGTTATCTTTCATCATGTAACACAAAAAATTAACTACCATTCTCCCTTCTACTTCAGAATATCTGCACCAATAAAGAGAAGCACAATTACAAGGGCTCCTTGAATGGGACAATACATGTAGTGGTTGGGGGAGGAGGAGCATCCCTTTCTGAATTTGCCCCCATAAACACCACATGGAGTATATTTAAAGACTATGACTTTGGATTTGCCAAGCTTACAGCATTTGACCATTCAAACCTGTTGTTTGAGTACAAGAAAAGCCGTGATGGAAAAGTTTATGATTCTTTCAGGATATCCAGGGAGTACAGGGACATCTTGGCTTGCACTGTTGATAATTGTTCACCTACAACACTAGCATCTTGATCTAAAACCAAAAAAGTTGTTGATTTGGTTTCTTTTTTCTTATACGGTTGAATAAATTGATCCATATGGTCCTAAAATGAGATGAGTTCACTGAATTGTTTGGTTTAAAGTGGAAGTTTGGAATTTATACTGTGTAGCAATTGACCACTGACAACACTAGTGTATGTACAGCATCTGGAAATAACCAGAACCATAATTTAATTTGATAGATTTGAGCCACGTCGGCTACTGTAGTCCATCATCAAGGTCCCATGAAACACATGACCTTTTTCGGAAAACTTATGTCTAAAATTGCTTATGACCACAAATGCACTCAAAGACCACGCAACCGGATACAGGTCGGTGGCAGAGATGTTCGAATTTTGGGAGAAAGCCCATGGAGGCCTGCCATAAAAGAAACAAATTAAAAAGCTGAGCAAACCTAAAAAGAAACAAATTAAAAAGCTGAGCAAACCTCATAAAGAGGCATGGCGATCACCATGACAGGAGGAACCATGACTGGAGGATGTTACCTCTTGCTTAACTCTTAAGTTTTAACGAGGCTCCTTTTTTTTTATTTTCAAATTTCTTATCTACGAATGAATGAAGAAATATTTTAGAATTGAAACTTGCAATAATATGTCTAGCTAATGAAAATTGACTAAGTTAAAAAAGGACGACATCGGCATGGGTACCAAGCACGTCCCTAAAGCAACTAAGTTCGAAAGCAGACGAGAGTCCTAAAGCAACTAAGTTCGAAAGCAGACGAGAGTACTGAGCACGTCCTGAAAGCGAGAACGAGCATATACATAGAATAAAGAAATGCGACCAAGACCTGAAATGGATGATGTTAGTGTGAGTATTAAGTATATACCTGAAATGAGGAAATGTGACTAAGTCCAGAAATAGACGACGTCATTGTGGGTACTAAGCACGTATCAAGAACAAGGAAATTCCACTAAGTCCAGGGACTACGTCCATGTGAGTATCAAGCACGTCCTCAAAGCGGGACTGAATATATACCCAGAAAGAGGGAATGTGAATAACTCTAGAAAAAGATGACATCTGCGTTGATACCTAGCACATCCCTGAAGTGAAATCAAGCTCGTACCCGAATGAAGAAACAAGAATAAGTCTAGAAAAGGATGATATCAGTGTTGGTACCGAGCACATCCTTAGAGCGGGATCAAGCTCATACTCAAATGAAGAAACACAAATAAGTTTAGCGAAGGATGATATCGACGTCAATTCCGAGCATATATCTCCGAAGCATGATCGAGTTCATACCTGAATGATGAAACATGAATAACTCTAAAATGGATGACGTTTGTCTTATCATCGAGCACATCCCCGAATTGTGATCGAGCTTGCATTTGACGCGAGCAAAAAATCAGATAAGTCCCAAATGGACGATGCTATCAACAACTCTCAATTACTTATCAATTGAGTAAGAACTGTCGCGAGTTGAAAAATAACTAAGTCCCGAGTAGAGGAGGTTGTGACAGCTCCATTTACATACTATTTGAGTAAGAATGAAAGCAATAAACTAATTAAGTTCTGAATGGACGACACCACCACCAACTCCGGACTACATATTCAATGACTCTTGATTTTACGAGCTAAAACCAACAAAGTTTTGAATGGACAATATTGTCGATAACTCTGGACACTTAAAAGAATAATCTCTTTTCTCCTTTACATGAGAAATAGTAGGCTGGGGACATGTATAATATACATATAAAACCTGGAATTATGACAAAGATAAAAAGATAAATTTATCTATTATCTAACTACCTTATCTATTATTTTAATCTAAAGATAAAAGGTTGTTATTTAAAGATAATCAGACTTGACCTAAAAGGCTCAAAGTCTATTTTATACGAGAAGAATATTCTCCACAAGTAAATATACTCTAAATTACAGTCTTACACTTATATATGTACACCTTTAATTTAAGTGTGTATTTAGGTACTAACACTTTTTTAAATAAGTATAATTAACTAACATAGATTATTAAATTTTGAGGTGATGTATATGTTTAGACAAACAACCTTTCCATTAGAAAGCTTTATGATTATAATGAATTGAAAATATATAAACTGCTTCAATATTAATATATAATCATCATTTCGGTTCTTAAAATATGCAAATTAAGAATTTTCTTTTATAAAAGATAAAAAAATAATAATTGGAAATTTTTGTTTATAAAAGATAAAAAATAGTTATCTTTAGAAATATAATATATTTATTATTTTAATTTTTAAAAAATATTTATTATCATTTTAATTATTATCTTGATAGTTAAATTTAATCAAGTTCTCGTGCTGAGATATTAACAAGTAAAATAATTATAATAAACAATAATTATTTTTAGAAGGATATTTTTAAAATTGTTTTAGGTTAATTAAGTTTTTACTTACTCTAATTTTAAGATTTTGATTTTTAATCTCCTATATTTTTTTTAAATAATAAATGGTCTTTTCCGTGGATAAAAGTAGTTTCATTAAATCTTGATGTACCACTTACTACTTTTTTTATTTATGACCAAGTTAGTACTAAAGGATTTCAATTTAACCATAAGGTCTAAATAAGCTAAAATAATAAATAATAAGAGAATAAGAATTATTATTTTTTCTATAATGACTGAAAGTCAGAATTCTAAAAATTAGAGACACGAAAATTTAATTAACTTTTTTAAAATTAATTTCTTTTTTTTACCATTTTAAAATAATTTATTGAAACATTTCAAAAATTTTAACAAAGTGTATTTTTTTAATAAAGAATATATCTTAAAAACAATATTTGAATAATTGTATTAAATCATAACTTACGTATAAAACCTGAAAAAGATAATTAAAAAAATAAAGATAATATTAAACTAAATTTTAATGTATTAAATCATAACTCATTCCGGGATTGATACGTGCAATATATTTTCATACATTCTAATATATATATTTTCTTAGAACTTTTAAGATTAAAATTTATAGTTTAAATTTTATTGAATTTGTATGATTTTAAAAGATTTTATAAATTTATAAGATTCAAAAAATTTTATAAATTTATATAACTTGAAAAGATTTTAAAAAATAATGATTATCGTAACTGAATTTTATAATTTTTTTCATATTATTAAAAGTCTTGATTTGATATTTTTACATCTTTTGTTAAAGAAGTATTTTAGAAATTATTAATTTTAAAATTATTAAAAATAATTTTATTATTATTTATGAATAATATGAATTTCTTATATTAATAAAGAATTTTTTTATTCTAAAATTTGTAAATAATAGTTAAATTTTGTTTGATTTATAATGATTTTATTATTAAAATTAATAAATTAATTATACATAGTATATTGTGATTGGTTGGTGGGGAAATTTTTTTATACATAGTATAACCTTTTTCTGCGTGTGAAAACTATAAATAAAGTTGACATAATTTATTCATTTTAAAACCCCAATTAAATTCATTTGATAACGATGAATGTTTTAATTTTACCGTCCCATAAATACTAAGCCCTAATAGATATTTTGTTAATAACAGGTTTGAATACATCCTCTTGGGCTCAGAACTGAAGTCGCGTCTCACACATACTCTCTGTTTTCTGAACAATCGCTCACCATGCAGGTATACACTCTATTCCCAGTTTCCCCATTCACTGATTCACTTGTTCCCAATTTTTACTTTTTAACATTTTGCGATCTGTTAACCTACGTGAATTAGGGTTATGGTTTTGAAATTTTGTTACCGATTTTGATTTGTGCGTTTTATCCAGGCCAGTGATAGGTTTAACATCAATTCCCAACTTGAGCATCTCCAAGCCAAATATGTTGGAACTGGCCATGCCGATTTGAACAGATTGTTAGTCCCTCTCTCTCTCTCTGTTTTTTTTTTTTTTTTTTTTTTTAAATTCCTTTAAAATAATATTTCCCCAATTTTCAATTTTAACTTCTTTTTATTGTATTTATTTTTCTAAATATTTGTTAAGGATTTGTTCTTTGTGTGTGTGTGTGTGTGCAGTGAGTGGGCAGTGAACATTCAACGTGACAGCTATGCTTCATATATTGGGCACTATCCTTTACTGGCATACTTTGCTATTGCTGAAAATGAATCTATTGGAAGAGAACGCTACAGTTTTATGCAGGTTCTCTTTTTCTCGTTTCCCTTGATTTGTTTTTCTCACCTTTCTATGATAGATGAGTGTAGTTTGGTTTATTTTGTTGTCTTTTAGCTAGTTGATTGTTTTATCTTCTATCTTTTGACATTTAATTAAGTCTTTATCTATATCCATGATTTTAAAAAATGGTTCGTGATCGCTACTTTGGCCACGATTTCAAGGCTTTTGGGCTTATTTTCCTGCAATTTTATGCAATGTCAAGGATCGGGATGAAACTGTGGCCATAAGTCCCACATCCACAATTTAAAACTTTGTCAATATCTGTTACTTTGTTTCATTGTTATTTTAGTAAAATGAATGCTAGCTATGCACTCTTTATGACATTCTATTACATTGGATTTGAGTTCATGAGGATCTTCTCATACGAATTTCACCCAATAGTAAAGATGGTGCATTGTTAACATTTCTCTTTAGTGAAATATATCGACCAAACAGGTTGTCCAATGGGGTTTTAGAGATGAAAATAAAATTAATTGTTTCTTGGGGTTCTTTGCTGGTGATGTTGTGTTAACTGCTGCCGGTGTTGTTTGCTTGTTAGGGAGATGAACTATGTAATCTTACTTCATGCCTTTATTACTGTTATTTTCGATACCTCTCTTTCTGTTCCTTTTAGCCTTTTAGGAGTAGTCCTTTTTTTCCAATTGTACACTTGCAAATTTAAGATAGGTTTTTAGTTCTATGCACTATAGATGCATGTTTCTTGCATATTATTTTGTTATTTCTTTTCAGAAAGTGTCATTTTGTTGCTGATGACTTAAATAGGATATCCGAGTAATCAAAGAGAGGAAATTTCTAGATTATTGCGTACACTGTCATTTCCTATGATCAATTCAAGTGTCATGATTCCTATGTAATAAATGTTTATTCTAGGATATCTCCCATTTGGATTTTGGACCTCTTCCAGGGGATTTGAATTCTCCCCAAGTTAGAAAGCAGATATTATCCATTTGACTTGCCAACAATAGACTGAAATGTCGCACCACTTTACCCTTTGTTAGTCCTTACTACTTAGTACATCTGCCAGTTGATTTCCAAAAGATACAAATATTATACAACTTGTCCCATTATTCAACTTGTTTTTGAAATTTCTGTCTATTTCAATATGTTTTTGTTATATAATGTTGGACCCAATTATGTGCAATCAGCAACATGTTTATCTACTAAGAACTTGTTTGGAGGGTTTTTTTGGGGGGGAGGGGGGTGATGATAATGAAGGGCGGGATGAGTATATTTATTTGGCTGTGTATGCTTATTTTTTTTAGAATAAGCTCTCTAGATCCAACCCTCCATACATGTTGAGGATGCATATGGTTCTCACACCCAGTGTGGGTCATAGATATAACATGATGGATCATACTGTTAGAATATATGCAAAATATCCAATAGGTATTTATCATAGAATATTCTTAGGGATTTTATTTTAGGAAGCTATTTCTTCTTTAAGATTAAGAGTCTAATAGTATTAACAAGCGATAGTGCTTCGAGTTTACCATTTAAATTATAAAACATCAACTGTATGAAGAAAATACTATTCAAAGTCTTTTTCTCTCAATTCCACTCCTCTATCTAAAACGTCATAAATTCAATACATACATTCATAGAAATTAACAGCATATACCACTACGTAGCTGCTGAGCAATGGGAAATTAAATTGATGCCAGCCTCTTAATTGGAGATATGGGATTAGAAAAGCATTATGGGAGAGAGCTTTCTGGAGTCTATGAACCTGCAACACGTTTACTAATCATATTAATTACCACTGGCAAAATGAAATGTTCCCCCAACTAAGGGACTTCAGTGTTTTGAATGAATTAGCAAGAAAACTGTCTTGTTTCAGAGAATAGAAAACTGAAAACATAGGATGTATGGGAAAACACTCCCGAGGAGTCTACAGTCAATATCCCCCAAGCATTGTTTTTGGGGATTCCCATTTCACCTCCCAAACAAATGCGCTAATTCTTCCTTTTCCTACCTTTACATGTCCTTACAGTGTAGCATTTTTGTCATTTGACTTGAAATTTGCCTGGAAACTACACGAAGAGTAGTTATTGCACGAACCTACTTTGAAGTTTTCTTGTCCTGTTAACCTTTTCTTTAATGCATTGTTTTCAACTCATCAGTCATCACTTACTTCTTATTTGACAAGTTCTAATTTTTGTGCAGAAAATGCTCCTGCCTTGTGGTTTGCCTCCGGAAAGAGAAGAAGATTAAGAATTGCTATCAGGATTACAAGTGTTTAACACAATACAGTTTATAGCCGCCTTGGACAGTGTGTTGTACCGTGTTATCTTATTATGGAAACTGATGGTTGGATTTTGATTAGAGAATGTAGCATCATCTTTCTTTAGCTTGTGGAAGCTTAAGGTTTAGTTGTTATGGATTTTAGAAAATTATGTCTTACAGATGTTTAGTTTCTTGTTAAATCTCAATGTTGTCCGTTGATTCCTCAAAATTGTGGTCTTCTAAATTGAATGAAGCTTGTGTATTGTTTTGGTTAGCTTGGTATAACTTTCGGTTAAAAGCCTTCTAAAAATGGTGATTATTTTCAATAAAAATTTATTAGAAACTTTGAAAATAAATCAGAGGCAAATTATCATAAAAGAAACTGTCGGCAATATGATTGAAAATTGATTTCATAACTAATAACCATATTTATTATAAAACAGTAGTAATAATAAAATATATTAGTTTTAAAAAAAAAAAAAAAAAAGATTTAGAAAAAAATACACTAAGAGATATAATTTGGTTTAAAAATTAAAATTAATAATAAATTTAATGATAATCGCAGTTTTTTAATTATAATATAATAGTTATATTTAAAAATTTCATTTTTCATCCAAAACACTTTATATATATATATATATATATATATATATATATATTAGCCATTAACCAAAATGTTTAGAAATATTTAAATTATATAAAATTAAATATAAGTGATCTTACAATATAATACCTCTTAATTTAATAATAAATTAACTAAATTTCATTCATTTAAAAATTATTTAAAGAGATAATTCAACAAATATTACACATTGAGATAATAAATTCTGTTTTATATATATATAAAGTTGAAAGAATATAGATTTATTAAATCATCCATGAATTTGATATTATAATATTATGATTTATTTATTATAATATAAAGCGGTCGAATCCACTGTAGATAAAAATGACATTTATAAATGGAGGGTTTATAAGATTTTAGTGTGGAGTGTGATATTTATCTAATTGAGCTTCGGAGATAGAGAGAACCTTGCAAGAGATAAAGAAGAAGAAGAAGAAGAAAACTAAGAAGAAGAAGAAGAAGAAGACGAAGGAGGAGGCGGTTTAGGAGTATGAGTTGTTGTTCGTCGTTTGCACCTTTCCTCACTTATTCTTCTTCTTCGTCTTCAACCCATATTTCTTCGCTTCCTTCATTGTGCTTCTCGCAAACCCACTCAATCTCAACCACTACCACATACAAACAACAACGCTTCTCATTTCCTTATGTCAACAATGGAAGAAAGTTCCGAGCTTTACCATTTTCATCCACCAAAAGGCTCATTATAAGAGCCGCTGAGTACAAATTTCCAGATCCAATTCCCGAGTTTGCTGATGCCGTCAGTTTTCTCTTCCATTTTTGGCTTCTATTCTCTCTCTTTGTTGTTAAGTGAGAAAATTAACTTGATTTCTCAATTTCTCTTTGTGGGTTTCAGGAGACGCAAAAATTCAAAAGCCACCTTATCAAAAAGCTTTCAAAGAAAGACATGTATGGTGAATCAGTTGAAGAAGTTGTAGGAGTTTGCACTGAGGTTCGTTGGTTTCCTCCTATTTTGTTTTTTTCTCTGGATTTTACGTTTTGTTGAGTTTCAAAATTTTGTCTCCATTTAAGGTTCGTTTTTGTAATACTAATATTTTCAATGGTTTAATTACTCATTTGGTCAGCATCTACAGTCTATGGTTATTTAAGTGGGTTGCTTATCTTAAATCCGTAGGACCTAAAATGGCACATAGGCTTAAGAATTCTACATATAATTTAACTCCAATGTTAAGGTTTCTTAAAATGATTTCTTATTCATTTTAGGCATGGGATATTAATTAATGTGGTTAAGAAATTTGAAGCAACATTGCTTGTGTAAGCAATTTTATGTTATTTGCTCCAATGGAACTAAAAGTTCTCTGAAAAGTTCCTTTTTCTAAATTCCCTTTTTTTCCTTTTCCTTTTTGGTCAATGTTCTCAGAAGTTTAGTAAAATGTTTCTAAACTCTGAACAAGTGTTTTTTAGTGGTGGACTTTTTGAAAAATGTTTGTCACAATTAAAGACATTTCTTGCTACTCTCCCGACTCAGACAGTTCAGGAAAAGGTTCTGTTTTAACTCTAAACAAGTCGCCCAACCTTCATACAACCCACTTCTCCAACAACCAACTTAGCTGTTTTATACATGTAACTATGATTCTGCCACTTGAAATATAGAGTTTTAACACACTTGATTCATCTATTGCATGATTCTTCATCTGTTGTATATAGTTTACATATTATAAACTACATAAAAATTTAAAATAGCAGCTGTCCTGCTATCCTCGGTACTGCTATAGCATTTTTTGGGGTCGTCCGCTGTTTGGAATTTAAAACACTGATCTGAGTTAAATTCCTTAAATTACCTGCATAATTGTACCAAACTAGGAAGTTGATGATATGAGGATTTTTCAACAACCAGCAAAAAAAGTGAGCATAGGAAAGATGGGGTTTTATCTATATGTGGTATCAATATTTCCATATTTTAATTATTGTCAGGCTTCATTTAGAATTTATCTTTCATATTGTTTGAATGTCTTCCAATTTCAGCCCATATTTTCTTGCACAGTTGCACAACATTTAAAATGCTAACTAGATAAGGCCAGTCCACTATCTTTTGTTGGCATAAGAGTGGTTCTGTTCAATGCTTGATTCATTTTGGTTGTTTATTCTGTGTGGATTTTCTTTGTACACCATTTTTATTTTGAGTTTTGAGTTGACTAATGAAATATTATTGTCCATACTTTATAACAGATTTTTAGCACTTTCTTACACTCTGAGTATGGAGGTCCTGGTACACTCTTGGTCCTTCCTTTCGTTGACATGGCTGATGCCCTAAATGAACAGGGATTGCCAGGTGGGCCACAAGCTGCACGTGCTGCTATTAAGTGGGCACAAGATCATGTTGACAAAGACTGGAGAGAATGGACTAATGGTGATAGCAATTAATAATAGGGCACCTCTTGTATGTTAATCACTTAGAAGTTTGTGGTGATCATTATGGCGCTAATGTTGTAAGACCTAAATGACAAGTTTTGATCCGTTTGGTTTAGTATTGGGATAAAATTGATTTTGAAAGAGTTAGGAGAAATCATATTGGAACGTGTATTTTGTAAGTGCATGGAACTTGAAGCAGCTGGTACATTTTCTAATAAGTACTTCCTGTTTAATTTTCAACGTCAATTTTCAAACCCTATGCTATGCTGTTTCAATTTCGTAGGCTACAACTATTCTTGGAAGGAAAGGCTTGATGCTGAGGACTAGAAAATGATACTAATAATGAATGAATGGATACAATGAGAGTTGAGACTTGTGTACTCAACCAACTAACCTGCTAGCTAATTAACTAACTGACTAATTATATAGAACTAAAAAGTTAACTAGCTAACTGCTCTACTGATTATTTATGATCATTATTGTCCCCTTCAAGCTGAGGATGAATAAATGTTAATCAAGCGCAGCTTAGAACAAAACTGAATAAAGATGCAAGGGTGTAAGCTTTGATAAAGATATCAGCAGTTTGGTTTGAAGGCAACTTCATTAGTCTAGAGGCACAACGTTCCCCAACTACATGACAATCAATGTCAAGATGTTTTGTGCGTTCATGAAATATAGGATTGGCAGCAATGTGTAACCCAATCCTTTAGTAAGCCTGGCTGGAAAAGGAAAGCTCCAACAACATTCAATATGTGTTAGAGTTTTCTCTCTACCTTGGCAGTGTGTTGTGAGGTTTCCACACAGCTCCTCTCATGCAAGATGCCTTTGGATGAATAAAAATCTTGCATTATAAACTTAGGGCTACTGTCTATTCTAATCTTCTTCGTAAATGCTGCAAATTGCTTTTCAGAACAATAATTTCTTGAACCTGTGTTTGGACTTCAAATTTACCTTTTATCATGATAGTCCAAGTGAACCTAGTGTGATCATCTACTATAGTCAGGAAGTACCAGTGTCCATGAATTGAAGTTACTACATAAGGACCCTAAATGTCCAAATGCAGAGTTTGAAAGGATGTTGAGCATGGCTGAAACTTAAGGTATAAGGTAGTTTCTTTTGTTTAGCAAAGTGACAAGCATCACATACTATTGTTTATTCACATGTAAGTATGGGAAATTTGTATACGTTTTGTTCAATACAGATTGGGAAGGTTTCCAAGTCTAAAATGCCATAAGGCTGAATTGAGAACTACTATTGAATTACAATTTTTATTTCTTACAACATGTAAGGAAGGATTCTGAAAATTGGTGAGATTTCAAATAGTAGTGACCATCCATCAATTTCAGCTGAACCAATCATCCTCCTAGATGAATCCTGAATACATCAAGAACCATTAGTAAAAGTGAATGAAGATTGTATCTTAAGTGTGAGACTTGATATAGAAATCAAATTGAATGAAAACTCTGGAATGTATTGAACATGTCTCAGTATAAGCGAGTAATTTAGCTTCATTGTGTCGGCAAATTCTGCAATAGTTACATTTGCATTTGGTAGATTCACATTTACTATATGTATTCTTTCATACCTGTCAAACCACTTTAGTGAGGTATAAATGTGATTTGTAGCTCTTGAATCAATGATTCAATAATCTCCATCAACTCCGATCATACAACAAGTGTTAAAAGTTTTACCTTTCATTCAAAGAGAAAAATAACTTAAAAAAGGAGAAGGGTTAAATTGTGCTATTATAAAAACCTTTTTAAATTTAAAAACTTTTCAACAATCTTTTATAAAATAAATATGATATATGTTTGTTGAAAAACTCAGTTTTTAAAATAAGGACACTAAGTCCAGGAAGCTGAGTTAAAAGTGCTTGACTCTAAAAGTTGAAGGAGATAAGGGAAAGAGAGGATAAATGCAAGAGTATATATTGGATTACTTAAACTAAGTTATGTCCAGTACCTTTAAAAATATCCGAAAAATTTTTCACTTACCAAATACTGGTTATATCCAAATATTTTTTCTTACAAAGTCATTTATAGTTCAAATCCAACAAGTTTATAACCCAAGTATACTAAACCAAGTATTCTTTTTTACTAAATCACTATTAGTTTTCACGAACAAAGTTTGTTAAGATATACAATCAATCCTCAAGAAAAAGATATGCAGAGAAATACAAAAAGTGTATGACTTTGCTAAGTAATCGATTCAAGTAAACTACTATTTAGTCTGTGAAAGTGTGTGAGTCGGGCAATTTAGTCTCTGAAAGATGAAAAATAGCAAAATAGTCCTTGAAAGTGTAACATATCTATCATTTTAATCTCTAAAAGATATCATGTACCATCATTTTGATCCTTGAATTATATCATTAATTGTCATTTTAGTCCCTAATTCATGGGTAAGCAGTTAAATTAAAAGACCAAAATAACGATAAATGATATAATTTAAGCACCAAAATGACTATAGATATCCTTTAGAGACTAAAGTGATAGATATGTTACACTTCCAAAGATTATTTTGTTATTTTTCATCTTTCAAGGACTAAATTGCTCAACTTATACACTTTCAGGGGACAAAATGGTAATTTACTCTAACCCCTGTGTGGATGAGGTAATTGATTGGAGCAATTCATTTGTTCTGAGGAATTGAATTACTGTCAATTCAATTGACTTGTTTGGATAAAACATTTTGAAGAATTTAAAATGATGTCATTTTGAGAAGGAATTTCAAATGAGTAAATTTGGGGAATTTCAAATTCCATGTAAAAGTTAGGCATTTCAATTCCTTTTGAGTCATTTCACGATTCTCTCTCTCAACTCTTCAGTTCCTCACACATTTTCTAATAATTTAAAATTATTTCACAATTATCAAGTTATGTAATTATTTATTTCTAATAATTTTTAAAATTATTGCGAGACTAAGCAATTCAAAATTTTTAATTAAGTTAAATTTAATTATTTATTATGTTTTTAATTATTCAATATTAAAAAATTAATTATTAAATATTTTGAAACATTAAAATTCATCATGTAACATTAAAATTATTTTGAATATTTAAGTATTTAAAAATGGTTAATATTTATTTTTATTCAGTATTAAAATTTAATTTTTAAATAAATATTTAAAAATGAAAATTTGAATTTCTTGGAAATTAAATTACTTTATCCAAACAAAGAAATTAAAATGCAAGAAATTGAATTGATTCATCCAAACAAGATGAATACAAAATGAAAGGAATTTAAATCAAAATAATTGAAATGCTGGGTATTTAAATTTCTTGAAGATTTTGAAATTTCCCATCCAAACACAGCCTAAAGGATTTTACACTTAGGAAAGTTTTAGAAACTGAGTGTTTTGTCCGTAGAGTTTCAACACTTGACTTGATAATCTTCACATTATTTTTCTCCGATAAGTTTATTGTATATATAGACAATGATAAGTAGTCGTTGATGAAACTCAAATCATATCATGTGAGGAAAATGAAGAAGATGCCTTAAAAAGAAACATCTTAGTATTAGGTATAATAGGGTTAAAGGTTACTTTTGTCTAACACGTGCCGTTCTTTTCATAGTCTGAAGCACTATTACACTATACCTCTAAGTTATTTGCTTATGTGAATATAAAATTTTGAATTTGAAATGTTAGATAGAAACAAACTCAATAAACACATTAGCTTATAATGATATAAAATATATACAAGGTAGTAGAGATCAAAAAGAACAAACTCCTTAAGTTGTACTTAATATTTGAACTAAATATTGAATGTTGGACGGGACATTTTAAACAATTACAGGTCTCTTGGACAATAAATGATATATACATTAGACAATAGATGAAGTCCTCATTAGACGTTGAACGATAAGTAGTTGTATTTTATCTTTCTTAAATGCTTACAAATACTTGATCCAACATTTTTTTGTCATTTATCTTTTTAAAAGAAAACATACTTAATCATAATTACAAACTATTAGTTATCATCAAAACTTTAGGTCCATACAAAATTAAGGGGCTAAAGACTTATGTCTTAGGGTCCAATATTTGTTGCTTGTATTGTGAGAGAAAAGGATTCTCTTGGCATTCTAAGTAAAATAGAGACTTGATTCACAACAGAATCTCCTTGGCTCTCTGCATTGGAGTTCCTTGTGTTTTTCTTTTTTGTAACAAATACATCAAGGACTTGTATTCCTCTTGAGCAAATGTGTGTGCAGCTTGTTGTGCGTGATCCTTCATGGAAAGTGCATCATCATTCTTGCTCTCTATGTCTTCACCAAAGGCACAATTTGCATAAGTTCCTTTTCTGTTTAAAATTTGGTGGAAAGCCATGCTTTTTGTAACATATGTCCTTTGTGTGGCTTGTTCTTCCATAGTATATGAACACTTTACTATGCAAGAATTCTTGAATTTTCCATTGTATTTCTTTTCTTTAGCTATGACCACAACAACTTGCTCTTCTTTAGAACAAGGTTCCAAGTTGTTTTGTCTTTCATATTGAGAGAACATGTAAAAAATCAATGAACGGAATGGATTCATCATGAGGATATGAGATCTCACCATAGTAAAACTGTCATTAAGGCCTATTAGGAACCTCACAACACCATCCTTTTCATGAAATTGTTTAGAATTTCTCATTGCAGTGCAAGCACACCTAACAACGCATGTGCATAGAGTAACTACAGGCTTCCAATTTCTCCCACATCAGTTTCAATTGTGTGAAACAATCAGTTAAAGATTGCACACCTGGCCAAAATTGATACAATTCGCGCTGCAATTTTGCTATTCTAACCCGATCTACTTGTGCAAATCTACCTTCTAATTTACGTCAAACGTATTTTTCATAAACATCACGCTTCTAGCAATGGATGGAGAAACCGAGTCGATAATCCAGAAGTGCACCATGTTGTTGTTCACTCTCCCAAGCATCGAAGCTTGGATAGAAGTTATGGAAAGAAAATTGAATCATTCACAAATTTGAACATGTTCTTGAATTGACCCTAAACATGATAGTTTATTGGTTTTAGAACCTTGCTCACCAAGGGTGCGTCTAGGTCTGGATGAAGGAAAAATTCGGAGGAACTATTCTTGCATGTCAGCAACGAATGGTGCGTATATAAGCTGATTCACATCAATGCATAACCGTAATATGACTCCCAACATCAATTTCATTAGCTAATAGAATGTATGAATTAGGTAACAGAATATTAATATTACAATAAATGAAGCACCACCGAGCACATAGATCAGTTAACAGGAGACTATTGTAACTACATCGAGTTCCAGTCTAGAAAATATGACTGTTAAAACCCAATAGGAAGAGTCCGAATGCATACAAAATATAAATGAAACAGGTAAACATCACTTTCAACTAAGGTGTATGATAATATTAGTGTAATTGAACAAGAATCATATTTGCTATAAACTGTAAGAGATTCTGATCTTCCATATGAATAAGAATGAAAATAACAACTCTAACTTAATGTGATTGCAATGGCAATAAGTCCCCATGGGAATCATCCATTGCGAAAAACATGATGGAAACTGAAAACACCGATGATAAAAGTTACTATGACTGCTGAGCCAGAACCAGTTGAGGAATAATTCAAAATAATTCTTCGGGTTTGATTGCTAAGTAATTGGGTTGCCAATTAAATTAAAGAACAGACACTAATCTATAAATTGCAGATATGTTCTGTCACAAACCCAAAACATAACCAGGGAAGACATGAATGAATTAATCTACACACTCTTCCTGCACTTGGCCATCTGCAGAAGCAGCGAAAGCTTAAAATATAGTCGAATACACACAAATATACATAAAGAGATGCAAGTATCTAAAAACTGAGAAATATTAAAGATTCTCAAAACCTCACCTGCAAGATGGATGGCCAAATTTGCTTGAGCATCAGCATCAGAGTTGAAGTTCTTGACAAGGTAAACAGAAAGATATTATAAGGAACCGCTTAGGAGTCTTATTCTGGTAAAGATATAAAAATTGCTAATATAAATCCCAAAAATATTCCATATACATCAATAGTTCAGTAAACTATTCCTACCCTTAGAACATGACTGATTTGGAATGAGGAAAATTTATCCTTGAGCTCTTTTGCCACATTGTACAATGTAGAAATGTTCTCATTCTTGACCTTCCAGGAACCATCAATCTGTTTCATGCAGTAGCACAAGAAAATTAAAGAGAAGCAAACTAACTGTAAATAATAGAAATCAATGATCAAACATTTGCAAAATAAAGATTAGAAACTACGGAGATCATAAATGAAATCAGATGCTTTTCCTGTATTCAGTTGATGTTTTCTAACAGAAATTTACACTTTGCTGTCATGTAGTTTACCTCAAATTCCTAGTTGTTAGAACCACACTATCAGCAATTCTAATCACACAATTAAATACAATTCAGAAAGCCACTGTTTCATATTATGTGATGATCTGTAAATAGCTTCAAGTCATGCGATGCATGCATGGTTTTGTGTACCTCTGTATCACCAATCTGCATAACATGGACTAGAAATTCATTAATTAGTTTAATTTTTTCTTTCCTTTCATCATTTCTCATCTAGGAAATTTAAAGGTAGGATAAACTTGAATTCTTAAATGTACTAGGAACTCAAGCGCTTCTGAACACATCTATTTGATTATTTCATTGCTCCATTATCACTTTTTTATATGGGTTTCCCACACTTGCTTGCTTGCTCCCTACATGGTACATACTAGAATGAAATGTATTCAAAGTGTACTCATGTCAGTGCGAATTCACCACTTGCATGCAGTGAGCTGTTGCCAAATGGACGGGAAAAAGAACTTTGGGCAAGAATGTAAAAACTGATGACAAGTGATTTCAAGTCAAACAACAGGGTGGAAAGCTGTACCTAATCTATTTTCATTTCCTAAATTAATATTAGGTACTGACTCAATACAGATATGCATAATGGCTGTTAGGGATACAGATGAGAAAGAAATAGAGAAGGGAGGAAATAATAACAAAAGAAGTGAAAATTCAGGGAGGATGCAATTTAAATATTTTTCATTCTCTGATTATTTCAAGTATGTTTATATATATTGTCACATCACAATACAAAGGATTAAATAGGGGGAAAAACATATGAGAAAAATGGCTGATTGCAAAATGAAATCTTCTTTGTGGAATATTCCAAGAGTTTCCTATAGTTACAGAACTGTCTACACATCACCCTTGTTCTGTTCTGTTCAAATAAAATCCTCTATGTGAGAGAGATGCCTTTTGGTTGATCTTCAGGGACATGAAGGGGCATTAATATTTCAGTTCACTACTTGTTTATTAGTACTGGGGTCCTGTTCCTTCCTCTGCGTACAGTCCCTAATCCCTATGATCAGTTTCTCCCACAATCCCCCAGCCCACTGAATGAGGGCATGCTGTTCTGGTCCATCAGCATCATCCACCCATTTCTAATCAAGAATTGCCAGTGTTTCAAGGATTGGCTCCACGTCAACAATTTCAGCAAGTAGAGCAGTTAACAATGGACAACCAATGTGGGGCTTGAACTGTCAAGGAAGACATTGTGAATTTTGGCATTTGGGAGAAGATCTAGGTCATATGCAACTGGGTCAATTTCCTCTAGAATTTGGTAGAGGCAAAAATATTTCTAGCATAACTTGTGGCTAATAGTGGAAAGGGCAGGATGTTGCCAAATAGGTCTGAGGTGCACATTTTCATGTGAAAATCACGATGATGTGTATCAACCTATTTTGTCCATCGACCAATGAGTTAGTCAGGGTTCTTCCATAGCTTCTCTAATAATTGGTTCACATGAGTAGCTTGCAGTCAATAGTGGCATTTGAGGTGGAATCAGCAACATAATTGGGGATGCTCGGAGGAGGGATGACTGAATATTATTTGGAAGGGGGGCAAATCCAGTTGAAGAGTTGAGTGAGATGTAGAAACCCCCCACACTCTGACATACAGTTTTCATGCAAATGTTTAAATCAAAGAGCCTTAAAAGAGCAGTTAGATACAAAATCCAAAGACATGACAAATACATCTGTGAAAGTGTTAGGAATAAGTTTGAGGAGGCATCAAAAAGGAGGGAAACCTCTATAAGTTTATTATAGAAAAAGGAAAAGACTAAACTGACAGTTGTCAGGAGCAAAATGTTTGGGTTAGTTGAGTTAGTTAAATCTGTTTTGTTTCGATAGTCTGTTATTAGGCTGTTATAGATCCTATAAATAAATCCTCATTTGTATGGGAGAGGCATTATTGAGAATAATCATCTTTACTGGAATTTTCCAGTGAAAAAAGGAGAGTGCTCCCTTTGGGGGTATCCTTGTATAACTTGGTTCTTGTATGAGTTTTTTTCTTTCTTTCATCAATAAAGAAGCAATTCAGTTCTCTTTCTTGCGGTGAGTGTGTGTTGATACTACTCTGGGTTTTATTTTCCTATCTCAAGAAGAGATTCCTAACAGAAAGGGTGTATGTCATCAAACCTTTAATAACATTAAGAATAAAAAACCATAGAGAAGAATATAAAATGGCCAACCTGCATGCAAACAAGTTTGGAATCACCTTGGATACGAATACCAGTAAATCCTTTTTTAAGAGCATATTTCATTCCCAATATCATTGCACGATATTCAGCAGTATTGTTTGTTGCTACACCCAGACCTTCACGCAACCTACAGATCTTTGAAGTAAAAATAGTTAAAGTGATTATAGTTTATGTGAATGATGAATAGATACAGAAACATCAAAAGTATACCAAACTTCCATCATCAGCTCGCAGAATAGCACCAGCACCAGCTCTTCCAGGATTTCCTTTTGACGCACCATCAAACTCAACAATACAAGTCCTCTGCACAAGGATAGATGACTATGAGGGCTACGTTTTTCTAGAATATATGAGATCTAAAATCCTCAAATGAGTAGATGAGCCATAAAACATAATCAAAGATTTCACTCATAAAACTTGACTTTTCAGTTGAAGTGGAAAACAACACAACGTGATTTGTCCCTGGCTATGACCTGTTAGTTTACTGATTAAAATACTAATGATTAAATGAAGACCTGCATATGGAGGAGATGCAGCCATAATTTTTCTTGAAATAAGGGAAGCATCAAGCAAGCATATTTTTGCATATGAGCATCAGTGTGATATCCACTTACAGTTGCATGTGAAGGTGCTGCAGCCACAGTAGCATGATCTAGTTTGACTTGCTTTTTCAAGGGATCTTCAGAGATTGATTTCTGCTGAGCAAATAAAAAATATCAAATATATCAAAATATTTACAATGAAAACAAGTTTGGATAATGCAGCCAGTTAGAATGAATCAACACATGAAGAAAGGATGACCAATACTTCATTGGAGAATCACTTAATAAAAACAGCTGGTTCGCAGAAATTTCACACTGCAGCAGATAGTCCAGTACGGAAGTACCCATGATCCTTTTTTATTATGTTGTTGCTTAGTACCAAAAATTGACCTAAGCCCTTGACAACCATTATAAGATTCCAACCTATGCAACCCCATGCAATAAACTGTAACATAAAGCTAGTATTTATGAAGGAAGTTGAAAGAAAACAAAGTTTGGGAGGGGTATCATATTAATATTATATTCAGCTATCTAAAATAAAAAGATATCACTCCCCCAAATGGAAGTTATAAAGAGAGAGGCATGTAATACTGATTATTGTAACAAAAGTGATAACAAATTCATAATTAATAAAATAACTGCCAAACCTAACATCTTAGTAACTGATATATATTTCTAGATCATTGCCTTCCTGATAAGCATGTTGAAGTTCCAAATTGTGCTGCACTCACCTCATTATCTTGTTCAAGCACTCCCAAAGACCTCTTTTTAGATACATCCTTATTTGATGTGCCCGCTTTGGTAGAAGGTTCCTGAGACACACATAATAGATCTTCTGAATTGCTTGATTAACAAACCACAAACTTCTTTAGAGGGTATTTAGAGAATATGTAGGAGAAAACATAAGTCAAGGGAACAGCATACAACAATGAAAACCTACTACCAAGTTCTTCATGATATAACTGGGTTTTATACATAAATTTATAAACAAGAAGGAATAAAACCTAGTAAAAATAATGGATAATGCACTGCAACATGTTTAAAAGATTCCATGTTTAAATTTGTCTTGTTAGAATTAGAATATCAAGAGAAGAATTACTCGCATCAACTCACACTTATTAAGGATACTGACTTTGAGATGAAGTATGTGAAGCTAACACCAAACAGTAATGGTTTCACATCCTATTTTTTTAACAGAAGAAGAATTTGTTCAAAAACAAGGAAAAATTAAATGCATTGCAACAGCTGTTTACCTGGAAAGGACAAGAAACAAGCTTGCCAAACAAATCCTCTTTCAAATCAGCAGCTCTAATTGTGTATAAAGCATTCTTCAGTCCATGCGAGACAAGATATTCCTCAGTGTCCTGTGACAACGAATATCCCTTGTACACACTAACTGGAGGATTGCATACCTAACAGGTGACACAAAAGCAGGCATATATTTAGCCTACTGCAACAGAAAAACCAATACCTCATAGCACAAAATACCACATAGCTACAATCAAGCAGATAGCAATCACACACTATAATGAAGTGAAACTGTTACAAGAGCAAAGGAAAAAAGATAGGCAATTTGGATGTTGAATACTAACAAAAAAAGTCATGCTCACAAAGAACAGAAACACAATGGTTGTCAATCAAAAAACTCTACATTTCTGATCTCACACTTCTCTCACTCTTTAATTTTTCTACCTAGTAAATATTCAAACTAGTCACATACTTAATTATGCCATAAACTACAACATTTATAAACAATATTTAAAAATATATATTAACAAAATGTTGAATTTAACCAGAATGAACTTACATTCTCATCCAATCAGATATTATCATGTACACGATAAAACTATCCAGTATAAATCATCAATTTGGTCAATTGCTATCATTTTATTCCCTAAAAGTAATAAAAATCTAAAAAGGTACCGAAAGTGCAGCAAATTTTTTTATTTTAGACCCAAAAAGTGTTTGGTTCCTTGAAAGTGACTTATTAGTCATCAATATCATTTTAGTTCAAGTACTCACTCAAGTGTAATTTGAGTGGATGAAGATTTTAAATTATCATCATTTTAGTCCCAAGGGTTAAGACTAAAATGACAGTGAGTATGCACTTTCAAGAACTAAAATGACAGTAAGGATACACTTTCAAAGACTAAAATAAGAATAAGTATGTTCTTTCTGGGACAAAAATGACTGAATACATTTTTGGTGACTACCGTGATAGTAAGGATTTCTTTTCAATGTTAATACCTTCAAACAGAAGCTTATATAAACCAATATGATTATTTACCAAATCATCAACCATTGCAGTAACAAATTTAAAAGCAATGATAAAATTAAATTGAATATAATTACAGAATGAGATTGGGAAGAGAAATTACAGAAGATCCAACTTGAGCCTGAGACTCGGCGAGACTGCTATAGATTCCAACAACGTCCCCTTTGCGAACGACGTAGAAAGCATCTTTCTCCTGTTCCATTGCCGGTTCAGGCTCCGTTCTGTGCGAGCGACGCCCTTTTTTGGTGGAATAGCAGCGAGTCGATAACACGAATTCTGAATAGAAAGAGTTAATTCCACGAAACTGTGACTTTGTCGGGAACGAGCAGCGGTTGAGGGAACGGTTCGCGATAAATCGGGCGACGGTGGTTCCGACGAAGGCGGCGGTGTACGATGACAGCTGTGACAGGCGGTTCATGACACAGAGAAGAGGGAATCAGGTGGTGTTTGGTGAGTGAGAAAATGGAAGAAAAGAATGCATTGTGGAATGGGTGATTAAGTGGGAAAGTGAGATTGAGTTTGATTATGGGGATTGGAAGTTGGGAGTTTAGAGTTTAGAGTAGAAGAAGGACTAGAAGAACGAGTGTGTGTGCGTAGTGGGGACTGTTTTGAAGCCCTCTAGATATTTTGTTATTTGCGCCTCCCTCGTCACTAAATACAACCCCTTTTGTGTCAACCCGAAATGATAAGTCAATTCTTTTCACGTACTCTTTTATGAATTTAATCTTTTAGATTTAATATTAATAAAGGAGATATTTAAAAGATATTTCACAATTTTAAAGATCCAATCATTTGTATAACTTTTGTTAATATAATAAATAATTTAAAGATCTTTTAAATAAAAGATTTTGTTATCACTGCAAGATTAATTAAAATTATTATATATTTATATCATTTGTCTCATTTAGATGTAAAATATGAGAAGGAAGAAATATAAATTTATCATTATAAATGACTATAATAGATAGGTATATTTCTAAATCCACAAACACAAGTTTTATAGGTTTTTAAAATTTTTTGTAAAAAGGTTTAAAAAGATTTTGTATTGCATCTATATTTATAGAACTGAATGAGTTCAAAATCTTTATTATTATAATAGTATCTTTCACAAGTTCTCTTTATCAAGAATATTTCAACAAAATAGGGTAGTTGAAAGAAAGAATAAAATCTTGTAAGAAATGACAAAGACTCCATTATGTGAAAATTCACTTTCTAAGCACTTTTAGACAGAAGTAATAAATATTGTGTATTTTATACAAAATAAAATATAAATACAATAAATACTTTGCAATGATGCGTTCGTGAGAGGGGATCTTCTTGATTTTTCATTTCGGGGAAGGATATTGACGCCACACTCAGTAAAAGGGATGAGAAGGTGAGTCATAAGTCATGAATTTAATTAAAAAAAGCTTTCATACTACACAAAAACACGAAAAAAATAATAGAGTAATAGAAACCAATTAAAGAAACATTAAATAAAGCTTAAAAATCTACAGAAAATAATAGAGTAATTAAGAACCTATTAAATTACCCATTACAAACACATTAATTACAACCTAAAAAATTTGCACGAAAATAATGAAATAGGATTTTCAGTTCACATCAGGAAGTATAGTAATAGAAAAACTTGATCACATTGATCAATTCAGTATTCATTAGTTTTGTGTATCAATTTCTTTATTTTTGCATTGATATATTAGACTATTTGCTTTGATATTTTTATTTTTCAAGAAACTTACATTTGTTCTGTAGATAAAGCAAAGTGTGATACATACAAGAATGATCAATGTTTTCTACGTTAAGTCTATAATGAGGTTATTGCCTAAAACTTATGCAAACTTTTATAAGTATAATTTGTAATCATCAAAATAAAGGAGATTATGTATGAAGTAATTGAAAACAGATCAAGACCCTAAATTTTGATAATTATAATTCATCTTATGATTTTTTTTAAGTGATACATACAAGAATGATTAATGTTTTCTATGTTAAGTCTATAATGAGGTCATTGCCTAAAACTTATGCAAACTTTTATAAGTATAATTTGTAATCATCAAAATAGAGGAGATTATGTATGAAGTAATTGAAGACAGATCAAGATCCTAAATTTTGATAATTATAATTCATCTTATAATTTTTTTAAGTGATCATTTTTATATGCATCAGATGAAACTTAGTCTATTAGACAAAACAAATGTTAATAATCAGATACATGAGATAGAAGAATAGTCTATGGAACAGACTAATAAACATCAAAAGAAGCACAACAAAACTTTGACGTTCCTTAAATAAGATAAGTATTACTTCTAAAGGTTACTTTTAAATGTCAAGTTACTCATTAAAGTTATGTGTCTTGTAGAGGTTGAATTGTTTTACTAGAAACAAATACGAGATATCTACCTACTCCTTAAATAAAAAATGAGTTAAATCAGAATAAAGAGAACTTATTTGGCTTGAAGATCTTTTGTAGAAAAGATATTGCACTTTTTCAGCATTCTTCAATTGTCAAAATATAAAGTTGTGAATTCTAATGAGACAATCCATATAGAAACATTTAATGCTTGTGGACATGCTACACGTTTTCAATCGATGAATGAAGATTTGAAGTTGTTGAGTCTAATGACTACCTCAAGTTCATCATCTATATAAATGTTAAAGATTGAAGTTTTGGAGTAAAGAATACTTTATATAAACCTAAACTCTTGAAGTTTGATAACTTCACATTCTTTGTAATAATCTTTGATCTATTATATGTTGTGCATCCATCTCTATAAAGGCTATTCTTTCAAATTTAGACAAATCTCTATAAATCAAAATCTTAATAGTTAGGTATAACTTGAAGAGGTTGGGTATTAAATAATACTTGGTTAGTTAGCTTAAAGAGACCGCGTCTCAAAGATTACTTGTAACTTTAACCTAAAGAGATTGTGACCAAAGAACATTCGTATCTTGGTTTAAGATAGTAAAACCTTAGCATTTACTAAAGAATTAAATGTAGTCTTTGACTAAGATGAAATAATATGAAATTTCTCGTGCTTCTTTTATTTCTTCTATTTTATCTAACCAAATGGGTTATTTTCAAAATGTTTTTTTTATGATAACCTCTTAGAAAATTTATAAAAGAAAGTTTCATATGTAGAAACACACATAACATTAAGTCTTTAGAAAATTGATTGTGAAAATTTTTAACTAACATAATTCAATTCCATTTTTGTGTTTTTTTTTCTTTACAAAATCAATATAAAATATTCATTATCATTATATTTTAAAGAGAAACACTCAAACCTTAGTGAGTCCTCCTTCCTTACATCTAACTAAACTTATTACACTGGAGAGAAACCAAAAAAGAACAATAAATCTTCTTAAGACTCTTTAGTGAGTTTGAGAAGAAGGTTTAGAGGACACAGAGGTGATGATAGTGAGTTCATGGGGACACCCAAAATCAAGAAATGGAAGATGAAAAGATAATGATAATAATGGTGATGTGTGAAGCTAGAGCAAAGAAAAAGAAGAACAACAAAACAAAATAAAATGAAAATAATGAAGAAAGGGAGAAGGAAGAGTGAGAAAAGAGTGAAAAAGGAAAAAGAAAAAAAGAAATAGAGGGATGGGAGGAAAAGAGAGAAGTCATAGTAAACAGAAAAATATAGGGAAAAATGAGAAAAAAAAAAGGAAAACAAGTATATTAAGAATATTTTAATTAATATAAATATAACTTTGAAGTGACTGTCTCAATAAAATTTTATTCTAAATTTAAATATAAATATATATTTTATAATCTAGAATTTTTCAAGGTCCTTTTTTCAAATGAATTTCTAAGAAAAAATAATTTAATATTTAAATAATATTATTAAATATTCTAACTCAAGTCTATAACTTTTAAAAGTTATACAACTTAAAATAAAAAATAAATTAATACTTTAGAGGTTTTAAATTAACTTTCTTAATAAATTTTAAGTATTAAATTTTAGAATCAAGTTTTTTTGGAACAATTTGAGTTAAGTCTCCGAGAATTTTTGAGCTTTTTGACCAAACCAGTACCATTTTAATTTTTATTTACCAAAATAGTACTGGTTACAAAGTATTTATCAAACTAGTATAGTTTTGTGAAACCGCAAACTAGATTACGGAACCGAAACCTCAAATCATGTTGCGGATTCACCAGATCATGACACGTGTCACAAAAGATATGAGTTGGCAGTGAAACCGCAATAATATTCGCGGTTTCAGTACCAACTGACACGTGTCCCTTTCAGGGCTCACGTGGTTGCAGATGTGGAACTAGGCATGACACGTGGCTAAACCGCAAAACCTTTTGCGGTTTCACCAAGTCTCGCCACTTGTCACTATGTGGTTGGGTGATTCAAAATTTGAAAGTGAATCCGCAAACTTATTTGCGGTTTCACTGAATCCGCATGTCAGTTTGCGGTTTCAGTGAATCCGCAAAATAAGTTGCGGATTCAGTGAAACCACAAAATAAGTTGCAGATTTAGTGAAACCGCAAACTGACTTGCGGATTCAGTGAAACCGCAAATTGGTTTGCGGATTCACTTTCAAATTTTTACGCCCCTTCTCTTCCCGGGACCACTATAAATTGGGAAGAAAGTAAAAAAATTTTACTTTCTTCTTCTTCTCTCTTGCACGCCACACCACAATTATTTTACATTTACAGTGTTGTCCTTTTTTATTTTGCAATGGCTTCCTCATCTGCAGTAAACATTGAAAAAATAGAGTGTGGGCCAGTGGAAAATGATGTGTTATGGTTACAAAAGGCCCACATTTCACAGTATGTTTGGAACACCGGGGAAAGTAGAAAGCTACAAATGAGGAGAACAATTCCCCTTTATTTAGGACAACCAATTATTCCTGATGCTATTCTTTCCCTATTAGAAGAGGCGGATTTCCTATGGATTTGCAAGATTGGCTATATGAAGGTATTTATTTAAATTAATAATTATTAATTTTTTTTATTATTGTAATATTATAATTTGTTACCTAGAATATTTAGGAAAAATTTAATTTTGAAAATAGAGACTTAGATTTAGTTAAGTTAGAGACTTTAAACTTAGATTTAGTTGGTAATTTGGTAGTTTATTACAAATTAAAAAAAGAAAAAACCCCAGCTGTTTGTTAGTAGTTCAGTAGATAATTGTTAGTATCTATTTGTTAGTAGTTCAGTAGGTAAAAGCCCCAGCTGTTTGTAGTCTAATATTTTGTATTAGTAAATTTTGTTTGTTAGTTTATTATTTATTTTTATTTGTTATGAAAAGTTTGTATGTTATTATTTTATTTGTTTGTAGTTTAATATTTTTTATTGATAAATTTTGTTTTTTAGTTTATTATTTAATTTTATTTCTTACGGTTAATGTTTTTTATGTTATAATTTTGTTTGTTTATTCGTTTGTAGCTTAATATTTTTTATTGGTAAATTTTGTTTGTTAGTTTATTATTTAATTTTATTTGTTACGAAAAGTTTGTATGTTATAATTCACTTTTTTTATTCGTGTGTAGCTTCATATTTTTTATTGGTAAATTTTGTTTTGTTAGTTTATTATTTAATTTAATTTGTTATGTAAGTTTGTATGTTATTATTTTATTGATTACGTAATTTGTTGTTAGGTAATTAGATTATTATTTAATTTAATTTATTACATAAGTTGTTAGTTTATTTCTTTATTAAATTTGTTTCGTAATCCCATTGATTTTTTTAATTACAATAGTTGTTAATTTTTTTTAAATCATGTTATTATGAATTCCTTTTTACGTTTGATTTATAATTTTATTACCATTTTATTACAGTTTGTTAAATTATGTTTTTATTTATTTTATACTATTATTTATTCTATACTAATTTTTAATTTATTTTTGTTGAATTTATGTAATAATTTATGTTTAATGTAATATTTATTTTTTTAATAAATTTGTGTGTTTGGTTTTTTATTATAAAAAATGGTTTGATTATTTATATTATTTACCATTTATGTTAAAAATTATTTTACTCAGATACATCAGGGTCTCCTGAATGCCTTCATTGAGAGATGGAGACCTGAGATACATACGTTTCACATGCGTTATGGGGAGTGTACGATTACCCTACAGGACGTTGGGATGTTACTTGGTTTACCAGTTGACCAGTTTATCAGTTGACGTCTAAGTACTTGTGAGACTTTTGAACAAGAATTTGACCGTCTAGTAATTCCTGTTGAGCTTTATAACCCCGTTCAACACAATACTCTCTACACCTGCTGTACGTTGCCTTAACCAGGGCAGTGATTGGTAGATTTCTACAACCTTTAATAACCTTATTTACACATTCTGAGAGATTTGTTGTCATATGTCCATGACGTCCCTCTTCGTTATACGCCATACTCCATTTCTCTTTTGAAATCTCTTCTATCCAAGTACAGACCTCAGGGCTTGATTCACAAAATTTTTCAAGTTGTCGGTCAAAAATATGCTTGCAAGGAGTATATCCTACAATATCCAACCGAGATAGAACGTCAACATATAATAAAATATTATAAACAAATCAAAACACTTTTCAAAAATAAATTTAACCAGCATCATCCCACACATCACCCCATCTACGTACCTAATTTAACCAATATGCTCTTCAATTTTTGGTTCTTGAATTTGTGATTGAAATTGGATGCAATGTGCCTAATACAATAGACATGATAGGCATACGGTACATTCCAACCGTTTTGTTCATTTTCAATTGCCGACTTTATACTGCGATGCCTATCAGATATAACACAGATGCCTAATCTGTTGGTTACACGTTCACGTAATCTCCTCATAAACCACGACCAAGCTAATTGTGTTTCACCTTCGACAACAGCAAATGCAAGAGGTAATACACAACCATTTCCATCTTGTGCGGTGGCAATTAACAATGTTCCACAATATCTACCATACAAATGTGTCCCATCAACTTGTATAATAGGCTTACAATATTGGAATGCATCGCCACATTATTTGTACATGCAAAAGACCCTTTCAAATTTTCTACATTCAGTACATCTTCTGTTAAGGACAAAATAATCATGATCACAAATTTCATAAAATGAACCTGGAGAGTGTCGTTTCATGTATTCCAGCCAAATAGGAAGTTCTACAAATGACTCAGCCCAGTCACCATACACCATAGTCATTGCTTTTTGTTTACCTATCCATGCTTTCCTGTATGAAATTTGATAATTAAAAATACTAGACACTCTTTCTTGCACAAGTCCGACTTTAATCGATGGATCTTCTCTAATCATTCTTGTGAAATTGAAGAAAATTCTTTGTAATCAATATTAACAACACATATGTAAGTTGATCAAATTAAGTATGCGCATTCTTACCTAAAATGCACGTACTAATCAAATCAGAGTCTAAATTTTGGTGGTCTTGTGTCAAGCTGGGATTTAAACAAGTATGAGGACCTCCCCATTGCGTCACTTTCCATGTTTGTGTTTTCTTAGATTGAATAGCTCGCATATAAAAAGGACATGCTACACTTGTATTACCTTTGTGGCAACGAACAATTAAACAACTTGGTCTGGAGTCTACCACTTTGGCTGTTTGGTGTACATTCATCAAATATTGCTTCAAACCCTTTTGTACACCTTTCTTATTTTCAAATTCCAAACCAACATATAACTCTTGACCATCATCCCAGTTTGACTGCTTATTTACACCCCACATATCTTCTTCATCAGGGTAATCCCAATTGATGTCAGTGTAATGTGGTGTATTATGCCAAAACGGTAATGGACCTAAACATGACACAAATTAAATTATTTTTTTAAAGGTTTCATGCTTAATAATCCAATGTGAATGTAACATATATTAATCTAGTACCTGTGTCCGACTGAGATACCGCAACTGGTTGAACGTTCACACTTAAACTGTTATTATCAGCATTTAATTCATCATCCGATTCAGATAAATGACCTTCAAAATCTTCAGACTCGGATGATGAATCTGCGTACGAATATGAAACCATATAGGTTTCATCATCGTCACTTGAATTTATACCACTACAACCTCTATCATACGAACTGTGCATATCTGGTTGAAATCCTCGACCTTCATTATACGAAGACGCACTTCCTGTGTAACATCCTAAAAAAAAAAAAAAAATTATTTATGTATCGTCTGTACATGTATCGTCTGTGCATGTATCGTCTGTGCATGTATCGTCTGTGCATGTATCGTCTGATCAATCTCTACAGTATCGTCTGTCCTGGAAGCATTTCAATGTTAACTTCCAGCTCGTTTTTCGTATTAATGGAGGCCGAACTGGACTTTGGGGTCTCATAACTTTTGTAGGTCTTGAAGTCTTCTTTCATTTGACACCAAGAACGCCTCAATTGGAGTTTTGTAGCTCGAGTTATAGTCCGAATACTGAAACTGGTCACCTAAGTCAAGTACCCAACTCTCTCACAAAACACTCCTAATTTTTATTTAATTTTTTTTTTTTAGTTGAAAGCAAAACGAAAAAAGTGGAAAAATTGGGAAACCTTTTAGCTATTACACCTCACAAATTGCCATGTGCGATGAATGAAGAAAAGCCAAAGTGAAAATAAGATAAGAAAGCATTAAATAAAGATAAGACAAGTCTTATCTCATGCATTTAATGACTTAGTTACTTTTTGAAGTAACTAATGATTAAAGTAACCAAACTATCCTAACTAGTTAGTTACCATCTTATTTTATTATTTTATTTTACTTATAAATATAGACCACTGGAACCGTAAAACAGATGCACACAAAATCAATAAATTCAATTGTCTCCAATTGGCAAAACAGTGAACTTCCTTTGTTACAATTTCAAAAGTTTTCCAACTTTTCTTCACTTTTTTCTCTAACCTTTTTCACGTGAGTTAAGAAAATAGTGATATCAAGTATTTTCAACCTTCAACATCAAAGCTTTACAGAAAGTAGCCAAAAGAAATAAAGGTAAGGGAAGTTTTCAAATTCTTTATGTTTTCAAAGTGTCTAAAGGTTCTAAATTACTAAACTTTGTGAAATTTGGTGTTTTAAAGCTTCTAAACTCTTTTCTATTTTAATCTTTATATGAAAACATATTTTTGGAATAAAATTATAAGATTCTAACTAGGAGGCTTTGCCACCTTACTTGAGACTTATAATTTTATTATAAGCTTTCTCTAAAACTCTCTAATGTTGTGAATATTTCTAACGGTTTTAAGGAGTAATTGGAAAACTTGTTTCTAAAGGATGTTTAACATGATTTCAAGTTGTTATCAACCTTAAAACCATTCAGCCAAGTTTATTAATTACCAAAACCAATTTGGGCAGCAACCAAAAGTAATTAAAAATAAATCTAATAATTAGAAATGTTAAAATTTAAGTTTATAACGGTTAATTTTCTTATGCTTTGAACGTGGATGACCTTTACTATGAACTTGGATTGTGTTTGTTTACCTTTTCTTTAAACTTGGATGATGATTGGGACTGTGAATAATTACATATGTTATGCACTTTGAGGACTTGTGATGAGAACTATAACGGTTTAGATTATAAATTATTAACCCATAACATAAAATATAATGATGGAGTGGAATTTTAATATCAATAAGTTGGTACTGTTTTAAATGATATTTTAGAAAGGGAGGTAAGATTTCATTCAGTCATGCATGCCTCAAAAGAGGTGGCCTCGGTGATAAGTCAATATTTTGATTACTTTCTCTACATTATTTATATCCTAAAATAGCATTATTAGTGGTCAATTAGTATGATTTAATGTATTTATGAGTTTATACTCATTTTGGCTTTAAATGATAAATTTGGTCTAATTCGTTATTTTTATCCAGATTTGACAAGGTTTACAAAACTGAGCATAACTTTCACTACAGACCTCTGATTTAGCTGAATTTTATGTCAAATTAAAGAGGACTCAAAGATCTACAACTTCTATGAAGACATAAAATTCCCAGTCGGAGTGCATCTAGTGTGAAAATGTCTTTGAATGCAGCATATGAACTATTCTGAAAATTCCAGCATTTAAGGATTTGACTAGTCTCGGTAAAATAGGCATAACTCCCTCCACAGATGTCCAATTGATGAGCGATTAATTGCCTCTTAAAGAAGAGAGATAGATCTACAAAAGTTGTGAAGTCATGAAGATCCAATTCGGATTGCATCTGGGGTGAATTTAGCCTTGAACGTAAACCATGGTTCCAGTAACAGAATTCCAGCGAAATTGGACTGAATTTAGATGCATTTAATTGATCACTTTGTAATGCCTACATAAGGATTTGATCCCTGGACCTTACACTCTATTTTAACACGTGAAAGGTGGCTGCCAAAGTGAAGAGAAAGTGAGAGGCAAGCTGGAGCACATTGGACAATTGGTGGGGTACATTCCAAGACTTGGTGGGGGACATTCCAGATTTTAGGGAGAAACTTTGGGCTGATTTTAGGGCTTTTTCTCCCCACCTTCTCTTGTCATATTGACTTATTATGTAGTGTGTGGGGCATGTCCAGCTATGAGGGATTGGTAGTGAGAGTTTTCCTGGGAATTCAGATTGTAATTTTCGTTGGAGAGGAGACTTGGTTCTTGTATGAAAATATGTTTTTATTCAATCTGTTTTCTCTGCATTTTTCCAATCTGCACTTTGTTCTATTTTTCTAGCTTTCAATTTTCGTTTATAATCATCTCACCTTGATCTTAACTTGCTATAATTTCAATTTCTTGCTTGCAATTTCGTTTTTAAATAAGATGGAAGGCTAAATATCAAAAGGTTAATCTCTTGATTAAGGATTGTAATGATGCTTTGAGATTCTGTATAACTTAGTTTCTGCTGTAATTGTTGATTGTTCTTTATCATTCATGCTAGTTCTTTATGATTTGGTTTATGCTTAATATTCCAGATTTGGTAACAACTTATACCTTGGTTTCATGCTTAATGAAGTGAAGTATAAGTTGTTATAACTAGAATGAATGATGTATGTGTTTGCTTAATTCACATAAGGAAAACCATAATTAATTTTCGCTTAGTTGATTGATTTTGGTTTGATTAAGAACATCAGTAATTTGAGCATGATTTTCTATTATCAAGGATAAGTAAATTGCAATCCAATCAAGAGGTTAACCTATTTTTATCAATTGAACTTGTTTAGTAAATCTGTTTTGACAAATTCTGTTTTGAACTATCCAACCAAACCCTCCCTACTTTTGTTCTACACTTGATAGAAATTTGAATGATGGTCCTTGAGAGAGACGATCTAGGAGTCACTTCCTAGTACTACATACTAAATTGTATTAATTTGTGCGAGTGCGACCTCGTATCAAATTTTGGCGCCGTTGCCGGGGATCATCGGTTTCTATCAAGTTCTTGTGAAGTATGTTTGTGCTTTGCTGTTAATTTGTTTAATTTTCGTTTTCTGTGGTTGTTGTTCATGTAGCAGAGTAGCAAGTGAAGTGGAGCACCGGAAACTCAATTTAGAGCACTAGAATGGTAACTCCAATTACGGGACTAACATAAGTGAGAGTTCGCCCCGGCGCTTGATTGGAGAAGAAGAAACATCGGGATTTTACGCCCGGCCTATTGCCGACATACTTTTGCGCCGGCCTTTGCGCCCGGCATACTTTTCCAGGGAGTTGGCATACTTTTGCGCCCGCCTTTGCGCTGGCGTACTTTTTGCGCCACCTCGCAAGTGAAAGTACGCCTGGCGTACTTTTCAGGAGTTGGCATGTTTTGCGCCACCTTTTGCGCCCTGGCGTACTTTACGCCACTCGAAGCTCACGAAATGCGCCCTGGCCTACTTTTGCAGCTGTGGTTGCTCACTTTGAATCTGCATTTGTTAGGACCATCCGTGCCGCATAAGGTGCTTGTTTTTAAGTGTTGCTCGCATCAACCGCATCCGTCATGTACCGCAATCTGTTGTCATCCGAAACCTTCGCATGTTGTTTGCATTTTGTTGCACATACTAGTTGCTATCTTCGCATTTTCGGTTTTGCCATTATCCGCATCTGCACAATCGCATCCGCTTTGTATATTAGTGCATTCTATTTCTCGCATATTAGTGTAGTTAATTTAGGTTGTTGTGTTGTTAATTTTGCCGCACTACACACCTCAATTCGTTGCACTTAATTTGCTAGTATAAGGCAATCTGTTGTTGCATAGGTGCTAATTTGGTGTTCAATAAAATCAATCTGTTGTGCAACTGTTACTGCACTTTGTTGTTAGTGATTTCTGCATGCTTCATCATTGCTGAATGTATTTGGGATAGTTGAACATGAATTACATAGCCGTAATGAAGTTTTCTAGAAAATCAGATTCAGAACATGCACCAGAAACTGATTATGCAGGAACTTGTATCAGTAAATAGTAAATAGTGAATAGTAAATAGTGAATAGTAATTAGTAAATAGTAAATAGTAAATAGTGAATAGTAATTAGTGAATAGTAAAAAAAGTAATTAACTCGTGAGCATTTTCTTATTAAGCGTGATTTTTGGTTTTGCTTAGTGTGAACCACATGGTATGTTGTGTTTAGTGCATGACTAGAGGTAATCCAGGTGTTTTACAACCTTTTGACCCTGAGATAGATAGGACCTTTCATGAACTAGATAGGCAATTTAGGAATTTGTCTTTAGAGCCTGTACCGTTAGATATTGTTAGTTTGACTGATAGTGATCATTCCCCATCCGCAAAGAACCAATTCTAATTTGGTTCATACAGATTCTTTTGGTAATTATACTGCTGAGAACATTATGGCTCAACCTAATCCTCGTGAGAGGACTCTTAGAGAGTTGGCTGCACCTGACTTCACCTATGAAAGTCTGTGCATCCAGTATCCTGATGAGGATGTTCCATATGTTCTAAAACGGACTCATACATCTCTTGCCCAAGTTCCATGGACTTGCGGGAGAATGTCCTCATAAACATCTAAAGGAGTTCCATATTGTTTGTTCTACAATGAAGCCTCCAGATGTTTTAGAGGACCACATCTTTTTGAAGGCATTCCCTCATTCTCTAGAGTGTAGCTAAGGATTGGTTGTACTACCTTGCGCCTAGATCTATTACCGGTCGGGATGACCTTAAGAGGATGTTTTCGGAAAAATTCTTTCCGCGTCTAGGACCACCGCAATAAGAAAAGATATATCGGGCATTAGACAACTTGGTGGGGAAACACGTATGAGTCGGGAGAGATTCAAGAAACTTTGTGCAAGTTGTCCACATCACCAAATTTCGAACAACTCCTTCTACAATATTTCTATGAAGGTTTGAATAGTATGGAAAGGAGTATGATGACGCCATTTGCTAGTGGTGGAGCGCTTGGTGATATGACTCGCTTGAAGCGGACTTTTGATTGAGAAAATGGCCTCTAACTCCCAACAGTTCAGTGCTAGAAATGATGCTATTGTTGTTAGAGGAGTTCATGACATATTTCGCTGGATCTTCTTGAGAGACCAAGATAGAGAGCAAGCTTGATGCTCTTGTGAATTTGATGACACGAGATGGTCGTCAATCAAAAATCTACATCATCGTTGCTAGAGTGTGTGGGGTGTGCACCTCTAATGATCATCATACAGATTCATGTCCTTCTTTACATCAACTGTTGGCTCGACTCCCAATCTCCTCAAGCCTATGCTCGCTAACATCTATAATAATAGACCCCAACAAGAAGCAAAATTATGACTTGTCCAAGAACGAGATACAATCCGGTTGGAGAAATCACCCGAATTTGAGATGGTCTAACACTCCACGGCAGAAGAATCAAGACCTCCCTTTCGAAGTCGCTAGTCGAATAGGCCTTATGTACCTCCACCTATGCAAAAGCAGATCGAGGCAATCCGAGACATCCGCACCACCACCACCACCTCTCAACCTTCTAATTCGAACCTTCACTGAGGAGTTGGTCGGGCGGATGACTCTTCGAATATGCAATTTCAAGAAGAGACTAGAGCTTCTATTCAAGAGAATAGAGCCTCTATTCAAAGCTTGACTAATCGGATGGGGCAGATGGCTACTCGGTTGAATCAGTAATCGTCACGTAACTCGGACAAATTACCTTCTCGGACAGTGCGAGTAATCCAAAGAATGTTAGTGCCATCACACCGAGGTCGGGTAAACGGATGAGTGACCCAATATCAAGCATCTTCTTCTTCACCCGCACCTATTCCTACACATGTACCGAACCATCCTCTATTCCTTCTTCAACTCCACATTCTACACCAGTTCCTAGTACTAGTAGTGACTTGCATCGCCCTCCCGTACCTCTTCCATTTCCTCCCGATTGATTCCAAGCAAAAAGATGGAAGAAGTAGATAAGGAGATCTTGGATACCTTCGAAAGGTAGAGGTGAACATACCTCTGCTTGATGCTATTAAGCAAATTCCAAGATATGCAAAATTCTTGAAGGAGTTGTGTACACACAAGAGGAGGATGAAGGGTAATGAGCGAATTAGCATGGGCAGAAATGTATCTGCATTAATAGGAAAATCTGTTCCTCATATTCCTGAAAAATGTAAGGACCCAGGTACATTCTGCATACCTTGTGTTATTGGAAATAATAAGTTTGAAAATGCCATGCTTGATTTGGGTGCATCCATTAATGTCATGCCTCTGTCCATTTTTAAATCTTTATCTCTTGGACCTTTGCAACCTACGGGTGTGGTAATACAATTAGCAAATAGAAGTGTTGCCCACCCCACTGGTCTCGTTGAAGATGTCTTAGTTAGGGTTGGAGAGCTTATTTTCCCTGCTGATTTTTATGTCCTTGATATGGAGGAGGGATTCTCCCATGGATCCGTTCCAATTATATTGGGCAGACCATTTTTGAAAACAGCCAGAACTAAGATAGATGTGCATGCAGGTACCTTATCTATGGAGTTTGGTGACAGTGTTATCCATTTTAACATTCTTGATGCCATGAAACATCCACCTGAGGATCATTCTGTTTTTCGTGCTGAGATTATAGATGATATTGTGGATGGGTACTATACTGATTTTAACTCTTTGCATCATATGAAACATTCTTTTGTTTCTGATGTCGAATGTGATGATGTTGAATATGATGATTATACATCTGAATCATGCTCTGAGACTATTTGTGATGAACCTTTAGGTGTTGTACCTCTAGACATTGAATTCTTAAAGTCAGATTGCACTAACCATGTCACAGACAGTACATCTGAATCTGACTTACAAGTTGAGGTACAAGCTGTGGAACCTGTTCTTCTTCCTTCTTTGGTTCCTCTTTGTTCACCCAACACCCACTTCGTAACTTAAACCCCTACCGAGAAAACCTCAAGTATGCTTACTTGGAGGATAATGAAAAGTTGCCGGTGATTATTTCCACCTCCTTGATGCTTTTCAAGAGGAGAAGTTGTTGCAATTGTTAAGAAGACATAAGAAAGCCATCGGTTGGACCTTGGCGGATATTCCTGGTATCAGCCCATCCACATGTATGCATAGAATATTATTGGAGGATGGTGCAAAACCAGTGAGACAGCCACAAAGGAGACTAAACCCGGTGATTTGGGATGTAGTGAAGAAGGAGGTAACCAAGCTTCTACAAGCTGGGATCATCTATCCTATCTCTGACAGTAAGTGGGTTAGTCCAGTCCAAGTAGTCCCTAAGAAGACAGGCCTGACTGTTGTTAAGAATGAGAGGGACGAGCTTCTCCCAACTAGAATGCGAGAATAGTTGGAGGGTATGTATAGATTATCGAAGGCTTAATTTAGCAACAAGGAAAGATCATTTCCCATTGCCTTTCATTGATCGATGTTGGAACGTCGCGGGTAAATCCCATTATTGTTTCCTTGATGGATTTTGGTTATTTTCAAGTCCATATTGCTCCCGAGGATCAAGAAAAAACCATATTCACCCGCCCCTTTGGCACTTTTGCCTATAGGAGGATGCCTTTCGGTTTGTGCAATGCCCCTGGTACCTTCCGGCGGTGTATGATGAGTATTTTTAGTGATTTTCTAGAAAATTGCATAGAGGTGTTTATGGATGATTTTACTGTTTATGGATCCTCTTTTGATGCATGCTTAGATAGTTTGGATAAAGTACTTAATAGATGCATTGAAACTAATCTTGTTCTTAATTTTGAGAAATGTCACTTCATGGTAGAATAAGGTATAGTTTTAGGGCATATCATTTCTAGGAAGGGCATAGAGGTAGACCCTGCAAAAATATCAGTTATTTCACAGTTGCCTTACCCCTCTTGCGTGCGAGAGGTTCGATCTTTTCTTGGACATGCAGGTTTCTACAGGCGCTTTATCAAAGACTTGATAAGAAGAAGGCCCTTCCACTATCCAAATTACTTCAAAAGGATGTCGACTTTGATTTTAATGATCAATGCAAAGAGGCTTTTGATGCCTCAAGAAAGCACTAACGACCACCCCTATCATCCAAGCACCCGATTGGACAGTTCCTTTCGAGCTTATGTGTGATGCATCAAATTATGCATTAGGAGCTGTCCTTGCACAAAAGTAGATAGATAAGTGCCTCGGGTGATATATTATGCTTCCAGGACTTTGGATCTTTGCCCAAGCAAATTACACTACTACGAGAGAAAGAGCTTCTAGCCATTGTTTTTGCTCTTGATAAGTTTAGATCATATTTGCTTGGTTCTCGTGTTATTGTGTACACCGATCATGCAGCTCGAAATACCTGTTGAAGAAGGTCGAGTCAAAGCCTAGGTGATCGGATGGATGTTATGGCTCCAAGAGTTTGATTTGGATATCCGTGATAGGAGTGGAGCACAGAATCTGGTAGCAGACCATCTAAGCCGGATTGAGAGACCTGAGGGTAAGGATGACAAATTGCCCATCAGAGATAACTTTCCAGATGAAAGTTTATTATCTATATCTGCTTCTTACCCCACCACCCCTTGGTTTGCGAATATTGTTAATTTCTTGGTTGCTTCTCGTTTTTTTCCTCCCTTAGCATCTAGAGCTCGGATTGATAAAATTAAGAGTGATGCTAAGCATTATATTTGGGATGACCCCTATTTATGGAAGTTGTGCAGTGACCAGGTAATTAGGAGATGTATTCCAGATCACGAGATTGATTCGGTCCTGCAGTTTTGCCATTCTTCCGCACCAGGTGGTCATCTGGGCATTCAAAGGACAGCTCGCAAGGTGCTAGACTGTGGTTTCTACTGGCCCACTATCTTCAGAGATGCATGGAAGATTTGTAGCACTTGTGAGCAATGCCAAAGAGCAGGAGGATCCCTTACATGGAGACAACAAATGCCTCAACATCCCATGTTGTTCTGTGAGGTATTTGACGTCTGGGGTATAGATTTCATGGGTCCCTTTCCTATTTCTTTTGGTTTTATTTACATTCTCTTAGCTGTGGATTATGTTTCGAAATGGGTGGAAGCCAAAGCCACCAGAACTAATGATGCTCGGGTTGTTGTGGATTTTGTTAGATCTCACCTATTTTGCAGGTTTGGAGTACCCAGAGTCATTATTAGTGATCAAGGCACCCATTTTTGCAAAGAGATCCATGCAGGCTCGCTTAAGAAGTATGGGGTTGTGCACAAAGTTTCTACACCATACCACCCCGGACAAACGGGCGGCGAGAAATCTCCAACGGGGAGATCAAGAGAATATTGGAGAAGATTATCCAACCCAATAGGAAGGATTGGAGTCTCGAACTGGATGATGCTCTTTGGGCACATAGGACTGCCTACAAAGCACCCATAGGGATGTCTCCTTATCGAGTCGTCTTTGGAAAGGCATGTCATTTACCTGTGGAAATAGAGCACAAAGCATATTGGGCTGTGAAGACCTGTAACTTCTCCATTGATGAGGTCGGAGAGGAGAGGAAGTTGCAATTGAATGAACTGGATGAAATCCGTCTGGAAGCATATGAGAATTCTAAGTTTTACAAAGAGAAAACCAAAAAGTTTCATGACAGCTTGATAGCCAGAAAGGACTTTGTGGTTGGCCAGAGAGTTCTGTTATATAATTCTAGGCTCGGAATCATGGGTGGTAAGTTACGTTCTAAGTGGATTGGACCTTTTGTTGTTACTAATGTTTATCCTTATGGTACAGTTGAGATCAAAAGTGAGTCCACAGATAAAAGCTTCAAGGTTAATGGGCACAGGCTGAAGCCATTCCTCAGCAATCCATCTCTCGCGAACACGGTTGTGGAGGAGACTTCTTTGCTTGACCTCATTCCTCTCGCCATCCTCCACCACCATTGAACAGCCAAAGATTTTTTGTTCGTTCTTAGCGGCTAAGGGAGTTTTTCTTTTCTTCTTTCACTCTTTCCTGTTTTATTTTAATTAGGATTTCGTATTTGTTTCGTTACACTTGGAGATTTTGTGATTCTGGTCTAACTATTATTATATCTGCATTATGGTTTATACATTAAAAATTTGAACTGAAATCTGAGCTAAGTTAATTTTTGGATTATTTTGTGGTGTTGATAAATTCCTCTGATGGATTGTGGATTAGTCTGTATGGATTGGTTGTGTATTATCTTTGATAAGTACTTGACAATTTGAACCTGTGAGTTATTTGAGCCTATTTTGAATGGATTCATCTTTATGCCATTCTCTTTCTTTCAGTGTGATATATGTCATTGGTGAATGTTGTTTTTCAGAACTTGCTTTTATTCTTTTCAAAGCTGCATTTTATCATATAATGCATGATTATGATTGAGGCATTCATTTCTATTTTTCCCACTTGACCAGATAGCCTACCTTGCAATTGTATCCCTTGCTAGCCCCTTTGAGCCCGAAACCTTTTCTTTGGTAATGACTGCATTACAAACCCGAAAGAGTAAAACAATGTTGTCCTAATTTTACTGAGATATCGATTGAATTGTTTATCTTTTGGTATTGTGAAACAGATAAGTGTGGGGGTATCTGCTCGGGACTTGCAGAAAATTAAGTGTGGGGGAGTGGAGTGAATACTTGAATTATATGATTCGGGTCTGAGTTATGAAGTTTGTATAATTTGGATAAATTTTTAGTAGATTTTTCCAAAAAAAAAAAAAAAAAAAAAAAAAAAAAATTTAACCTGAATAAGTGTGGAAAATATGATTGAATTTGAGACTTTACAGGTTTATTATGTAATTCGAGATATCTTTTGTAATCTGTCGATTACTACTGTTCAACATCGTGAAATAGTAGTCACCGAACTATATTTATCAAACCTCATCCTTAGCCCCATTACAACCTCTGAAAGTCCTCTTGAATCATGCATGACTGTGATTGTTAGTGGTAGAGAATTAGAATAATTGCAAGCCTATGATAAAATAATTTTTATTTTAATGGTCTGAGATTAAACACTTACCTGATACACTTGAGATTTTGAGAGATACACTTCTGGTGAGATCAATGCTTATGATTGACATGCATGATTAATTCAATATCTGTTTAATCCTATCTGAAGCAGGAATTGTTCAACACTATGATATGTAATCTCTAGATTAATTATGCTCTGATTAATGTGTTCAATTTTTATACATTCATGACTGTTTTGGAGAGTATGAAATAGCTTAGACAGATGATCTTTTATCCAAGTTCATGTTTTCTTAGGATTTAGTTTTGCCCCCGAGAGTGCAAAAGAATAAGTGTGGGGGAATTTGATAAGTCAATATTTTGATTACTTTCTCTACATTATTTATATCCTAAAATAGCATTATTAGTGGTCAATTAGTATGATTTAATGTATTTATGAGTTTATACTCATTTTGGCTTTAAATGATAAATTTGGTCTAATTCGTTATTTTTATCCAGATTTGACAAGGTTTACAAAACTGAGCATAACTTTCACTACAGACCTCTGATTTAGCTGAATTTTATGTCAAATTAAAGAGGACTCAAAGATCTACAACTTCTATGAAGACATAAAATTCCCAGTCGGAGTGCATCTAGTGTGAAAATGTCTTTGAATGCAGCATATGAACTATTCTGAAAATTCCAGCATTTAAGGATTTGACTAGTCTCGGTAAAATAGGCATAACTCCCTCCACAGATGTCCAATTGATGAGCGATTAATTGCCTCTTAAAGAAGAGAGATAGATCTACAAAAGTTGTGAAGTCATGAAGATCCAATTCGGATTGCATCTGGGGTGAATTTAGCCTTGAACGTAAACCATGGTTCCAGAAACAGAATTCCAAATGAAATTGGACTGAATTTAGATGCATTTAATTGATCACTTTGTAATGCCTACATAAGGATTTGAGCCCTGGACCTTACACTCTATTTTAACACGTGAAAGGTGGCTGCCAAAGTGAAGAGAAAGTGAGAGGCAAGCTGGAGCACATTGGACAATTGGTGGGGTACATTCCAAGACTTGGTGGGGGGACATTCCAGATTTTAGGGAGAAACTTTGGGCTGATTTTAGGGCTTTTTCTCCCCACCTTCTCTTGTCATATTGACTTATTATGTAGTGTGTGGGGCATGTCCAGCTATGAGGGATTGGTAGTGAGAGTTTTCCTGGGAATTCAGATTGTAATTTTCGTTGGAGAGGAGACTTGGTTCTTGTATGAAAATATGTTTTTATTCAATCTGTTTTTCTCGCATTTTTCCAATCTGCACTTTGTTCTATTTTTCTAGCTTTCAATTTTCGTTTATAATCATCTCACCTTGATCTTAACTTGCTATAATTTCAATTTCTTGCTTGCAATTTCGTTTTTAAATAAGATGGAAGGCTAAATATCAAAAGGTTAATCTCTTGATTAAGGATTGTAATGATGCTTTGAGATTCTCGTATAACTTAGTTTTCATTGCTGTAATTGTTGATTGTTCTTTATCATTCATGCTAGTTCTTTATGATTTGGTTTATGCTTAATATTCCAGATTTGGTAACAACTTATACCTTGGTTTCATGCTTAATGAAGTGAAGTATAAGTTGTTATAACTAGAATGAATGATGTATGTGTTTGCTTAATTCACATAAGGAAAACCATAATTAATTTTCGCTTAGTTGATTGATTTTGGTTTGATTAAGAACATCAGTAATTTGAGCATGATTTTCTATTATCAAGGATAAGTAAATTGCAATCCAATCAAGAGGTTAACCTATTTTTATCAATTGAACTTGTTTAGTAAATCTGTTTTGACAAATTCTGTTTTGAACTATCCAACCAAACCCTCCCTACTTTTGTTCTACACTTGATAGAAATTTGAATGATGGTCCTTGAGAGAGACGATCTAGGAGTCACTTCCTAGTACTACATACTAAATTGTATTAATTTGTGCGAGTGCGACCTCGTATCACTCGGTTAGAGGTGCAGATAATAAACTTAATCCGTGTGTCTAGGCGTGATACTAGACTTGGGGGATTTTTATGGTGAGAATTCATTTAACTCATGATGATCACATGTTTGTTTATGAGATTCTGTGCACCACTGTGGAATCCCAACTGGTCGGTAAGTTTACGATGATGATGTCGTATTATCTGAGATGGTACCACATTGCATATTTTTGGAGTTGAGGTTGGAGCATGCATCATATAGAAATTTCATTTAAGTCATAATTCATTCTTTATTTATTTGATTATGATATGTATCATATTGATATTTTTATATGATATGTACTATATTGATATTTTTATATGATACGTATTTTTATTAAGATTTTTGGAACTTACCCTTGTGTGTTTGTGTCTATGGTTTGACACCTGTGATGATCCTAAATTTTATTCGGAGGAGCAGATTGACAGGTAGATTCAATAATGATGTGTGGAGATGTCAAGGAATGTTAGCTAACATGAGGATTTGATGTAATAATGTGTATATTATAATTGCCACAATGTTACGTACCTATGAGACGTTTTGTAAATAATTTTTGATGTATGGTTATGATGTGATCTATGTGATGTTTTTTTTTTTGTGACGTTTTTATTAACAAGGAAAATTATTTTAAGATTTTATTTAAAGACATCTAAATGAAGGGAAACATTTTCAAATAATAATGATAAATGAAGAAGATAAAAATATTTCAACAATGAAATATAGTGGGGCGTTACATCCTGCCGTAACAACTTCTACACATAATTCTATATGACCCATTTCGAGTTCTTCAAAATGTGTTATCATCAAATTCACATCATCATCATCAACTAATTGAAATGCTGCATATTTATTTTCTATATAATATCTAGTTGTAATAGATCCTATTACTTGATTTACTTGTAATTTAAATTTATGACGAATTGTTTTCTTTAACCGTTTAAAATTAATATTTCTTTCAATTTGCATAACCTTTCTTGCTCCTTCAAACTTAATTTCATCTTCCCCTTCAATGATTCTACCATTAATGTATACGACGATCACAATTCTTGACGTCATTTCTCGGTGATTTCACTGCAAACATAGAATCCAAATATACACTATCAAGTTTATTTCATACTGAAAAAAAATTATACTATCTATACATAATATTATACGAATATCACTTACCTTCATGTGTGTATTAAGTGGTTGGTTTGGGGGAATATATATAGGCATTTGAAACTGCAAGTCTTGTTGCGGTTTCAATTGAAACCGCTAGACAAGTTTCGGTTTCACTGAATCCGCAACATTTCTTGCGGATTCATTGAATCCGAAACTTGTCTTGCGGTTTCATTGAAACCGAAACTTGTCTTGCGGTTTCATTGAAACTGCAACAAGTCTTGCGGTTTCAAGCACCCACCTGTATGCCCATTTCCACGTCTGCAACCACGTGTGCCCTAAACGGGACACGTGGCAGCCTTTACAGAAACCGCAAAAATTATTGCGGTTTCACTGCCAACTCATATCTTTTGTGACACGTGTCATGATCTGGTGAATCCGCAACATGATTTGAGATTTCGGTTCCGTAATCTAGTTTGTGGTTTCACAAAACTATACTAGTTTGGTAAATACTTTGTAACCAGTACTATTTTGGTAAATAAAAATTGAAATGATACTGGTTTGGTCAAAAAGTCGAATTTTTGCCATCTGATGGAGATACATGCTAGTAAAGTGGAGAAGCATGTACGCAAAAGCTATGTGCTAGTTAGAGATAAAATATAAAAGTGCGTATTTATTAGCTAGCAAGACAAATTTGAAGAAGCGTGTAACAAGTCTGAATTAAACACCACTCTTGTCCGATTCATGATCGATTTACTAGCAAGTCACCGAGTTACACAATCAAACTAATGGACTAGCTCAGTTAAATATTTAATTCCTAATTTAACTGAATTAATCGAGTTGAACAAAATTTACTATTGTGATATTCTATAATAATGTCATCTTAATGGATGGATTCAAATTTTATGATTTGAAAATATAATCTAAAAGTAAAACGCCATTATATCATGAAATCTAAAATCACTTTCCTTTCGCGGTAGACGATTATCTTTAAGAAGATTTATTAGTGTTCAGGAACTAATTTAATAATTATAATTAAGTTTATTTTCAATTAATATTTGTATAAATAAAAATATACACAACAAATAAAATCAACTTATAATATGATAATAAACGAGGATTAAATATAATAAAATAAAATATAATAAAATGGTTGTATTTATCCATTGAATAATATCTAACAATTAAATCAAAAGAGATAATAAAATTGATAATTTTAATTTTAAAAATAAATTAAAAGAATGGTAACAAACAAACTGATACATGAAAAATAAAATATTCTATAACATTAAAACATTAAGAATGAAATCGAACGAAATTTTAAATTATCCGAAGGTAGTGTAATAATGATTAAATAATTTTATAGAAATTAAAATAGACATTTTAATTATTATGTGTTATGCGTACATATTATTTATCATCGCTTAGAAAAGTTAGCATATAATTGATTGGAAGGCATAGACAAAATTCGCGGTGAAATTAATTTTGAAATATTTATGTTAATTAAAATTAATTTTAAATTGATGTATTTTAAGTTTAAATATTTTTATCATAAAATTAAAGGTTGATTAAATTTTTATCCATTATTTTTTCTCTCACTATTTTTTAATCCATTCGATTGATTAATATTTCTGATAGCTAATTAAATGAGAATAATTGTGTGGTAATTTTTTATTGAAAAAAATTATTTCAATCACCCCAAAATAATTCTACTTTATTACTCAATAGAAAAGTTATAGGAAGGGACAAAAACAAAGAAAAAAAATATTTAGAGGAATAAAACATTAATTCTAACAAAAATAAGAAATTAAAAACTTAATTGGCCTTAAAATTGAATTTATAATAAAATCAGGTGCAAAATATTTAATTAAACATACCAACTATTTTAAATTACATTAAATCAGAATCAATTCTAAGTTTAAAATGAATTTTAAACTATTTTCCAAAAAATTCAGATATTTAAATTTTGAATCAATTTTAAACGCAAACCAGCATCCACGACGAACCAAGAACTTGTTAATTTCTGCAAACTAGATCTAAACCATAACATCCATAATCACGTTCATTAGAGAACGTAGAGTCCTATCTCACCCATGATTAATCATTTGAGTTGCCACCATAGAATCATTGACTCACTCAATTACGTGATCTTAGAATTCATATTAAAATTCATATGTATAAAACAATACTATTAAAACAAAGTATACTATTCAAAATTCATATATACAAAATGTATAAGACCAATAGATGCAAAATAATATGATTGTTTCAATAAACCTTATATGAGTAACTTTTGACACATTTTTTTTATTTAAATGTTATTTATAAATAAAAATTGGAGTAGAAACTTTACCAGAAAAATTCTTGTGAAAAATGTTACTAATTTTTAAAGAGTGAAATAATACAGAAAAAATGTAACTTTTAAAATAAAATAACTATTCAGTCCAAATTTTAATTTAAATGAATTTTTTAAGGTAAAAAATAGAATTTAATAAATAATTTTTTTAAAATTCTTATTTTAAACTTTAATTCATAAATAAATTTTAAATAAAATAAATTAATCAAATAGTACCTAAAGATATTACTGCTTTATTGAGTCCTTGTTGTAAATTTTTTTCATCTATCATAATAACAATAACACTCTGAGGCTGAGTTGTTAATTTGACACTTATTTAGGTTTTCTAAACTAATAAAATCAAAAGCGAAAACTACATTAACAACAGTTGGTGTCGTGGTGTAGTTGGTTATCACGTCAGTCTAACACACTGAAGGTCTCCGGTTCGAGTCCGGGCGACGCCATTTTGCTTTCTCCATTTTTATTTTTTGTTCTTTTCAACTATAATCACTCACACATATTATTCCCTGCCTTATTGGATTGTCTTTGTTTCACATGCAACTGCAGAATGAAAACTACTATTAAAATTAAAATTTCAAGTCCCAGTGAGCCCATTGATTATAGCATTCCCAGTGTGGACCGAATCACCAAATGGGCTTGTCATATTCATACATAGACCAACCAAACCTCAAACCATTAGTAAGTAAACCCTGAACCAACCTTTTTTGCACCTGGAACCACCAACAATTGTTTCACTGTTGCCAGCACAATCATACCTCACTCCCCATTATCAACTTACAAATCATGTGGAATTTGATTTCAACAAATGTCTCATTCCACCATCTGTATAGCCTTAGCTTTCCTTCTTTGCAATTCCACTTCACATGCCTATTCTCCTATATACTTAGTTTTGGTATAACATTTCCAAATTATAATTTTGGCAAAATACTAGGAGAGACAATTATTTTCCCCCAAAATCAAGATTTTGGGGCTTGTCGATTGGGAAACCAAACACACATGCACATCTAAACTCTAATCTTCCACTCATGCTCACTCTCTACCCAATTTCCATGTGTGCATTAAATGGCACATGCCTACATTTTACCATTAGCTAAACCCCCTACTCCCCCCTAAAACTTTTTCATCATTAAACTGTGTCATACTCTTCTGTCGGCTGGTGTAACACACAATTGCTCACTCAATTTTCGCTCCCTACCGAAGGTCCATGTCTTCCTTATACTTTTTCTTGATTTGATATATCAAAGGATACACTTGTCACCAAAATTTATTCTTCATAGACTTTTTTTTAAAAATAATTTATGTATTAAAGTTGTCATCAATAATACATTGATTCGAGTTAAATTAAATTCGAATTTCTTAAATATGATTTTAAACTAAATATTATAAATAAAGAAAAATATTTAATAGACAACTGTAATTTGCAGATAACTAGACATATATATATATAAAATGTGAAGAGAGAAAAATATATATATATTTTGTAAATAAATTAACTATATATTATAGTTGGTTATAAAATTAAGTTGATAAGGAAAATAAATGTATACGAGAAAAAATAAATTTACTAAAGATGATAGACCAGATTGTCTAAAAAAAAAAAATATTACTAATTATCAATAAAGTTAGTAGATATTTTGTCCTCATTGAAAATCATAAAATAAAAATTCATTGAAACTGTCTTCTTGTGAAGACTAATCAAAACAAATAAAAACCAATAGTGTTGGGGTGCACTTAACCATTTCCCACTTACTAGTAAACAGCAATAGACATACACGCACCATATACGCAAACCTTGCTGGTTTGTGGAGGAATTGCTATTCATGCATAGAAAAGATATATATTGAAGTTAGGTAGAGTTTTCTATCAAATGTAGACTAATTGATTTTTTATTTTTTATTTTATTTTCTGATGAGTTGAACTTGATTGTTACTAAATATAAGTCAAAGGGAGAAGTTGAGAGCTTCACCAATTAGTGAACCCACTTTGCTACTGTTTGGTAGCATTAGTAAACAAATCCCCACATTTTCTTTTAAAGGCCAAACCTTACTTAAAATTTTGAGTTTCTATCTTTGAATTTCTTATCTATATACGCTCTCCCCTTATCCATCTAGATTGGTGACATTATATATTTAACATTTTAAAGGGCACAAGAAAACATAGCTATTAATTTAATTACATGGAGAATACATACACTATTATAAAGCAATTCAACTTAATTTAATCGCTTCAATGAGAAATTAAGGGAAAGTGTTATCACCATGGACAGACCGATTTGTCAGTTGCAGCCCACATTGTGGATCTTTTCAAGTTTTTTTTTGTCATATATTCTTTCCTTTTCCTTTCTTTTTGATACATTGAAATTTCAAGGGGCATGGGGTCACTTCATTGATTTATGAACACTAAGGCATTAACTATGTGTCCACTGTGCCAATGCCACAAAAGAAAGAAAAGATTGACGAGGACATTGACAAGATCAAAATGAATCAAACATATCATGCATGTATATAATCTTTATGATATTGGTTCGTTTTCTTAATTAATATAAACACATACAAATCTCATTGGGTAATAGTTGTTATTTTTCTTTTATGTTTATTTTACTTTCCTTCTCATCTAAACCACGCGGATTAACACTTTTAAGGTTTGTACACATACTTAACCATAAATGTTACTGGTCAAAAATGAAATTCTTACACTATGTTATACCAAAAACAATGTTAAGAGTACTTTGCATATTTTCACCAAGGCTTATTTATTTAGATTTGATTTAAAAGGACTTAAGATTGGTCGAATCAATGTGAAAATAAGTTTAAGATCTAAGGATGAAGAGTAAAATATGAAGAGAGGAGAAAAAGAAAAAAAATTCAAATCTCTCGTTGATATTTTTTTTTAAAAAAAATATATTAAACCAATATTTATCGATAGAAAGAAATCAAATTAATCTCTTTACATCTTAAGACAATTAATCTATAGGTTTGAGACAAACCACCATCTTCCACACATCAAATACAACAGATTTGATTATCTTATCGGATAGAATTTTAAAAACTCTTCATGAAAAACTTTTCTAGACATAAAACAAATTAATATAAACAAATGCCATGTTAAAATAGATAAACACCACTGCTTTTACTTTTTTAGTAAGGTATGCATCAATCTACCATGAAAAGGAAATAAAAAACTTTTAGGTGGAACCTATGACTCTAGCCACTATGAATTGGGAAAATGGAGTTATAAGTATATATAACAATGACTAAGTTACAGGATTTTTGTTATAATTCAACCAATCAGGGGGCAAAATCATCAATCATACAGAAGATATATAATCATGATGTGGCTTTGACATTCAATAGCCTTGTAGTTTTCTTTAAAATTATAATTAGCCTTAATTTATATGGTTTAAATAAAATTAACCTCTAAATATACAATACCTCTTATTCAAATCTATTGCTTAATAGGGATTAAGAATAAGTCATCTAAAGAAGTGTGTAGTCTAAGACCACCGACCATAGTTTAAAAGTAAATAATGGGTCCTGTGTGTGGATTTCTTATGAAAGTCTCTAACTTAGATAGAAACTGGTACCAGATTCCAAATGGCAACAATCAGACTTAGTTGAACCTATCTCAAGTCAGTCAAAAGTTTCTATTTCAATTCATCTAGCATGAAAAAATGGAAGAGAAAGAAAATATAAAGATAAAGGCACAAGTAGTGCCTACTAGCCACTACTTCCTTAGGCTCTCCATATTTGTGAAAGAAGAGAATACAAGGCTTAGATAGAAAATAAAGTTAAAGAAAACAGTATTCAAAATGATGTACACACTTTAATTTGCAATTTTAAGCAATACATTATCATTGACTCAGCTTGAAACTGTTTTAGGATTTTTAAGTAATAAATTATCCTAGTGTTGAGATTTGTCCAATAGCAATTCACCCGTATAGTATTTAATGGTAAAAATTACTGAGCATCCATGTGCTAGTTGAACATATTCCCATAACTTATCCCCAGGAGGAGTGGGTTTCAGTACTTAGTCAAATTGTGCTTTAAAATGTTTTTCAACATCTCATGAATATGATGGCACTGGCTATGAGAAAATCTATAAAATAAAAATAAAAATAAAAAAAAACAAAAATCATGATGTCATCTTGATGCAAGGACGGATTGTTAGTTTAACTTGATTATTAAGTATCCTAATTCATTTTGATTTTGATGGGACCATAAGACGTAATTTTCCTACCATTATTAATGCAAAAATTCCTTATGATAAGGAACTTAAATATTACAATACGTATTATTTATTATTTCAATGATGAAGGAATGAAGACTTTTATATCGATCTACGATTCAATTCTTGTTTTAACTAGTCTTTAGTTTTATTTATTTTAAAAATTTATTCAACTGTTTGATAAATAAAAATTTGAGTATTTTCCAACATTTTTATATACTACTTAAAGAAAAGTTTTAAAATGGGATTTACAACTAAAATCAACCTTTATATAAATAAGGATATGAGAAATTCAAATTTTAAAATTATAAGAATTTTGGTTCTTTACCGAGTAATCTTTAGTTTTAAATCTTTAATATTTAACTTTTATATAAATGAAGAGTTTAAAGTAATCATTAGATTCAACAACTTCAACTTTTTCAATTCATCTATTAGGAGCGTGTTTAAAATCCTCATGCATTAAATGTAATTGCATGAACTATCGTATTAAAGACAACTATTTTCTTCATAAAGGAAGGCTTAAATACTAAGAAAGTTATCATCCTTTTTACATCAGATCTTTGTGACAGGTAACATTCCTTTTCATTCTGACTTAACTTATTCTTTTAGCGAGGAGTAATTGACTTCCTCGTACTTTGATTAAATAACGAGCTTCTGGTTATAGAATCAGTAAAAAAACGACTCTATTCGTTAAAGTATGTACTTATAAAAGTATTTGTTGAAAATAATACTTATCTTATTATGAAGCTTCGTTTGCTAATTCATTAATCTGCTAACTTCATTTGTGTGATCACCTGGCCTCATTCGTCTATTAAGACGTGAATCACCTGTTAGGACTTCATATGTCTATTAGCTTCTTTCGTCTTATAGATGACACTTTTACTTTAATCATATGTAATTATCAAAATTCGGGTTTATAATTTTCTTTTAAACAAATTTAACCTAACAATCTCCCCATTTTTTTTTATGATAACAAACTATTCCAATAAAAGTTTAAGTCTTACTTGCATCAAATGCATGTAACAGACATGAGTCATTTATAAGATTATTTATGCTTCAAACTTAGCTTTATCTGAATAAAATTCATATATATATATATATATATATATATATATATACATATATATATATGAACATATGAAAACTCAAATTGCAAGTAAATTGATCAATGTGATTAACTTTTATTGTTATATATGTAGGAGAGTTTTCACATTAAGATGGTGTGTTTTCAATTATAAATTTTGTATAAAAGAAAAATTTCTAAGACAAGAATAAAAAATGTTGCTCCCCTAAGCTTGATCTTCAATCTTTAACTTGAATTCCCACTTAGATGATTTTCACTTGTCAATCCTCTGAGTCCTCTCTCCCCCTTTAATTGGAAGCATCATAATGAAAAGAAGAGCCTACAAGTGGTACATTGGAGAGTAGTTGCATAACCACATCTTCTAGCTATTGAACCTTGGACTTGAGACTCTCATACTCCATCTTAAGCTCAACATGTTCAAACTTAAGAACCAAGTACTTCCTCTTTAACACTTGTACTCACTCCTGGACACAACAGGCAAATCCTCGATAAAGCAAATAATGATGAATGGAAAGACAACATCAAAAGTCTATTCTCAGTCCCACTTCTAGTCAAAAACTTGTTAAGGCTTCACTAAGATGCAATCCAACGGTTGAGATGCAACAATGTATGCAAAGCTAGCTCTAGGATAGACAACGCTTATAACAACTTCCTCAAGTGGAGAATCCTTGAGACTCCAAGACTAGAAGGCCATACCATGTACAAGACCCTCCAGACAAAAAACCACTTCTTCACTGTGAGGACCATGCACCTAAAACGTCTTGAACTCATCTTTAGTGAGAAGAAGTTTTGTGAATCCTAACTTTTGACAGACATCATCTTCTTCACGTTATTCTTTGCCTTTTATCAATAACTTGATCTAATAAGGTCGGAATGAAATAGAATTACATGTTAAAGTAGATAAAGCATGTGAGATCTTTACTACTACTAAGTCTAACTACGCATTATAAATACTATAAAGCTAATTTCAAAATATGAAATTTTGAGATGTTACCATTCAACCTAACTAAATCACTAAGAATTGAACTAAGTATTTTAATTAATTTGCTAATCGAACTAATTTTAGAGTATCGTATATATCTCCTCATTAGTTTGTGGTTTAAATATTTATTAAGAAAATATTATCATTATTTTATTTTTAATATTTATCTTTATTTATATATATATATATATATAATATAGATTATATATATACAATTAGTAATGATAAAAGCTTATCATGTTAAAATAGAAAGTATATTTATTTCCGCTTAAACATGAAAATTTCAAAAGCAAAAACATTATATTTGTTTTGTTTTGTTTTTTTTTTTTTAATTTTCCCTTGCATTAAGTCCAACTAAACCAACAGAAAAATATTCTTCTCTTCCGTCCTGAGAAAAAAAAAACACAAAGCACAGGAGGCAGTTATATATTAAAGTGCGGGTAAACTTCTCTTCCAAGGAATTTTAAAGATAAAAAATAATAAGAATTTTTTTTTATTAGTTAATTTATAAAAGTTATTTCTTTTAATTTTTTATCAGATATAATACTTTAAATAAATTAGTTAATTAAAAAAATTAAATTTTTTTAAAAAAACAAATTTAATTTTTTCTTCTTAATTTTCTATTGTAAATCTTGTGGAGACAAACATTAAAACTAGTTAATTTTCAATATTCATTACTTCATAACTTCTTACATAATCAAAAAGAAGCTAAGTTGAAATTTAAATAATAGAAGATTTATGAGTAAATTAACATTTTTATCTTAAAAGTATGTGAGTGACATAATTTAGTTTATAAAAGATGAAAAATAGTCAAATACATTTTAATTCTTGAAAAATATTTTCTATTATTATAATTCCTTAATTATATCATTTATTATTATTTTGATATCTTATTCTCATATTGATATTTTAAATTAGGAATTAAAATTATAATAACTAACATAATTTAAAAATTAAAATAATAATAAATAAATTTTTATGATTAAAATAATAAACGTTGAAGAAATATTTTTTTTCTTTGTTAAATGACCCGATCGTCTAATGAAATGGTTGTTTATTTAGAGATTTACACATGCACCCAGCTGTTATTCTGAATTAGTTTTAGATGAAAATAACCGTTCCCGTTTGATAAAACTGCATGGCAGACTAATTATAGATCCATACACCCAACATATATTGTGGATGGGAATAATATAGATCAAATCTAGTAAAGTACCTCCTAGAGCCTCAGGTGGCCCATGCACAAGTTACATCCATGTCTAAGAATATATGTGAGTATGTAATGTATTCAAAGAAAAATAAATTTAACTATTTTTTGTTGTAATTTTGTTTAGTTTGTCTTAAATATCATACACATGTGTCACTAACCAAATTTGCAATGGTAATTAAAAGAAATATTAATAGATGATCATGATTAGATTTAAGAAGTTACAAATTTAAGAAAGTTAATTGCTTCCATTACAATTTACAAGTAAAATATGTACTCGTTATAGAAAAGGAATAGAGAGAACTAACCACATCAAACTCATATATCAAACTAGTGTGAAATGGTGTCAACTTAATAAATTTATATTTTGAGTACGTTATTTCGTCAAATTTTTAGAGAGAATTTTCCTACTCTTAATAATTTTATCTTGCAAGATTGTTTCCCATAAAAGATTGATTTGGTTTTCAAAAATCAAAAAGTAAATAGAAGTAGCAGCGGAGGAAACTTGGCATTTTGTTGGTTGTAACTATCATTTAGTACAAGGGAAATAACATGCAAAGGACAAGCAAATACTGATATAAATGCTAAGATGGCACATACCTTAGGGTAAAGGCAGAAATTAATAATGCTAAGACCCCATGTTAATAAGACAAGAAATTAATAATGCTACGACCCCATGTTTTAACCTTCAACAATTTGGTTCAATACCCATTACCCAGGTCACCAACCAACTAAATTGAATTGAATTTATTAAAGAATGTGATCGTACTATGGTAGTTCAGTTTTTTTCTTTTTTAATTTAAATTCCTGGATACGATTAAAAAGATTGAAACTTGTATGCATTACCGATAAATTAGTATAATCCAAGGTTGTCAGATTCGAGAAGTTACGTAAACTCGTGATAGATATACAAATTTGACTCGTATACTCGTAAATAATATACAAATTCACTTGTAAATTAAATCTGTCATTTATCAATACTAAACATGGGTAACTTATCAATTCACCTATATAGCAATACTAGGTAATAAATTTGTATAAATTCATTATTCCAAGTCTATATAAGTTTACCTATACTAATAGAACATGCACCAAATTCACTTTAAGAACAAGAGACAACTGAATAAGACATAGAACAACAAAACAAATTGGATGGAGGAACGACTACACAGACACAAACTCAATAAGTCAGTAACAATCGTTCACTACGAACTAACCTGGACCTCAATTCGACTTCGAACTAACCTAACCACAATCTCAAGTCTCAACCTTGACAGTAACAAAAAAGGGAAGTGTAAAGAGAAAATGGAAAGGGAAGTGTAAAGAGAAAATGGAAATCCCTCAATTGTCTAATGGATCGGACACCGCTTAGAGAAAGGAAACCTAGGCCACGTGTTTTTTAGAGGGATTCAAACCCAAGACCTTTATTTGTCATGACTAACAATTTTCCCACTACACCACAAAGATTTTTGTGATTCTTTTCTCTTCATAAAATATTATAGTAAAATGTTGACATCAGTTACACAAAAATAATTTTAACCTAATGTGAGTAAATTCAACCTAAAATCTAGACTTTCTACCACCAAATTAAATAAATTTATACTACTGATATTTTTAATTTTAAAATAATTTTATAATTTAATTAAATACGTAAAAATAAATTTGACTTACTGATCATAAAAAAATTTAAAATAAAATTTATAATATTAAATGCGGATAAATTTATAAAAATATATTAAATGTGTAAAAATATATTTAAATTTAAATAATAAGTATTACATAAAAAATTAAACATTACATAAAAATAAAAATAAAACTATCAGATTAAACATCTACGTGAAACATTACGTAAAAATAAAAATAAAACATTACATAAAAATAAAAATGAAACATCTATGTAATACTTATTATTTAAATTTAAATATATTTTTATGTAATAATTACATAAATCATATCTCCATAATATATAGCAGAAATAAAAAATATCAGTATTTAATACTATAAATTTATTTAATTTGGTGGTAAAAAGTCTAGATTTTAGGTTGAATTTACTTCCATTAGGTTAAAATTATTTTGGTGTAACTAATGTCAACATTTTACGATAATATTTTCTGAAGAAAAAAGAATCACAAAAATTTTTGTGGTATAGTAGAAAAATTATTAGTCATGACAAATAAAAGTCTTGGGTTTGAATCCCTCTAAAAAGTAAAATTTTTAAAATAAAGTGATCACGAGAGTGTGACACGATATTACACTTCATATAAGTTATGTCCAAGTTGACCCTCCATTAAAACCTATTAAACTCAATAATCATGACACAACCAACTCAACCAACTTTTTAATAATCTCATAAATATTTAATTCTAAAATTTAATAATCATGGCATAACCAAACTTTTTAACGATCTCCTGTATCAGATCGGATAGTTTTATTTCAAAATAAGTTAGTACTAAATTTTGATACTGTTTTATTTCAAAATAAGTTAGTACTAAATTTTGATACTGTGATTGAAAAAATTGTTGTACAAAGGGTGTATTGGTAAGATAACGTCTTGTCTATATTTAAGTTTTAACGGATTGGTTGGTCAGTAGAGCCTTTATTATCTTAGATCTCACACATGCTGGCTAGTTCTTCTTAGAAAGATTTTCAATACGGAAAATTCTTTAAAATAGATCTGTTTTTATATTCAGGTGAATCCATCTTTTTGTTATTGTTTCAATCATCTCAACTAGTTCTAAAATCGAAACTATCGAATCTGATATCAATTTGTTATTTATCTATCATAATTTTAAATACAAGTTTTTAATTTAAACTTTAGCTCTCGCGTAGTTACTTTAGTTATGAAATAATGTATTAGTAAATGACAATATTAAAAATATTTTATTATGAATTAATATATTTTAATTAAAATTTTAAAACAAATAACTAAAATATTAATACATTTTAACGGTTTTGGGTTGAATTAGATATGGTTTGGTTAAATTTAAAGTAACTTACTTAAATATAATTAGGTTGGACAAGCGGCAGTGAGTTTTCCAACTCAATCAATTAAACCTAACCTAATCCAATTTATTTTTTAAATAAATACGATGTTATACTTTATTACTTTATTAATTTAATGTGTTGTATCATTTTATTTGATTTTTGGAACAATTTTTTTTAATGAATTGATGGCCACTAATCATTTGCTAATTTTATATTTTATAATTTTAAGTAATTGTTAACGGTGGATTTGAACTACACCTAACTAAGAACACGTGATTCATCTATGAGATAAGTAACTTTTAGTATTAGATGCAAGTGTAATTCCTTTTTATATATTGGATAGGTTTAAATAATAATTTTATTCTTATATAATATTGATATTTAATAGAGGTGTTTAAATCTAGATTAAAAAAATTAAAAATTGATCTAAATAATAAAAAATTAAAAATATTTGAATGTATTCAATTTTAATTTTTAACTAGTAAATTATTCGAATCAGTTTCAGAATGGAACTCTCGAATTGATTCAAACTGAATTTAACTAATATACCTGAAACTCGATCGAACGGGATGTTGCTTTTATTATTTTAAACAAAGTTTATATAATATTTATCAAGAATTATTTTAATTATTTACCATAATATGTCTAATAATATTATCATTTATATGTTTAAGAATAAAATAAAATTTAAATAAAAATAAAAATATTTTTTTTATTTTTTTTATTTTATGTTTAAAATCAAACTAAAAACAGCATAATTTATATCGATTCATACAGTAATTAATCAGATCAGATCGATTTTTTTGAAAAAATACGTCAAAACTGAAAAAAAAAACCCACACATTTTAAAATATTTAGATCAGATCCAAATTTTTACCAAAACCAAATACACCAACACCTCTGATCTTTAATTTGCTTTCAGTCAATTTCTTTTCGCCCACGTCCTTGTAAAAAAATTTGTTTCATAATGGTTCTACCCATTAGGTTATCCAAAATTTTTGAACAATTTGGAACACCAGAAAAAAAAAACAATTCCTTTGTATTAATGGAGATAGGAGACTAAATTTACATGGATAAGTTGGAGATAGGAGACTAAATTTACATGGATAAGTAAGTCTTGCTTGTGCTGCTTTAATGAAAGTTTTTTTCTTTTCCCTTTCTCTCATGTCATGAGCAAGAAGTGGATTACAAAGGATGCTGATAATGAAATTAAGAAATCTAAAATATTAATTTTATTTTCCAGCTAAGATTTAAGATTTTGGAAAGAATCAAAATAAAAACATAAAATACTATAAAGATTAAATACTAAAATGAAAATAACGAAAATTAAAATGAACAAAATAAAAAATACCTAATACCATAAGAACTATATATATATATATATATATATATATATATATATATATATATATATATATATATATATATATATTATTTATACACAATCCACGCCAGAAACATTTTTATAAAGATGGAATGAAAAAATATTGGAACAAAAGCAAAACATCCTTATTTTCCAGGATAAAAAAAGTTATTTACACTTTTGAAATATAGTATGATTAAGAATTTTTTGAGCTTTTAATATTTTTTTTTTTAATTTTTAGAATATATATTATTTTAAATAATTAACCCAATTATCTAACCCAACCCTTTATCGTTAAAATCAGGTCGAGTCAGGTTGTTTTTTTTTTTTAAAAAAAAAATAATAGCTGAAATAACTTTTAATATGTAATTCAGAGATATTTTATTTTTAGGTCTTTTCTTATTTTTTTATTCCTAATATATATATCCCTATAATATATACAACAACAATATAACTAAATCCATCTAACTTAGCCTAACTACTTTTATTGTGTTAGATTTTAATGTGTGCCAATCCCAACCCCAACCCAATTCGAGCCTTTTACAATTTACAATTTATATTGTTATCCAGTTAAAAAAAAATTCATGTGTAATAATTTTTTTAATCTCAGTAATAATGTTCGTCTTAAAAATTATACCTGCTATAATATTTAATAAGTAAAGAATGTAGAACTTTATACGAGGATCACCTTCCATGAAAGTCAAATTCAAATTGCAATGCTAGATATTTGAGAAAAATAAAAGTTAAAAGATTTTTTATAATTAATTAATTAATAAATGTTATTGTTTGAGAAAAAAGAGACAGAAGCAGCGCATATTTATAGTGAAGCAAACAGATACAGAAAGCCTTGAAACCAAGACAACATCTCTCTTTCATCTCTCTCCTTCATTCACACACAACTCTCTCTCTCTCTCTCTCCGCAAAATCAGTTCTCCGGCGACTCCTCCGGTCAGGTTCCGGCATCATCTCCAGCAACTCGCCATGGCAAAACAATGAATGCGGAACCAGCTCTCATGTCGGTTTCCTGCATCTCTGACTACGACCTGTTCTGCGCCGAGGACACCTCCGGAATCCTCTCCGGAGAGTCGCCGGGATGCTCCTCCGACATCGACTCCTCTCCGCCGCCGCCACTGTCTCCGCCATGTTCGACGGAGGATTATTCCATCGCGAGTTTCATCGAGCACGAGCGCAACTTCATCCCCGGATTCGAGTACCTCTCGCGCTTCCAATCTCACTCCCTTGACGCCAACGCCAGAGAAGAATCCGTTGCATGGATTCTCAAGGTAAATAATTTATAAAAAATAATCAAATCAAAATCTAAACAAAATTAAAATAAAACTAAAAAAGAAAAAGAAAACTCGTTATTTTCAACACAAGACACTCCGTTCCGCTCAAATTACGTTATTGCCACTGCCCGAACTGGTTCACGCGAAAATGCACCACCGTTGGTTCTAGAATCTTCTGTTACCATGGATTTAACCGCGGATTGACGGCGTTAGTTTATTCTATTTTCTCATGCAAATGACTGATTATGTGATGCGTGTTTGGCAGGTACACGCGTATTATGGCTTTCAACCCTTGACGGTGTACCTCGCCGTCAATTATATGGATCGGTTTTTAGATAATCGCCGGTTGCCGGTGAGCTCTCATTTCTCCGCAGCTTTGAAATTTTAATTCTCATAAAGGTGGAAAATTTAAGTTCTGCGTGGTAATTACGTTTGACTTTTCAGACGGGAAAGACGTACTGAATGCTTTCTCATACATCTTTTCATTTTCTCAATATTACTATTGTTTAGTGCATGCTTGATAGTACTATATTTATTACTTGTTTAGGAAAATCATCGTCTTATATTATTTTTTATCTTTTTTGTCAAGAAAAGTCTTATTAGTATAATAGTTTTTTATGATATTATTTGAGATTAATAATGCAAAATTTTTACTATATTTACTCAATTGATTAATAATGTAAAATTTTTAATATTGATAATAGGATTTGATTGACCTACGAGTCATTTAACTCAAAATTTATTTATTTTTATAATATTTATTTCAAAAGTTATGATAATGATATGGTTTTTTTGGGTTAGTCGTGAGTATAAAATTCTTTGTACTAATTGTGCAGGACCATTAAACACTTTTTATGATTGTGAGTCTCTGGAAAAATTATAATAATTTTAATTGGGTAGGTGATGCTAAATTATTTATCGTAAGATTAACGTTAACGATTGATACACTATTTATAATGTCGGAGTTGGGTGGAGATGCATTTTTTAAAAAATGAAATAAGAAATTATACATGGACTACATTAATTGATTTAAGTATAAAATATCTTCGCTATCATGATAACTTTTTCTGTCGTCATACTCGGAACGTGAAAATATTGTATGTTATAATTAGTATATCTTCATGAGGAATCCAAAAGGAGTTACTATTCCAATAACCTGTTAATTATTGATTAAGCAGCTCATTCATGTTCTTATGTGCGACAAACCCTTATAACATGCTTTTATTTGAATATTGAATTTCACGTAAAAGTGAATACAGTAACAGGTATCACATGAGTTATTCCATAAAAGAATAGCGTATAAATATAAACAATGTGTATATTTTTGAAATATATACGGTTGTAGTTGTACTATATACAGAAGATAGTGACAGCTTGCAGAAGATTCTAGTACTTTTATCAGCAGGTGCATGTCACGTGAGGGGTACATGCTGGCAATTTTGCCAGAAAGTTTGAAAAGTATTACCACTATTAATCGAGATATTGGAAACAATTATTGTGGTGATGATTATAATGAACTTTTCTATTCACTGTTTGATATGATCCTTTGCATTCATGTTCACAGGAAATAAGTGGGTGGCCACTTCAACTTCTATCTGTTGCATGTTTATCTTTGGCAGCAAAGATGGAGGAACCTCTTGTTCCCTCTCTCTTGGACCTTCAGGTATATATATAATATATAAATATATAAAATATAAAATCCTATCTGTATGGTCCTCTCTTTTGCACTAGACTCAATAAAGTAATCTCAAACATACGCTCCTTCTTTTTGTTTTTTTGGTAAATGGAACATACGCTCCTTAGTAATGAAAACTCATCATTGTTAATGATTATAACTCTTCCGTGTTGAATCGGCATGCCAGTTCAACAACAGAACATATTGGTACGTAATTCATGATGTATAAACTGCAGATAGAAGGTACCAAATACATATTTGAGCCAAGAACAATTCGTAGGATGGAGCTACTTGTTCTGGGTGTTTTGGATTGGAGGCTAAGATCAGTAACCCCACTTAGCTTCCTTGGTTTTTTTGCCTGCAAAGTAGATTCAACTGCAACTTTTACCGGGTTCCTCATTTCCAGAGCTACAGAAATAATCGTATCTAATATCCAAGGTATTCACCTATTTCTATACAATAGGTTATTTTATTGAATAAAGTTAAAAGTTGAAGAAAAATTGAAAAGTAATGAAGTTTTGCATTGTGGGGTAGCAAAGGTAATTAATGAGTTTCCTGTTTGATTACTTTGTCCACAGAGGCTAGCTTTCTTGCTTACAGGCCATCATGCATTGCTGCCGCAGCCATACTCTCTGCAGCTAATGAAATTCCTAATTGGTCTGTGGTTAAGCCAGAGCATGCTGAGTCTTGGTGTGAGGGACTAAGAAAAGTAATTAAGCATAGTGTGTGAAATTGTAACGTATGAAATAAAGTGTTTTTTTATATGTTAAATGAATTGGATTATATCTGATCATTGCAGGAAAATATTATAGGGTGCTATCAATTGATGCAAGAATTTGTGATTAACAACAACCGCAGGAAGCTCCCTAGTAAAGTGTTGCCGCAGCTGCGAGTAACAACTCGGACCCGAACGAGGTCAAGTGTCTCACCATTTTCATCATCATCATCATCCTCTTCATCTTCCTCTTTCTCATTGTCTGGTAAGAGGAGGAAATTAGATAACTGTTTGTGGATAGATGACAAAGGAAACTCCGAGTGAAGAGAAAAGGAACAACAATAATAAAGGAAGGGAAGAAAAAAGAAGTAATAAGGTGGGCCAAGTTGTCTAGAAACCTCAACATTTTTTAGAGGGTTTTTGCTGTTAAAAAATGACATGAGTGCGGGTGTAGATTATTTTAGTATATAAATATAGCATATCTAAGAGAGTTTCATGGGTTTGGAAAATTTATAATTATTAAATTTTAGCTGGTGGCTCATTAATGAGCTTGCAGAATTCCCCATGGGGGAGGGATTTTGCAACATGATGCTGTGGGAAAGTAAATGAGGGAAATAAGGAAAATTACTGAAACAGTGGTAGAAGAATTTAATATGGTTTGTTCTTGTAACTTGTGAGCGTTGAAGAAATAAGTAAGTTGGGGACTGGAATTCAAAGTTTGCATTGATTATAGCTGAAAGTGATGAAAAATGGTGGGGCATTGCTATAGAGATTGGCAAGAAAAGTAGAGAGAGAGAGAGCAGGTATAAAAAAAAAAAAAACCTTGTGGGTGATTGAAAGTTGAAAATTGAAGTCTGAACTGTTCATGTCATGGTGTTTATAAGTCAAGCTTCATTTCTTGGTCAGCATCTCACTGCTTCAACATCCGCGTTCCTTTGACAGGGATACCCTCAACAGTGAAAAAAACACAATTGAAGGGCAATAAGTTGAAGTTTGGCTACAATTCGTAGACTTTTTTTTGGTATTGGCACGTGTGCAGACGGTTCTGGTGCGTGCCAATTAAGTGTGTGGGTGTGATTTTTTTTTGTTCTCTTTGCGGGAGCTGTTTATATCTTTTCTTTTTTGGCCTAGAGTTTTGGCCTAACTATACAGGACTCCATTGCCAGGTGTCCGCGCGTGTGATGGATACACGTGTATATATAGGTGTAAACCTTGAATTTTTTGATTTGTTTTCAAGAGTGGAGAACCCTCTTCACATGGGTAAAAGGTCTTTGGGGCCTTAATTTTCCTGTGTGCTGTGTATTGGATTGATTAATAGTGACTATTAATTTCATAGATTTCTTTGATTTACATATCTCTTCCCATCTCTCATTCTCTTGTGCACTATATCCAAGGAAATTCTGGACTCATTCTTGAATGAATCATGTGATTCACGGGCTATCTGACCCCAAAGTAATTCTAACGTGAAAGTTATATCTATAAATATATAATGTGTATGATACATACAACCATATGCATCTAAAAGTACAACTTAAATTATTTACATCCACTTGTCTTAAGAACTTACAGTCCAAGCAAAATTCCTTTAAGTACTATTGGGTATTGCAGTATAGCTAGCTCATGCCCCATGACTCTCATTGAAGACACTTTGTAGGTTTGCCATTTGTTCTTATTCCTGAATGAAAAGAAATATAAGACTCTCTCTGGAATCTAGTGAAGCAAAACACTGAAGTGGGTGGACTCCATGGCCCCACTATAAAGATAATGGACAATCACTGATTATGACTCCTCAATTAGTCACTTCCCGGCTCGTGACCCTCTCCAGAGTGTGCTATTGTGCTATTACATTATACAAACTATCAATATTCTGTTCATTCACTTGAGGAATCAAAGGCTGGTTTTGTCTCCAGAGGAAGTTAACCTTTCACTATCTAAAAAATTAAGGTTTGAATTTTTATTAAGAGTAGTATTTATATTTAATGTATGACCAAATATGATTGATTACCTCTCAAGAAAAATATAGTTGTGGGCATTATTTTAAAATTGCACTTGCTTACGGTTTCATCATTATCCTTAACATTGTGAAAAGCTAAGAAATTGCGGGAAAATGCATCTAATACAGGCACAATCTCAGCGGAATGCGATTGCATAAGTGTAAAATTATTTACGTCATGACTAAATTATAGGTGTGAACCTTAATTTAAAACCATAGAAAACAAGAAATCATTCACTCTAATGTAGATCTTCATGTGTGGATCAATTACCAAAGATACCTAAAGGTCCTACACACACTTTTCCATTTATTTTCACATCCGATTTTCTTAACATTAAATGATACATAGATAAGTGGAAGATGGGTAGCAACCACAAACAGAGCTGGCCTTTATACCAATAGGAAGAAGCCTTGTCATAATTACTTTAAAAAGTATGTAAACAAACAACTAGTACAAATTAAAGAGAGCAAAAGCAAAAAAGAAAAACAAAAAATAAAGCTAACATATCTTAAAAAAGTTACTTCAGTACAGAATTAATTTCTTCCTCCCAAGCTACAAATAGTAAAAAGCTCAGCTCACAGAAAGCTTATCATTTAGCCCCATAACTCCGACATAAGGTATAATATTTTTTCATATACAATAACATTAACACATAGTACCATGGCTTTTTCCCCGTAGGAAAGTTACCATGCATGTTATGAAATCTTAATTATATCATACGATTCATATGAATCACCCGTACGTTTGCATGACAACCATATAACTGTTTGTTGGATGAACATCCCATTCTTTCCATCACATCCATACACTGCTGTCTAGACCCATGCATGTTCATCAAAATCTCTGCATAGATGGACCATAGTGAAGAAAATTGTGGCAACTTAGTGACAATGTTAGCTCATTACTACTTTCTTAGTTTCTCCCATTGCTCTTGGATGTTTGCTATGTATAATTGATGGATCTAGCTAAGAATCTATGAAGAAAGTATGGGCACTTGATTGATCCATTACACGACACACTTTCCTCTACAATTGAATTATTATTATTATTATTTTAATATATACCTTTACAAGGTGTATATAATAAGAATTCACACAGTTGAAGTAAAATATCTAGGTCATTCACGTTGAGAGAGTGATGGTCACTTTCCACACGTATGAGAAACTATGTATGCTTTATAAGGGGTTTCGTATAGTTCCAAATGTGGATCCCCCAACCCAAAGGGTCTTACTCCACTTGTCAATTTATTAAGACATTCATATTAATTAAAGGTAGCTGATGCTTCCCTCAATCAAGTAATGCACTAATGTTGCATTACCTTCTTTCACCGACGCTTTTAGATGGGATGGCTATCCATTAAAATTTGAATTAAAGTTATTTTGTTTTTTTGCCATAATTATAATATTTTTACGATTTATTTCTTCTTTACAGCTTTTATTATTTTATTTTATTTGTCATTTCCCCCTTTTCTTCCCTCCTCTTTCTTAATTATTGATAAAACTATAAAATGTGAATAAAAATAATTTTCTCTTTAATTCAAGTGCAAATTAAATACCGAGAACTACATTATTCGTAACATTTAAAAAATATTTCAAAAGCATTAAAATGTTATTTATTAATTCTAGTAATGTTTCAATAAATATTCACAAAATTTTATTGTCTTTAATAACGTTTTCATTAAATAAATAATACTAAAAATAATATATCATAATTTTTTTTTTCAGTGTTGATAATGCCAATAATCATCCCCCACGGAAAATCAAATAAACAATGTAATGGTGGTGATCATCAACTCAGTTAATAAATATAATTTTAACCTGGAGCAAAAGTTTTGGATGTTAATCAGAAGGTTGCTTTTGAATTATGGGATTAATGAGACAGATATTAGGACAAAAACTGGGATGGTAAGGACAATAATGCCAATATAAATTTGATTAACACATACACAGAACTGGTATCTGCCTAATACTTTTATTAAAGAAACGCACATAAGCCAAGTTTGAATACATGCCAAGCTAACGAACCTAAGCACTGGATTAATCTAAAATGAGGATATTTAAAGCCCCGTCACCAAAGTTTAAATACAATAATATCTTTTTCCCATTTGTTGATAAGATGATTTTATTAGTATATTGATAACATGCGTGGTTAATGGAGTTAGGGTAGTTAAGTATTTATTTAATTTTTTTATATGAATCAATGAATGGTGGCTAAAATATCGGAGATTGGGGCATGAAGCCAGATGTGACGCCATCTCATTGGCCATAAAAAGTTGAAGAATTAAATGAGAATTTTGGAATTTTGTCGTGCCATTTGGTTCCCACCAATATCCTTCTTCATCATGAGGACCAAATATTAGTAGCCATGGGAGTTTGGGCTACTTGATGGATTCACGAATTTGTTTTGCCTATAATTCACTTATTATTATGGCATGTATGACCATAATAATTATGGTCCCTAAAATCTTCAAGTTAAATAGTAATGACTAATCAGCATTTTGATAACCTATTAGAGGATGGCATGTGAACTCATATAGCAAAGGGGACCAACCGGGCACTAAGCTTCCTTTATTTTTGTCTTAAATGTGAATATAATGCACGAAGGTTCCTTTACATCTCTTGCTTCCTTATCTTGCATTAAAGAATTACCTTCCCCACGTAGTTCCTTTATTTATGAACAAAATAACCTTTAATGTGAGAGAAGTGAGGAATCCTAAGTATATGACCAAAAAGCCAAAGATACTTTTCCTCTAGCAATAAAATGGTAGGGCTTTGGGGGTGTTTTCTATGAGATGTAGAATCTAGCTCTTTATCCTCTCTTTTTGTAAGGGAATTTGGAATTTCCCACTTTTAGTGTCCATATGACAAGGATAGAGAGAAGACCTAGCCCGTTAGAAAATTTATATTTTTTTGGTTATAAAATTAACCACATTCTCGTGGGCCTAATGCTAAAAGTTTTTTCATACATAGAGGCCCTTGATGGGTTTAGGGTTCAAAAGTGAGAATGATGGTGAATTCTCAGATATGGTTTCTGAGGATTTGATGCTGAATACAAGACATAGCACTACTCTCAAGTCGTTGAGGTACTCATTGTCCCCATTCTAATTCAGATTTTTTATGGAAAGAATAAGAGACAGATAATAAAAGAAAAGCAAGCAAGAAAAAGCAACAAAAAGTGAAGCCAAGACAATAAAAAAAATGATGGCACCTAAACTTCATGTTTATACGTAAAAACTCTTATATCTTTGTCTCTCCACTAATCAATATCAAACTTACAAGTCCCAGCCAATGATCACTTTGATTCTTCCTAATTAAATTAAGTCATAGCACTCATAATTAACAACATTCGCATGCACATTTATAATGATACATATTCACCCACATGCCCCCTTTAGTCATTTTCAGAAAAATACCACAAAGCATATCAAATTAAACATTTGTTACGTACCCCTTAGACAATGTAGCATACTATAGGTTATAAATTGGTCCATAGATACATTTTTTTTAAAAAAATTTAATCTTAATTTTTAGATGAAAATGCATATATGCTTTTGATGAAGTTACACACATTTGTGTCTTTGGATGCCACAAAGAAAAAGATGGAGAAAGATGAGTAGTTATGGGGTAGATGTGAGCTAGTGTCTCGAGGGGGAGCGTCTAATAACGTGGATGTCGTGGTGTTCTTTATTCATGCTTTGTGATAGTGCCGACCATGGACCTCTATAGTGACAGAGTGGAGACAAAAGAGTCGTCTAATTAATCATCAAAACCCTAGAGAGAGCAACCATTACCATCTATCACCCTCACCCCACCACCACCCTCTTCAACATTAATTTTCATCATTCAATTACTTACATTAATTCTATAGATATTTTATAGTCCAAAATAAACACACCTCCTCTCTTGTCTTGAGTCATTAAAAGATGCACCTAGCAATCTTTATGTGAAAGTATATTATATATAGCAAGACATGTCTGAAATTAATGAGCTTATTTCACCTTAATACTATTAATTAATGAAACTAAAGACATCACCCCCCCCCCCCCAAATGAAGAGAAAAGGAAAGTGATAGGGTGAAAGGAAAATGTTGCAAGAAACTATAAGACAAGTCTTAAAGTGTGAGCATAAAGTTGAATATGGACGTTATTGTTGGGTAAAAGTAAAATGAAGTGGTAATGTGGTACAAGTTTTACTTTGTGGTGCTTGTTTGTGTAGTATATATGCTTAGCACTTAGCAGTGAAAAACAAGAAAAGATGGAATAGACAGAAAAAAGAGGGGGAGGCTATTTAGCCGAAAGCTGAATTAATTTGTTCCAAATATATATGAAGGAATAAAGTATGAAGTAAAAATAGTAGAGTTATATGACTAAAATGCATTGTATAAGATTTATTTAATTTACACATAGTGAATGTTGGGAGGGATAAGGATCATTACTTTGTTATCTTTTGGACACTAAATAATCATAGCGTTTATTGTCCTTTCTTAAAGGAGTAAGATGAATTGAAACTGTCTACACTTTCTCACACGCTCTTTTCTGATTACAGAATGCTTAGGTAAATGGAACATGAAAGCATCAAAATCAGGACTTCATTGACGAGGTGGCGATTAATTAGAAGAACGTGGGGGCAAAAATTTTTTTTTTTAAAAAAAAAAACAGTAACGAAAACTATGTAGATCGAATGCTTTCCCATCAATGTCACACAAGAACCCAAGCTCCTTTCCCAATAATGAAAAATAAACTAAAGTTATTAAACAAAAACTAACCTCGAGCCTTGAACTTTAGTAGTTCATACATGTACCTAATAAACCTTTGTTACTTATGATCAAGTTTCAAATTGTTTGACCCATCATGAAATTTATTAAGGCGCATTAGTTGGCATGTTAATAAATAGTTTTACTAAAATAAATTAAAAATAATTTAATAAATGTGTAGCTTGAAATGAACTAAAAAAAATTGTATAAATGATGATTAATTTTCATAAAATAAAGTATATGTTAGTAGTCTCCAATCACTTGGAATGCCATCACCATTCACCAATCCCCTCTTAGTTTGCAATAACGTAAACCTAAAAGAAGAAAAAGAACTATCTAGAAAGGAAGAAAAAATGGTTGGTTTTAATTTGTGAAGGATATTAAAAAACTGCATGTGCTTGGCCAAAAGTTTGTGTGCGTTGGTTTGATTTTCAATTAGTCAATTGTAGCACACTGTTCACATTACTAATTAATAGTATATGCACCTTGGGCTTTGTAACTTTGGAAAATTGAAAAGGGTAGTGGTACTTATCTTCATTGGGTTTCTAAATAAATAGAGTGTTTGGTTTAATATTCTTTGTATTGGTTAATACATAGAATATGTGTAAAGGAAAAGAAAGCAAGAATCACATTCTGTCATGTTCAACTGCAACATTCCCTTTCCTGTTTCTTTTTGGTCGGAAGTGATATTAAGATTACGTTCACAATTTTGATCTAATGCAAAATTAAATGCCTAAAGTAATTGCTTTTCATGCACATTGCATTTGTGTTACTTTTAATTTGTGTCTAATCATGTTGCATGCGTTGGAAGAGGGCCCGGCAACCCACAAAGGAATATGGGAAATGTCATGACCTTTTTTCTTGTTTCTTTTCTTTTTTCTGCGGTGTGCTAAAAACCAATAAGGTTGAAGTTGGGTCATTCAGGTCGAGGCCCATTAAGAAATATTTAGTTGGGCCAACCAATTGGAGCTAACATCACTGAAATGAGGCCCATCCGAAGAACCCTCCTTTTTTTTTTTTTCTGAAAAAGAAATCTTTGTACCACCTCCTCATTGCTTTTTGGACAAAAATACCATCATCGGAAACTAATTGTTTATATTTCACTTTTTTTTTATGTTTAATTAATAAAATATTCTTTTATTAATTTCCATTGTATAATGCCCCTTTTAATTAAATATACTACTTTTTTTTTTATGTCTAATCACTTAAATGTCTTTTTGACATGTTTCCTGCACTTAAATACGGAAATTAATTAATTTAATTAATATAAATGTGAGGTAAGCATCACGTAGAAGAAATACAAATAAAATATATGTATCAAACATGAAACTATTATATTAGAAAATTATAAGATTCATTATGGATTAAACTATCATAACTACATCATTAACAAATGAATAGTATAAAATTTTATTCTATGTTATTATATGCACAAAAGACAAGAAAATAAAAGATGATTTAACAGAGGCTCTTAGAATGAAGAGAATGTTTCAACCCTAAATCACCCCTTCTCAAGCTTCACATGTATCATATACTGCTGGTGGTCGTCTATTCAACCAACATCTAGGGGTCATAGCATGTGTCACTACGAAACATACAAAAGGGTTAGCATGTTGAAAATTCGATATTGGACCACCAATTTAAATAGTTTCCAAGCTCGAGAGAAGTTCAGTCCTCAACATGAGATGTGTGTTGAAAATCCTGAGGGTGTGTTGAAATTCCACATCGCTTAGAGACATAGCCTGTTGCATGCATATAAGTGGGGCGCAAACCTAATCTTATAAGTCGATTTTGTAAGGTTGAATTAGACACATAACCCACATTTCTAACATGGTATCAAAACCTATCCTAAAATTGTTTGTAGATGTTGAGTCACCCATAGCTTACATGAAATAATAGTAACAATGATAACAAATAATTAAGTATGAAACATCCTCATCAACCAATTCAAATGTATGTATATAATTCCAAATTAAGAATGTGAATCTCCAAATAATGCATATGCACGACAAATCACTTCCCTCAATGTCATACGATACCTTCCAAAACAACACAACACACACATATGTTTCTTCATTGTGGTTTTAAAAAAAATGGCTTTGTTATCAATAAAACACATCACACCAACTCTCATCTCCAACCACATTTGAGCATCCAAACAAATCTGAAACTCCATTTTAAAAGTATCCCAAGGTTCAAGATTAATCAACATGGCCAAACCGAAATATGACTTTTTAAACCTCACAATCACAAAAATTCTAAGTTATGGAATTTTAAAGGTTCAAAATCTGACTTTAAGGCTTTTATGACTCAACTTAAGGTGATACTAAGTCTAAAACACCACTCTAACTTAGTTATCTAACTTAGTTCACACCAACTCTTATCACCAACCACATTTGAGCATCGTAACATATCTAAAACTCCATTCTAAACGTATCCCAAGGTTTAAGATTAATCAACATGGCCAAATTGAAATATGACTATCTAAACCTCACAATCACCAAAATGTTAAGTTATGGAATTTTAAAGGTTCAAAATTTGACTTTAAGGCTCTTATGACTCAACTTAAGGTGATACTAAGTCTAAAACACCACTCTAACTTATTTATCTAAGTGATTTTTAGGTTCAATTATGCTTAAGACTAGAAGTCAACTATTAAATTCCTAAAAGTCTAACTTTTTGACTATATTTCAGATTCACTTTAACTTCCCAAAACTCCTTAGAAACATGTACAACACATAACACATCATTCTCTATCCAAAAACAAGCCATTATAGTTAAATCCAACCACAACATAATCAAGATACATGTCTAACAAGTGAGAACAATAACAAGAACATTCAAACAACACTAGACACATTTATACACATTATAATCCATGATAAACAACCAGACACTCAATCAATGTTTTTTCACCTAAAATAGAGTACCATTATTACTATTGAATCACATAAGTTATCCTAAGGGAAATGAAACAGCTAGCCAGGGAAGGAAAATGTGAAAAAATGTAAAGAAAAGACTCTAAGCTTCAATTGCAATCTTAAAGGGTTTGAAATACACTAGAAGAGGGAAGAAGAAGGGAATGCTCTAGTAGCTTTGGAATGTTCTTGAACCAAAAACTAAGAGAAACATGATGGGTTGCATTAGAAAAGAGGAAGAATGAAAAGAAAAGATAAAATTTATGTTGGTGGTATAAAGGAGAAGCTGAAATGTGCCAAAGAAGAAAAGAAGGAAGAAGAACAGAATAAAGAATGAAGAGGAGAGTGTGACAGTTGTGTAAAGGGAATGGCAATGAGTTTAATTCTTTTGAAAGAAAAACCTATGATTTCATGTTCATTAAGAACAATAAAGGAAAATAAAGAAAAAAAATAGCATTTAGGTGTATATTTTCTGGTCAAAAAAATGTTCCGGGGATCTCCATCCTATTCAAATTTTTATCTTGGATTACAAAAAAAAATCATTGTTGGTTTAACAAATAACTTTATCAAACTCATCCCATACCAATTATATGAAAAAAAACTTATTAATTAAGAAGGAGTGTAACTCTAATTAAGCTAATATTTAAATTCTAGAAATTTTAAAATTATAGAATTCAAAATTAAGATTAAATTAATAATTTTCTTGATTCAAAGGATTTTAAAACAAATATTTAAGACATTTAAATATATATAATTACAATTAATTAACTTAAATTACGTAAAAATGTAATTAAAATAAGGAAAGAAATTTTAGTGTGCTACAACTCTACAACCCTTATAAGAAATGTCGTCCTTGATATTTATCTGATGCAAACAAAGTGAGATGATCTCACATTTGACTTTCTAGCTCTTGTGTGACGTTTTTGTCAGACGCTTCACCCTTGATGACCTTAACTAAAGGAATTTCCTTACCCTTAACTGCTTCACTCTTTTATTCTCAATCCTTAAAGGGTACATCTCATAGGATATGATTTCACTCATTGAAACATTATCCACTTTGATCACATGAGAGAGATCATAAACATATTTACATATTTGAGACATATGAAAGACATTATAAAGATCGGGGAGATTTGGAGGCAAAATAATTTGGTAAATAACATGACCAAATTTGTTTAGAATCTAGAAATGACAAATAAAATAAGAAGTGAATTGTTTTCATCATTCTTTTGTCATGGTATAACCCTTCAAAGCCCAACTAACACCAGTTCAAGGTGTAACCCTCGATAATATATAGTCACCCACATCAAACTTTATATTATTCATTCTTTTGTCATGATAGCTCTTTTCCCTCTGAGACATTTTTATCCTCTTTTATATAAACTTAACCTTATTTATAATTTGTTGGATTATATCTAAATTTAAGGTAAAATTCTTTCCAAATACTACCCAACACAATAAGATTTTATATTTTCAATACAATGCCTTATATAATATCATTCAGATAGAGGAATAATAATTGTTAATATAAATAACATGTAAAATCATATAAAATCATTCTATTAATCTTATTAATCAGTTACTTTTTGAGATAAGTACCACAAATTTAAAATGAATTTGCTTTCCCAATCATGTTATTGTTGATTTAAGAAGACCAAAATTCTCAATCTACATAGCCAAAAAATTCTCTTACCTAAATTAACCCCTAATTTCTATATAAAACAAATTCTGCACCCAACGTCTATTCAAACAAATGGTTAGTTACATGAATAAATTTGGTTAATTCTGTATCACTCATGATTAATGATAAATAAACATGATTGACCATAAAATATGCTCTATTTGACTACCATATGACACGAAATTAATTATATTTATATCAATAATCAAGTAATAATTTATATAGACGCAAGGTGTATATTTTTGTAGCTGCAAGAATATAGTGAAAAACAAAATTAACGATGCTATTCTCCACTTCATGCAGCGTATCCGTTACTCTCCCTTCCGCAAAAACATTTGCGTCAAAAGCTCTTATCTCACCCCACTCTTTCCCACGCCTACTGCCACTTTCTCATCCCTCGTGCTTCTCTGCAAAACCCATCTCCAGAATATCCTTCACTTGCGCTCTTGCTTATTCACCTGCCCATAAGCATGTGTACCCTGACCCAATTCCTGAATTCGCAGAATCCGTAAGTGCATGCATTTCGCTATTAATATTTGCATAAAAAAATGTTTTTTTTTTATTGATTCAACTACGTGGGGTATGTTATAGGAGACCCTGAAGTTCAAAACTGAGCTTTTTCGAAAGCTTTCGGAGGACGTGGACGAGTTCGGTGATGACGTTGATGAGGTTGTAGCCGTTTGCGCTCAGGTGAATGACTTTTTGCTTTTCAAAAACTTAACTTTACGACATAAACGTTTCTGGGTGTCGTTTTGTTCTTGTTGTTTTCCGAAGCTCCATCAATTATGGCCCAACATCTTGAGGTAAAAGTGAAAATGAAAAGAGAGAGAATTCATTGGAATGGTTGAAATTAATTGTTAGTGTTTAGAAGATTGAGATTTGTTGATTATTGTAATTGGGTGCCAGGTGTTCGGGAAAATGACTGAACTGATATACTTTAAGGAAATACAAATAAAAAACAAAGAATGTGAGAGAAAGTGATAGATTTGATAAATAATGTGATGGTAAATGAATAAAGAAATAAGAGTACAAATGAGGTAGAAGATGGAAGAGAAGGTGAATTTATGATAATAATAACTCATATTTTAATTTTGCTGGAGTTGGACATTTTCTGCGATTTTGTAAGTTTCTTTTGTCCATTCTAGCTTTTAGCTTTATGGTTAACTTATACAGTGTGAATGATTGACAATTTAGATTTTGGTATGATTTGATGGTGAAAGTTACAAAGAACCTGGCTTGTAGCTTATTAAGTCTAGTCGTGCTGGAATGTATCATATTCTCGCATCTTCGAACTTCACTGTTTCATTGTAGTTGTGATGTCAATTTGAAAAGCAATATATGCTTTAGTACTTTCACTACTTTGTGATGTCCTTGTTGATCCACAATTTTTTAAATCTCGTTTTGTACTCATTCATGTATGCATGGATTGCACCTAATAGATATGCCTGCCCATGCGTGTAGACATGCACATCAATCAGTTTCTCTTCTCTCTCTTTTGTTTTCTTTTTACATTTTTTTATATGACGTTAAAGTTGTTTTCATGCTTCCATATTACATTGTAATTGCATATTGATCACGCTGCATTTCTTTTGTTAATCAATAACAAAGCAAGCAATGGCTATATCTATTCTTAGATAATATTAGATTTTCTTTGTTAATATAGATTTCTATTGGATATTAGTTGATAATTTGGGTAACGAGGTAAACTCGTGTTCCATCTCACCCTTCTCTATAGTTTTACACTGGTGTTATTAGTAAAGGAAAATACTTCTACGTTTCATGTTTTAATTATTTGAAGAGGGCATATACTTGCAGGAAGTGCTATTATTTCATTTTTTCTTGATTGCATATAAGTACAAAAACTTCTTTTGATTAAAATGATAAATTACTGCAGTGCTACTGTAATGGATTCATTAAATTTCTAAATATGAGGCTGCAGCCTTAGAGTAATCCTTTTGCAAAAAATAAAATCAATAAATGCATAAAATAAACAAATTATATGCTGAATTTATCTTTTCCAGCAAAGAATTGCACTTTGTTTGTCACTGGTGATGTTATAATAAACTAATGAAGTTGAAATGTGAAAGACGCACATTAAATTCTCTGATAATACCCTTATAAATTTCCATACCTATACTTAAGAAAACATTCTTCTCATTTTATAATTTTTTGGTCACTATTCATACCTCGAAAGGAATATGTTCACTAGTGTTTGTTTCAATATGCTTTTCTTAGGAGTAATATGATTGATCTAATGGTGAGAATAGGGGATCTAAGGAAGGGAGGAGGGGAAGGTAGCGGCTTTAAACCCTTCTGCTAACATTTATTAATGATTAACATTTTCTGATAAAAAAAAAATTCTTTTCCTTGAAGAAATCATGCCAAATATAAGAATATCACAAATTTTGCTGGTTTGTATCACTTTGATCCAAATTACATGTGACTTCATCTGTATTGACCTTTTTTTTTTTTGCCTTTTTAAGTCATTAAGTCTCAAGTCATGTGACTTCACAGGATTTTATAATAAATATTCCTCTGTGATTTGTACAATAAACAAGTTAGGTTTACCTGTTTATATGCAATCACCTTTCATTAATCTGGTTCAAATCTCTCCCAGTTGGTATATTTGCATATGAACCCCTGAAGTCATTTGTCATTCTATTGTATTTGTATCACGTATTGCATTCAAAGGTATGTCAATTGCACTTGACTGTTTCTGGGTCTCAATCAGTAATTGCTGTCTGATTTAATTGAAAATATGTGGTTAGATATAGTTCTTTGGATTGTTGGGATAATGAAAGTAATAGACATTGTTGATGATTTAAAAGGATAAGATCTGGAAAGTTGTGAATTAAATTCTTTGGCTATATTTCTTTATTATCCAGTGTATGATGGGATACAATATCACAAAGGACAGAACATAGATCAAGTTCCTCATATCCTTGCCATCAAGTTCACCAATTATATGATGACAAATGGATTATCTTTATATAATAAATAACCTTCATTGAATGTGTTGTATACAACCGCTTTGTGATTGCAAGGAGAAGACTATGCACAATTATCCTCTCTCGAAACGAGGAGCCTCTAGCACCGGGGTACATTAGTTTTGTTTTAAATGTATCGCAGAATTTATAAAGAAAAAATCCAAGTGTAATCATTAGATTGGAGGACTTAAGGCAAGGATATAAGAAATTGGATATGTGCCTTGTCCTGTCACAAAACACAGAAAATAACTTTAAATGAAACAATACTATAATGGTAACAGCACTAAGCCACTAACGTTGAGTTAAGTAAGATTTCAGTTGCAGGTAAATAAAAATGGTATTCTTAGGGGTTGATTATTGATATATCGGGCCTGTGCTAATTCTTATGGCTACTTGTAGTTATGGACCCTACTTATTGTGATGGAAGTTACTCGAGATTTCTGGCCAGTTCCCTGTTATTTGGTATCTCAGTCACAATACAAGGGTCAGGATTCTAAAGGCAGAAGATCAACTTTTGAATTATAGTATAGTTCATTTGGATTAACATCAGATTTGGTGTCTCTTACCAAACATAGGGTTTTACAGAACCGCAGTGTAGGTGTGGAGAGAACAAGCTGTGTGTGATTAATTGTAATAAGATTGTAATAGCTTAAAAGATGTGAAGTGATATGTTTGTTAGTGTGTTTAGCATTGGATATTAGTGGCTGCCTTAGTTAATAAGGTACTTGCTTCAATTACCGGCTGCTTAAATGAAAAAAAGTTGTTTTTATGTCTTAATTCCACTTTGAACTTAAATGAGTTATAATAATAGATCGCCCTTTGCTGGAAAACAGATATTTAGTGAGTTTTTGCACAAGGAGTATGGGGGTCCTGGGACATTGTTGGTAGAGCCATTCACGGATATGATGATTGCTCTAAAGAAGAAGAAATTACCAGGAGCAGCTGTGGCTGCAAGGGCGTCACTATTGTGGGCACAAAATTATGTTGATAAGGATTGGGAAGTTTGGAACTCAGAGCTAAAATGACTTCCACTTCACACCTTTTTATCTTTTACAATGTAAAGATTTCTTATTTACTTGTAACATGTGGAAGCTTTAACAACAAGCAAATATCACTTAAATTTTTACATTAATTATATATTTAATTTTTCTTCTTCTTAGTGCTATACAATCATGTCGTCCTTTGAACATGGTTATTTAGTTAAGGGTGTGATTGGTGATGCAAGAGAAGTCTGTAGTTCAAACCACTGTTGAACTTCTTTGCCTATATATCAGGTATTCAACTAGGAGAAGCATTAACATGAAAGAGGCAATCAAGCAATGTTCTATGAGACACCTTATGTGTCACAGCCTTGCGCTACTCAACTGCTAGACTCTGAGATGCTCTGCAAAGAGGGACGCCATGATTTGAACTTCGGCCCAGCACGTGTGGAACTCATTAGCCTGTATCTGTCTGTCCTCATTGCCTGAAACTCATCATGCAGTACAACATCAGTACTCATTAACCATAATGACCAACGCACAAAATGAAGACAAAAGTTGTATATAAGTAGGGAAATGTTAGCAATATACTATCTGACAAACTATTTTAAACACAGTTGGTTAAATTTTACTGAAAATCAGTCTTTCATGATTTTATAGTTTCCAATAAATTTTAACTAATACTAGGAAACATGTTATAAGAAGTATATTAAGAAGTGTTTTGTTAGCACGCCTCAATTAATTATAACATTCTGCTTACGGTTTCATCCTTCCAGTGTAAATTATTTTTAGCAACGTAAGAAGATACAACACTTAGTGCAGAGTAGATCATTAGATCTAAGTATGTGTTTGGTTATACGTCCATGGTTTATGTTTATTAATATATTTATGTCCAAATATTTAATTTAACCCGGAAGCAACTAAACATTATTGCTATTCAGAGTTCCACCAAACACAAATAAGTCTCAATGTTGACTTTGGAAAGAATCACAAGCTTCGTAATGCATTATCATCCATGAATACTGAATAGTACTCAGGCAAAACAGCAAAGAGAAAGAGACTGTTGCTAATGAGTAACAGAATCACACCTGATATATATTTCCTGTGTCCAACATCCCATCAGTCTCACCATCTGAATCTTCCTTTTCCAGGTGCACTATTTGCATACTCTCTGCTGTCTTATTCACCTGTGGCTTCCTCATCTTTGCGTGTTTCTTTGCTTTCACTGCCTTCACAACCTCTAAAACCCAGAAACAGAAAAGCTATTTAGAACACAAAAACTGATCAAACAAACACATGACTACTACATGCATGTTTAAAAACCCATTAAAAAACCAAACATGGTCAATTTAACTAAGAAACGTGAAAGCTATAACTAATAACCTCTGACATGAAAAATCACATCTAGAATGTACAATCAAACACACAATACCTTGAGTAGTGATAAGCCTGTAAGCATGGCCAAGAGTGAGAGTATCATTGGGCCGGAGCAGCTTGACACGGGTAAAAAGCACTGTCTTGTGCTCTTGAGACTGCCCTTGAGGCACAGCCAATGGTATGATCAAAGACACATAATGTCCTGGATTAGTCCTCATGACCTCACTTGCACTCACTGGCCAATACAACCTCTCTATCTTCCCAGATGGGTGTTGTATCACAAGAGCTGCAGCATCCACAGCTTGGCAATTTCCCATATCTCTTTCACTCTCAACAAACAATGAAGAATGAAGAATGAAGAATGAAAACTATGATAAAGAATGAATGAATGAAGGATGTGCACTAATGAAAAAGGGTCTTTTTCTTCACAGCTTTACCTTGCACCCCACAGCAATAGTATAACACAGTCTTTCTACTCTCTCAAAATGGGCTTCCCAACTAACTTGTGCTAGCTAGGCAAGTCAATTTAAAGGCAAGTTGATATTAATTGGAGGAGCATGGGGAAATAATTGTGGACTTTGGTTTTAATAATAATTGTCAATGTAGTAAAATAATAATGTGACATTTTTATATTTTCATTTTTATGTTATATTAATATTTGGATATGACTGATCGGCACCGGCACGAGCCACAGGAGCTGGTGAGAGTGCCACGTGGCGAGAGGAGGAAACTAAGGTCTGTAGGTGGATGTTGAGAGGGTCATGGATTTTAATTAAGGTATGACATTTGGAGTTTAGTGTAATGTTTGGAATTAAAAAATGATTAATAAGCAAAGCGTGGGGGTTAATTAGATTCTTTTTGGCGGAACATGAGACAAGGACACTGACTTATCCTTGTTCCACAAATCGCATGATTCGCTTACTATCTTATCAGTTATCACTAATTTCCTTAGCCTATAATTGTGACCCTCTTCAATGTCTTTGCTATGTGCGCTTCTTCTTATTTCCCAAAACCACTTTAGTTCATGAATAAAACAATTATACATGTTAACGTACTTAAGTAATACGTGGTTACCTATTTACTCACTTTCTCTCCATTTTAAAATTGATTATTATAAGTAATAATAATTCAATCAAAATAGCATGTTTTACTTTACATAATTTGCCAAATTATATTTTTTTTCCCACAATATTAGGATTTATTTAAGAGATTTATACCTCAATAAATGTCCTTCTATGTTCATGAATTTATATATAATTAAAAAAAGTACTGTAGTAGGTTGTGAAGTAATACCTGATTGAATATTGAGCCTGTTGTTCATAGATAACAATCTATTTTTAATAGAATTCTTCATTTAAACACATAAATTAAAATTCGGGTCCTATCATAAATATCATATGGTGATCTTTGACGATTAATATTTATGTTAGACTCGCCCAAATTCATTCAAGAACAATAATTTTAAAATCAGTATTTCTTTAAAACAAAGACAAAAAATGTACTATTATAGATTAGGGCGTTTAACTGGACTAAGAAGAAGGAGTCATTATTGTCTGTAGAGAATATAAATAATACCCGATATTCATTTTAGGGTGTAGATGTTATTTTTAATTATTTATATATGAGTTTTTTTTATTTTGATTTTTTAAATTTAATTTTTCTTATTTAATCCTTTTTATTTTTAAAATGTATTATTTTGATCATTTAAGTGTTTTTTTTTCAAAAAATATAATTTTACATTAATATTGTTATAATTTAAATTTTAAAATCAATAATTTAAAATTGTAAAAACTTTTAATCATTAATATACGTGTTTAAAAGCAAGAAAACAATGTCATGAAGATGCATGAAATTCTTTCACAATTATGCTGTTCTGTAGAACTTCACAATTATGCTGTTCTGCCATTGTTTATGCATCTTCTCGTTTTTCTTTTTCTTTTCTTTAACATTCATATGTCTTATTTGATTTAATTTTTCATTTTTAAAATTCAGGAATAATAAAAGAATAAAAATATGTCAAGAAATGGTTTATACTGTTTAATTTGGTTAGCTAACATTATTTAAAATTTAGTATATATACCAAACATTGTAATATTTTCCAGTACCTATATATTTGATTAAGCTAAGATATGGAAATTTCAAGTTATCTTTTTTCCCATTATGAATGCATTTTCTAGCTTTATTATACTTGATTATTGGCTGTAAAACATGTTTGCTGCAAAGCGATTGGTAATCAATTAAAGGAATGGTAATCAATTACTTGGTATATGCTATTATGAGTAATGAATTAGTCATGCATGTTAATCATCAATTACATGTTTAATAAAGGCTTGCTAACATATTAGCATGGACTAATAATCGAGTAGCACTCTCCATTTCCAAATAAAACAATTTCTAATTAAAGGAATGGGAAAGGAGAACTGACAAACCATTTGCTCTTTGATTTTCAAAATCAACATTTTATGACTTAGATTATTTTTTTACTAAAAACCTAGAAAATTGATTATTTGTTTCCTAGGTTTACATTCAAAATTATTGGTGGAGCATTGAAATCTTTGCAGGTTCATCCCTTGTCTCTACGTGGAAACCTGTTAGATTATACAAGATTATTTTTTATGTATACAGTGACTAAGTTGAAAATCTATATAACACATATAGAAACTAAATTATATTTTTAACATTATTTTATTGGAATTCTTCTTTTAACATTGCATTATGTATTTTAATAAAATTGTTATTTGTTAAATCATTTTTTATAATTATTACATTGATTGTTTAAGTCTCGTGATAAAATATTTGATGATAGCAAAAATCATAAGAGTTTGAAATTAATTAAATAACTTAAACGTAAAAGTATATTTTTACATGCAAATAAAATACTTAAGCATGTTTTTTTTTTTTTTTTTTTTTTTTTTATAGTTTTACATTTATCAATTTCACTAGTTTTATCAGATCCCAACAAGTTAGCAAGCTTAACGATTTCAGCTAATAATCTACTTTTCAAATAAAAATCCACTTTTAACTTTCCTTCTTAGTATTTATCTTTCTGCTACTTTATTATTTACTTTTGTCTAACTTATTACTTAAACAAGATATAAATAGTTACTAAGCTTCTTCCAAATTAGTATAATCAATGAACCATCATCATGGGTAATTGATCACCTCGATACAATATTGTGGTTACTTGTTCATAGTCTACAGTAATCTATTGCAAATTTACCCAATTACAGTAATCAAAATGGTAATCTAGTAATTATAACTTTGGTATCTTTACAACCTAATAAGCACTTGGTTTAAATGCTTTAATAAGTCAATTTCTATGTCGTGCCAATGACTACTTTGCACGAACCCAGTTTGATTAACTTTTTTTTTTCATTTTTCTTTCCACAAATATATATATATATATATATATATATATATATATATATATGTGTGTGTGTGTGTGTGTGTGTATGTATATATATTAACAGTATTGTTAAAATCGGATAGAATCAAGTCGATTGGTTAAATTGGGAATAGTTGATCCTAAAAATGATTTTACAGTCAACTAATTTGGATAGTTTAACATAATAATTTCTATTTTTTAAATGATAAAATAATGTTAGTTTGTATTTTTCATTTTTTTCCCTATAACAAAATATAATCAATTCTGACAAAACTAAGAGTTAAAATATGTTTTTGTTTCTCTTCATTTATGTCCCTTCCATTATCATTAGTTTATTTCTCGTCATCAATAACCTATCTCTCATTATTGTTGGCTTGTTATTTTTTATTTTCTTTTTACTTGTTCCATTTCAATTAATGATTTCCTTCTCGTCATCAATGGCCTACTTCTTGTCGTATAACTGATTCATTCTATAATAGTGCACAATATTATGTTATTTTTCAAATTCTATTCAATATTATTTTATATACTATATTAAAAATTTAAAACTATTTTATTAAAATCAGTTGAAACGCAATAAGTGTAAAAATACTCTATTTGTGTCTGAGTTTTAAGACCATTCAATATTAGCATTGAGATAATAAATCCTCAAAGACAAGTGAAACAATATTTGTGCACAGAAGAAATAGTATGAACTAAGTAATATAATATTTTATACTTTCAATTTAATATAATTTTATCATTGGATGAAATCTGATTCAGGTCCAACCAAAAAACCTATATCCACATTTACTGTATAGAATGGCGTGTTGAAAGTGTGTAAAAAATTGAGTTGGGAATGGTCATTGATTTATGGATTACAGTATATATATGAACGTATCTTTTGGATGGTATGATGCTGGGCCAGATAGCCGAAAAATGTTGGGGGAATTAAATCATTTTGTCGTTTTATTCAATCTTGGATGAATCATTGCCTTCATTAAGACAAGAGATATAATCTTGTTCAAGATTTTTTATTCTTGTAAATCTATCATCACCAGATCTATATTTTTCTTTCTACAGATATTACGGGTATCATCTATGAAGTAATCATACTCAGGCAATGAGTAGAAACGCTTCCATATTAATCACTTACCTAGCTAGCTATTAAATCTTAAACTTAAATTATGCAGTGTATTGGATTTTGAAATATTATTTTAATACTAAACAAGATTTATTTTAAAAAATTTATAGAATATAATGACTTAATTTTTTTTATTATTTATGATTAAGATTTTATAATCTAAATTTTATTAGATTTATGTTTTAAAAATTTATAAAATTTGAAAAGATATTTTAGATTTATAAAATTCGAAGGGATTTATAAATTTTAAAAAAGTTTGAATAATATTGTGACTATAATTTAAATTTTTTTAATTAAAATTAAAATTTAATTACAAAATTCATAATTATTATTATTGTTGATTATTTTATTGATGCATCATCATTATTAAACGTATCACTTACATTGTTGCTACTAGTAATAAAAATTAGAATGAGAATGATAATTGTGGCGATGATCATATAGTTGATAATAATAATACATGACAGGAAAAAATAATAATTATATTATATATAACTAAAGATTATCATATAAAAAATTCATATAAGATAAATTAATGAGTGATATATAAAATCAATCGAAATCTATATTTTTAAATATTAGAATTTTTTTAAAAAATTATTATTAATTTATTAAATATTACAAGATCCTTTCAAATCATTTAAAAATCTTGATTCTATAAAAATAAAATTTATAAAAAAAGAATCTTTGAAATGCTAATCTAATATTAACAATCATATGTGAGACTTTGGCTCAAATATTAAATGAGGAATGGAGGCATTGTTCAAGCATGACTCATGTGTAGGACTCCACATTTTGTAATATCATAGCAACTTTTTAACATTTTATTGCCAATTGGCAATCAATACGATAGCCATGAATTAATTCTTGCGGATCCGATAGGTTTGAAAATTGAAAATTTCTAATACTAGGACACGTTCAAAGTATTGTAGTTGATAAAATTCAAAGCAATGATGGTTCATATTTGCAACTTGTGGTGTTCCCAAATTTAGATTTTGTTATCTCTTGTACGTTGGCTTTCAACTATTTTCCCCTTTAATTTTCAAACATTGCTACCTAACATTGGACTCAAATGGTCTTTTGGTGGCGACTATTGGTTATTTTGTTATTTCGTGAAGATCTTGGACTTTCTTCATCCTCATGTTTCCCCTGTAATGTAACTATCTATACGGTCAAAGAAATTTATTTATCGTGTTCAATGTTTCATTCATATATTGTCTGAATCTAGCACTTGTTCTAATCATTTCATATATACCCGTAAATTCAATTTGTGTGTAATCAAATCTCAGTTCAGATACGCATAATCAAATGTCTATTTTTTAAAAAAGAAAATTAATAATTATTTTTTATTGCCGCTTATCATGTCGAGAGATTCGTGACTCAAGGGTTATCATATAAGATGGTTCGTTCCAGGCTATTATGAATCTGGTACAGTAGGTTGAATCTAGTACTAATTTTGTTTTTAAAGAAAAGATTCATTTTTACAAATTAAAACATTTAAGGAATTAGTTATTTTAGTTGGTAATATAACTTCATTATTAATTTTTACATTATCTTTAAAATGATTTGAAATCATCATTTCACTTCTGTCTTTAATTAATGAAAGAGATATATTATTAAAAACCAAATAAATATCAGAAAATTATCATAAATTTAAGGATGGACATGGTATAATGATTATAAGCTAAAAAAAAATTATTTCACTTGTCTATAGCTTATTTTTCTCAAATCAAATAAGAGTCGGATAGATAATATAAATATTACTTGTAAAAGAAATATATATCTATCCGTCTTATTAGTTGTGGTATTTGTATTTATGATTAATAATACACGCAAGGATGTGGGGTAAATCATCTTCTTTCAAATTGGACTCCACTCTTTTATAGGCATGTTTGAGTTGGTAGGGGTTCACCAGCAAATACTCCGATACTTAAATAAGTTTCTGCTTTGTGTGTTTTAATATATAAAAATCAATACCTATAAAAGAACTTGTACCGAAGTATTTATATCTATACCTTAGCATGTCCAAGATGTCGAGGGGGAGTGACTTCCGTAATTGATAAAAGTTGTAGCAGGTACACGTATACACGTGAAAAAATGGTTATTTAAATTTATAAACAAATGATAAATTTAGTTTTTTATTATTAAACAAAATTATCTGGTGTACTCTAAACAAAATTATTACTACTTACTTTAAAGTAAAAGTTTTAAAAAAATCATACACAATAAGTATAAAATCAAATAAAATAAAACTCTAAATCTCAAATAAAAAATTAAAATTAAATTGAATGTGATTTTGGTAGCACTTAGTAGCACAGAACAACAAGGAAGTCTATAAACAGGGACATTATGTTATGAATTTGTTTCGTTTTGGATTTCCAGAAAAATCTTGCCCATTTTCTTACACAAACACATTTTTTCTGCCCCTTTTTCCTTGAGTACCAAGCTTGTAAAGCAAATCTAGTAATTCTCATTCTTTGCTTATTTTTAATCGATTAAATTTATTCAATAAGTCATTTTTTCATAAATAAGGTTGTGGGGAAGTTATCTTTTTGCAAAAACTAATTATATTTGGAATTATCTGAGTGTTCTATGTATGTTGTAAATTGGATTTGGTTATTGTGAATTGGATTTATACAAGCTTTCTTGGAAATGTTCAAATTGCAGGAAAGATTTTGCTTAGTTTTCAAGAAAATTCAGGAACTTGGCCAATTTTAACTAAGTTATTTGGCTTTTTGACATGTTTGGAATTAATATGAATACAAAATACAGATTTGGGTGCAGTTGGCAAGAAAATACCAAAATGGGCTGGTCGCGGTTCGTGTCGCGACCACCTAGTCGCAGCCAAAATCGCGACTGCCTGTGAGTGTGACACGTGGCGAAAATGCTTATGTGGATGACTGATGTGGACAGGAGTCGCGACCATTTCCGCGACTCCTCCTGGTGATGACACGTGGCTTGCCACGTTGGAAATTGAAGATGACTGTGTGCCACGTGGCGTAGTCGCTGGAATTTCCGCGACCACACCACGTGTCACAATCAAAGTGAATATAGGGGTCGCTGGTTTCTCCGCGACCAGCCTAAGATTGTGCCACGTGTTGGATTTTGGTTGGCTGTTTGTTGGTCGCGGCAGTTGTTGCGACCCAGTATTCTACAGTTATTTTCGCGACTACGTATCCTCCCGCTATTTTCCCTGCGACCACAACACATTATATATACCCCCTCCGCTACACTCATCTTCACACCTTCGCAGTTATACTCAGAAACAACAGAAACAGGTATAAATTTTATTCTTTAATGTCTAATATTTTGCTTGTTTATTTCTTTTAATTTTTTTTTGAAAATAATAATATGTAATTGTAATTTATTTATGTTGTTTTATGTAGATAAATTAAACTTGCATGGCGCGTACAGTAGTTATTGTATATCCTAAGGGAAGGATCACAGAAACTGAGGAAGGAGTAAACTTTGAAGGATCTAGAAGGATTATACAAGTAGAAAGAAATATTAATTTTATTGGGTTAAAAAAAACATTACATCAAAGATTAAAATTACATGAGAATGAAGAAATAGGATGCATTACAACTAGATATTTTGTAGATAATAAATATGCATTATTTGAATTAGTTGATGATAATGATGTCAATCTAATGATGACTAATTTCGAACAACCGGGGTTAGGTCATTTAGAATTATGTGTAGAAATATTTATTGCAGGTAGTGCGTCGTCGTATAATGAAGGTGGTGCATTTGAGTCAAATATTTGTAGGGCGTTCGATGAAGGTGGTACGGGAATAAACTCAAGTGAAGAAGATGAAACTTATATCGTCTCAGATTCTTTCGGGGATTTTCATCTACTGATGGTGAAGATTTTGAAGGTGATTTACCTGAATCAGATGATGATGAATTAAATGATGATATTAACAGTATAGGTTTGAACGTTGAAGCAATTGCGTTACCTGATATAGTAACAGGTGAGATTAATTGTGAATTTGTTTCAATTATTTTAAAAGAATGTATTTAATTGTATCATTATGATATTGTAGGTGATACACAACAACCGTTTTGGCACAATACACCGCACTATACTCAAATAATCTGGGATCATCCTGATGAAGAAGATTTGTTTGGTGTAACTGGTCATATAAGTTGGGAGGAAGGTCAAGAATTATTTGTGAGATTAGAATTTGAAGATAAAAAAAGTGTTCAAAAGGCTCTAAAACTGTACATGATGAATGTACATCAAATTTCGAAAGTCGTTGAGTCAAAACCACATAGGTATGTCGTTAGATGTCCTGATGTTAAATGTCAGTTTTATATGCGAGCCAGTTTATCAAAACGAACACAGAGATGGAAAGTCGTTCAATGGGGAGGACCACATACTTGTTTAAATGCTACTTTAAGTCAAGATCACGTAAATCTTGATTCTGATTTGATCAGCACATGCATACTTGGTATGTATTATATTTGTTATTGAATGTTTGTTGATCTCTTATCTTTTGCTAATATTTGATTTTATTGTATACATGTATGATCAGGGAAGATCCATCAATTAAAGTTGCACTTGTTCAAGAGAGAGTGTCTAGCATTTTCAATTATAAAATTTCTTACAGGAAGGCATGGTTAGGAAAGCAAAAAGCAATGACTATGATATATGGTGATTGGGCTGAGTCATATGCAGAACTTCCTGTCTGGCTTGAATACATGAGAAGATACTCTCCAGGTTCATATTATGAAATTTGTGATGATGATTTTTTTGTTGGTAACACTCTTAGTAATGAATTTAGACAATTTGAGCGTGTGTTTTGGATGTACAAGCAATGTGTCGATGCATTTAAATTTTGTAAGCCTATTATACAAGTGGATGGGACTCACCTGTATGGCAGATATAGAGGAACCTTATTAATAGTAACTTCACAAGACGGAAATGGAAGTGTGCTACCTCTTGCGTTTGCAGTTGTTGAAGGGGAAACACTATCAGCTTGGTCGTGGTTCTTAAGGCTGTTACGTCAACACGTAACTGACAAAGTAGGGATCTCGATCATTTCTGACAGGCATCGTAGCATAAAGTCAGCCGTAGATGATGAACAAAATGGTTGGAGTCGGCCGGCCACATGCATATCATTTTTATTGCATTCGACACATTGCTTCTAATTTTAATCACAAATTCAAGAATCAGAAACTAAAGAGCATGTTGGTTAAATTAGGTATGCATATTTTTAAAACACAACTTGATTTATATTTTCGTTAGTACGAGAATGTTATTCCATTTTATAATTATTTACAATTGTTTTTTTGTGTAGGTTATACTCCTTGTAAACATATATTTGATAGAAATTTGGACAAATTTTGTGAATCAAGTGTTGATGTTTGTAGATGGATAGAAGATATTTCAAAGGAAAAATGGAGTATGACATATGATGAAGATGGACGACGGTATGGACACATGACAACAAATCTTTCAGAATGTGCTAATAAGGTTTTTAAGGGATGTAGAAATCTTCCAATTTGTGCCCTGGTTAAGGCCACATACAGCAGATGTAGAGAGTATTGTGTTGAAAGGGGCGTGCTCAACAAGAAATGTTGGAAGGACAAGTTTATTGTTCAAAAGTGATGCAAGTACTTCGATGTTATCAACATGAAGCTTCCTCTCATACTGTTCGTGTGTATAATATTCAACAGACAAGATTTGAAGTTGAAGAAGCATTTAATCCCCGCACACAACGTGGAGGCCAAAAATGGACAGTTATCTTATCTGAACTATATTGTCAATGTGGACGTTTTAAGGCTTTCCATTACCCTTGTTCTCACGTGATAGCTGTTTGTGGACATGTTTCAATTGACTTTCTGCAATTTGTTGATAATGTTTACAAAAATGAATATATCTTGCAAGCATACTCGGCGGAGTGGTGGCCTTTGGGGAATGAAGATGCTATGATACATATTGACCAACCTTGGAAGTTAACCCCAATCCCAAGAACGATTAGAGGAAAAGGTAGACCCAAATCAACAAGAATCAGGAATGAAATGGATTGGAGTGAACCGTCGCAAAGATGACAAATATGTCAAAAATGTGGTCAAGAAGGACATAACAGAAGGGTTTGTCCCACCAATCAAAAAGATTAGTGTTACTGTTATTTTTAAAGTTGTAATAGTCATGGTTAAAATATTATATGTTCGTGGTTAAATTATTTTATCATGCAATATTTTGTAATACCTCCATCGCATTTTCATAAGAAACACAATTAATTACATAATATAAATGTCAACAAAATGTCTACATATGATAAAATGTCCTAAAAAAATAATAAGTCCTAGACTAGATAATGACAAACTACTGATCATGATGATGTCGATGACCATGTCGCCCATGCCTACCACCCGTTCCACACGGGGGGTCATAGTGTCTCGCATGTCTGTCAGGATTACGGCGAGGTGGAAGTACCTGACTCGTACCAGCATCATGAAAATGTTGTCCTCCATCACCCCCAAGCAGATCATCCATATATGCTAAGTCGGCGGGGATATCAAAAGGTGGGCCTGCCTGAGATATGGGTGTCCTGATGTCAATAGACGCAGTGCCTATAGGGGACGTACCGAACAAATCATGTACAGCAAATTCGGTGTGATCCTCAAAAGGCTGTAATGCTGGTGATGGATGATACGATACTGGATGTGTATGATCAGGTGATGACTGCGAGACTCCAGGATAATGGTACATCGGAGGAAACTGAGAAGGTGCTTCAGTATACTATGACGGTCTATAATACATGCCATGAGGCATATCTGGAACCGGAGGAATAATATGAGGCTGGGACTCCATCATCGTACGACCTCTAGCAATACCACCCGTCTCGACAGTATTAAGCGGAAGCTGGACATCATCAACATGAATCCTGTCCACACCCAGAGGGGCACTGGTAGCTGGCGCTAATACTCGCCTGGCCTCAGTACTAATCATGGCCAACCTCCGAGTGATGTCCCTCATCGTATCCAATGTCAACGTACTGAAACCTTGTGGAGTGGATAGAAATGCATGGTTCTCCACCACTTCACCCTGAAACAATAATTTAGATATTAGTGAAAAAGAATGTTAATAAATATATAAGGGAAATTTAGCATTTTAAATTAGATTAAATACCAATGCAGCTGCGTGGGCGTGTTTGGGATCGACAAACATAAGAGTTTTCTTCCTATACCAGATCATGTAATCATCATTCTAACTCAAAGGCCTTGAATCTGGGATGCTGTCAACAACATACTGCAGCCGATTCTGCCAGATATCTAGAATAGACTGTAGAAGAGTAACCCAATGCTGATCATGTTTCCCTCTAAGTGTTAGCTGGTGAAGACTATCTAACTGAGAAGGCGCAGCGGGAATAAACTGCCTCATGCCAAACTGCCTCAGTACCCTATCTGGCTGGTGCCACTCAGCAATCTGAAAACAAAGAAGTGGCACAACAGCTCGCCAAATAGGCTGACCAGCACGACATATCTCTAGTACAAAATGTAATACAGCACCACTGTATGGCTCCCAAATAAACTGACAAATACAAATTACAACTTTAAATATTTTAAATCAGAAACACAAAAACATCATATAATTAAAATGTTTAAGTATATTACCTCTTCATTAGTAAGAAGATCTAATGCGTGTCTAATCACCGTGACATCATGATCAAAATGAATATTTTCCACAACAAGTAACCACCAACACAAAAAAATACACAGTCATCTAATTTAGATATTATAATTAACAACAAATTAAAAAAAAAAGTGGCAATGGACATACCTGTGAGCTATCGGTGACTGTGGTAGTCTAGGTGCAATGACTCGTGCCACAGTGCAAAGAATCCTCTCCCAAGCCCATAACTGCACCAACACTATCATGCCACCAATGTTCACGTTATCTACATTAGTTGCATTGCACAACTCTCTGTATAGAAATCCTAATAAAGCACTACCCAGGCATAGGTAGTGATCTCCCCAAAATCAGCGAGGAACTACAACCATTTGAGAGATATCCGTGATTCACTCCTATCGGGAAACATAATACCACCGATAAAACGTAAAATCCATGCACGTGCGTATCTCCGCAGTGCTACTAGATCGTCTAAAAACGGTGTAATGTCTCCAAAGTTCTCAGTTACCCAACTGAGCTTCACGGACGATCCCTTCACAACATCTGGTGTTGGTCTAATACCCAACACCGCCTCGCATATATCAGACCATCGGCCATGGGTGTCTGCAATCAAAGGCCTCCCATCAATAGGTACACCCAATAACATAGCCACATCCTGCAGCGTAATAGTGCACTCTCCGCAGCGCATGTGAAATGTATGAGTCTCTGGTCTCCAGCGCTCCACGAAGGCATTCAAGAGTCCCTGATGTACCTGCGTAAAACAAAATAATAAACATATCAAATAATAAAGTTAATACGTAACTAAATCACTAACGAAATTTACTAACGAAAATTACTTAATAAACATAAAATAAAAAAATTATTCAGTACGTAAGTCAACTACTAAATTATAATTAAATTTAAATACGTAAATAAACTACAAAAAAATTCATAAATATTTATTTCAACAATACACAAAATTGAAATAAATACTAACTTAAAGCTACACTAACTTACGATAATCACTAATAATAATAACAATTAAAATTTTAACAATAATTATCTAACCACCTAGCATAATAATATCTAAAAATCTAACAACCTATTTTAAATATTACTGCCTATAATATTATATAAAAATCTAACCACCTATTTTAAATATTACTGTCTATAATATTATATAAAAATCTAACCACCTATTTTAAATATTACTGCCTATAATACTATCTAAAAATCTAACAACTTATTCTAAATATTACTACCTATAATACTATATAAATAACTAACTACCTATTTTAAATATTACTGCCTATAATACTATCTTAAAATCTAACCACCTATTTTAAATATTATTGCATACAAAACTACCTTTAAATCTAACCACCTAGCATAATTCTAATTTCATCAATAAAAAATAATAATAATTTTTAAATTAAAAAATTAAAAATATTTAAATTACCTTCAAGTAGCCAATCTTACACACCCACGAGAAAACCAAAGCTTCTTGAGGAGGTCCACGATAGCATCGGGTATCATGGGTCGTTCTAAATATAGTGGCGGTTTCCTTCGTAGTACTAACCGCCTGCATTCTCCGCTATTCCAAACATGTTGGGAAATGTGAGCTTTCTGAAGCCACAATACATCTCCCTCAACTGGACCACACTGTATAACTAAACCATCGGATGAAGACGAGGATGCTATAGTGAAAAAATAAGATTCACCAGAGCACGTAACAGGGAGAAGTAAAAAGAAGGGGGAGTGAAAATTTTTTAAACTCCCCCCCTTTTATAGTGGTCCTGGGGTGGGCCGCGGGGTGGGTTAGGGGGTGGTCGCTGGAAATCCCGCGACCACATGACGTCATCTTTATGTGGTCGCTGGAAAATCCGCGACCACCTACGTCATCAAAAATTTCGCCATTCACAACGTGAGTGGAGTCGCTGGGATTGTAGCGACTACGCCACGTGGCTTATCTGCTTGCCACGTGTCATCACCAGAGAGAGTCGCGGAAATGGTCGCGACTACTCTCCAACTCAGCACTCCACGTAGGACTTTTGGCCACGTGTCGCACTCCCAAGTGGTCGCGGTTTTGGTTGCGACTAGGTGGTCACGACACTAACCGCGACCAGCCCATTTTGGTATTTTCTTGCCAACTGCACCCAAAACTGTATTTTCTATTCGTATTATTTCCAAATATGTCAAAAAGCCAAGTTATTTATTATATTGTGGGCTTTGATTTTCCCAATAATTTGAATAAGAACTTCTTGTTTAATTGAGGTTAATGTTTAGCTAATAAAAGATAAGTTTTGATGTATCATTAAAGCACTTGGATAATAATCCAAATCACATGATTGATAATGTTTTGGAATGCTTTTGTTGTAATGATGTTCATGGGCTTTTGCCTTGATTGATATGGTGTAGCTAAAGTAAAAACTATAATGTTGGGATGAGCTCTTTATACAAAGAGTCACCCGTGACTGTGTTTTAAATGTGTTGCATGATGTTAATGTTGTTTGAGGCATGAATGAGAGTGTCTGTTACCTTGTGAACCCCAAGCCATAGAGCTATTCAAGGTTTGAGATATATGTGAAAATGCGGTACAAGGTATGGGTACTTATACACACTGAGCAAAGGTGTTAATACATATGTATGCATGTGATAAGTGAGTGGTGGTGTGATATGGTGTGCGAGTGATGATGCCGCTATCATGTGGAAGTAGAGGTCCTTAAGAAAGTGGTTGAAGGCGAGTAGTAAAGGCTATGCATATCCTTCTAGGAAGGATTGAGATGTGTGTGGCCTAGTGGGGTGATAGTCATGACAATTTAGCTAGATCTATTACTACCCTAGTGTCTTCATGAGGAATTCCACAGTGCTCAAAAGAATCTGTGAGAATTTGTTAGGGAGTCAATCTCTAGAGTTATGATGATTACATAGTAACATTTAATGAAATGTAACTGTAACGACAAGAAATCTTTGGGGAGATGTGTCAGGTGAGACCAACAATGTTAAAACTGTACTCAAGCGATCCCAACACTAATACAATACATTATCTAGTTAGTGAGATCTCATTTGTAGTGACAAAGGGCTTCCAAACTCGTCATCATGAACTTAAAGTGTTGTAAGACCACTGAGTGGTAGAAACTTAAGGTGGCAGCTGACAATATGAATGAATATACTATGCAAGTATGAGATCGAGTGATGAGTTTCTATGAGAACTCATAGGCTTAAGATGAATGTTGGAGATGTGATATATTTTTGTTTGATGTGAACTAGAGTTAAGATAGGACTTGGTGTTTCTTTGGCTTGCTAGCATGAAGAATGACTCACCCTAACATTGTTGCACCATTGGGTGGTGTCTTTGATGATTTCAACTTGTGTTGAAGGAACAAATTTGTTGTGATGTAGATTCTACTTAGAACAAGCTCAAGATAAGTTGAAGGATCAAAAGAGAAGTTGATGATCAAGATTGAATGATAGAGTTGTGGAGAGCTCATGATTAAGTTAATAGAGTAGTTTGTGTATGGGTTATGTGTACAAATTACTTTGAGCAAAATTTTCTTTGATGTATAGGTTTAGGCTTAGAATTGTGTATGATTAGTCTAACACTTTGTGTATCTTCTTTTAAATATGCAAGTTAATATATATTTACTAATATATATATATATATATATATATATATATATATATATATATATACTTATTATTTGATAAATACTTGTTACTTTATTACGTGTAAAGATTTTTGTAAGTTCCCTTTTGTTGCATTAAATGAGATATTTTAGTGAATAAAAGAAATTTTGGAAACTCATGCATACGATGTGATACCTAAAAATCCATAACTAGTTGAGAATTGTAAGTTTGAGGAAAAATTTTACATTGCCAAGGTTTTTTTAGTTGAGAAATAAAATGTTTAATAAACTTCTTTAAAACGAGGATTAAAATTAAATAGAGAGTTAAAATTGTCAAGATAAATTTGTTCAAATGGATCATATTAATGCCTTAATGGGCCATAATGATATTTAAACATTCATATATTAAATTGAACAAAATTTATACATTAAACGCTCAAGAATCAAAATTACATAGAGCGAAACATTGAGAATTCAAATTGTAAGGTTTTTTTAAATAAAAAAGAAAATGAAAATAAACAAATATTTCATGAAAGTATTCACACACTAGGTAAAAACATAACTTTTTTTCCATTATTTTTTTCTTGTAACATAATGTTTTAAATTTTGTCATAAAATAATTTATTGTTTAAAAAATTAAAACAAAAGAAAAAATATTTACGAGTAAGATATTATACCCCACTTATATTCTGGATCATCTGATTTGTTAAAATACGTTATATTTTATTTGACTTGATAACGTGACTCATCAGTCCTAACCTATTTTATTTTATGTTTATTTTTTATTTAAATTTTAAAAAGAAAAAAAAATTATTATGACTGATTCGATTGGAAGACTATAATTCATTTAGTATGAATATTTTGATCATTTTAACCCTTTAGCTAATAGGACCTAACCATTACATATTTTTATAGAGGCTATTTTGTTCACTTTAGTTTAACATTAACTCGTCAGACCCACTAAGGTAGGTCCATTTTCATTCATTCTGGTTTAATATTGACTCATTTCACATGTCTATCCCCACCCAAATTTCAAGCCAATTGGAGAGAAGTTCTTAATTTTTTTTTTTTTTTTTTTTAGTAAGTCCCAAAAACTTCTTTTCTTATTTCTTGTATAAAGCAAATAAGATTTTTTTTTACATATATATATATATATATATATATATATATATATATATATATATATATATATATTCTACCTCCTAATTTCCATCTTCTACTTTATTTCCACTTTGTTAGTATGTAAACTAAAATAAACTTGAAAAGGTTAGACTCACTCTCCCTCTTTCCACTTTGCCACATAGGGCTGAGATAAAAAGGTAAGGGTAAGGAGAGGTGACTGAAATAAGACCAAATATTATACTCAATTGTTTCTTTTCTTCAATTTATCCAAAATATCTGGAAGTTGAAGCTCTATGAAAACAAAGACCAAACAATAAATTCTTAAAAATCAAGAAAAAAAAAATATATTGAAAACATAAGTATTACGTTTTAAGTGCACTCTTCACGCGATTGCACTGTTGAAGAGAAGGCAAACAAAAGTTATTCCAACGGGTATTTGCTAAACAAATTCTTCACTAGGATAATATTATGAGATAACAAATTGCAGCTTCGAATTTCTTTTATGGTATCATTATGATTTTATGGAGTAGAACCAATTCTCCCTTATTATTCAAAAACTACTAGTGTAATATATTTCATGTCTGGGCAGGAGGGTTAACATATAACACAGAAAGAAAGTGTAATTTAAGAAAAAAGAAACAAAGACAAAGCACGCTTAGAATGAAGAAAATTGATATACCATGACACCCTAGGCTAAGAAATATCAACCATTTTCACTTCCAAAATGTGATACTTTATAAGTGTAGAAGGGTAGGATAATACCTGATATTCAATGACCAACATGAGATCTAAAATGAATGTATACTTATAAATAATAAATCATCTCAAAGGAAACAGATAGTACAGGACTCACTACAAAAATAGATAGACCTTCAAAATACTGTTTAAACCAAAAACACAAACATTTAGTTTGCCCTTGGGGTTGCCCATTCAACTCTTAGGATAAGATTATCATAGCCATAACCATTGAGTTTGTTGATAGCTCTCTGTGCATCTTCCCTGTTGACGAAGTTAACAAAGCCAAAACCTCTGCTCATGCCAGTTTTCTGATCTATGGCTACATAGACTCTGCTTACAGGCCCAAAAGGACGGAACAGCTCCAGCAAATCTGGCTCTCTTGTGTCCTCAGAGAGGTTAGTCACCCTCACAGAATTCTCGTCATTCCTACGCCGCATATCTGATCCACCAGTCCTCTCAGCACCTGCCCTCATACCAGGAGGCACATAAGCTCCCTTGGTTGCACCAGCAGTGGCTGCAGCAGCATCTGATGCTGCAGGCTTATCAATGAATCCCTCAGATGATGGAGCAAGATCCTTGTATGGACACCTTGAAGTCCAGTGATCACCCTTCTTCCCGCAAGTCCTACACACCATAAGAACAGCTCCTTTCTGAAATTGAGCCAATGGGTCTCCAGCAGACTTTGGCTCCTCCGTTTTGGCACCTGTTAACAATCACAAAATGATTACATACTGATGATACTCCAATCCTATATCCTCCACTATATAAATCCTACAATTACCCAAAATGATATCAAGTCACCTATACAAGTCACCTATACAATACACACTGACCTCGGAGTATAGATCTTCACCTTCATACACAACCCGAGTAAATACAAAAAATCCAGTAATTTAGCAGCTGTTTAATTCCCTTCTCAAATTCTGGATTTAGAAACTGTTTTCTAAAACAATTTCACATAGAAAAAGTACATTAAGTTTTGAAAGTTTAAAAACCACTCTCCACCAGAGCAACCTTCTTCAGCTACATTTTAAATACCAAAAACAGTTTTTTTGATAATAGAAATCAAAACACAACCTTGCCCTCCAAAGTAAACCCTAAACCAAATTGAAAGGCCAAAAATAACACAACAAATAGACAAAATCATATAATTCTAAATCCTCATTTTTCTCCATAGTAATCATATATTTTTCAATTTGAACAAAAATCCATTCATTCTAATTGCAGTTTATGTATTTTTCAATGCCACAACTAATAGCATTCAATCACAATCCACAAGCAAAGAGAATATAACCATTCAATCAAGCAAACCCAATTAATTAAGCACTCAATCAAGCAAACCCAATTAATTAAGCACGTGCCTATAAAAACGAAATCCTCACCAAAACTCCTAAACCCTAAGATTCCCAGAAAGGCAAAACATAAAAAAAAACCGAAAGAAATAGAGAGAAGAATAACCAAGAGGCTTAGGGCGTTCGAGAAGGATCTCTTCAGTGGAGACCATAGTGAGACGCGCGCCGACATCCTCATGTACGGCGTCGCCGAACTTAGGCCAGGAGCGGCGTTCGACAGCGCGTTTGCTAAGACGCGCGTTGGCGAGTTTGCGTGTGCGCGTGGTGGTGGTGATCTTAACCTTGTTCCCATCATCGTCGAACTTGTACTCGATCACTTTCTTTATGCCGTTCTCGTCGGGACCTATCACCTGCCGCGGCGGAAGGAGGAAGTCGAGATCCTCGCCATCGTCTTCCTCCAGTTCTCCCCACCGCAGCTTCGTCGTCTCCCCTTGATGCGCCATCTTTGCAATATAAAAGAAAAGAAAACAAAACCCTTCGGCTTCCACTCGCTGTCACTGTGAACGGCCACACCCAAAGAAAACCAGGATGTCTTGTGAAAAATGTGGAAACCTCGTTTTGTTTTAGGGTCTGAATCTGATCTTGTCTTCTGGAATTATTGGGCCTTCAGCTCCATGTTAAGCCCAATAATACTTGCTAAAAGATTATTTTTAATTACAATTAACAGATAATTTTATTTATTTTTTAATTCTGAAATAAGGGGTTATTTATTTATTTGTGACAGATAAATTTTTGATTGGTTGGTTTAGAAGATATACAAACCCGTTTATTTGAGTTTTTAAAGAGATCTTTTTAAGAAAATATCATTTATAAGATACTAATTTTTAAAGAAGTAGTTTTAAGTTTTTTGTATTTTTTATCTCTTTTAAGAAATAGTTTATTTAAATATCTCAAAATTTTTATTTTTTTATTAAAAGCACTGATTTAAAAAATATACATTTAAGTAATTGGTTTCATTACCTAAATCGAAAGCTAGTTATACTATCACGACTTTATTTTTTATTAATTACATTAACTTTGATATGCTTGGATTTATTTATATTGAATTCAAATATCTTAACTAAGGGTTTCGGCTCGATGAAATATTGTGAATAAAAAAGAAATTCTATTAAAAATATTTTGATTGTAAAGATATGTGCATTGTTAATATAAAATATTTTAGGTAGTTAACCCATCATAATTTATTATATAAATAAGTTTTTTGATATTAATAATAAAATCTTTAAAAATTATATAAAATATAATTTATAATTAGTATTATACTATTAATATATTACCTTTGTACTTCTTACTTAATAATCAAATTTTTTTATCATAATTCAATATGTCCGTATTAGTTTTGAAATAAAAATAGAAATACATCAACGTACAGTTAATAATTCAGTAGCACCAGTATATTCCCATTAAGCACATGTTACTATTAAGGGATTGAAAAAGTGAGTGTGTTAGTGTAAGTATTAAAGAATATGAATCAACGTCTATTATTAGTTTTTATTACATTGCAGAATTCTTGTACTGTCACGAGTGTTATGCGTTTCTATTTATGAGCTGTTACAAATTTATAGGTAATTTTATTTGAAGATTGCTAGTATGAAGAAAATAATAGTTTCAACCTTACACGTTGTCTTCTCTAAATTTTCTTTTTTAATTTCCAACTAGTGGTATCCAAGCTCAATTGTTCTTAAGGGACCTGGTGAGGAGAGTGTTCACCAAATAGCCAAACTCTTACTTTGTGAACTGAAAATGCAGTACGATAACTAAGTCATAACATTGTCAATTTTTAAGGGTGAGACTTATCCACCCAATAGAATACTTTTCTTGTTCTCTATACCCTGTATTATGTAAAACTGAGGCACGTCTGGCTAAGCCAATGCCTTCAGTTTCTAGTTATGGTCAACAATAATATGCTCCCACACCATAATCATGATTAGTTTGACCAGAGTCAAGCTTTGGTTGTGATCATTGAGTCCATTTGCAGTTCAATGTTATCTTAAACCACAACTTTCTTGCATATCATTGGATCCTACAACTTTACGACAACCCAATCTCTTGTTACAATTCTTAGTTTCCTTTATCCCAGCCCAGAGTGGTGGAAATGTAGGATTGGTACCAAAAGTTCAAGGTAGAACAGGAAGTTCCACCTTGTCAAAGGAAAAGAAACTGACCCTTCCCTCTGTGACCAGGCAGATTTTCAAAGGAATGCCACCACATTGTTTCTCAAGGGCTTCAATTTCTGCTTTAGATGGTGGATAGCCCCTAAAAGAAGATAGATGTTATACTAATTAAATAGATTTCCGGATAACAAAAAAGAAAGGGGAAAAATGAAACTAGAATCAAGTACAAGTTTGCTTAGCTATTAATTTATAAGGACCAAAAAGTTATCAGTTGTTTTTTTAAAATAAATAATCATACTGTATACCTAAATGGTCCTAATAGGTAACATACCAACAACAGCTAGTTCCTCACCCTTTTTCCCCGAGGAATCAGAACTATTCCTCCAAATCAAAATGCCTATCAACTTCTCATGGATATTGTGAAGCACATTTAACAGACAACATATATATTGAGATAACAGTACAAAGATCAGTAATGACTAACCAATTAAATTTCAGAATCTATAGTAATCATACTGATGCAATGAGAGATGTAGTAATTACCTAGACAAGTACAGATGAAAACTTGGATCACCAGGGGAAGACTTTCTAAACCTGCTGTTTGGAAGATAAACATCAAAATCTGGCCTCAAATCATTAATCTGCAACTTGCCAAATAACTTATTGATGAAAAGCTCAGATTTGGAACCCATGTCTACTTGTTTGCTTTCTTCTGTGACTTCCAGATCAACAGGTTTATGAGAACTTTTAATACTCTTCAAACTCCAAGCAACACCATGCCGCCCAATTATGTAGCCAAGAGACTTGAGGTGCCTGTAAACCTCAAACAGCTCCCAACAACATCCACTCTTCCCGCCAGAAATCTTTTCGTACATTTCTGTTAGAGATATGCTTCTACCACTGTTATCTAAGAGATGTAAGGCTCCTAGTTCCATAAGATACCTGCCAAATCAGCACTTACATAAGCACAAGTTCTCAAAACACATTAGGATATTTCAATATATACCTTTTTCCTCACATAAACAAGTGTATTGCATACTTACAAAGTTTATCATTCACATAAAGGTATGGCTTTAAGAATTATGTAACCCTACCCTACTTCTAAATGTCACTGTCACAACAAAGTGCATGTATAGAAAGATGGCATATCACCTACAAAGTCTCCTCAATAGAAGAATAAATCTTGCCACTGCGAACTATTCCAGTTGTTACCCACGTTTTGCCATTCTTCTCAATGACTTCTCCCATTCCCATCTCTTCATTCCAACAGTTTTTGGATTTCACGTTCCTAGTAAATGAGATGCAAAATCTTCACTTTGAAAACCATACTTAAGCAGGTAAACAGACATGTAATTTATTTATAGTGTATAGAGGATTGACCTGAACTGCAACTTGGGCATAGAACCAGATGAAAAATGAAGCTCCTCTTCATCACTAGCATTTTGCAAATAGATCTCACCATCACTATCTTCACTTGAAGAACATCCACACATATTGTCTTCCATAGATCAAAAGCTATAATTTAAAATATCAACAAATTGTGAAGGGGTCCAAAATCAAAAACAAGTTGTTAGGATTGTTGGCAGAGGTCTGGCAGGCAATACTAAAACACAGAGGAGTGCTAAAAACACATTTTCTAATATTCTCCCTTTTATTGATTGAAATTCATGTATGTCCCACTAATTTGGAAATTGGACCCATCAAATGGGGGATGAGATCCACATACTTAATGGAACCTACATGAATTTCACTTACCAGAAGAGTGTGTCTAAAAGAGTGTTGCTACTTGCTAGCATTTCTCTAATATGAGAAGAAGAGCATTGACAGAAACTGAAATGCTACTTTTATAAGAACAATGTGGGTCAACCAGTAAAATAGTAGAGAAATTAAAAAATAATTGGCCATTACCAGTGCCAGAATGCTCGATAGTCACAAAAAATTTGATAGTTTCGCATCCCTTAATATTGTCGTACATGAAGGAAACTCTTTGCTTTATATGGTGAAGAACTTAAGGGGAAAAATAGTTCAAATTTATGTAATAGGCTAGCCATAACAGCAAAAGAACAATGGTTTTTTCAGATTGTTGAGTTGAATTCCAAAGCTACAATTTTAATTCTATATATATTTCAGAAATTTGTATCGATATTTCAGAAATTTCAAATTGTATAGATAATCAATGTATGAAATAATCTGTAAATTAAAATATTTAAATATTAAGACACAAATATTCTAGCAACGAATAGTACATAACAGCAGTTTTGAACATATAAAACAACTGATATATAGTAATATATAACCAATACCAACAATTACATGCATTAAAAAACCAAAATTGCAGAAAGACAATTGGAATTCAGCATGTCATAAAGACAATTAGCTTCAATTAGAAACTATTCTAACGAGATATTCAAAGGTGCACACTGAAACTAAACCAAATATTGAGAGCTTGCTCAAATTAGCAGCTATCCTTTCAAAACACAAGATGCTACAGATTTAGATGGCACACAAAACAAGTTTCCTCTCCCAAACCAAAAGCCACATAACACATTTAGATGGCACAAAACACAAGTCGGAACAAAATATGAAAGCAGTGTAAAAAAATTAAGCTAACTACAATACAAAATCAATTAATCCAGAACTGCACTCAAAAAAATTAATTAATAACCCATAAACAGGAACCAAGACCTAACCAAATTCCCCTGAATTCACAAAAAAAAAAAAAAAAGAAGAATCATCAAGTAACAGCTTCTTCCTCTTCCCATAAGAACAAATCCTCTACACTCTTAAATGCAGCACGTGACCACTACCATCATTAATCATGACTATATAGATCACACTGAAATATTCAAGCTAGATTCATTTTGATACTTCTAACTACGGTTATTTAAGCAGCTACTTCCAAAAACAAAATCCATCAGTTGTGAAGTTTCAACTTCCAAAATAACAAAGAAAAGATCCTTGATGAATCAGGCCATGGCTTTGTCAACAACAAAAAGGAGCCTCTTCAAATAGTAAAGAAGGAAAATTATGGAGAAATTGGAGTATTTAAAAGTAAAGATAAGAGCAGAAAGTGAAGAGAAGATAAGAGAGCGATATATTTACAGCTACTAATCTAATATTTATTTCAATTGTAGCTACTAAGAATCAAAGATCTTTAAATAATTATGATGATTAAGAAGAGAAAGAACAACTTATAGCTAATAATATAATATTTATTTCAACAAAGTATGTGGTCCACAACTTTGGACCTTGAGTCCACAATTTTAATGCTAAATATATACATGCTTATTATCAATCATATGAAGCAAGGAGTACAATTTACCATTTGAAAACAATAGAAAAATGACATTAGCTAGAGATAAGGCTATACAGAACAGAACATAGTTAATGAATGTGTCATGCACCACTTTACATCAAAAAAATCTAACCAAATCTGATAGTTTTATGCATTTACACCCTATTGCAATATCTCTTGTTTTTGTTTCTGCTAATTTTTTGGAGAGATTTTCATCATACAATCTTGCACATTCATTTCTATCTGAATATAGAACTGCTGATAAGCTACTGGGGTGACTGGAAACAAAATATATTATAATCACTTAAACTATTATTCGGCAGTTTAAATTATTTTTTATGGATAAAAATTTAGATTACAGAAAGACAGTTACCATATGCATAACTCAAAAATTAATCTTGTAAAGTTAAATTAAACACAAAACCAATATTGTAAGGAGAGATTAATGTTTGAGGTGTTTAAAGAACCAGAATTAGAACTATGATACAAAATAAAAAGGGTTTATATTTATAGAATCAGAACTAGAACTATGATACAAAAGATAGGAAGGTCCATAACATTCAATCAAAAGTTTCAAGAGGAAATAGAGTCTGAACCAAACATTGTGGTTACCATTCCAACACCAACTAATTTTCCCCTTTGAAACCCCTATCAAAACCAACTAGTAAGACCACAACCCTTTCTCCTCCAAACCACTCTAGAGCATCCAAGTCACATAACCCATCATTTAAAGACCCAAGAACACACCTTCCACTAAAGACCAAGCACGTAGAGAAAGAGAGAGAGAGAGAGAGAGAGAGAGAGAGAGAGAGAGAGAAACCTGATACAACAAAGTGAGAGCAAGGCTGAGGGAGTGGTGCGTCGTGGCTGCCGGTTTCTCGTCGTTGCCACCGTTAGTGTGATGTGGCAGTGACTCCGTGAGTGTTTTTTTTTTTATGAGGCAGGCCCGTGATGGTTAAGGCTGAGTGTTCGTGACTCAAACGACGTTTTTTCGTAAATAATAATAATAAATAACTTATATTTTTAAATTACATAATAAAAAATAATTACTTAAATAATTTAATAATATATGTGTGTAGTTAAATATTTCAATAATTTTTATTTTCAAATTATTTAATTAATAAATTCAATAATATATATACATATATTTATAATATTAGACAAAAAATAAAAAAGAAAATATATTATTCTACAAATATAAATATAAATTTATTTGTAGGTCTTTTTAAATTTATTTGTTTATTTTAATTAAAAATATTTTTACGCATGATTTTTATTTATTTTAACTACATAATATTATTTTTTTCCACGTATTTTTTGATAATATGTTATAGTATAAATTTAACATTAATTTTTACTCTAGGATAAATTAATGATGTAAATTCAATTTAGTTTAATATAATTACAAGACTGAAAAAAATTGAATAAATTTTTGTTCTTTCCGCGAATTGAGTGAATTGAGTGTTGATATGGATGTATATACAATATTAAGATGGATTGATTAAGGTATAATTTTTTTGGTGAGGATGGTTAGTCTAAGCTATTTGGGTAAGTCCTCCTACTATATTATTGTTGGAGGGAGATAATAATTGTAATGACCCCAAATATTTAAGTCAGTATGGGAGATAGGAATGATTGGGAGAATGAGAATGATAAGAGTGTAGAGATATGTTCACTTAGGAGTGTATTGCAATCATGTTGATTTGTATGATCGACCTCGTCAGAAAATGATTACCTAAAAGGAGTTGGTGACATTACAGGTTGAGGACACGTGTTGATCCATTATTGGTGAGAGAGACTAAGACTAGGTTGGCCTCTGACTTGATGTTGACTATGAGTATAGTCAAGTTGTCACATCAGCTCAACGTGACACATTGATCAAGGGACGTGAGGTAACGTGTTAAGACACATCACATTGACACCGTACATAAGCACAAGCCTCCCAAGCTAAGGAGAAAGAACTTGTGAGAGATGTCGAGCTTTTGAGATGTCGTTTTGCCGGGTATGAGACCGAGTTGTTTCCGATCTTAGTTTGAGCCAAACTAAACTTGTGATGATTCATACTTTCTCGCGATGACTCACACTCAATGTGAGCAGTGCATTTTAAATGCTGAGTTTTATAATGGCCTATCATTTAATTGGGGGTTACCATATTAAATGTAGTTTATTATAGGGTAATAATGAGGTGCCTCGTAACTTGTGGGAATCTAAAACGATGTGTGCTTTGGTGGAGGAAACGTGAAATGTTATCGTTTCAAACATCTTTTCGTTTTCAATTGTTTCCAGGGTTTATAAATACCTTTTTCCTCCATATTCAAGTACTTTTGCCCTACCTTAAGTTTTTTGCTTCTCTATGCATTCTTCCATTCTCGCTGCCTTTGTTCTCTTTTCTCTGGCATCTTGTGCTTTCGTGGTGGTTTTCGCTCATCTTTCTCCTTCCTTCATCAGTTTGAAATTGGTATGTTTTTAATGACTTCTTCTTTTCCTTCTGATTCTAATGGTTCCTCTAGTGCTAACCCTATGTTAGATAGGGAGGTTTCCTTGATTTGAAGAGATATTTCCTCCTATCACACCCTAAACGATTCCTTAATGGCTGTTAAGGGTGGTATCTCCTTTATGCAAGGGGTTGCCGTCGTGGCTTTGGACGCAAGGCAAACAAAATGCCACTCGAGACAAAAGGCCACTCGAGTTAAAAAAACCTTTTCTCCTATCCTCCACGACTATTACTGGATAGTAGACGAGGTCAATGATTATGCCTTCGTAATCAATTCTACCAAAAAGTTTTGTGTCTTTCTTGACATATATCCCACTTGTGAGCCCTCTATGACTAACTTCATTGAGACTTTAACTTGTTCTCTTTTTGACAGTGTCTTTATGAAACCTCCAATAGATAGGGAGGACTTCGTCTACGTGTACGAATACTTTTTTAAGGATTTTGATATTACATTTCCTCTTTCCCCTTTCGAGTGTCAAGTTTTGACCATCTATATAGCTCCTAACTAGCTTCATCTCAATAGCCGGGCTTTTTTAAAAGCTTTCCAAATTCTATGCCGACATCTTAATTTGGATCTCTCCCTTAGTATTTCTTTATTTTTACCATCTTAAACATGGGCCCGAGTTGGCCAAGTTTTCCTCAATGGAGCAAGTACAACCCCTCTCCTCTACTTATACCTAATTCTTCAAACAATTTAAATATGGCTTCTTTAAACTTCATCCCCTCGCTGAAGACTAGTCTAAGCGAATTTACTTTGATTCTAACATGAGCCACTGGATTATGTGGAGTGGAGGCTGAAACCGACCTAGTCAACAACTTTTTGGGGTTGGTGGAGGTCGGGGGATAAAGGTCAGAATGGTTGTGTTCGGTGGGTTGACCTCTTTGACGACCTCGGCAATAGGAGGCTTCTTCTTCATCTTCTTAGGCGGACTTGGAGGCAGGGAAGATTGAGTTGTGGAAATCTTCTCAATAACTTTGGCCTTCTTTGTCGGCCCCCATGTCGATTTGGGAATGGCGCTCGAGGGGTCCTCCTCATCAACTCTGGCCTGCTGAAAGGCTGATCACTCATGAATTTTGCAAAAAGTAACATAAACGTTTAGTTGGAACATGCAAAGAAACTGTGAACAAAAACAATGAAGTTACCTAAGAAAGGGCTGAAGGGTCCTCGACATATGTCAAGAAGAGTATACGTCGGATGTCGAGAGGCCGCTCTAGGGCTTTTAAAAGTTTCACACTCTCCTTTTCGAAGGGGAAAAATGGTGCTCGGACCAGGATTTAAATTTTATTGGTCGGCTTCAATAGAGGGGGAAGAGTGGAGCCATATTAGAATCAAAGAGAATTTGCTTAGACCAGTCTTCGACAAAGGGATGAAGTTTAAAGAAGCGGTCTTTAAATCCTTTGAAGGATTGGGTATAAGTAGAAAAGATGGGCTCGTACTTACTCCGTTGAGGGAACCCTAGCCAACTTGAGCCCCATGATTAAGCTAGTAAAAATAAAGAAATACTAAATGATAGGATCCAAATTAAGATGTGAGCTCAGCTATTGGGATGAAGTTGGTTAGGGGCTACATAAATGGTCGAAAGTACTTCACACTCGAAAGGGGAAAGAAGAAATGTAATAACAAAATCTTTAAAAAAAATATTCATACACAGAGACTAAGTCCTCCCCATCCACAAGAGGCTTCATAAAGACACAATCATGAAACCTGTCGTGATGATGTAGATGTAGTATGTGTATCATGTAAAAGGAGAGGTGAAGGTGAGGGAAGAGGGGTGAAGGTGAAGTTGATTGTGAACTCGAAGGATCCACTACCATATGCCTATTTATATATAAACAATAGTTAATAACAACATTAATTAAATATCACATGAAGAATTGTACATAAATTAAATAAATTATACATAAACATTTGCATAAACATAATTTATTGATTAAGACCTAAAGTGTCATTTTCATGTACATATTCATTCATTATGGTCTTTACAAATTACATATACATCGTTAATTAATAGTGAGGCATCAAACCTATAAAAGGAGTATAATGAATCTCAAGATGTTCATCACTAATATATGTGTTCTTTCTATAGAGAACCATTGGCCATCTCTTCTTAGAAGGATCTCTGATATAAATACTTGTATTGTTTGGTCCACCGTAATGAATAGTTCATCCTTATAATCAATTTTAAGAAAGTCTATCACTATCATTCTAGAATCGTCCCTTCTAACCTCATTCTTTTTATCAACTCTTTGAGGATAGAAACTTTAAATTTAAACTTAGTGTAGTTAACCTCCCATATTTTTTCAATGATTACATAGTAAAACATGCATCCCAGAGCTAGGTTAGGTTCTTATCTTTCGCAGTAGAAAATTACATGTGTTCTTTCCTTCTTCATTTTAAACAGTATTATTAACACGAGGGAGAACTAACGTGTATAAGGCTACGATTCCCTTCTAGTCTTAACACTAGTGTTCTTGGAGTGCTCACATTCTTTTAGTATTCTTAAAGGTAAGTAATCCATCTGTGAGTGTGAGATGTCTAAACGAGCCATGTGATTCAAATTAATAGTTTTGATGTACTAGATTCTAGTATTGATACGCTCAGCATATGTGTGATGCACTCTGATGAACTTAAAATATTCTAGTACGTTGAAGACTGATATGTTTCACAAACACACCACTGTGCTTGAAAGTTAAACCTTCATCAACGCCACCACTCCACCGTGTTTTTGGTGTTTCAATTTAGGGACTTGGTCATTTTGTCTTGGCAGATAATTATTTGTGCTATCAGTTTTGTAATGTATTAGTGATGCCCCAAATAGTTTATCATCTTTGTTATCCCGTTATGTGTTATATTATCTTTGTCATGTTTTGTGCACCTAAGGAAGAACAAATGAGGAGAGGTTAATAGAGAAGAAATAAAACTATAATTACTGAATATGAATAACCATTATACCTTAAAAAAAAAAACAGCTACTTTATAATAATGTTATCTATATTGCTACATTAATTTGTAGTTAAAATAAAGAAAATAATGCTTTTTTTCTTTTCTTAAAGTTACAAATCACATGCTTTATCCGGGACGTACAAGATATTGCAATGGCATATCTTGATTACTTGAGAATGCAACTTCTAAAAGTATGATTGAATCAATCACACAGAAGGGAAAAACTTGTTCAGATTGAAAGGTAGAGAGTAAAACTCTTCACTCCTGGTATCTGTCTTGAATGAACGGAATCTATCCCACCAGTGCATGCCTCTGTCTTTACGTGTTTGGTTGTCTTTCTTGCGCAATGTAACGTCCAAGAATAGTGCCAATAAACCAGCAACAAATGGCTCAGATGCAAATGGCACATTTATCATATCATTAAACTGTGAAAATGAAACATCACATGATTAGCTTTATATTTGACAAATAGCTACAATCTCATGCTTATTAAAAAAAATTGACTATGTCACTAATGATAGTGTTAGAGAGAATGAACAAGCTTGATACCCATCTGGCGCGCGTGTGTACAGGACCGTAGCCTTTGAATGCTGTGTACTCATTGAAGTATTGTGGTATAGAGAAGCCCATGAAAATAGAGAAGCCTAAGATGAATTTAGTTCTGAAGCTGTTTAAATTGCAAAATTGAAGGAAACTGAGACCTGCTGAGCCTGTGCTTGTGGGAAACAAAAAAAAAAAAAGAGTAAATCAAACAGAATGAATTTTTATTATACAACTCCAGCTTCTTGAAGTTGATGATACTACATACCTACATAAGCAAAGAAAAGACAATATAATGCTGCAACTATTGGAGCTGGAATTGAAGCAAAAACGGCTCCAAATTTTCCTACACAAAGTAGTTCATAATATGTAATTAGGATCAAGTTTTAAAGGAAATAAATCACATCAGATTTACTACCCTTAAAAAGTTACCAAGAATTGAGAAAAAGATCATGAATCCCGCTGATATTTGAACAACTCTTCGACTTCCAACACGTGTCAAAGCTAAGAGTCCTGCATTCTCTCTGGAAAAAAGCCAATGATGTTATACTATATTCCTACTTGGAAAATATGTCAAATAACATGGAACTATTGAATTAGGATCTTACACAGAAACTGACGATCCATTCCCTGTCCCAAAGATCCCAGATAATAAAATTCCTACTCCCTAAAGCATCAGAAAGAACCTTGATTAGTGAATTATCATTTAAACAAATGGAAATATTAATGAATCTAAAACAAGTCGAGAGAAAAACAACAAACATTAGTATATATAAGACCAAAAAACTCGACATATTATGACTATTCTAGAATCACCACGTGTCTATGTTCCCATTAATTCAAGTTTTTCAATTTATGATAAAAAAAGTTAATAATATTCAACTACATGTCATATGAAAATTAATAGAGACTATGGTAATCTCAGACTATCTAATATTTTCTCAAAAACTTAGAGTAGGAAAAAAATGTACTTTGATCTTCGTATTTGCTTACCTGCCAACCAACACCACGGCTAAGAACTGAAGGTGGAATTGGTGTAGCACTTGCGTACCTTGACACAGCAATGAAAGTACCAGTTGACTGTTGAACAAGAAAATTTTATGGTAGAGAAACTGGTACATTAGCATGCAACAAATCATACACAAAGGAAAGAGAAAGACATTGCTAGTTAGAGCAAAAAAGAGCATTGATGCTACAAAGCATATGGCAGCCTAAAAATAAACATACCTCTACTAGAGCAACAAATGCAGCAGCCATCATAGCGAAGGCTTCTCCAGCTTCAAACGTAGGAGCTCCCCATTGAAAAGGATATGGAACTCTTATCCTGCATAATATATTTTGACAAAATGAAAATTCCGTTGTTAGTTATTATCATTTAAGATAGTCCAAAGTTCTAACAAGTAGTTAGCAATGTACATCACTATTATTGAAAATAATCACAAGATTATTACCAAGGAGCACCCCCTATAATTCCAGCACGATCAGTTCTGCAAGTAATTTGAGTTTTAGGTGCTGAATTTCTGTAAGCTCCACCAACTGTAAGAAGATGAGCATAAATCCACACAATTGCCACTGAGAATATAACTGCAAAGCGATCAAAGATAGGCTTTTCTCCTTTCATCATATGAGGAATGTACTGCAAAAAACATGTCAAATTAGAGAAGAAAGGAAAACAAAGAAATAGATTAAAAAAGTTTAATTTGAGGTGTGTTAGGTACAAAGGATAAGGTTGAAAAATGGCTCTAATCTAATGCTATAATTAACAGAAAAAATGAATTAGCTTCAAGGATTTTATAAATTTATTAATTACCTGTGAAAATACTACTAGAATGATGATTTCTGGCAGCCCAATCTCCACACATTTTGAAAGCTGTAATTCAAAAGCCACAATTAACAAATGGGAATGACACATTATAATTATAAAGTATATGAAGGGGAAAAAAGACTATATACCACAGGAAAACCCAGTTCATATAGCCCAAAGCCTGACAGTGCAACCAAGGGAACAGCAGAGAGAGGACTTAAGAACCTAAAGAAAAATACAGAAAATTATTCATGAATACAATTTCAAGAAGCTAAAACAAATTAATAACTTTCAAAATGGATAAAATTCTGTATGTAACCTCAAATGAGGTCAGCTATGATACTTTTGAATAATGTTTGAAGAAAGAACGAAAACGTTGTTGCTAATTGACATAAGGATTATTAATATTTTGTCTAATTGAGAGTTAACAAACATATGAATAATAGTATATAACAATTAGATCTATCCCAAAAAATTAAATGAAAACCATCTGTTAACATTTGAAGTATTGTATGCACAATCTTAAAAAAAATGAGTAGAAGATGGAGCAAAAAGTTTCAAAAATTTAGATAGGGTAGGTTCAAGAACCTCACTACATTGCGCCAAAGGCCACTGAAGCCAAGAACAATTTGGAGGGTAGAAGCAACAATGAGTGCACCCTGTGTTCCACGCATTATCCTCTCAAATTTCTGCGTATTTGTCACAAACCAGGTGAACAAAAATGATGAAATAACAAAAACAGAAAAAAAAAAATTTAATGTGAAGACTGAAGATTAATCAGGTTTGTGATGAAATAGAAACCTCTTGAGGATTCACAATGTCACTGTAGCGACCAGCCAGAATGATTGAAATTGTTGTTGGAACAAAGGTGTAGGATCCCCCAATAACTGCAGGCAAGCGAGTCCCAAAAAATGTTTGGAAAAATGTGTTTATGCCAGCCACAAATAGTAGAGTCTGAATCACTTTTGCTTTCTCTTCCTGTGCAAGCAAAATTGTAACATCCATTACATTTATGAACCACACAACAATACCAAAAACCATTCTATCTTCAAAAATTATTTTCATTTTTCAAAATGCATCTAGACAAGGTTGCTCAAACAAGTGGAGGCAGAATTCAAGAAAATTCTGGGTGAGAAATTGATAGCTGAGTAACATAGAATTGTTTTAGGAAACAGTTTTTAAAACAAAAAATAGAGAAAAGAATGAACATGTGCTTACATTTCCTCCTCCCATTTGGGGAACAAGAGAGCTGGGAATTAGAACAGTTGTGCCAAGCATCACCAGGTAATGTTGGAAACCAAGTAGAATTGCCTCCGCTTCATTGACACAAAAATTCTAAAACTCAATCGCCATGTTGACTATGAATGCACACTCATACAAATATACATGAACGTAAACCAGAAATTTTAAACACACTCCACATTGGAGGGGCTCTATGCAAAAAGAACAAAAAGCAAAAAAATGGTTCCAATGAATCATTAAACTTACGCCAAGGAGGAGGACTTGTAATGCAGAAAGAAACATGTGGCAGTTGATCTTTCACTGGATGTGGCTGATTTTCATCCTGCTTCGGTTGTGGTGCAGCTCCTCCTGCCATTCTTCTAATTCTACTACAATCAACTTAATGATCAAATTTAGTAAATGCACAACTATAGCAATCAAAACTCAGACTTCTCAGAACCCAACAGTGCAAAAACCAAATCTTCTACTTCAACTTGTCAACCCCAGAAGAAGTTATGTAATGCAACACTGAGACAAACTAACAAAACTGGTTGGAAGTAACAAAAGACAATCACAGTGAGGCACTTTCACTATAGAAATGTGGAATGATGAAAAAGTGGTAATTGAAGAGAGAAAAGAAGAGAAGAAACTCAATGCACCCTCAAAGAAAAAAATGAGCACTTTCTTTCCCTCTTGGGAGACTCACACAAGGACAATGAAGAAAACAAGTCCAAGGGAGACAACTTGTCAGTAACGTAATGCAATGCAACTAATGTTGGAAGGTTACTTAGCCCAAGACCCACATGGAGGCAAAGAAAACATGAAAAGTGAGTGTGAAGATGTGGAAGAAAAGGAAAAAGCGGGAGCCAGCTCCTCCTAAAGCAAGAAAGAAATCAAATATACAAAAGAATCTACTAGTTCCATATTGCTTTATAATATTGTAATCCATTATTTATTGCTGTTAACACCATTGCTTTTCTTTGTATTCAACACGGAAAGATAAAGTTTGCAATAAAGCATCTTGACCTTCACCTTTACTTACCTTAAATTTATTATTTAACTCTTACCACTACCAGAGACAATAAAGTTAACGAGAAGTACTAAGAGCCCTCTCTTTCACCCCCCCATTTCAGTTAAACATTTTAACACAGCAGAAAGTTTACCATTTTTTACCTTTTACTTGTACTGAGTACTACTGAGTCAGTAGTACTGAATATAAATTATCAAAAGCACTTATTTTTCTTGACTAAATGTAGCAGCATGGTAAGTTGTTAACTGTAACTTTTACTTTGACCCAAAAATATAAATGGAACAAGGATTTTGTTATATGAGTGCAGGTATTGTGTGATCGTTTAGTCATTTTTTTTTTCTTTTTCACGTATTGTTAAACACTTCAGTATTCAATAGGTCTCTCTCTATCACTTCTGTCTCAATGTCTAGTTGCCTGACCGTTCTGCATGACCTTTCAACACTGAGCTGCACTCTTGGACTAGTCCTTTGTAGTTTGAAAAACTCTTTCTATGACAGTGAAAAGTGCTCACTCCACCAAAATCAGAGACTGTGCGTGTCAATGGCCAAAGCACCATGGAAATGAGACTTGGCTATTGGCTACTTTGGCAATGAAAATTGGCGTGTAATTTTGATCCCTCAAATTCATTGGTCATCTCATTTATTCAGAAACAATGAAAGTTCTTGATTAATTAACAATATTTTGAGCAAAAGTTGTTGCTCTCGAAAATTATCTGCCTCAGATACCTTTTCTGATTACGAGTTGACTTAATTGTGAATTATAAGTATAGAAATTAACAGGAGATTAGGAATATATTAACAGGAGATTAGGACATTAATAAAGATGTTGCACCAAATAAAGTTTTATGTGATTATAATCAAAAGTATTTCTAATGTTTAGTTTAATTTTTCATAAAATGTTCAATACAACCTTTTTTTGAATGATTTGTTCAAGCACGGGCACATAATTTTATTTATTTATTTTTTTAAATATGAATATGCAACAAGTCCCATTTACTAAAGGGAAATCATTCAACCGTCATTGAAACTAAATTTAAAATCAGATCAAATGAGTTTAACTGTGAACAGTTTTACTGCATGTTTAATATCAAAATTAATTTAGAAAAAAATTGCTTTTCAGTACATCACTATAGAATGTATAAGTCAAAATCAACCACTTAAGCGTTAAAATATCAGTACATAGTTATTTACTTATAAAAGTAAAGGATTAAAATTACATCATCCTTAAAAATTAATAATTAAAATGATAATTTACTCTTTAATTAGTTTTAATTCATGATTGAATTATATTTTTATTGGGTAACAAATTTTCATACCCTACAGGTGTTTGCTTTGATACTTGAAAAAGTTTTAATTTACTAAGAATCCTAGATGGAAAATATTAATTAGTTTCTCACGTTTAGGATCTATTTTAGAGAAAAATATTCTTGGGAACCATTATTTCTCGAAAATTATTTTCAAGCTACTTTCTCGTGAAAAGAGGGATGGGAATTCAACCTTTTCAAGTTAATTTTTGTTTATATCATTAAAAAGAAATATTACTTTACCCTTTATTAAGTTATTTAATACAGTAAAAAACTTAGGTTACAAGGAATGTTCAGTAGAATTTAAAAGATATATTCCCACAAATATTATATGACAAATTACCTAGCAAAATTTATCTATTCGTAGGAATTATGATTCCCATAATCTCTAATTTATAGGAAACATGATTCTTGGATAAAAAAAACTTCTTTTGTATCATATGTCTCCTTAGAATGGGTTAATATTTGCCCAATTATTAAAACCTTAATCACGAATGACTTAAAATTAAATTATTACAGCTTATACTGCGATCCAGTTCTGTCTCTCTTCTCAATTCTTTTTCACTTATTTATTGTCATCATATAAGCAACTTTCATCCTTCATTTGAGGAATTTGTACTAACTTTTGTACGTACACATATCTTTCCAGTATGTAATTAATAAACCATACTTAAAAATTTTCACGACAGCATCTAAATCGATTGACTTAAAAAAATAGTAGAGTTCGATTATGTTATCCTTTTCTTGAACAAGAAGTAACGGGGCGGTTCTTTGTTACATATACACTTCCATCAACCAGACAAATTGTAAGTAGAATCACAATATAGCTGAATGATGCTTTTATTGATGCGACTAAAGTCAATCTTTTTCTAAGGACGGAATGACGTAGGTACAAAGCGAGAGTATATATAGGAAATTAAAATAAAATAAGTTGTGTGTAGATTAATCAAACAATATTTGAGATTAGTATTTTATACACAAAATAATTATTCAGTATGATTCAAAATTTTATTTAATTTCATCTTATAAAATAATTGAATTTTTAGGTCTTTTATTTTTTTCTTTTTCAGTTCTTTTTAAATTTGTGATAGATCTCTTAACATGTTGGGATGTATATGTAAGAATACTTCAATGCTTAAGTTAATACTCAGTCAGTAGATGTTGAATTAAAAAATGTCTACTTTGTAGATTTTTTTTTTTTATTTATACATTTTCAATCTGGGTTCAAAGACTGCCTCCCAACAACTTTAAGTAAGCCTTAGGCTATCTAAGTTATATATATGTTTAATCTTCCCTTAGTGAATTTATTCTCCTAAATTCTTGCGCTTATTCTAAGTTGATCATTTATGAGGTGACTCCAAGTTAAAGGTCTACTAGTCGGCTGATTGGCTAATTGGCCAAGGACATCGTTCCTCAAGTAGAGTTTATTTTGATATTTACAATTATAACTTGATAATTTGCCAATACGTATGGGTGTGAGAGCACTCCCTAAGTGATTTTGGTTGGGTCAAGTGTGGTTCGGCTTAGCCGATCAAAAGATGCACCAAGATAATAAGGAGAATTTTTACAAGTAGGTTTAGACCAAACATTGAGTGAGGGAATCCAAGCAATCGCCTTAGGCTAGGTTTGCCTAGGGAAGGTCATTGTGAGTGGATCTTGACTTAGTATTAAGCTAGGAGCCTAAGCAATCGCTTCGTCCTAGGTTAGCCTAAGGAAGGTCTTTGAGAGTTGGTCTCGGCCAACAGTTAAACTAAGGGAGTCCAAGTAATCACCTAGGCCTAGGTTTGCCTAGGGAAGATCTTGTGAACGGATCTTGGCCAAACATTAAACTAGGGAGCCCAAGTAACCGTCTCGGCCTTGATTGGCCTAGGTATGGTCTTCGCATGTGGATCATTAGGCTAAAGAGCCCAAATAACCATCTCGATCTAGGTTTGTATAAAGAAAGTCTTCATACATAGATCTTGACTAAACATTAAATTCGGGAGAGTTTTTGTGTATATGTTGTCCAATTGGCTAAAAGCATCATTCCAAAACCTTTAGACACCTATTTGCCACGTGCATTGGGGTTTTTGACCCGTATAAGGTTGTTTTAATTTTTTTTTTATGCAAATGGGATCGGCTAAAAACTATTTATTGTTGTGTGTCTCTGTTTTTCGAATGCGCCTAACTGTTGGGCGCCTCCGCTTGAGAAAATGTCATATGTCAAGCTTAGGTCAAATGCACCCAAAACTGGGATGGGATGCATCCTATTACGTATGACAGAAAATGGATGTGCCTCACATCTAGACTCATCCTAATCAAATTTTGACATCATCGTTTCCCCCATTTTTACTTCTTACCGTTACCTCTTCTCACATTTCCCTCTTTTCACCTTTATCTTTTATACATAAATTGTTGGTGTATGAATTCATGGCGAATGATGGACTACATGAACATCTTTATGTTAAGCAGTAAGTCATGGAATATATATTTGTTAAAATATTTTTGTGCTTTAATAATTTAAAATATCGTGAATTGATGAGACTATAGAGATAATTTTTCTCAACTGGTAGTCAGTAGTATAGATCCTCACGATGACATGAATATGTCTATGTATTTAAAATTTTGACAACAATCTCTTATTCAAGAAAAAAGGTGAAAAAAAAGAATTGTGAGAAAAAATAATTGTATAAAGTGAAAGTAGAGTAAAATGATGATATCCAGGATAGTCAAGAAGTAGTGTATATTATTTTCTATTGGATCGTGAAATAATATATCTTAATCTTAGCACGTTCAATCTAAACTTCACACGTAATATTTTATCAAGTAGAGTCTCCTGGAACTGTTGGACAAAATTTTCAAAACAGACCACAACTATAAAGATAATTTCAAATAACGCTGTCCGGATTTAAAACCCCGTATATTGAATTGCCCCGAAGCTATTAGAGATGTAAGTGCTCATCCAGTATAATTTATGTAAATTAACTTTAATCATAGTTATCTAAACACCGTCATGCACGTAACTCACATGAAAATGAAAATGGTATATATGTCTGAGTGGAATCGATTGAAATCTTCTGCAATCAAACTTTAACTTTATAAGTCTCATCTCATCCCTTTAATTTAATCTTTAATATTAAAATGATATATATAAAGAATGTTTTAAAGTTAATAATAATTGTTGAATTATTACCTGCACGGGATCTATTTGCAACCAAGATTTTGTTTTTTTTTTTCTTACTTTATCTATTGATTAGTTGTTACCTAAAAATTGTTGCCTCCTTAACTTTCATGCATAAACATCGAATGGATTCATATTTCTCAGCACAGAATCTTCCAATATTTTCTTTCACTGTGTCAAATTGATAGATATAAAAGAAAAATTAGTCCACTGTCATTAGTCTGCTAATAATTCTTTTCCTTTTCCTGATCGTAATCAGCAGCATACTAGTAAAAATTCTTATGATTGCAACTGAATTTATCTCG